>CAWUFW010003368.1:0-1200000 GCA_963921515.1 Calotriton arnoldi
CAATCAGTTTGTTGCTGGGTAGTGAGGCTGCCTGCCAAGGCTACACCATCAACTGACCCATCGTCAGGGTTCTGTGAGAGCAGGTCAGGGAGTGGGTCACTCTCTTCCTCCTGCCCTTCATCAGTAGCCATGAGCAAGCCCATGTCTGCCCTGTCCACATATGGCTTAAGTCTGTTGACATGGAGAACCCTTTGGGGACTCCTGGGTGTTCCCAGGTCCACTAAGTAAGTGACCTCACCCTTCTGCTCAACAATAGTGTGGGGTCCACTCCATTTGTCTTGGAGAGCTGCTGGGGCCACTGGCTCCAACACCCACACCTTCTGTCCTGGCTGGTAAACAGTCAGAACAGCCCTTTGGTCATGCCAGGCCTTCTGAAGTTCCTGGCTAGCCTCAAGGTTTTTGGTTGCCTTTTTCATGTACTCTGCCATCCTGGAGCGGAGACCAAGTACATAGTCCACTATATCTTGCTTTGGGGGCTTGAGAGGTAACTCCCATCCTTCCTTCACCAAGCACAGTGGACCCCTCACAGGGTGGCCAAACAGAAGTTCAAAAGGGCTGTACCCAACCCCTTCTGAGGCACCTCCCTATATGCGAATAAAAGGCAGGGCAAGAGTATGTCCCATCTACGCCTAAGCTTTTCTGGGAGCCCTTTAATCATGCCCTTCAAGGTTTTGTTGAATCTCTCAACTAAACCATTGCATTGTGGGTGATAGGGTGTGGTGAACTTATAAGTAACTCCACACTCCTTCCACATTGCCTTTAAGTACCCAGACATGAAGTTTGCACCCCTGTCTGATACCACCTCCTTAGGAAAGCCCACTCTTGAGAAAATTCCCAGGAGGGCCCTTGCCACCACAGGTGCTGTAGTGGTCCTAAGGGGTATAGCCTCTGGGTACCTGGTGGCATGATCCACTACCACCTTATACATCTGTGCCCAGATGCTGTTTGGGGATCCATGGGACCAACAATGTCAATCCCTACCCTCTCAAAGGGCACCCCCACCACAGGTAGTGGTATCAGGGGGCCTTTGTAGTGCCACCTGCTTTGCCACTGGCTTGGCAGGTTACACAGGAGCGACAAAACTCCTTACTGTCTTCAGACATGTGGGGCCAGTGAAAGTGAGGGACAATTCTGTCCCAAGTCTTGTTCTGGCCCAGGTGTCCTGCTAAGGGAATATCATGGGCTAGGGTCAATAGGAAGCCCCTGAACTTCAAAGGTATTACCAACCTCCTGGTAGCACCAGGCTTGGGGTCTCTACTCTCTGAGTACAGGAGTCCATCATCCCAATACACTGTATGGGGACCACTAGCTTTCCCAGCAGCCTCAGCAGCAGCTTGCTGTCTGAGGGGTTCAAGGGAGGGGCAGCTCTGCTGCTCCTGGCTCAGATCTGCCCTAGAAGGTCCCCCTGTCCCCAAGAACTCAACCTGGTCAGGTTCAAGTTCCTCTGGGACAGTTCCTTCTTCAGGGCTGAGATCATCCCCCTCAAGGGACTGATCTTCCTCCTGAGCCAAGGGGAAGGCACTGCCTTAACCCTACTACTCCTCCTCTTGGAAGGCACTTGGTCCATTCTTCCATAATCCAAGGCCTGTTCAGTTTTAGACAGTTTAGCTTGTGACCTGGTCACAGCAAACACATCTGCAGGGATCCCCAGCATTTCTGCATGGGTCCTGAGCTCCACTTCTGCCCAAGCAGAAGTCTCTAAGTCATTGCCAAGCAAGCATTCGACTGGTAGGTTTGCACTTACCACAACCTTCTTAAGGCCAGTTACCCCTCCCCAGGAGAAGTTAACAACTGCCAGAGTATGGTCTGTTCTGACATTGCTAGCATTGGTCACTTGGTACATCTCACCAAGCATAACTTGCCCAGGTAGCACAAGGTCTTGTGTCACCATTGTGACACTTGCCCCTGTGTCCCTAAATGCCAAAGCCTCTCGTCCATTGATTAAAGGCTGTTGTCTGTACTTGCCCAGATTACTGGGACTCATAGAGGAGGGCACATCCATGCCTCCATCACAGACTAACACAGCCTGAGTCAGTTCTCTAACTAGGTCAGAGCCCAACTCAGTTCCCAGGGTGAACCCTACTAAACCCTTTGCTGGAGCACTTCCACCAACTGTACTAGGGGGAACAGGTGCCTTAGGGGCATTGGTGGGTGCTGGACTGGAGTCTTTGGACTTGGTGCAATCACTGGTCCAGTGGGTCTTTTGCTTACAGACCTTGCACCATGGTTTTCTTTGGCCTTTACCCTTGGTAGACTGGGAATCCCCACCAGAAGAAGATTTTTGGGGGCCTGATGAAGACTTTTGATCTTTACCCTTCTCCCCACCCTTGTCAGAGTTCTTAGCATCTTGCTTCTTGGTTTCCCCACCTTGGTTCTGTACCTTCTGCTTCACCCTGGTTCTGACCCATTTGTCTGCCTTCTTTCCCAATTCTTGGGGAGAGGTCAGATCAGAGTCAACCAGGTACTGATGCAACAGCTGGTTTTGACAGTTATTAAGAATCTGCTCCCTCATTATCAGATTATACAATCCTGAGAAGTCACACACCTTACTGCCCATCAACCAGCCTTCCAGAGCCTTGGCAGAACAATCCACATAGTCTACCCAGTCTTGAGTCTGTGCTTTTTGGGTGTCTCTGAACTTCAACCTGTACTGTTCAATGGTTAGGCCAAACCCATCAATAAGAGCACTCTTCAAGACCTTGTAATTGTCAGCATCCTCCTCTCTAACAGTGAGGAGCTTGTCTCTACCTTTGTCAGCAAAGGAGAGCCACAAGATTGCTGCCCACTGCTCCTGAGGGACCTTCTGTACTTTACAGGCCCTCTCTAAAGCAGTTATCCATTTGTGGATATCATCCCCACTCTGGTAGGGAGGGACAATCTTGCTCAGGTTCCTATGGTCATAGGACCTTTCCCTATCTCTAGGGACATGGCTGCCACCATGGGACTCTAGTCCCAACTTTCTTCTCTCTTTAAGGAGATCTAGGGATTCTCTATCTAAAGCCAATTGCTTCTTCCTGATCTCCAGTTGAGTTTCCTCATACTGGACCAGTCTCTTTCTTCTCTCATGAGAGGATTCCCTCCTGTGAGAAGAAACAGAGCTCCCTATGGAGGTGCCAGAGTGGTTAGACTCCTGAGAAGGAGACCTAGACTTTCTGAGCACACTCATAATCCTTCCTGGGGGACAAAGGTGTGGTTCTCCAGATCCTCATCTTCATCTTCCCCAGAAGGGATTGGGTTTTCCAGGTCAGGGTCATTGTCACCCTCCTGGTCAGTTTCAGAGGGGGGGCTGGGGGTAGTAGTACCCCTGGCCCCTTCCTCATCTGCTGGCCAACCCTCTGCTCCTACCCCTTCAGTCTCTGAAGACTTACTAAGATCATAAGCCACCAACAACTCCTGGAGGTGTTGGGTGGTGGGACTTTGGCCTGTCCTTAATTTCCTCACGTTACACAAAGCTCTCAGTTCCAAGAATGGGAGTGTGTCATACTTGGAGGGGGAAGCTCCATGGCTTCCTGCAGGGCATCTTTGGATCCTGCTTTTAAAGACATTACTAGTGTGGTGTGGTGTATGCACTACCTACTCTAGTGTGGCCTACTAAACTCTCTTGAGTTGTAGAAAGGGTTGTGCTATCCCTTAACACACAACTCTAAGTTCAGTAGAACTTACTGATATTCTAAGCTTAAATTATATGTACCTTAGGTACCTTTAGTGGTTTTCAGTTGATCAATTCAATTGAGATTATCTGGTAAAACAATAGCAAGCTGGAATCCCACACGCTGCACACCAATGTGAGAAGTTGGCCTGGCATAAGCTGTCCACTAATTATAGTGGGCACCGTGCACCAGTCCAAATCGACTCTTATGGTAGGTAGGTTAAAGACAACCTTATTGAAAGCTATCCTAGTGGTAGCTATGGAGAGCAGCCTTCAGGCTAAGTCTTGAAGGAATGTAAAGCAGCTTGTTTTACCAGTCTATAATCTCTTGAGTGACCAAATGAAAGAGCACCACACCAGGTATATATTCAAAATATATGTATTTATTACTAAACACACCCCTCTAGTCTCTTTATGAGGCTAGAGTTCGAAGTACATAGGTTATAAGATCTTAAATCACAGTAATAGCACAAATACACGTTTGGGCCCTAGGGGCGTACCAAACCATATACCAATAAAGTGGTATGCGAACCACGACTGAACTAGACACTAGGCCTAGAGCCTCTAGAAGTGCTTGGACCACAAGGAACCACCCAAGGTAGTGACACAGGGGACCCACGGGAGACGCGTGCAGTGTAAATACACAACCGCGATACGCCGTTAACTTCTATGGAGAAAGTCGGGATCGGGAAAATAGAGGAAAGGGACACTTTAAAGAGGACTAGGACAAAACCCTTTGAGATCTAGGACTTTGAAGAGTCTCTACCCACGGGAGCACCGGAGTACTCGTGTTACCTCACCCAGGGAAGCCGGGTGCATAGGTGCCTTTCGGGGTCGGGTTTCGTCGTCGGTTCTTATGGCGATCTGCTGCAAAGTGCTGCTGGCGACCAGGAGAAAAGTGTCCGGGTGGATCCAAGAGTGGATCGGAGTTCTGAAGAACCTGAAAGCAGAGGGGACAGAGTCTGGGTCACTAGCCAGTGACCGGGCGGTGATGGACAGATGCCCACCGATGTCGAGTGCTTCAGGTTCGATGACGGTCGTCTTGACTCTTCAGCCACGAGGTCCGGGAGGCGTTGTCGGTGACCAGGAGCAGGATTCGGGCTGTTGCTCGATGTCTGTCGAGTGCAGAGGTGTCGGCGACCAGATTGGACCCAACAAGCCTTGGCAACGGCAAGTCTCGAGTAAGATGTAGATCGTCGATGATGCAGACCAGCAAGGTCTGGGGAACTCACCCAGCGAGGGTAAGTGAGGGCAGGCCTGGAGCAACCAGACTGCCAAGTAAAGAAAAGATTGGCCTTCGTTAAGGGCTACTAGCCAACGGGCTAGCGACCGCGAAGGAGCCTCGTGACGCCGCACGTGGAGCTGGCTTACAGGATACTCGTGGAGTGGGGGCCAATGATCTTCGGTGCAGGTGGTGCTGGAGGCTAGGGCTACTCGGAGCCCAAAGCACGACTTCTTGAGAGACCCAGAAGATGGTGCACTTGCAAATGTGCTCGGTGTCCAGGGGTCACGGTCTCAAGTCACCCACGATAGCCACGGGCCTCAGCTTTGCTGGGGACTCAGGGTAGCCTCGGGGAAGTCTGAGAATCCACCTCTGGTGATGCGATGACTTCGGCGTCCGACGGGAGCTTCAGTGATGCGAACCGGACAGATGCTTCTTTGGTGCCTGCCAAGCAGGGGAGTCACTCCTTGACCCCAAGGGAGATTCTTCAGTCCTCTAATCGTGAGTAGAGCGTCGAAGGTCCAGGATTCTGTTTCAGAGTTTCGTCCAGGTATAATCTAAAGTCCTAGGGACTGGGTTCCTACCTTTATTCTAAAAATAGGGGATGGACTACTCTGTGGCCCCACCTATGGGTGGGTCAGGGCAGAGGGGTGGCTACACCCCTTTCCCTTTGTCCAGTTCGCGCCAAAGCAGGGGCTGCAAGCCCCTGATCCGGTTTGAACTGGGGTATGCACAGGGACACCAAATGTGCCCCCAGTGCAGGACTTCAAAGCACCCGAAAGTGCTCCCGCCCAGCCCCAATACACATTGTCCTGTCTGGGGAGGTGGTCACACCTCCCTGGGACAGGAAACCTATTGTCCAGGCCTCCCCTGCCGGAGTTGCGTCCAGCAGCAGGAGGCCAGACTCGTGTCTGTGGCAGCAGCATCCATTCTGTGATGCCAGGGCTCTGGAAAGAAGTTACCGGACTCGTCAGAGTTAACATGCCTTTCCCTCTAGAAGGGTGGAATGCTACCCCCGCCGCCAGGATTGGCGGGGGGTAGTATTCCAAGATGTTTGACACCAAACACGACATGTTTAGGTGCAGCCATTCCATAGTTAGCATTTTACCGCGAGGATATAATGCGTTTAAGAGTATATGGTCAGGCTGCACTACAAACAGCATCAGAGATGGTCTCCGAACGCTGCAGAGGGGCCCTGCTCATGCAGGGGCACCCTCTCACATAGGAACCATGCACTCTGCCTTTAGGATTGATAAGGCCTGCCTTAGGAGTGACTTATAGGTTTATATGTGTGTATGCATTTAGTGATATAGGTAACCTATACCACAGCAAGGGGTGCATGCACCACCTTACCCAGGCTGCAGTAGCAGACCTGTGGTGTCAGTTTGGATGGCCTACCAGGGGTGGCATAATACATGCTGCAGCCCCTGGCAGGCCTCTGAGGTACCTATGCCCTTGGTACATAGTATACCATATACTAGGGACTTACAAGGGCACTCCAGATCCCAATCAGTGATGTGCCTAAGGCACATGGAGACCCTTTTAAAGAGGAAACAGCTAGGCTGGGGTTCTGAATAGCAGGGCCCCAGCCAGACTAATGTCGAAAACCAGTGAAGCATCAGCAAAAAGTGGGGGTACCCATGTGAAGCAGATCCTACTCTCCTACAGTGTATAAATTATAAAAAACTATCCATTGGCCAGCAACTGATTTTGGATTTAATGCCATGCACATCACTGAAATTAACGTCTAACTTTCACTAAGTAAATGTTTCCCAGGGGAACTACGCTCTTCTTTACTATTCTAGCTGAAGACATTAATGTGCTATGAAAAACAAAATTAGGTTTTCTTACATGAACTTCTTGGTAAAAGTCTTTCGCCACTGTGGAGAATTTGAGTCCCAGCATGGCGGTGGTCAAGGAGTCTGAATGGAAGGGTTTTAGAACATGAATTGGATAAGCCAAAAGGACTTACTTTCATTTTGATTAACCGCTTAACCGCGGCGCGAATTCCGCCGCGGTGCGGTTTTAATCAGTGGGCGGGGTCGCGTCGGCCAACGGACATGCGCAGCACTACGGAGGTGGTGCTCGGGGCGGCCATTGGCCGACGGGCGCATCGAAGGGGTTAACACGTTAGAAAGGGTACTACACTGTAAAAAAACTAAGCAAAAATGATTGATTTCTGTATAAAATACATTTAAGAATGTATTGTGTAATGTTATTCAGTGTGCTTTTGAGTTGTAAAATAATCCCTCATGCATTACAAAGCAAACACTCCATAGGAGGCTGAATGATACAGCAAATAGCCAATAGCAAGAGGTGAGAGAGATATACTCCTCTGGGTGGAGCCAATGCCAGCCCTTTGTATGTTTTAAAGTACTGGTAACAATAGGTCAGTGTGAGAAAGTGGTGGTGAATGGTATTCCACCACAAGTAATATTGTCACTATTGGGATGGAAAAGTCCTCTGCATGGTAAGGCCGCGTACCTCTGCCCTGAGTGCAGAACTGTACCATTGTCTGGATCCCTAATGCTGATTTTTGTTCTCATAGGTAAACATGGATCATGTGTGTGCGCCATGACATAGGTCTGTCTCAAGGAGTGCAGTCTTGTTGGACTAGAAGGTGCGCCCAAAGCCCTGCCCTCATAGTGGTCGAAGGCTACTCCCTTCATCAAGAGTTAGGCAGCACGAGAGCAGTGGTGGCAGCATACTGTGGAGTGGTCAGTAGGAGTGTACAAGTCTTTTTGAACCTGTGTTGCTGGAGTGAGGCTCACTCGTCTTTTTAATGTTCCGCTGATGTGTGCTTAACTCACCCCTTGGCCTACATCACGTAGATGTAGAGTGCTCCGCAGCGCAGAAGGGGTGATTCTTCACGGATGTATGTGTGCCTGGGTAGGGTTCAGTACAGGGATAGAGCAGTGCTGTGTAGTGCATGCACAATGGGTGCATGTACTGAGTGTATGTATACCTGCGAGGGATACATTACTTGAGAGATGTAGTGTTGTGCATTGGAAGCATGTGCTGGGTGTATGTGTGCTTGAGAGAAATACAATACATGAAAGGTGTAGTGTTGTGCAGCACGCATGGTGAGTATGCGGACTGGCAATGAGTGTGTTTATAAATCACACACCATGGCACAATACAGTAAGTCTACAGTACTGAACAGTGTGCACATAATGAGTGTGTGGGCTGAATGTATGTGTGCTCAGGGTGACACAATACATGGGGGTGACAGTACTGGTCAGTATGTGTGCTGTGTATGTACCCTGAGTGTAATTGTGCCTGCAATGGTACACTACATGGAGGACCCTGGGTTCCATTTTTGGAAGCCCAGACCTGCCTAGTGAAAACATGAAGAGTAGAGGGATCCCCCCCCAGACAGATTTGTGTATTGCTGCATTCCTGTGAACTGGGTGGGACACACTGGAGGAAGGGAGGGACTCCCCCCTCTACACTTCAGAAGGGTGCTTTTTAGGTTTTGCCTGCACAGTGCTTGCGCTGTACTTGTGAAATCTTTTGTATTAAATATATCGTAAAAAGGGCTTACATTCCGCCCCATTGCTTTCATTGCTATCATTGGTTCCTGTGCTTGACACTTACTTTTCCTCCATTTCTATTGACTGTAGTACACTGTTTCCTGTTTCCTCGTGTTCCTCTTGTGTACTTTTTCTCTTATCAGTTTCCCGGCGCTGAAGTACTGTTTCCATCTGCTTTTGGGGCACTTTTTATGTGTTTTCCCTGCACAGTGCTTATGCTGTGCTTGTTTACCTAATCTCCCCTGCACAGCGCATTTACATAATCATTCTCCCCCTGGCTTGACGCATTTCAAGCGTGCATGTCGGCTCTGTTTTTATTTTCTTTCATTTATTATTTGATGAGGCGTGGAACACATCGTGCTCTAAGCCTCACTTTCAGCCCTGAGCCCCGCCGTCTGCAAAGCCTCAAAGTTTATTTATTTATGCATTTTTATATAGCGCGGATGTTACCAGAGTGCTTTACAATAGAGCGAAAGACTATTGCACGTCAGAACTCTCCCTATTCCATATATTTCAAGTCAGAGCTCTCCGCTATGCCCAGACGCTGCACATAAAAGCTCTCCCAGATTGATGTTGCACATGAGAGTGAACCCACCAGCCCAGATAAAACACCTTGCTTCTCCTCCACACCGGTATGCTGCCTGATAGAACTCCCACACTCAGGGCACTACGTGTCAGAAATGCAGAAATATAGAGCCACCTGCCCTTGTCCCGAAGCTGCTGTCTGTCCTGCGCATCACTAAGGCAGCTGCTGACATCGCGCACGTGCACATACAATGGCACAGCCAAAAGTCACTAGCAACGAGAAATGCGCACTAGGCTGCTACGCTCGAGACAACCGCTTGCCTCTCATCATGTAAATCAGCCTCACCACACTTAATCCGGGTTCCGCAACACGTTTCCAGTGTTCGCCAGGCTTCTTCTAGAGAGGTCTCAGGAGGAGCTTGACCACACCATGAGGTCTGGGGCAGTGCTCACATGCCAACAGCAGAATTCCACCACAGACAGAGCGTGAGCTACTCTGGCACAGCTGGTGTCAGCTCATTACCAATATGTTAAGAAAAACTCAACAGGATTGTAAGGTATGAATGCCCTCTTCCCGCCTCAAATGTCCCCAGTGGAGCGCTCTCTTTAGAATTTAAGCCCCCGCCCCCCCATGTTGTATGCCTCTAACCCAGATGCATCCACCAGGACTGTATTTCAGTCCAAACTACCCGAATAGAGCGCTTTTCCAGCCCGAGCTACCAGCGTAGGGGCTTCTTCTGTCTGAAATCCTACCAATGTAGTGCTCTTCTACTCTGCGATGCCTCCTGTGGGGCTCTCTCTTCCAATGTCCCCCAGGGGAACACTTCTCCAGTCCATGGGGCTGCCAGTGGGGCACTCGCTAAGCCTACAATACCCTTAATAGGGCACTCTTCCAGCCCCAGATGTGCCAGTGGTACTGTCTTCCAGTCCGAGTTCCCTCCGTGGGGCGCCTTTCAGTTCTGCTACCACAGGAAAACTCTTCTTCAAGTCTGGATGCCCCAACCAGAGATGCTGCTCCTGGAGCGATTTGTGCTCTCGTTGAGCAGCCTCTTCACACGAGCGCTCTAAGCTCCAGGCACTCTATGTCCCCATTGAGCCACCCTCTTCACACGAGCACTCTATGCCCCGGGCGCTCAGTGCCCCCATTGAGCAGCCCACTTTCCAGGAGTGCTCTATGCCCCTGTTGAGCAGCTCTCTCCCTGTGCCTGTTGTTCCTTGACGGGTTCCCCTACCTCCTATTTCTACATCGAGTTGCAGGTGCCTCTGATGGCTGTTTCAAATTAAAACCAGCCGAGCTTTCATGTGGTTTCTGCCCACTTCTCCCGCCAGATACTTCACAATATGTTGCCTTTCTTTAAAAAAAAAAAAAGTCATAACACTTTTTCGGAGTTTCTTTAACTTATATTACACAACTGCTCACCAACTTAAAACATACCAAAAAAAAAATATTAATCACATAGGTGAAACCGAATGCATTTTCAATGCTTGTGGACTCAGTGATCAATCACAAAGAAAGGGCCTGGACATATTTCATGAAGCAGGTGGGGGCTGTTAAGGGAATCATAAAGAGCTGGGCTAGGAGCCCAGGATTAACGTTTTGATGCACGTATCACTGTGGCTGACATCAAGGTATGAACTCTAGTCACTCCTGTGGACTGTGTTGCCGGACTATTATCATTGGAGTCTCTCCTGCTGTGACAGACAGCTTTCAAGAGGAATACGTGAGACAGAAAAGTGTACACTTCAAAAGAGCCCCACACTAAATCACATTTGGTGTATGGAAATGGACTATAAGAAGGGGATGTTAAGATCCCAAAATTTGTCATCTGCCAAGCAGCCAGAAAGGCTGTGTGAGGAGAGGAAAATCTGCAAGACTTCTGCCTGTGACCAGGACTGGGGGCCAAGGCCTGCCAGGCTCCATGCTGGGCTAGGGGACATTACGCTGGGGAAACCACGCACACCTGCTCTAGAGCCTGGAGCACCAGTGCCTGCCTACTTGCCAAGACCAGTGTGCCCTGTGAGGAAGAGGAGAGTGTTGGAGGGAGCGAGGAACCGGAAATATGATTAAAAAATGTTTTTTAATAAAGAAAGTGCTAAATAGCGCAAAGTGCCAACTGTAGGCAATTGGTCACGCTAGATTAGATCAAAGCCAAAAGTTAAGGTTGACCTTGATGGATCACCAGTCGGATACAGGGACAAAGTTTGTCCTGAATGGATGTTTTACATTTACCTTCTCACTTCTCTGAAATGAAAGCCAAAAATCCTCAGCAGGGAAGGCACCAGACTTTGGCTGAGATGAGTTCCACGAGGCCGGATAGCTATTGGACAAAGTCTCGGTGAAGCCATTGACGTTTTGGCAGGAAAACTCCAAGCAGGAGAAATTCAAAATTCATGTCCCTTCCGGGGCAGATACTTTTGGCGCCTTTGCCAGGTAAAGATTTCTACCTTCCCACTTAGCCACTTGAAAATATTTGTTACAAATCCGACATTACCATTGAATTGGGTTTGTAATAAATATTTTTTTTAAAGTCCAAGAATTAACTGGTTCCTAGGCGTAGTTAATGTGATCACATTCATAATGTATCCCGCTGCTTTCCTATGAAACAGCCAAGTCTACTACATAGCTTTTAGGGCATTGGCACTGTAGGGACCTGCTTAATATTAAACTTTCACATGTCCTACTTTAAAATATTATGCACCCTGCTTTAAGTGCATTCTAAACCTTTTAGGGATGACAATAATATTTGAAAGGAGGTTATTTTGATAGGTCGAATTTGCAGTCTAAACATGCACAGCCAAGTTGCTGGTGGAAGGTCTGCAGTCATGTTTTGCATTGTCACTTTAGTGGTGGCACAATAAATGCTGCAGTCCCTAGTGACATTTAACTTGCAGGCCCTGGATGCCCTTTGTGCCATATACTAGAGACTTCTAGGTAAGTTAAATAGGCCAATTAGGTGTATACCAGTTCAATATGTTTTTAGGTATTTGTATATAACATGCGTATTGGATAGATATATATATTTTCTGTGAAGGAAGTGTTAGCGCAGAATTTATTTTATATGTGTCATTCTTTATGTAGAAGGTGAAATGAATTGGATATTTTATGCACTTGTTTTATCTTGATTGATAGACTTACAGTATTTATGGAATATTTATTGTGATTTGTTTTTTTATGTTCTAACTGTTGAGAGACTTGGGTATAAATAAACTTTCATTGGCTAACCGAGTGCTGCAGTCACTAGTGAGATTTAGCTCACAGACCCTGGGTACACTTTGTACCATATATTAGGGACACATAGGTAAGTTAAATACACCCATTAGGTGTATTCAATTCAGCATGTTTTTAGGGGTCAGAGCACATACACTGGATACTGGACAGGAGTGCAATGTCAAAAACCAGCAACAAAAAATCAAGCAAAACAATGGAAGTGACCACGCAAAAAAGGCATTTTCCTACAGTCGGGCAGACAGCTGCACTATCAAACCACACCTAAAATAAAAAGAGGGCCACTGCTATGGCATAAGGCATGGAACATCCAGTGGGGTAGCCTACTGTACCTTTCAAAGCAAGTCACAGTAAATGGGGGATAGACTTAAAAGGGAGTGCCCTACATCTTATCTTATCATTGCTATATAGCCACCAAGAGATGACAGTCAATCCATTAATTCAGCCTCTCTTGTCACAATCTTACATTTACACATCTACTTTGATCTTTAAAAGTAAGATTTTTCCCTATGTTGTATTTTATCATTACCAGTGTGGTAACTTCACTCACAGTACATCGACTGGTATTAGCTTTGTGCCCCACTTCAACAAATTGGTTCATGAATGGAGTAATATTAATTGTGTGCAGTGTGGAAAAAGGTATGTTTATGTATTCTTTGTCTAATCTTTTATGTAGTCTTGCTAATCTAGAGTTATTCACATGAACATTGTATGAAGTCGGTAAGGGCAACATATAGAGAAAAGTGGAAAAAATATGTAAATTCTGGGTTTGGTTGTTTAAAAGGGCAATCAAGGCAATGTCCATCTCTTTGACATTCTGTGACTTGGGGAAGTCCCCAGCACCCTGTGATGGTGTAAGCTCTCTTTCATCCTGCTTAATATGTTAGAGTACGTTTGTTGTGGTTGCTTCTGATTCATGGAAAGAGATTTTCTTCTAATTTAACGATATCTGGTGTGATTATAATTATTTTATTATTGTTGTGTGTCTCTGAGGTGGTTTGAATAATCTTCACTTACTGCCCTTAAACGTCAGCACTGGGCACACCTTCAGACTCCAGGAATTAGCTGTGACATCAGCTTTAATATTGCCGGAACGCCGCCATAGCTTATATGATGCACAGGCCATGATAACAGGTTTAACATGAATGGGAGAAGCTCATTTAAAGGTAAAATTACTCAGCCAATCCTAAGACATCCAATAAACCCCACTTATGATAGGAGGATTTCTTACTTTCCACACAATACCTGGCTCGTATGGACAGGATTACTTGCACACATTTGAAAGGCAAGACAGCTGAGCTAGCCATTAGCAGGCCAGAGAGGGCTGGGATATGTTGGTGTACTTTGACATACTCTGCCAATAGTTAAAACATAGCAGAATCTGATGAATGATGGCCTTTGTGAAGGTAACATATCCCATAACACTGGAGAATGTTAATTCACTGTGGTTTAAGTGTGTTCTTGGGTCATCACAATTATTGTGATCATTGTATTTGATTGTCCTGGGTTAAACATCTGTAGCCAAATGCAACGGGGGAAAATATAGCAAAATAAAGGGTTTTTTTAAAAAAAAAAAGGCTACTCCTAAAAAGAAATTACACACACTACAGAAGAGTAATTTACACATTAAAAGGAAATAGAAGTGAAAATGACAATGCTAGTGTGAGCTGTTGGTGCTTATCTAATTCACGTTTGAATTAAGACAGCGTGGACTTTCAAAGAGATGGTTCTTATAAGAGTCTGATGTTCCAGGGTTAGCATTGATCGGTTGCGTTTGGTTGAATGAGATCATTAGAGAGTAGTTTTGTGTCCAGATTAGTAAGAAGTTGTGTTGAGATTAAAATGAGTTTGAACCTCTAAACATCTTCATAGTGTGTTGTGTGTATGGGTGGTAGTGCCATAGCCACTCTCCTTTGAGGTGGGTGCTAGGCCGTCCATAGCCCACCCTAGGCAAACTGCCTTTTTAGACAACATTGCTATCCAAGGAAACAGTTGGGATGCTATGTTAGGTGCATGAGTGGGTGGTATGTTTATGCTAAACGTATGTGAATACTCTAAGATGGTTCTTAGTGTTGTCCATTGGGGAGTTCTTTTGTGTTGGCAGTGCTTTGCCAATGTGTGCACATGAAGTTGTGAAGGTCCGTCTATCATGTACTTTTTGAGAAAAGTGGCTGCTGAGTATTGTTGGCTGGAAGGTACTCTTGGACATCTTATGGTAGCCCATTATGGAGTATCAAAAGTGTGTTGTTTGTGTATGGTTTCTGTCTATTGTGTACTGATAGTGTGGTTGTGTGTTTTGAACTTCAGTGCTTTTTCTAGAAAAGTGATAACAAGCCATACAGCAACCTTAAGGCATTTGGTTGGCTGGACAGGAAGATAGCAGCAAAAGAGTAAAGGTGAGGGTAGGCTGGTGGGCATGTCAGAGGATTGAAAATTGATGCGTGTGTGTTAGATTGATACTAGCCCCATGAAAATTCCCTGTGGCAGTGTTTGCACATAGATCAGAGCATGTCATATTTGCTGCAGGGCAGACAAGCTAAAGAGCAAGATGGCGGAAGGTAGAGAGACTGCTTGCTCTATACATATATACAGACATACCTGGGCTTTAGGTCAGCCCTCTTCAAAATATTTGTCTAAATGTTATTCCCATTTTGCTTTCATCCACTGCTCCATATAGTCTGGGGCAATGAGTCAACCTGCCTCATCCATTAGTTGGCTTGAACTGTGAGAGAAGATACTTTCCCTCATGACATGTACACAGCTGCCTCAAAAGGTGTGCATTTCAGTGCCAAGTCTGGTGAGCCTGGGCTGCTTGATCCCTCATATTTTTATATTTGTTATGTATTTTACAATGTATTGTCTAATGCATATGTTTGCAAAATAAATTATTTGAAAAATATGGCACAATTGCCAATGCTCCACTCATTGTTTTTGTCAATGCTTGTTCTTATAGATGTTAAATCACATTGCATTCCTCTTTTACTCGTTAGTAATCCTGTCAACCTGACTCAAAACAGAGGAAACATGTTCTTTCAAGGAGTAGAGCAGAGAGTAGCATGAGCAAAACTCAGGGCAGAGTTTCCAGGGTACCTTATGGTTCAGGGCTCATTGGTGCCATAGAGAACTTTCGTAGTCAATGCGGGGAACCCATTTCGTGACATGGTGTGCCAAAGAAACCTGGATGCAGGCAAAAGGACCTACATAAGTCTACACAGAACTCAGCAGGGCACCTAGTAGTCCTGGGGACAGGGTGATGTGTAATTCAGATATAAGCATGCAAGGAGTTTGTAAATGGAGGTAGTTGCATGGGCAGTTACCACCAGTTACCAGCTGATGGTACCTGGTCAGCAGGGAGCAGGTCAGTTCACAAACAGCTTTTAATGGGAGCATGCGCTAAACAGGTTAATGGGAGCATGTACTAAATAGGTTAAGGGAAGCATGTGTAAACAGGTGTAGAAGCTATTGCACCCTGTTCAGTACTTACTCACCGCTCTAAATAATCAGGTTCGTGTGAAGAGTCAACACGGTCTGTAAATAAAGTCCTATAGGGAACCACAGTGCATACCCCATTGCTTGTCTTGGACTGTACCACCACATTTTCCATAAAAATGTTTCCCTTTAACATCTTAATTTGGCGGCCTGAAAAGTAAACTTGTGCTTTATAAAACCCCAAAGTAGATATATAAATCCAGAACATACATAGAGTGGAATTGTAGTGATTGAAAGTCTGCACGTGCAGCTGGGGTAGGTTTTCAATTCTCTGCTTTATCTCCTTCCAGACAGTACTTGTTGCAAAGGTCACAGAGCTAATGATTGAAGATGTGCAGTGTTCAGGTGGATTGCCAGAGAAAAGAGTGTAATCAGCTGTTTGACAGCTCACACTTCTTCACTGAGCAGGTAATATACCGCTCTCCTAATTTATAATCTAAAGAAAACCTGCAGGACAAAGGGCACCTGGCTGGCTGCAGCCTTAAAGGAGACAAGCATAGGCATTGCAGCACTTCTTCACCAGCGCCAGAGCCCCATGGGTTGGCAGTGCCCATGGATCGCCCAAATCACTTTTCATTTTTTGTAATTTTATTTTTAGTACTTTCTGGGTTAAATGGCGACTCTGGGACGCGTCTGAAAGGCAGAGAGAAAAGAGATGTTTGGAGTGAACAGTAAGTGTTGTCATTATTTGGTCAAACAGCTTTTTAGAACAATATTTGAAGTCTAAAGTTATGCACTTATCTGCTGGGGTGCGGACAATTTATTATTTTCATTCGTGTTTATATACTAGTATATTTAATTTTTCACCTACAGGCCGCGTATGTCCTCTGAGAATGGCAATTTATTGTTCCTGACTGGCTCCACAAAAAACATTGAGTTTAAAACGGGGTCGCATGGGAAAATCAAACTCAATGACGATGACGTCACTGAACTTTTCAACCAGGTACATTTTGTCCAGGATTTACTATATGTATTATAGAGGCACGTTAGTTCCCCTGTGGTTATGGTTACAATCATTAGTCCATAATAAAAGTAATTTTGGTTTGCTGTTAAATTTTGTGCCGTTTGGTAAATAAGCAGAACACTGTACTTTACTTTATTTCAATGCTTGAAAATTGTGTTCCAATTGAGTATAGGGTTGTAAAGTTATAATGGTGGGCTATTTGGGAAGTAGGTTTACAAAATGGCCATGATTTTTTTTTTAATACTGTAGAATGCCACCGAATTGTGCACGTGTGCTCAAAGGACACAACTGTCTTCTATGTGTTTTTTTGCAAATTGGGTGCAATTCTGTTGAGTAGTTTTCCTGCAGTTTCAAAAAAGTATGTAAAGAGTGTGCAGAGTATGCGAACATTAGAGGGATCAGCGACATTCGGGAAGCTGATTGACTAAAAAAACAAACATTTCTGGTCCCCATTGTATCTATAATGTAATCAATGTCCCGCTACAACGAAAGGAAGCATATGTAGATCCCTTTTAATTTTCACTATTGAGGATAGCTGTGGCCTCATTGCAGAAAGTGCCTGGGGTGACATTCGACGTTCACACCAGTTTTATGCCCTACGGGGTTATTCCTCATTTTCATTAGGGTGTGACCTCATGTGAACGAGGCAACACCTTTTCTGCTGCACACGTGCGTATAACTCAGGGTGCTGGGGCGAACAGGCTGTTGGTAGGTGCACTGATTGTGCACAAGTAAAGTGGCCCACAGTCTGTGTAGCCTCTAAACTTGTGAGGGTACATGGAGGTGCGAGAGACCCCACATGCACTACCCTGCAGGCATGTGCACTTACACTCTGCACCCACCTGCAGGGGATTCCAGCCCCCCTTAACCTTCTGACGCACCTCCTTTAGCGTTGAAAGACTGGGCTTCAGCTGGTGCCGGTACTCTAGCTCTCTAAATAAAAAAGTGCCGGTACTCTGTACCGGACAGTACCGGCCCATTTAAAGCACTAGTGCTGATAGAAGTTTGTGCCCGCTTGGTGAAGAGCGTATTTTTTTAATGTAAAATTGCACACTGGTGCTCTCTGCACCCCAAACTGTGTTTCCTTTTAATTTGTCACTTACGTGTCTTTGTTCACCTAAGACGTGGCGCTGCGCTGGGCGCCCCAAACTGAGGGTGCAGGAACCAGATAGACATAGAGCACCATTTTGCTTAATACAGCCCCTGGTGTGAGAACGCCAATTACATTCTATTACATATACCATTTCGAAACTAATAATGTTGTTTTATGAGCCCAAGCTCCTACAGTGTGATATAGATTTATATAGATTCTGTTTTATGAGCCCAAGCTCCTACAGTGTGATATAGATTTATATAGATTCTGTCTTCCATCATGCATTTCATGAGACCGTCCTTGTTAATACCGTAAAAACTCTTTGAAACCTAAATCACGCATAAAGTAATATTGTTTTAAATTTAGATACGAAGAAACAAAGATGATATTACAGAGTTAAAGAAAACTGGAGGTGGGATTCCGCAGAATATATCCAATGAGATCAGGTCGTTGAACTCTAAGGTAAGCCCGCCGCATGCACTTCGTCACTGTATCATATCTATTGATAAAGCGGGATTCTTATCTTATCTTATCTTACCACTAAGAATCCTCAGGTCGCCTGAATCTTTTTACCTGCTGAATAGTGTGAAGGGAAGAAAATCCAATCCTGTTATGCAACAATTTAGAATCCAGCTTGCCTTCAAAGATCACTGACTCCGAATTCGAATTTTAGGGGTTTATTACAAAGCCAGGAATAACTGCACATACAAGCACCTCAACACGAGGTTAAAGAAATAAATGGGCACTAATACAAACATCATCCTACGCAGGAGTCTCATCCAACTTAGGATAAGAAGAATCGTTAGTTCCAGAAGCATTAAACTAGCAATGACGGCTCCAATCTCTATATTATTCTTCATTTACCTAATAAAGAGAAAAGCATCAATGTGTCCCTACTCTACCACTAAGGTGACATCCCTACTTAACAAGTTTCCCCAGGCAAGAGTAGAAAAAGGGTGTCAGCTGTGAAGACTTCCTAAGAAGTACACTCACTTAGGAATTTGAGCTCATTCTAAGATGCTCCTTCCTAACCAGATCTCTCTCTTTCGCCCTTCTCTCAGGTCTCCTCTACCTCCAATACGCTCTCCTCCCTCGGGGCACTATCCCTAATACAAAATCCACATACAATAGAACACGCCCTTGTCACGCCTCTCCGGCCAGGTCTTCCTTCTCGTACTTTTCCATCGAAACTCTTACTTCATCCAGGACGGTTACAGTGACCTTGAGTCCCAGGCACCTTCTCCGCTGAATGTATCATCCCTGCATTCCAGTATACTCCCATCTCAATGTCTCCCACCATCCTAACTCCTAAAACAAAGAGCCAGTCTTTTACTAACGAGGCATGTGTCCTTGCACCTGCAACAGAAAATACATTCAACAAACTTTCCTCTGTACGAATCTACCAATCGTGCCCAGAGAGCCTTCCCAAGAGAACACCTTCTCGGCCTACAAAATAAGCTAACATAAGAACGAACAGGCCTTTCTTTGACGTATATGCAGTCAGGCCTTTACACAATTTAAACACACAATTTTAATTACTTCTCTAAACATTGGTTCATACATTTCATATGCGAAAAAGTGAACTACACGTGCAACTTAATATGGTACACGTTTAACTACTGCATCTCGATTGCACATGAGCTACTTCATTTATGCATCCTTTTAAACGCGTTTCAGTTAAGCATTACATCTACATGATTATAATAGCACAATTACTCTTCTATTCACTCTAATAAATACGGTTTAGAACTACATTTTTACTGGCCATTCATTAATATATATCTGGATATATGCGGGTGTGGACTAACGATGATTATGATGCACCCCTACAAATTTCTCGAGAACATGGCGCTCTATCAGTACCCCCCTTTGATGACACCTGTCATCACACTTTTACAACCCTTCTTGCAGAAATAACCGACCTAAACAGAACTTGTTGCCATCCTCCCTTGTCGGAATCTCTCCAGACTCTTAATACTTCGATAGTGACTGTCCTGCAGTCTAGCCATTCTCGTCTCATTTTCTCTCAAAGCTCTCTCAACTCTGCCTGCTTTATACCACTTGTATGCTCTGATAAAACCCCACAAGCAAACCATACAAACCACAACGATAATGAGAGGTCTCAGAACATAGCCAAGGAAACCCTTTCCCAAATTCGCAAACCAGCTTCCCATTTGACCAAATCCCTTGCCAACTTTCTCCCAAACTCCCTCTTCAGTCAAATCCTCTATCCTAGTATGGATCGTAGTGATGTTACTTATATATTTCTCCAGATCATTGCTGTTGTCTGGTATATAAGTACAGCACTCTTGAACTTTCAACATTCTACAGACTCCGCCCTCTTTGGCCAATAGGACATCCAAAGCAAGACGGTTCTGCAAAACCATTGTCCTTATCGACAGCATCTCTCCATCCACAAGTATCAACGACTTTGCTGTATTCATTGACAATTCATCAACCACAGTCGCCAATCTCCGGATCTTCACATCATTCAAGATCACTCCCAAACTCGGTATCATCGCTCCAAAGATATCTCCTACTACTGCTCCTGCACTCTCACCTCTTTTCACTCTCGAATGCTTTCCTCCTTCCAAAAGTTCCAAATCCTCTCCATGGTAAATCTTTGGAAATATTATTCCCAAACAACACGTGCCATACCAGTTCGCTGGCAATCTCACATAAGCATTCCTTCCACACACATAATACACCGTAGGTATCACTTGTACAGGACCTTGCAGAAAAATCGTTGCTGATTCCTCCATAGTGAAAACATGATCACACTCACTCTGTCCCACAGAGACCTTATCATAATAGGTCTGCACATGTCTCACGCACAAATTCCCCCTTTGCACCATATCCAATGCTATAGGGCCATAACTTCCCTTCGCTCTGTGTAACCTCTCCTCGTCTGTCCAATCTACAGGACTATCTCCGGTATTACGTGTTTGTGTTAGTTTTCTATATCTATCTTCTACCTGATTTACAAACTTTTTCTCTACTTCTGTTAATGTACATGTTAAATTGTGTCTATGGGCATAGGCTGTATCTATATTCGAAGTCGGTATGAAGTACTTTCCAAGTCTATCATCCGCCTTGTAATAATCGTAATTGTTCAAATGTTTATGAGCAGGAACCTCTGAAAGCACGGCATCATAGTTGGAAAAGAAATACTCATAGTGACCTCTCCCATAAAACATACTAAGCAACAAACTACACGAAATTCCATAAGTCAGGGGAAGATGGTGGTATCTAATACCCTCATCCACTGAAGCTGGCAACTGCATACACACATAACAATCTTTCGCATCCATCGCATCTACGTACTCATATAGCAGCTTGGCATATGTGTTAAGCTTAAAATCACCTCTAGACAAATCTACATGCAACCTACGACTCTCTTCTATTAGCATAGCTCTTTCAGCTCCTATGATTTCCTCCTTTTTGCTAGGTGTAGTGGGCGCAGGAGACCCTTGTACCCCCCCCCCCACCGCTAGCTCGTGTGGAACCAAATATGAAACTACAACTACTATGATTATAGAAACTATCACACCCCCTAGCAATGTGCCTACTATCAGTTTGGATCTACGGTGTGAATCTCCATCCTCCATGATTTCGAAAAGCTCTCAAAGTTCTTGGTTTCAGCAACGAACACTCAAAAGTCTCTGTCTTCTTCACGCGTGACTTGCTTAACCAGTTCGAACAACACTCCGAAACAGCTGGAAATCCCCCTTTCAGCTACAGTTCCTTATTTACATAGTCCAGAAAAAGACTTCCCTAAGTCCTCGTTCCTCCTCTGTGGAAAGTCCCTAAGTTTATTCTTCTTCCACTCGGACCTAGGTTATCTTCTTCTTTAGACTTTTTATTTACAACAAGTTTATACTCAGTCCAAAATAAGATCAGCTGCAAGCGCTTCTAAAACATGATGCAAAAGTTCAAGACGAAGAATTATCATTTCATGTGAAGGTGGCTCAAACCCAAATGACGGAAATTCAAGTCGATGCAAAACCAATTGTCGAACTTTACTCAGAAGTGGGGGATTCGGAACCATGAGGGTCAGTATTCCTTCGATTTTGAGCCCTGGCACTAACAGCACCACCTCCAACACCACGTTCGGGCTCTTGCTGACCACCAACACGGACCTCAGCCTCCCTGAACTCACTACACCGGGCATCGGTCACTGCGTAAGTCCACTCCGGAATAGCGTATCTCTGGCAAGGTACTCTCGTTCTTTTTGACCTTCTCCGACCTTCTTGAGCCTGCTCTCCGTCACTTGGTTCCGATTCAGACGTCTCAGACACTGGAGCAAGATCTCTTTCGGGTGCCAACCTCAGATACAGTCGCCTCTGTCTTTCAGGCCAAGCCTCCTCGGTTCTGGTCGTTCTTCCGCTTTCCCCCTGAATACCCTGTGCACCACTTCCTTCTTCTGCTGAATTTGACTCTACTCCACCCACAGCAACACCTCCGTCATCCGAGTCAAAGTCGGGGTTCTGGTTGTCGGAACCCTCTTCCGCTTGTTCCGGTGCACAACCAGCTGCATCAGCGACCCCCACAGCTTGACTTGTCCTCTCATGTGGCCCTGCCACATCAGCTGGATTTTCATTCACGAGAGGAGCTGTTTCTTCCGAGGGTGCTGAAACTCTGCGGGTATGGGAAGCATGCACCCAGTTCGGCAATCCTACGCACTTCACTGCTGTGTTCGTCACCAGTATTACCTGGTACGGGCCTCGCCACCAAACATCCAGACAACTCTTCCTCACGTGCTTTCGAACAAGCACCCAGTCTCCTGGACACAGGTCGTGGCACAGATCACTCGAGGCCGGAACAGCTGCAGCTTGCACCTGCTGGGACACAGAACGGACCACATCAGATAGTCCTTTACAGTAATCGAGAATCAAGTCATCAGTGATGTTTATCAAAGCTGTAGCTGGTACTGCTGGCAATCGCATCGCCCTCCCCATCAGAATTCCGTGTGGAGATAACCCAGTTCTCCTGTCGGGGACACTGCGAATACTCATAAGCACAAGCGGCAGGGCATCAGGCCACTTCAGAGACGTTGCCGAACACACTTTTGCCATCCGGGCTTTCAAGGTTCCATTAACCTGTTATACTATCCCAGAAGACTCTGGTCGATAACTGCAATGTAGTCTCTGATCGACATTCAATGCGGCACAAAGTAACTTCATGATTTCACTGTGGAAATGTGTTCCTCTATCTGATTCCAAAGAGGTTGGAAAACAAAACCTCGGGATAAGTTCCCTCAACAATAACTTAGCCACTGTGAGAGTGTCACACCTACGTGTTGGGTAAGCCTCCACCCACCGTGAGAATACACACACCACCACCAAAATGTATCTCAACCCATTGCACTTAGGCATCTCAATGAAATCTAGCTGCATGCTATTGAAGGGTCCGCCTGACCTCCCAATGTGACTCAATGTGACCACAGTCTTCTTTCCAGCATTCATCTGTTGACACGTAACACATCTATTGACAAACTGCTTCAGCAATTGCACGGAACCGTGGGTTATACCATGTCTGTCTAAACACACGCACCATTGCATCTCTGCCAAGATGTATTGGACCATGTATCAGTCTCGCCATCGGGCTCAACAGATTCTCTGGCAACACCGCTCGACCATCACTGGAAACCCAAACCTCAACATCTCCTCTTTCACATCCTGCTCTGATCCATCCATCTCGTTCTTGATCTGAAACCTCATCCTGCAGTCGCTTGAGTTTCTCCCAAGTGTCTGCCATGGCCAACATCATGCTGAGCTCGGTTCTTTCTTGGCTCTCTCCTGTGTAGCCCCCTGTGAATATACATCCTTGCTCTGCACAAAAACGGGCAACTTCATCGGCGTAGTTGTTTCCTAGAGAGACAAAATCATTCCCCTTTCCATGAGCAGCACATTTGACTACTGCGATTTCCTTCAGACATTGCAATGCATCTATTAGCTGTCTCACATATTCCCCATTCCTAATGGGTGAACCAGATGATGTCATTAATCCCCTTTGTGACCATAACTGTCTGAAGTCATGAACCCATACTGGCTGTCAGTGTAGATCGTGATTCCGATTTGATCCGCGGCCAAACAGGCATGAGTCAAGGCAATGATCTCAGCTACCTGCGCGGAGTGTACTCCTTCTAGACAAGCAGCCTCAACCACTCCTGAGATGGTACATACAGCAAACGCTGCTCTCAACTGACCAACACTGTCTCTTAGGCACGAACCATCGACAAAGAAAATTTCATCAGGGTCAGTCAGTGGTTCATCGACAATGTCAGGGCTCGGTTTGGTGCATAGCTCAGTCACATCAAGACAATCATGGTCTTCACAATCTTCATCATCTGTATTCGGTATGGGCATTAATGTCGCAGGGTTTAAGACAGAGCACCTTTTCAGAGTCACATTCTCTGCGGCAAGTATGACTTGCTCATACCTCGTTAACCTGTTATTCGTTAGGTGCTGGGTCTTTGTCCTGGTCATTAACAATTCAACAGAGTGTGGTACATAAACTGTCAGAGGGTGACCCATTACAATGCTTTCACATCTTCCAATGCTGACACCTGTTGCAGCAACAGATCTGAGACATCCGGGCAACGCAGAAGCTACTGGATCTAAAGTAGCTGAAAAATAGGCAACTGGTCTACGGACACCTCCATGGTTCTGAGCCAAGACTGACAATGCACAACCTTCTCTCTCGCAACAGAACAGTGAGAAATCCTTGTTGTAATCAGGCATTCCCAAAGCTGGTGCACAACACAAACCCTCTCTCAGTCTTAGGAATGACATCAATCATTCCTCGTCCCATGGTACCGGATCACTCACATCCTTGTGCGTCAGCCTCTGCAAAGGCTTTGCCTTCAAGGAGAAATTGGGAATCCACTGGCGACAATAGCTGACCATTCCCAAAAACATCCTGACCTCCCTCTGAGTGGTAGGCACAGCCATGTTCATTATTGCCTCAATTCGATCTGGTGACACCTTCCTCTTGCCTTTCTCTATTCTGTGACCCAAAGTACTGCACTTCGTTCAGACAGTACTGCAACTTGTTCGGAGACACCTTGTGTCCATTCTCTGCCAAATGATTCAATAGGGCTATCGTGTCTATCCTGCAAGCGTCTTCTGTTTCTGAGGCAATAAGCAGATCGTCTATGTACTGCACGAGAACTGAGTTCTGTGGCAATACGAGACTTTCAAGATTCTTCTTCAAGATCTGATTAAAGATCGATGGACTCTCTGTATACCCTTGAGGGATACGACACCACGTTAACACACGATTTTCCAGCCGGAAAGCAAAAAGAAATTGGCTTTCTTCGTGGAGCGGTATCGAGAAGAATGCTTGACACAAATCAATCACGGTAAACCACTCGGCTTCGCATGGGATCTGAAACAGTATCACTGATGGATTCGGTACCACTGGACAACATGGAACAACTATCGTGTTGACCTTTCGCAGGTCTTGCACGATCCTGAACTTCCCACTCGGTTTCTGTAGTCCCATGATGGGTGAGTTACATGGGCTACCTCTTATCTCCTTCAGAATTCCCAGCTTGATCATGGACTCGATTACAGGTTTAATCCCTGCAATATTCTCGGGTGACAGGTTGTACTGGGGCGTTCTAGGGAATTCAACATTCTGCTTAACCTGGATCTGTACAGGTTCAACCCCTTTGACAAGTCCGATCTCTTCTCCCTTGAGGTCCCACACCTCATGTGACACAGAATCTCTCAAATCTAGTGGAAGTTCCTCCACTGTCACCACAGGATACATTTCTATGCACAAGTGCTGATTCGCAACCTTGAAGGTGGCATCATCATCCTTCATCTGGACCACAACTCCCCTAGGCGTGCAATAGATGGTACAATTTAACTTACACAATAGATCTCTTCCTAACAGACAGACTGGACTCGAATCACACACCACAAACTGATGTCTATCTCGGAAAGAGCCTATTCTCACTGGAATCGGTTCAGTCAATGGGCTAGTTATCCTCTTGTTCGCCACTCCAACAACTTGGATCGATTGTCCCGAGAGGGGTAGGTTGGGGACTACTGCTGATCTTACAGTAGACCGGGTAGCACCAGTGTCAACCAAAAAGGTGGTAGGATGACCATCAATGTCTGCCTCCACAAAAGATCCTCTCTGGTCTACCTCCAAGACTGCTCCAAGTGTGCAGTCTTCCTCCCCCCTCAGGCACCGTCAGGCTAACGGGTCTGGGCTGTACTCATCATACCCTTCGAAAAGGGGCATCTGCTGGTAAGTCCGCATTCCCTGCGGCATTCTCGGTGGCTGGGGAACTTGCACCTGTGGGTTAAACGTCCCCCCTTTCATCGATCTGGGCTTCGTCACAATATTGACTACCTCCGGCACGGGTGCCTGAATCACTTCTACCTCCTGATGCTCCTGATTGGCTGGGTTCAAGGGACACTCACGCTTCCAATGTCCAATCTGGTGACAAAGATGACACGCAGTTGTCTTCTTCAATGTCGCCACATCCATTCCCGTCTTAGGATCTACAGGTTTCCCTTTTCCCTGACCTTGCACATTCTGCTTCCCTTGATTGTTTCCCTGTCTTCTTCCCAGCGTCCCTCCGTTAGGCTGGACCTGAGCTGGTTGCATCTGAACAAGCATCAGTTTGTCCTTCAGCTTCCGGTGCTTTGAGTCTACTTCATCACTACAGTACCTCGCATACCGCAAGGTTTCATCCACCGGCTTGTTCTGCCAACAGATCAAATGTTGCTGTATCATAAGACTAACCTCTGGTCTTAATCCTAGGACAAACTTTGAGACAAACTGTCCCATATCCTTGGGGTCTAAGGTATCTAGTCCACTATACTGTTTAAAAGCTTGCAAGAGTCGTTCATAATACTCATGCACTGTCTCCTTTGGTTCCTGAACAGTTCGATCTATCTTAACCCAAACAATGTCTTGAGGCGAGATCTTCAACTTCAACCATGTAATCACTTGTTCGAACTTTTTCATGACTATAGGTGACGGACCATTTGTGACAGCATCCTTTTCAGGTTCGGAGGTCGGCCACTCAACTGCAATTTTACAAGCTGACCATAAGTCTCCTGGTACTACAATATCAAACAAGGTGTTCAAATCAATCCACAATACCTTCGAAATTTTAACAAAACGGTCAACCTGTTTGTACCACTCTATTGGTTTTTCCCTCAGCCGAGGAAAATCATTTGTAAATGCAGCCAAATCACCTCTACTCCATGGCACATGCATGTACCCTCTGTTCTGTACTTCTCGTAAAGGATAGTTCTCTACTCCTGATGTCCCTCCCCCCGGAGGCGGCGTCTCTCCTACGTTCTTTTTGGAAATCTTCCTCTTAGACCACCTTTCCTCCCATTTGTTAAGCATGACCCATATACGCATCCCTACAATCAGGTCCTTGATATGTGTCCTCAGTCCTATGACCCTTTTCTCTTCCAGCTCTTGATCACTGTATTGCAACCTATGGGATCCTTGCAACGATTTCGTTTTAGACAAATCCACCTCATATCTCTTTGCCAATTCTGTCAATTTTTCATGTGCGGTCCTCGCTTTACGAGTCACATCCTTTGCTACAAAAAGCAGCTCATCTGGTTCATAGATCTCTATTCTATCCAAAGGCAGATTCCCGCTAATCATTTCGTCTACCTCTGCCTTCAACCTCAATACATCCAACATCCTTGCCCTCATGGCACTTCTCAAAATTTCTTGACAAGCAGCACCATTCCGTTCATTATAATCACAACTTTGTTCTCGTGGCTTACTCTCTTCCATCGTATTCCTAGAAACTGGTCTATTACCTGAGTTGTCTTGCTCCACATCTCCTGCCATCGCATCACTCTGATTTCTCACAGGTGGTACCCACATTCTCAAGTCTGATCTGGACTCGACCAAAGACCTTGGTCTTACCGGTCTCACATCCACCTGTCCCCTAGAAGAGTCTGCGGTAGCTGGCAATGGCGTGCTTGCTTCTATGGGCTTCGGAGAGTGAACCATTCCCTCCTCTACACCATTCCCTCCAACGCTGATCCCCTCTCTCCCTGTCGTCTGCGATAGACGTCCTTCTCTTACTTGATCTGGGTCATACACTGACACTATAGGACCAATGGTAACAGGTACCGTCCGGGCATCCGGCAACCTCATATTTCCCATTGAAGGTTGTGTTCCCACTCCCTCTGTTCCTGTGGAGATTTTTCCCACTACTCTCACATTTGTCTGATTCTGTGACTCGCCAGTCCCTCCTGCCACAGTCAATTTTCCTTTGCTATACTCTGGATTTAATGGAGGTGGTCTCTGTGACAGCAGTCTCTCTACCAAGCTGTCATCCGTATCACTGTCATCTTCCTCTGCACTCCTTGCCTGCGTATCTCCCGTTTTCTCTAGCAACGGATATAATCTATCCCCTTCAATCGTTTCCACTCTCCACCTTTTCTCCAGTGCATCTCATCTCACATCTTGAAATGCCCTGATCGACTTCTTCACCCTTTCCTGACTTCTGTCTCTCTTCCTGTCATACGCTGCTCTAATCCATGCGTGTAACGCCTCATACTGTATGGGTCTGGGTAGTGGTCGCAAAGAAGACATCACAGATTTCAACTGGTACAACACTTCCAACCTGAAAGTACCATAGCGTGGGAAAGTCAATTCTCCCTCTCCTGTGTCATTTTATGCCAATTCTCAAGCCAAATTATAGTATGCAATCCCACATTCTTAGCCATGTAATGTGCAGGCGTATCTTCGGGAGGGGCTTCCTATCCACCCCGAGTAACCACATGTCTATCACCTCTACAGAGTTCTCGTAAAACTTTAAAACATTTCATGATGAAGCAGATTTCCGTTCGCGCACAAGATTTCGTTTTTACTTCCTGATGTCAGTCCACCAATACCAGCGCAGCTCACACCAAGCGACCTATCGCAGCGCGGCACTAACTGACGTCACTCTTCCTCCGCTCGCAGCAGTTCCCCTCCTTTACAATTCACCTCTCACTCTTCACACGCGTCGCAATCACACTCTGAAGTAACTGTCTGTCCACGAAACGACCGGACAATCACCTCTCTGACCGTCTGTCCACCAACGACCGAACAGTCTCTCGAAACTGTTGACCTCGAATCTGGCAACTGTCTGTCCTTGAAACGACCGGACAATCGCCTCTGACACAATCGATAGGATCCAAACACTCAATGTTTCACACACAACAACCTACGACCAGTGTCGGTTATTCACACACTCACACATACGCTCCCTATCATCAGTGGGTTAATCAACGACGTCTCATGACTCCCACAACCTCTGGTCAACAATCTCAACTCTGGGTGTCTTCTACACCACAATCTCTTATCCCGGGATATCGAATCAAATCTCTCGGCCCGCGCGCGCTCACGGTCCGATCCTCAATCACACGACTCTCATTCCAACTCCGCAAGACATCACACAATCAAATCAACACCGCAATCTAACAAGCATCACCCTGTTCATACTCACGCTACCATGAACTGCTACTTCCGCCGCACCGTCATTCTCCATCAGTTTTCAGCGACCGCCGTCGTCCTCCACCATCACTCGGGCTCTATGGGGCAAATAATCTCTTATCCCAATCTAGATCTCCCCTTACTATCAGAGGAAACCATCCTCTGCTACCAACTGATAAAGCGGGATTCTTATCTTATCTTATCTTACCACTAAGAATCCTCAGGTGGCCTGAATCTTTTTACCTGCTGAATAGTGTGAAGGGAAGAAAATCCAATTCTGTTATGCAACAATTTAGAATCCAGCTTGCCTTCAAAGATCACTGACTCCGAATTCGAATTTTAGGGGTTTATTACAAAGCCAGGAATAACTGCACATACAAGCAGCTCAACACGAGGTTAAAGAAATAAATGGGCACTAATACAAACATCATCCTACGCAGGAGTCTCATCCGACTCAGGATAAGAAGAATCGTTAGTTCCAGAAGCATTAAACTAGCAATGACGGCTCCAATCTCTATATTATTCTTCATTTACCTAATAAAGAGAAAAGCATCAATCTGTCCCTACTCTACCACTAAGGTGACATCCCTATTTAACAAGTTTCCCCAGACAAGAGTAGAACAAGCATTGGCATAGCCAATAGGTCTCGCCTTTGGGGCCTTATAAGTGTTTAGCCAGAGCTATTGACTTTGCCAATGTCTTCAAGCTGTGCTGTAGAGAAGTGTGGCTGCTGTGCGGCATGCTGAAAAGTTATAATAAAAAAGTATCAGAAGCATTTTTGTTACTTTATATATGACCAAGAAGGCATTATGTAAAACTGAACGACCATATTAAAAAAAGTATTTACAATAAAAAATGTCCTCAGTTTTCTTTTGTTCTTGCAATGCTGGCAATGGTTGTTTGTTAAAGCTTTTTTTTGAGGGGGCATAAACAATCGGAGGGTGAAGGTTGGGAACTAGTACCTGTATTATAACACTAGCAGCGGCCAGACGCTAGGGAGAATCAACAGATGCCAGATTCCGAGAGCAGGCTGAGGTGGTGCTGAGTGATGCTGAGGTGGTAGTGGTGGTGACTGTTGCGGAGACGATGCTGAGGTGATGCTGAATGATACTCAGGTGTTGCTGAGTGATACTGCTGTGGTGCTGAGTGATGCTGTGGTGGTGCTGAGTGATGCTGTGGTGGTGCTGAGTGATATTGTCTTGGCGCTGAGTGATGCTGTAGTGGTGCTGAGTGATATTGTCTTGGCGCTGAGTGATGCTGTGGTGGCGCTGAGTGATGCTGTGGCGGCGCTGAGTGATGCTGTGGTGGCCCTGAGTGATGCTGTGGTGGCGGTGAGCGATGTTGTGGCGGTGCTGAGCGATGCAGTGGCGGTGCTGAGCGATGCAGTGGCGGTGCTGAGCGATGCTGTGGTGGCGCTGAGCGATGCTGTGGTGGTGCTGAGCGATGCTGTGGTGGTGCTGAGCGATGCTGTGGTGGCGCTGAGCGATGCTGTGGTGGCGCTGAGCGATGCTGTGGTGGCGCTGAGCGATGCTGTGGTGGCGCTGAGTGATGCTGTGGTGGCGCTGAGCGATGCTATTGTGGCGCTGAGTGATGCTGTGGTGGCGCTGAGCGATGCTGTGCTGGTGCTGAGCGATGCTGTGGTGGCACTGAGCGATGCTGTGGTGTTGCTGAGTCATCCTGTGGTGGTGCTGAGTGATGCAGTGTTGGCCCTGAGTGATGATGTGGTGTCGCTGAGTAAAGCTATGGTGGTGCTGAGTGATGCTGTGGTGGCGCGGAGTGATGTTGTGGTGGCGCTGAGTGATGCTGAGGTGGTAGTGGTGGTGGTGGTGGTGGTGACTGTTGCGGAGATGATGCTGAGGTGATGCTGAATGATACTCAGGTGTTGCTGAGTGATACTGCTGTGGTGCTGAGTGATGCTGTGGTGGTGCTAAGTGATGCTGTGGTGGTGCTGAGTGATATTGTCTTGGCGCTGAGTGATGCTGTGGTGGTGCTGAGTGATATTGTCTTGGCGCTGAGTGATGCTGTGGCGGCGCTGAGTGAATCTGTGGTGGCGCTGAGTGATGCTGTGGTGGCCCTGAGTGATGCTGTGGTGGCGGTGAGCGATGCTGTGGCGGTGCTGAGCAATGCAGTGGCGGTGCTGAGCGATGCAGTGGCGGTGCTGAGCGATGCTGTTGTGGCGCTGAGCGATGCTGTGGTGGCGCTGAGCGATGCTGTGGTGGCGCTGAGCGATGCTGTGGTGGCGCTGAGCGATGCTGTGGTGGCGCTGAGCGATGCTGTGGCGGCGCTGAGCGATGCTGTGGTGGTGCTGAGTCATCCTGTGGTGGTGCTGAGTGATGCAGTGTTGGCCCTGAGTGATGATGTGGTGTCGCTGAGTAAAGCTATGCTGGTGCTGAGTGATGCTGTGGTGGCGCGGAGTGATGTTGTGGTGGCGCTGAGTGATGCTGTTGTGGCGCTAAGTGATGCTGTGGTTGTGCTGAGTGATGCTGTGGTTGCACTGAGTGATGCTGTGGTTGCACTGAGTGATGCTGTGATGGCGTTGAGTGATGCTGTGATGGCGTTGAGAAATGTTGTGTTGGTGCTGAGTGATGCTGTGCTGGCTCTGATTGATGCTGTGCTGGCTCTGATTGATGCTGTGGTTGCGCTGAGTGATGCTGTGGTGTTGCCGAGTGAGAGATAGAGTGAAGATATAATGCCCAATTAGAGAGGGTGGTGAGAGAGAAAGAGAGAGAAAGGGTGTACATAGAATAAAGAGTGGAGCGGGATAGAGAGAGAGAAAGAAGGGGAGAGAGAGTGAATGAAGGAGTTTGAAAGAGAAACAGATAAAGGGGTGAGAGAGAATGAAAGGCTAAAAAGGATAGAGAGGGAGAGTTAATTAAGTAGAGAGAGAATTAGAGAGGCGAGAGAGAGTGAAGGAGAGAGACAATAAGAGTGGGGGTGTGGAGTTTAAATAGAGTGAAGAAGTGACGCGGAAAAAGTAACCTTAAATATAGCTTTGTGCTTTGCGCGAATAAATATTAAAAAAAAACAGTGAGAGACAAAAATACTGGTAATTAGGCTGTGACTCCCAATATAAAACAAATAGCGATATAAGGTGAAATCAACCCACCGAAGCAATATTTCTAACTAGACAAAAAAAAGCTTGCATTTCAATGCTAATCGCTGTTGTTTTTCATGTGACTGTAGTCCTGGGCCCTCAGTTGGTAATGTGAGCTGCTGCTGCGATTGAAACATCAAAGTCCAGAGAGTTAATGAGCCATGACGAGGAAATGAGGAAGAGATAGGAAACCCAGATGCCAGCTGTGCGTGCACGCCATTGTGAACTCAAGCTGGTCGCCAGCCGAAAGCCAGTGTTTGCACTTCCAAAACCCGCTTACTAAAACTCTCGGCCAGACCAGCGCAGGCGCTGGTGCAGGCCGAGACCTAAAAAGGGTGTCAGCTGTGAAGACTTCCTAAGAAGTACACTCCCTTAGGATTTTGAGCTCGTTCTAAGATGCTCCTTCTTAACCAGATCTCTCTCTTTCGCCCTTCTCTCAGGTCTCCTCTACCTCCAATCTGCTCTCCTCCCTCGGGGCACTATCCCTAATACAAAATCCACATACAATAGAACACGCCCTTGTCACGCCTCTCTGGCCAGGTCTTCCTTCTCGTACTTTTCCATCGAAACTCTTACTTCATCCAGGACGGTTACAGTGACCTTGGGTCCCAGGCACCTTCTCCGCTGAAAGTATCATCCCTGCATTCCAGGATACTCCCATCTCAATGCCTCCCACCACCCTAACTCCTAAAACAAAGAGCCAGTCTTTTACTAACGAGGCATGTGTCCTTGCACCTGCAACAGAAAATACATTCAACAAACTTTCCTCTGTACGAATCTACCAATCGTGCCCAGAGAGCCTTCCCAGGAGAACACCTTCTCGGCCTACAAAATAAGCTAACATAAGAACGAACAGGCCTTTCTTTGACATATATGCAGTCAGGCCTATACACAATTTAAACACACAATTTTAATTACTTCTCTAAACATTGGTTCATACATTTCATATGCGAAAAAGTGAACTACACGTGCAACTTAATATGGTACACGTTTAACTACTGCATCTCGATTGCACATGAGCTACTTCATTTATGCATCCTTTTAAACGCGTTTCAGTTAAGCATTACATCTACATGATTATAATAGCACAATTACTCTTCTATTCACTCTAATAAATGCGGTTTAGAACTACATTTTTACTGGCCATTCATTAATATATATCTGGATATATGCGGGTGCGGACTAAAGATGATTATGATGCACCCCTACAAATTTCTCGAGAACATGGCGCTCTATCACTATCATGACTGCTTGATCACAGATTATTAGGAAAAAAAAGATTGTTAGGTGGTCACCACAATTGCTAGTATACAAGAAGGTACAAAGCTTCTTTCAGGCGACATTTTGGTATTTCTCGCAAAAGCTATGAAAACGATGACTTTCACAACACTATATATTGCATGGTGCACGTGGACTCCCAAAAAAGTTGTTTTTGCCTATGAAACATGTTGTAAAAACCTACCTTTCCGCCACCTTCGTCATGGTTTTCATTTGTAGGTCAAGACTAATCCATTCAGGTTTAAAGTCACAAGGAAAAAAAGTAGCCATTCCAATGCACCTTCAGTTTCACAGTAAACTCGCGATAAAACAGCACATTCATTTATTATTGCAACACTAATACTTATGAGAAAATTGTTTGCCCGGCCTCCAAGTACAGGTAAATATATTGCATGTCGCAAAACTTCGCTTACGCAACACTCAACAAAAACTTCGCATCTGTCACCGACGTTGTCTTTTCCACTACCTAGTCCTCAAGGTCATTGCTTTCTCTTTCGCGTCTCCTTTCTGCCTCTGTCTCTGTGCTTTTATAGTGCGTTGAAGCAGCCTTCACGCAGCACAAGTGTGCTTAAAGCAATCAACATCACATAAATTCGGCCCACGTGAATTCTAAAATTACGAAACTCTTTTTCATTGCAAGCTACACATTTCCTTTCCTCAGTAGCTTGACGCAAACAATAGCAAAACCAGGTATTGGAACAAATAGAAAACACCGATTGTGATCAGTAAGGCCAGATCCTATATGTTATATTGAGATGGAGTTGTTAGCCGTTAACAAGTGACAATGTCAATGTCCAACGACTTCCAGTGTTTTTCTGTGTGCTTAAACCATCCCCCCGCTTCTCACTAGTGTTGTTTTTTAAATTTGTCACTTCCGTCTCTTTGTTCACCTAAGACGTGACAATATGCACTTTTATTCCCATGTTAGTGGGCTGCTCTGCTTGTGCACTTTTAAGAGATTCTGGGCCATATGTACCAACAATGAATTCACAAAAAGCACTTGCAAAAAGTGCACCGATTTTTTTAATGAATCAACTGATATTTTGCAAACTGACCCATGTACTAATATGTCGGTTCACAAAATATGAATTTGCAGTGAGTAAAACATGGCCTGTCTAATGAACATTCATTAGGCAATTTAGAATTTGTGACTCACAACAATTGGTCGCAATTGCAGTGAAAGTGGCATGCTAGGGTCTGCAGACCCCCAGACCTGTGATTTATTTAAAAAAAAAAAAAGTTTTCTTTTGAACCTTCCCAAATTCCGTAAAGGAATCAAGGCTGTTAAAAAAAAAAAAAAAGTTTTCTTTGTTTTCAAAAGTCTCAGTTAGAGTAGACAGTCGTCCTCTGGACCACTACCTACATTCCCAGAAACATGTACCTCAATTCACAAAGAGGAAGAGCTCTCACCGGGGCTACATCCCTTTCCCTAATAAGTTACTACCCCAACCTGGGAGTCAGTAACTTTTCCATGGTTACGACCAGTGGTCTTGAACCATTGATGTATCAGGGTGCAAATTGCAATTTAGAAGGAACCCCTCAGCACTCCCCTGCTAAATTGCTATTCATAATACATTTTAAAACTCATTTGCCGATTCAGGAGGACGTTTCCAAATCAGTAAACGGGTTTAGTAAATTCAAAAATGCTTTAAAGTGGTCGCAAACCCTTTGATTTTGTGAATTGGAAGATTTAGAACCGTAAAACGTTTCCTTCGTATGATCCTCTATTTTCAATATTGATATAGTCAGAGCATCTATGCTGTACCTTCTACCCCCCTTTCTGATTCTATGAGCGCTTTAAACTATCATTGATTTGTAATTGCACTTTACAAAAACTGTAACTAAATGATTAAACAAATTCAAGTTTTAAACTCCTATTTACACCACATGATACCAAAGTTTAAGGTCTACAGCCTGACTGAGTCGCAGAATTGGGTTTTGCTACTTTACCCAATTTCCATTGGCACGTGGGCATAATTATTTTGCAGGTGATATGTTTTCCCTAGTCCCAGAACTGATTACTGAATCAGCCGTAGGCAATATGCCTAAATAAGCATCCCCAAAACATTCTGTATTAACAGCCTGTTTAAAATTAACCTCCTAGGTGTTATTGTCAGCCAGTTTGCAAATGATTAGATGCATTAAGGCAATGATTATAAAACAAAATGCACTTTGAGACCACAGTGTGGACTGTGCATCTGACTGTCAGTTACAGAAAAAAGCTTTATGAGTGTCACAAAACATAGCTTTGTAGCCCTCTCCTTCGATGTACCATTAAGAGCATTCAGTTAGCATATATATATATATATTCACTGAAAAAAAACATAGGTTACAGGGGCGTTATAGTTAGGCTCAGATTTCACTTGTACAAAACCAGTGAAATTCAGCAGTTATAGTTACCTGAGCTAACTATAACTTATGCAACCGCAATGCACTGCTTATGACCTCACATATTATATCACTCATGACATGGCCAGTGACATCACTGATGATATCTCAAATGACATCACTGATGACATTATGCAGTTATTGTGAGTGTATTCTAAATGTTTGAGTGTTAAACATATATACTAAGCTACTACAAAAGTTAAATTAGTATACTTTGTATACTAATAATGAGTAATCACTTGGGAGTCTTGTGTTTCTCAATGGATCCAAATTTTTTTATTCAATAAATGCTTTTCATCAAAAGCAGTCAACGCAGCCCAGCCAACGCGTTTCGGCCCTACGGACATCATCAGGGCTCAATATAACGATTCAATTAGAAGACTCCGTTAATTCCTCAGTTGTTTCTATCAAGGTGCAGCAAAATTCACATAAATGTTTCATATCCTGTTCTCATTGATCTCTCAATATCACAATTCAGTCAGAAGACTCTGTTAATTCCTCAGTTGTGTCTATCATGTTGCAGCACAATTCACATAAATGTTTCATATCCTGTTCTCATTGATCTCATGCTGTCAGTCCCAACAACGTGTCCATGGAGACCGCCTGACTGCTGCTCATCCAGTATCCATCTAGTTAAATGCTGTTCCCGGAATGGCTTATTGGGATCAACAACCAGTGCATTCCCCGGGATGACGCCCTCTTGGTCACCCATGCATGACAGCAGTGAAGAAAAGTCCATAGTAGGTTCTGGCCCAATGCGCATGCCTGGGAAGTGTTGCTCCAGCAGGTGACAGATGAAGCTAGGCTTGCCAGTGCTGTATTGGCCCACTAGTAGCACCATTAGCTTGTTACTGAAGTCAGCCTCCTCTAGGTGGTGGGGCAGGGGGGGCAAACTCCACCACATGGTGGAGTCTGAGGTTTTTGCTGAACTTCGCACTTCCAGCGGAGTGCGGAGTTGGCAAAACTCAGCAAACTCCGCTGGCGGAGCAGAGTTCACGACCTACCCCTAGTGCATGAGTGTCTGAGTGGGTCTGTGAGTGGGTGCATGAATGTTTGAGTGAGTGGGTGCATGAGTCTCTGAGTGGGTCAGTGAGTGGGTGCATAAGTGTCTCAGTGGGTCTATGAGTTGGTGGGCAAGTCTCAGAGTGGGTCTGTAACTGGGTGTGTGAGTGACGTAGTAAGACTGAGGGTGGGTGTATAAACATATTTATTTGTTTTGTTATTTTTTTTCACTGATATTTGCGAACTCGTTGTGATGTGTACTCACAAATTCATCACAATGTTACGTGGGGGGCTGTGCTGACGGTATTGTGATTTTTTCCTGAACTACTAATCCCATGATGCACTTCTTTACTTGAAAAAGCCCACCTGGGAAAAATACCATCATTTTGGGGATATATTAGAGTTTACAAAGATGTTGTGCCTCACGTGCAGCCTGTGATTAAGGACTGTTGTCCGAAACATGTCTGATTCCATTACAGCCTTTCATGTGTATCTTACCGGAGTTGTGTACCAGCATGAATATATTTTAGCCTGTTGAGGATTGCATCTTCATTTGGGGCAACTCTTTGAAAAAAATGTGAAATGGCAGCCTGGCCGTGAAGAAGCACCACTGCTGGCAGACAAGCGGGTCCGTGGTGTAAGTCTGGTCGCAAGCACACCGCATACGCAACAACGGGTGTGGCAGGAATGATTTAAGCAACTCTGGCAGACAACATGGGCAGACCCATTGGAGGGTATGAAAAATATTATTCATGTGTGGCACTTCAACCCACTGTGGGGAGTGTATTGGACTTTTTCCTGAACTAATTTCATGATGCAATTCTTCATTTGAAAAAGACCACCTGGGGACAATACCATTATTTTGGGGATGTATTAGAGTTTGCAAAGATGTTGTGCCTTGCAGCCTATGATTAAGGACTGTTGTCTGAAATGTGTCAGGCTCCATTACTGCCTTTCATGTATATCTTACCAGAGTTGTGTACCATCATGAATACATTTTAGCCTGTTGAGGAGTGCATCTTGGTTTGGGGCAACTCATTGGAAAAAAAATATATATATATATTGTGATCAAGGCCCGCGAGGGCCGAAACGCGTAATGGCTGTACACGAATATATATATATATATATCGCTGTAAATCAAGTGTTATTATCCACTATTTACTTAATACTCTATTTAGTACCCTCAGAAAGAGAAAAATGAAAGTCTGAGTTGTGTTTGCCAGGTTTCAAGCCTATAACTGTATCTTAAAGCTCATCACAGACGCAGTTTTTAAATTCGCCTGTCCAGCTTATAGATCTTCTGACATGTCTATTTGCTCTGCTTTCTTTATGAGCTTTGTGGGAACCTTGTTGAAATATTTGCATTTTAAAATCTATCACCTTGTTAAGGTGTATTTTCTGGATGCTTTAAAATCTTGTATCATCTCTATCTGAGGGCTATAACGGTGTGTTTTGTATCACTCACCTAGTTACTTAATACGACAAGCTTTATTACTGAAGTGCCTTTGGAGTGCAAACTCCATCAGCACCATGTTTGTGTGCCCCCAGGGCACTGTCGTACTACAGAAAGGTGTGCATGTGCTTCTGCGGCCTCTTCTCTACTATCAATCATAGGGGTGACACATTTTGCATCCATACAATCTCAAGGGAGAGTTCACTTATATGTATAGTAGTATTTATTTGGAAATTTCTTTGCCTTTGCTTCCTTACTGAAAAGGGCACTGGTGCATATAGGCTGTTAAAAAGTGGGTTGAGTGTGTCCCACCTGGAAAGTGGCATTGAGAGATGGAGCAATGGTTTTAAACTACAGCTCTGTCAATCACTGATGTTGTTTCCCAAGAGCTGTGACTCCATATGTAGGGTATTGACTGAGAAGTGTGCCATATTTTATTTGTTGGTGGACAGTTTAGGGAACTTTGTGGTTAGCAACTAAAACTCATTCTGGTGAGTTATACGCGGTTAAGAATTGGACTGGACGTTGCATACGTCTCGCGCATATACACATATTAAATATTACAGTTATTCATAGACTCATGATATTGAAGTTAATGTTGCCGTGTGATGTTCCTGTGTATTGAATTCTGTTTTCCATAAGTCTGGTATAATGCGTCCATTACTATTGATAATGGCATTACTCCTAGTCCTACTCCCTCGCCTTCCTTCGTCACAAATGAGGTCCGCCTCCCTCTAGACCCACCCCCAACCCATAAAAACTCTGCCACCTCTACCTGTACGTAAACAAGCCGAGCTAGCACTCAGATGTCCCGCACCGGGAGGGAGGGTCCTAGGGCGAGGGAGTAGGACTAGGAGTAATGCCATTATCAATAGTAATGGACGCATTACCTCCCGTCCCTCCCTCACCTTCCTTCGTCACAAATGAGGACATAGCAAGCAGAAGAAAACAGAGACGGACAACTGAGTGATAAAGAACACAAAAATTCAATAACGTGCCCCAAACACAGTAGATCAACATCTCCAGTTCCCCATAGAGGACACGACCCCGCGGCCTAGAACATTATCCAAACGCCCCAGACCAGCAATCCGATAGTGATGGACAAACGTAGAAGGGGAAGACCAGGTCGCAGCCCCACAGACCTCCACCACCGAGGTACCCTGCAACCCAGCAACCGAAGCTGCCATACTGTGAGTAGAACGGCCCTGAACCCCAACCGGGGGATCCTCCCCACGCAGCTTATAAGCCAGCAAAACCGTGGACCGAATCCAACGACTCAAGCAGCCGTGGAAGTCCTCAAACCTTTCATAGCAGGTCCAATTAACAAACAAAGCGCCCCCCTCCCGGAAGGACTCCACAACCTGCATGTACCACAGTAAAGCCCGCCACACATCCAGACAGTGCAAACGAGATTCCTCAGCCGAGGAAGGAGCAGGACAGAATTCAGGCAAAATCACCACCTGACCAAGATGAAACGTTGAAATGACCTTAGGTACAACGGACGGTACCGGCACTAAAACCACCCAAGCGTCGAGCCGAGGTGATGGCCACCAAAAAAAAACAAGCCTGAAAAGACAAGAGTTCCAACTCGAGACCCTCCAGGGGCTCAAACCAGGAGCCCCGAAAACCCTGAATGGCCACCCACCGCACCCGCAGAGAAGCCACCGACAACCCCAGAAGAGCCCAACATGAAGGAACTGCATCACCAAAAAGAGGTCAGCCACCTAGGGATCAACCTCCCCAACAGCACACCAGGCCGAAAAGGCCCTCCAATGCACAGCATAGGACAGAAGAATGGAGGACCTCCGAGAAGCCTGCAAAGGAACAGCCAGACGGCCAGGGACACCCAAAACAGCTAAGCCCTGCCGCTCAACCGCCAGGCCGACAGATGTAACCTCCGCAAGGAGCTCAGGGGAAGGGCCGGAAACACCAACGGAGATGGAACCACAGAAAGGACCCACACCCGGTCGCAACACAACCCGGCCAGGAGAGGAAAGCAATCCGACCAAGGCCAACTGGGCGCAATCAACACCACCTGAGCACGGACCCTCCGATCCCGAACCAGAAAGGCTCGGAGCAGCGGAAAGGGGCGTGAAGGCATACAGAAGACCCCGAGGCCAAGGAGAGGTCAGACCGTCGACCCCCAGAGCCCCAGGACACCGGCCCAGAGAACAAAACAGGCCCACCTTGGCACTGACCGGGACCGCAAACAGGTCCACCACAGGGAGGCCCCAACGATCCACCACTGGTCGAACAAACTGGGAAGGAGGGAGAAACCTGTGACGATGGAACGTCCCTGCTCAACAGATCCGCCCACACAAAGTCCACCCCTGAACGTAGAGAGCAGACAGACCCAGCACCCAGACCTGAGCCCACAGGAAGACGTCACTGGCAATCAAGTTCGAGGACCCGGACCCGGTCCCTCCCTGACAGTCGACATAGGATTTTGCCACCAGATTGTCATCTTGAACCAACACCTAATGGCCCGCAGAGAGTTCTGAAGAGTATTCACTTACCTTTGGCTGCCCTAACTTCCTCGCTGTATGCCCCGTACGCCCTGGTGGGATAGGAGTCCCAGGGCCAACATCTCCTGTGCCAGGCTTCCCGCGAGGGGTCCAACATCGCGGAAGGGGACTACAGGTCCCAGATCTCTTTGCTGCTGCCACAGGTGTTGCCGTGAGGGGGAGGCGCTTGTCATCGCGCTTATAGCGCTGCCTCTCCCCCCGCGGCGCGGGAGTATTCACTTACCTTTGGCTGCCCTAACTTCCTCGCTGCACGCCCCGTACGCCCTGGTGGGATAGGAGTCCCAGGGCCAACATCTCCTGTGCCAGGCTTCCCGCGAGGGGTCCAACATCGCGGAAGGGGACTACAGGTCCCAGAACTCTTTGCTGCTGCCACAGGTGTTGCCGTGAGGGGGAGGCGCTTGTCATCGCGCTTATAGCGCTGCCTCTCCCCCCGCGGCGCGGGAGTATTCACTTACCTTTGGCTGCCCTAACTTCCTCGCTGCACGCCCCGTACGCCCTGGTGGGATAGGAGTCCCAGGGCCAACATCTCCTGTGCCAGGCTTCCCGCGAGGGGTCCAGCATCGCGGAAGGGGACTACAGGTCCCAGAACTCTTTGCTGCTGCCACAGGTGTTGCCGTGAGGGGGAGGCGCTTGTCATCGCGCTTATAGCGCTGCCTCTCCCCCCGCGGCGCGGGAGTATTCACTTACCTTTGGCTGCCCTAACTTCCTCGCTGCACGCCCCGTACGCCCTGGTGGGATAGGAGTCCCAGGGCCAACATCTCCTGTGCCAGGCTTCCCGCGAGGGGTCCAACATCGCGGAAGGGGACTACAGGTCCCAGAACTCTTTGCTGCTGCCACAGGTGTTGCCGTGAGGGGGAGGCGCTTGTCATCGCGCTTATAGCGCTGCCTCTCCCACCGCGGCGCGGGACACGCGCGGGACGTAGCCCGGTCGAAGCCCGGGCCAAGGGCGGGCCCGTCTGTGCCCGTCAGGGGCCGGATAAGGCCGGGCTGGGCCACCCCTCTGACATTTAGTTTGTGTGGCCATGTGGGTTGGAGTAGTGAGTAGGGTAACTTTAGTTGTGGTGCTTGGACATTATGAACAAACGCAAACCTATAGCGGGTGTGGGGGTTGTGGGGACTCTTGATGCGTTTCTTACCAGTGCAGAATCAGTGTTAAATCACCAAATACAGCTCACTGAACGTAGGCTATCGCTCGAACCAGTAGTTTCCATCAGTATCCCTGGACCTTCCCCACTTCTCCCGTGCTGTGAGTTAGTTGCTATTGAAGCTACTGACCAGCAGAGCGGTTCGTCTCCCCTACCCCACAGCAGTCAAACGATATCTCTCTCCTCTAACTTAGGAAATGTGGAAAGTCCTCTTAATACCTCTTTGGTATCTACCAGTGGTCAGAAGCCTAGCCATGTCAATATTGTTGAACCACCGTCTAAAAAGCGGAAAGCCCGAGGACCATTAAAAAATAATCATATGCCCCTTAGATCTGGCAAACGTAAAGGGGAGCCTATCGCGAGCATTAGTAACATGGTGGCTAGTAGCGGTTTAACTAGCCAGCCTCGCCCAGTGGATGTATGTGTTTCTTCCCACTTGAGTAACGAGGGAGATCTTTGTACTAGGATAGAACTTAAATTATCGGCACTGATCGATCCCATAATAAAGAAGTTGTCCCTGACTGAAGAAAGACTTGGCAAAATAGAGATGGGCATTGTTAATCTCCCTCTAAACAATTCCAATGGGACAACGGTGGGTGGGCTTCCAACACAATTGAATGAGAGGTCAGTGGGAGTATCCAGCGGCCCGGTCAGCAGTGTAAGTTGCTCTCCATCTTTGTCAGGTATTGTCACTAAGATAACACGACCTGACAATCGACCTCAAATCATAAAGCCCTTATTTTCTACTAAGAGACAGGTAGAGAGACTCACTAGCCCGAAGACACATCAGCCCCCCATTTCTAGCCCTCCGAGTACCCAGACCTTTTTACATCTACCCCCGGAAGCCACGCCACACACAGTTGTTCTGTCCAACGTCCCAGTGCTCCCTTCTGGAGTGCAGGAGCACTGGTCTACGCTTAGAAATAAGGCACTACATTTGTTGAGTGTTAGGACCGGTATCAAGGAACCTCTTTTTCGTGAGTTTAAGATGGTTCGCAGAGTTCCTTGGGTAGGTAAATCCTACAAGTCTCTCCCAGGTGATTGTGTGGTTCTTAGCTTTAGATCCCCCATATTGGTTCAGCACATACTGGAGAGGGTGGGCAATTGTTATACCAAGGAGGATGATATCAATTGTGTCCCGCTGGGCTTTTTCTATAAAACAGAAGGGAGTATTGGCCATAGAGCGAAGAGGGGCGAACCTAATTTGTGTGGTCAACATACTTTTCAGATCTCCACTTGCAACCGATTTGATACTTTAACTTCCACGGAAGAAATAGATTGACTTAAAGTTCCTGGCGGCCCGACTAAGACAGGAGCTTTAGCTTATACACGGCCATTTCGTACTTGGGATGTCTCAGTTTCTGGTTGTGTCTGTCGTAGTCGTGCCGACCCCGGGAATGTTTGTGGAACTGGGATGGTTAAAGCACTTGAGGAGAGGACGAGGGAATCTATTATTACCCCCTCGGCTACCCCTACCCCCTATAGCGTTTTCCAACAGTACAACAGTCTTCCCAGTAAGTCAGTGGTTGTGGGCAATAGTAGTACGGGTGAAACGGACCATCTTTATACTACTGTAAAAGGGCTTGCACAGCCATCAATGTCTTTTTCTTCCTGGAATGTAGCTGGGTTGTCTTCCAAAACTGTCTCTACTGATTGGGCAGTCTTTATAGATAATTATGACATTTGGTTTTTTCAAGAAACTTGGTCTTTGGCTCCCATTTTCTTCCCTGGCTATCTTAATTTCTCTAAACCAGCACTGAGGAGTCAGAAAGGTAGGCCGTCTGGCGGACTCACATGCTGGGTCAGGCAGTTAGATGGATGTGTGGTGCAGGAAGTTTACATTGACAGTCCCGACATAATGGTATTGTGGTTACGGATGGCTGACGCGTTAGACGTTCTGGTAATTAATGTCTAAGCCAGAGGGTCGCCTGGGGGTAAAGCATCATCTGTTGTCGCCCACCGTGACAAGTTTTTAGGTAGTCTGGGGGGTGGCTGCAACCTGATAATATCGGGCGATTTTAATTGCACTTTTGAGCCCCTCGACCACGAAGATGGTAATCTTAGTCTGGAAGAGGATGCACAATGGAACATCCCGCAACTAAATTTAAGCCCAATTAAAAAGTGGACTGAGGCTGCACTACAGCTCAAGGGGTTGTGTTTGGAAAGGAGACTTAGAGCAGCCAATGGGAGGACGCATTCAGATAGTGAGGGTACTCACACTTTTGACAATGGATCAAGAAGTAGTCGTATTGACTACATATTTCTTAATGTGGAATTCTGGTCTTTTATGTTGGATATGGTGGTCCCGGAGCGGAATGAAAGTGACCACAACCCGCTGATTCTAACCTTAAAGATTCCTGGCCTCTCTAGTAATGACTCTAGGGCAGCTGAGGACAAGTTAACCGAGGCCATACTTACCAATGATATGAGGAGAGTTAGATGGGCTAGGCTGGTGGATAACAAGGGTGATGTGGCTGAGATGAAATCCTTGGTCGTCCGCTCACTCTCTATTTTACAAGAATGCGCCTCCCAGGAGGCGGTAAACCACATTATCCCCGAGGTCCACAATGAGCTCTTTGGGAAGTTAAATTGTTTTTTTATTAAACCAAATAAACAAACGAGGGCCCCATTCATTAAGGCAGCCTCCTGGTATAATAAAGCCTGTAGAGAGGCTTATAGGTCACTGGCTAGGGCTATTAGATCACATGTAGCGGGGGATATAAAAAAAGCTAGAGCTAGGTACAAGGCATCCCAATTGCAAGCGAAGAAGGACTGGGATGAGTCCCGATGGCAGGACTTGCTTGTAGCAAGCAAAGAGCGAAATTTGACGCATTTCTGGCAACTTGTTAAATGGGGCAGTGGAGTTATATCCCAAGTTCCCACGAACCATGTTGCTCCTGAGGTGTGGGTGTCCCATTTTGAGGCTCAGTTTTCAGCCACTAGTTGTAGTGATCTTATCAACCCCCTTCCTGTTTTGGCTACCAGTGCCTCCTTTTCCTGTATCGAGGTGGAAAAAGTGCTAAAATCGATCCCGCGAGGTCGGGCCCCAGGTCCAGACTGTATTCCGGCTGACCTGTTTGTATCGGACAAAGAGAACTGGGTCCCCTATATTAAATATCTTGCAAATGCAGTAGCTAGTGGCGCAGCTATTCCGGATACTTGGTTCGGTGCTGAAATTTTACCTATATTTAAGAAGGGTGATCGTTCCCAGCCAGGCAATTATAGGCCAATAAGCCTTATTGATTCCATTAAAAAAATAGTCGCAAGGCTCGTCTTAGTCAGAATCCAGGCCTGGATAGACGAGATGGACATTTTGACCCCCCTACAGGCAGGGTTCCGTCCCCACATAAGTACCATTGACCAGGTGTTTAGGTTTGCTCTTGTTTATTGGAAGGTAGTTGCTATTGGTGGTGGCACGATTTACGCGGCCTTTGTAGATCTTAAGACCGCGTTCCATCTAGTTCCTCGTGCCAAAATGTGGAGTGTATTTCAGGCTCTGGGGATGCCCTTTGAACTACTAAGTATCCTGGTTAAATTGCATGAAACCAATTATGCACAGGTTCGTTGGGGGAAGCAGGGGAATGTTACCGAAAGGTTTGCGGTAACTAAGGGGGTCCGACAAGGGTGTGTACTGGCCCCAACCCTGTTTTCACTCTTTATTAATAGGGTGGTCCAATATTTTACATCCCATTCCACTGATGCTCCAATGCTGGCAGGAATGAAGATACCGCTGCTCATGTTCGCGGACGATACCCTGCTACTTTCCAGAACCCAGAAGGGGTTGCAAGTGGCACTGTAGCGTTTTTTTTTTTTTTGTCCGCGAGCATGAGCTAGTGGTAAATGTGGACAAAACGAAGTTCATGGTGTTCCATAGGTCAAAGGCCGTGAGGGGGAGGGTGTACATGGATAATGCCCCCTTGGAGCAGACCGACACCTTCACCTATTTAGGGTTAACTCTGGGTAAGAAACTCAGCTGGAAATCCCAGATTGACCTGCTGACACTTAAGCATTCCCAACTCGCAGGTGCATTGCTTAAAGAGCATAGGCTCTCTAAGACCAAGCCCTTAGCCCCTGTGTTAAAGATATACAACCATAAAATAGGTTCATCATTGTTGTATGGGGCGGAATTATGGGGTTTTAATGATTTAACATCTTTGGCTGTCGCCCAAAACAAATTTGTGAGAGCTTTGACTGGCCTTCCGCAGTCTACTCCATTGCGGCCTTTATATTTGGATCTGGGCTGTAATAAAATAGCGGACCAGGCACGGTTTAGACCGGTAGCATTCTGGAGAAGGCTCTGGACTACTCCGGAGCTTACTCCGTATGCTCAAGCTTTCTCTGATGTTAGGTCGCTGGGTTGTACAAATAAAATCCCTTGGATAAGAAATCTAAAAATTACACTGTTTAGTATGGGGCTGAGTAAACTGTGGGAGGATCCAGCCGCTGCTATCTTCCCTGCGAAAAAGGATTTGAAAGCCGCTTATTGGAGCATGGTTAGATTGCAGCAACTGACACACCACCAATGTAGCTCCTTGACTCGGGTTTTTAATGAACATAAATATGAGCCAAAACTCGAAACATACTGGGACATTATTACTAGACCTATTGATAGGAAGCTGTATCATCAGTTTAGGGTGGGTTCTCTTCCCATCAAAGTGTTCACCAGTAGTTGGCACCCCCCCTCGGATGACAAATGTCCCTTTTGTCCAGCCGAGATTGAGTCACTAGCTCACATTTGCTTTGTATGCCCTGCCTATAGGTCACCTAGGCACAAATGGTTGAAACCCATTTGTAAGAATATGGGCATCAGAGTAGCTATGGAGGCCTTAAGGATTCTGAAAACCAACACAGAGGATCCTATTATTATAGCAGTGGCCAAATTCTTGAGCTGGCTGTGGGTCATTCGAGCAAACAAGATGAGGGTTTGTTAATACGGCTATTTATAATAAATTATTAATAATCTGTCACAGTTTTAGTATTATTATGTATCATGTTTATATTTGTCATTGTTTTTATGTCACGTGTTCCCGTGTGATTTTTAGCTATTTATATGATATAAGATCAGTTTTTTAGACAATCTGATATAATGTTACCATATGTACCTTTTTCCTTTCTTTATTTTCTCTTCTGGTTATTTTAACTGTTTTTATGGGAACATTAGATAATGTGGTATTGAGTCAGTTTGTATGTTTTGCTGATGTACGTTGTCTTTTATGATTTTCGACAATCGAAATAAAGACATAATTAAACTGAAACTGAACCAGGGCCAGCCAAACTGCCCTCCGGGAGTCCAGCAGGGACCAGCCCCCCAAACCAGGTCCGACCCCAGCCAAGCACCTCACCCGGACCGGCTGGCAGCAGAAGACACAACAAGCGGAGCCGGGGGAGCCAAGGAAATCCCAGCCAGAAGAAAACGCAGGCAGAACCACCAGGAGAGCCCCACACGGAACAGGACAGACATAGGCAGTGGAGACAAAAGACTCCGAGACCCTGGAGACCAACACAGCAGAATCCAGCCGGCCAGGCGGAGAAGGTGAAAACGAGCCCAGGGAACCAGAAAAACCACAGAAGCCAAAAAGCCCCTGCACCCACAGCCACTCCACCGTAGGAGGAGCCCCCAGGGACATCAAGGCCAGAACCAGCGACTGAAGAGAGACCAGGCGCCGGATGGACAAAGCAACCTGGCCGACCAGAGTCCGGAAACGAGCCCCGAAGAACACCATGTCCCAAGAGGGGGACAAAGAAGAATCCCCCAGTACACCAAAAAGCCGTGCCCCCGCAGAACCTCCAAGGCTGACCCGACCCGAGCGAGCAAAAGAGACTCGTCGGCAGCATGTAGCAAGAGGTCGACCAAGAAGGAAGAATGAATACCCCCTCCGTAGGAAGCAGACCCATGAGAGGAGACAGGACCTCCGTGAAGACCATGGGAGAGTACTAGATAGAGGCTGAAGGGAAGAATGCAAGATTGAAAACGGGCGCCTCCCACTGCGAGCCTCAGAAACGCTGAGAAGAGGCGGTGACAGGGACGCGAAGAGAGGTGTCCCCGAAAACCAAGGAGGCAAAAAACTCGCCTGGCCGAACCAGACAAAGAACCGCCGGAAGGGCCATCACACGCAAGGGAACAGCCCGAACCCAGGAGTTGACCCAATGGAGACCCAGAACGGGCCGAAAACCGCCGGACACCTTCTGCACCGGGAACAGAAAGGAATAGGCCCCGGCGCCAACGTCCGACAGATGGCCCGTTTGGCAAGCAAACTGGGCACCCCATCCAGCAGATCCACTCTGCGCGGACCGGAGAGAGGCACAGGAGTCAACCGAATCCCTGCATCCGGAGGAAGCAGCCAAAAGAACATCACGTAACTATGAGCAACATAGCGCAGGACCCAGCAATCCGAAACGTCCCAGTGCCACCCCGGAAGAAAAAGCCGGAGCCGGCCATCCACTGGCAGGGAATCGTCCAGACAGTAGTAGCAGGGACCCTACTGGGCAGGACCCATAGGCGTGGAGGCAGCGCGCATGGGAGAAAAACGGGGCCAAAACCGCTCCCACCAGAAAGATGGACAAGACACCCAATCGGGGGATGACCGAGAGGCCCCAGTCCAAGGCACACCAGACGAAGCCGAACGCCCTTCACAAGGCAAGGCACGTATAGGCTCCAATGCGGCCAGAAGGACAGAGTACTCCGAGCCACCCTGAACAGCCGCCGCCAATTCCACGAAACCTGCACCAAGGAGGGCGCAGAATAAGCAGAGAACAGGCCAGTCCCCAACGCCAAGTGAGCAGCCGCAAACGCCTTTCCAAGGTCAGAGACCACCTACCTATCCGTCGCATCAGACAGGGTACAAACCTCAGGCAGAACAGCCGTCCCGCCAATCAGCGTGGCCAGGATAGAGTCCAACTGCACAATGTGAGGAAAGGGGCCGACCCCCTCCAACAAGCAAAGTGTCCGTAGGAAGCGAGGGACCCGCAGCTCGTCCATCGCACGCCACTCTCACAGCACCATCTCCCACACTGGGCCCGAAAGGGCAAGCCCAACCAGGAGGGCATAGTGCACCAAGGAAAAAGAGTCCCACAGTCCTCGCCCAGCTGGAAATGAGGAAAACCCAAATTGTCCCGCACAGGAGCCAGAATGTCCCACATCACCTCCTTGGAGACATACTTACCGCCAGAGGTGGGAGAAGGACCCCCCCCCAACCGAAGGGGACCAGTCGCCCAAGGGATCCATTGGAGAAGGACGGGACGGACCAGAAGGCACCGGCCAAGCCTGCCGAGCACTGGACACAGCAGCCTCAATCAAGCCTGCACCAACCGTAGACATGAGAGGCACTACATCCCCCACAGGGCCCTGGCGTCCAGGGCGCCCCAGGGGGACCGGAGACCCATCAGTAGATGTCGAAGAAGAAGAGGACACCAGAACGTCCCCACTGAAACAACCTCATGCGACCCATGACTGCACATACCGGAAATATCACTCTCCAGCAGCCCCAAGACAAGACAGAGAAACAATCACGCCGGCAACCAAGAAAAAATCCCCACCAAAAATGCCCCCAAACAGTAGAAAATGCCAAAAGAAACAAATAACGGGTTAAAAACCCGGCCTACCAAGTCTCCATTGATGTGCACCGTAAAGGCCGCCCTGCAGCCCCAACCCGGAAACACAGCCCCAGCCGCAGGAGCCGGACTCCGTCGCAGCTTCCTGTGTAAGTGCTCCGCCCCTCGCCCACGAGGAGACCGTGGAGACACAGCATGCCGGGAGAACGCTGCTGAGGGCACTGCCGACGGAGAGAACCAAACCGAAGACTCCCCGGCACCGCCACAGGGAGAAAGACCAAAGGTAAGTCTCACCTAGGGAGACAAAAAAGAACAGGTAGAGGTGGGGGCGGGCAGAGTTTTTATGTTCTTGGGATGGGTCTAGAGGGAGGCGGGGCCTCATTTGTGACGAAGGAAGGCGAGGGAGGGACGGGAGGTAATGATTTTTAGGTCGAGCCTCGAGTAGCGCGCAATCGCTGCTCTGGCGAGACTTTAAGTTAGGGGTTTCAGAAAGCTGACCACACGCTCGTGCGTCATGGCCTTTTCCGTGCGGTTACCCGCAAGCAAAAGGCCATGGTGCACGAGCGTGTGGTCACGCCTGCTGCTCGCAAGCGCACAAGCAGGCGCGACGTGCACAGCTGCCATCTGGCTTTCTACAGCGCGTGAATACCCTCCCCTACCCCCTCCTCCCCCTCCTCCCACTCGCTCCTCGTCAGCTTCATTTTCCTTTCACTTTCGCGCCGCGCAGCCGTGTCACTTTCACGGCCGCGCGGCTATCAGCTTCATTTTTTATTTTTTTTTTATTAATTTCAGCTCGAGGCGTGCGCTGGTTTTAGAAGTTTCACAGCACACATGGGTGTTCGTCTGCACTGAAGGTGTGTTTACTTGTTTAAAAGGGAAACGGGAAGAAACCAATTTTGTTACTTTCAGCTTTAAAGTCTTCGTTTTTATACCTTCATGTTTTTTTAACGGCTTTTTCCTCAATATCTGTGAAAAACTGTTATTATACTGAAAATTCCAGGTGGGTTGAGCAGCACGGGGAGTCTGATCTGGGGCAACGCTTTACTTCATTGTATTGCACGATGTCCCCCGACCGAATCACTTTAGTGACATAAAATGCATTAAAAGTCCTATTACATTATGTATTGTAGGCACTACAACATGCATCAGGGACCTTCTGATACAGGAAAAAATACTGAAGAGATGTAAGTCTTTCATTCAGCCGCCTCCTTCACAACCTAGGGATGCGGCGCTCTCTGTTCAGCTGGCAGCATGTCTGTTGGATACTGCAGGATTAAACACCACAGTCAAGACAACAGAGAAAAACAAGCATTGGCAAAACCAATAGGTCTCGCTTCTGAAACCTGTTGGCTTTGGCACGTTTTTTGGCCTTTCTATACAGCTGAACGGCTGCTGCGCAGCATAGCAGAAACTTATGTAAAAAAAAAAGAGCTATGACGCAGCCACCTACAAAATGAGACGAGCATTTTTTTTTCATTTATTGAGTTGAGATGTATTAGCAAATACTCTATAATGAGCTGTCATAAGGTTTCTGCACATACACAGAGCTATGCACAGGAAAATGGGACCCCGGAATACAGTGGTTTGCCACCATATACCGTAGCACCCAAAAACCCCAACCCAACTAGCTTAGCATCCCATTAGCACCCAAGTACTAATGTTTGGACAACCCAGAACACGGTATCTTTATCTCAGGACTCACAGAAGCAAGAACACTCTTTCGCCACTCACTCGTACTTGTCCACAAGGTGCGTAGTAAGAGACACTGGATAGGTTAAAATGTTTATTCCAACTTACGTGCTCTAATGTACAGTACACGTGTCAGTACTAATAGCATAATGCATATGACTAATATAAGCAGCATGGTTACAATTCCATAGAATACAAACGGGGAAAGCATCTCAGAGCTCAGTGGATAAACGTATAAATAACATTACCACCCTCCCCTTGCAGTAAGATAGTTTATTATAATAATAGAAGACCTCTGGGCTTTGACTAGCGAACCCCCATACCTCAGTCTCTAGATGCAGAATTACATCAGCAGGACATCATAGCTCTTCTCACTGAAAGGGATTTCTCCAAGTGTGTTAAGCGCTAGTAAACCACAGTATTAAAAGCATACCAAATTCTTCATGGCAATTGCACATAATGTTATGTCTGGGTGCGCGAGACTGGCCATATCAGGAAGAACCAAAATACATTGTTATGCGACCTTGTACATGTTTGTGCAGACTGAGCCCAAAAAGGTGAACAACAGAAAATGCAGACAGTGCAAAAGAACTTGGCACGAGCAAAGGGCGAGGAGGCCCGGCTCAGTGTAACGTGCGCAAAGAAAAGCAGCATGGCAGCCAGGCCTAGGCCAACATAACAAGGCAGGTAACAATCCACAAGACACCCTCCCCTGGACAGTCCGGCGGCCAGGACAGAGGCCCATCAGAGGAGAAAATTGACGACGGAGCACAGGGAGCGCCCAAACGGCGAAGGGCAGGTCAATCCATGAAAGTGAAAGTGCAGAAAAAAGCCATACCCTCCAAGAGTTCATCATTGGAATCGTCAAAAAACATAGATGCCATCCAATCCATGAGTTCAAAAGAGCAGGAATGCTCCTCAGCAAAGGGAGCATCCAGAAGCAATGCGGGACAGCTTGCGTGATAATTGAAACAGCTTCGTTGTAGGAGATCCTGGGCAGCCGCCCAGATATCCCATTGCGCCAGAATCCCCAGTGCAGCCGCACGCGCCATACAGCCAGCGACGGAACAGTCCTGCTCATGGGCCTCTAAGGGACCCATCAACTGAACAAAATCCGGAACAGACAATGACGAATTGGAGAGGCAATAATCCAGAGTCCAGGTGAAAGGACAGCGGACACAAGTCATCACAGGTTGCACGCAAGTGAAATACGCAAAGCGAAATGAAAGAGTATATGACACACTCAGTGTCGCCAATGGCAAGACGCCAAAACCGGCCAAAAGGCGCTCACGGAGCAGCTGGAGGCGTTCTGGGTCGAGCAGGTCCCATCGGGGAGCAGCCATTGCGCAGAAAGCAAATTAAGAGCAAGACACCAGCCGCTAAAGCGAGGATCAATGGGAAACCGCCAAAGACACTGGAAAATATAGAATGTATGAAAGCCGGGATGACACCAAAAATAGTTTGGAAGGAGGACACCAAGCCCGACCCCACGACCTTAAAAAAGTGCACTAGGCCTTCAGTGTTAGATGCGTTAAAAATACGATGTATTAACTCCCCAAAATGTTGGGGGAGATTAGTGTTTAAAAGGGCCTGTATTTCACTGTGGGTACTCGCCACCTGGAGAATGAATGTCTCCCGGGCGGACGTGAGCATAACTTCCTCGTTTAATAATAGTGCCTTTATTCTGCTCAGTCTATTGAAATCTGCTTCCATGGTAGGGATGGAAGGCCAAATAGAGATATCAACCTTGCCATGAGGGGGAGGAAAAAGCACATTTTTGCAGCAGACAACCCTGTGCGAAACTGTTACAATGTAAGGAATGCCAGCCTGCAGGCCACAACAGTTTTCGTTATTTAAAAGTAAATAACTACCATTGGAAAGGAGAGTGAAAGTAGGTGAAATAACAGGAGCAGGAATGCCTTTCAGCACACAAGCAAGATTAGGAGAGGAAACGCTACATGATCCATGCAATTTAATGTGTTTACAAATAAGCGAATGACCTATAGTCGAGTCGCAGTACTCCCCGTGAGAAAGACTTCCTTGCCGTCTCGAAGGCATTTATACATGAAAGGCAAGGACCAGAGTTCATGCAGGAAAGCACTGCCCAATGGCCGGTAACGGCCCACAGGATAATGTTTCATGCACGAGTCAAATTCAAACAAGGAAAAAGGTAAAACGATAACCCCATGAACTAGCCATACAGCAGAATCGAGTCCTGCAACAGAGAACGGCAAAGGATCCATCTTTTCGATATGTAATAGAGTGTAAGTTGCATCTTTCATGGACATAAATTGCTGTTTGTCAGTTAAGTTAAAAGGTAGAAATAAGGCAGAGGTGTTCAAAAAATGCCAAGGCACTTTACCTAACTTAAGTGTTTGTAAAGTCCATGCAAACTGCATAACTGAGCGCAATTGATTCTGACCATGATATAACACAGAAACATCATCTTGTACAATATCAACAACAGAGGACACAATATTCTCTAAAGTGTAAATGCGAGAAGACAGGGTATTAATACTATTGTCAACAACAGCAAGCACCTTTTCCATATTTGCTTGATCTATTTCCCGAAGACGGGAAGCAGCTTCCATTTGTGATAGCTTCCAGAGTTCATTATATGTTTCATAAATGAATCTTTTAGGTCGGGGACCACGAGGTCCCAAAACAAAGTCGGACAGATCAATATTGCCTGTAAGGAGGGACAAATGTTGTTTAACAGAATCAAGGGATGAATGTTGCAGCCATTGTTTGCATAATTTACCAACAGAGTATGTAGTGACAGTACGGGCATCAGTAAACCTCGGATCAGGCCTATTCTGTGTGTAGCTAGCACCAGTATCATGAAAACGCATTTGACATGCATTAGATGATATAGGCCATACTAACCAGGGTGACTGAACCAGCTCAGAAACATTAAACGAATTATTTTGTAACATTGCCTGCAGGGACACGAGGGACATATTGAATCGTGAGCTTTCATTTGGAAAACTCGACAGGGATGGTATTGATGGCGTATTCAATTGTTTAGTGGTTGCTAAGCCCCAACATGTAGTCTGATAGATGGAAGCATTTATGAACATAATTTGGGTAGGGATGAGGCACGCACGATGCAACGCCTCGGTTCCCTGTACCTGCCATGGCTTGGAGCCCCAAATAGATTTCAAATCCACTGTATTATCCCAGTACTCATAACCACCCACAGCTAGGGCACTCAGAAAGGAACCTGAATAAAGCAATTTGGTGTGTGTCAACATAATTTTCTGAGTTGATGTGTTATTAAGTCTAAAATAATAGGATGCAGGGTTCGACCGATTAAAATCAGTAAAATAATTAAACTTATTTCGAAGAGTTTGAGAGCTACCTGGCAAGGGGTTTGGACAATGTTCCCATTGGGTATAGTTAACAGAACTACGCAGGGCACTGGGTTTATGGAGAAAATGATTACCCCAATGTTGGTAACAATACAAATCGGCATAATTAGCAGAATTCATATATAAATCTTCAGCATTAAAAGATGCATAATATTTTAAATCGGCAAACAAAGCTTCAACGGCATGCACATCCCAATCATCAGAATGAATATTATTTTGTACTACATCACCCATTGAAACACGAAGGACATTAGGTACATTAATAATTTCCGTCGGACCATGGATTTGATAGTTCACTGCATCCCATACGATGCCATCAGCAACGGGGAAAGCTGAAATGTTCACAAATGTGTGGTCACGCTTCATGATGTGAGACGAGGAATGAGGAGCCAAAGTTCCAGAAACATAGTCTACAGCAGAGCGTTCAGGTAAATAGTGACCATTAATTAGTAGAAAAAACACTGTGACAAAGCCAATGGACATGAACAAAAATATCAAGAAAAGTACCAACCAGATGTATGTCCAGGGGGAATCAAAAAATTGTCTCTAAACCAGGATATAAAAATACTGAACTTGGATGGAACTTTTGAAGATGTGGAATCCGAATCAAAGGAATAACGAGTCGGGCTTAGTGGCGTTGTTGGTTGATGTGCCACCGATTCTGATGCAGGATAAGTATACTCGTCCTCGTTGATATTGGTGGAGAGTTGGGGATCAATCGTAGTTTCAGGCAAATCAACCATCTCAATTACAGCATCAGCGATCGTTCGTGCAGATGGACTATGAACATATGTCCGATAAATGGCAGGACAAGAGACCGCTGGTGTGACACTATTCAGGATCGGCCAGGCGCTGTAGCTTGACATTTTCAACTGAGATGTATCTGTTCTCTTTGCGACCAGGAAGCGGTGGTAAAATGACTGTACGTGTTCCCTTCAGGCCAAGAACTGGAACCGGTGCACGAAAAGAGGGGCCAAATTCCTTTTTGTTTTCAACCTTCTCTCGAACCAGTTCTCCAATTTTCGGAAGCCAGCCGGCTACCGGAATCTGCAACGCAGGGTCTGTGGCTGAAGGTAAATGTGTAGTTGCAAGTTTGTCTCGGGCTTCTTGTAAGTCCTGTAACATAGCAGAGTGGTTATCTACATCAAACTTGGCGGATTGCGCCGCGATGTCTGGACCCTCAAGGTCAGGCACAAACATTCTTATGCCAAAGAGCATTTCGTATGGGGTCCGCCCACCCAGAGGTCTTCTAGGGAGATTATTAAGTGCACGCTGAACGGTATACAAATGGGCCAGCCAGTTCCTGCCAGTACCTAAAACCCTAGCTGTTAAGGATTGCTTTAAGTCACGGTTCATTCGTTCAACGATAGAGTTGCCCTCAGGCCTATACGGAGACGAAAATTTCACCCGCACCCCAAGCGAAGCCATTGCATCCTTGTAAGCCCTAGAGGCAAACGCTGGACCTTGGTCCGAATGGAAGGTGCCGCATGCGAAAATTCCCACAAAGACACGCAAATCCCTGATCACATTTCGGGCGTCAGCACTCCGTTGTGGCCAGACCCAGAGAAACCGTGTGCACGAGTCCACTGCCACTAAGATGTATTTATAAGCAGTGTCTGATGAGAATGGACCGCAGTGATCCAAGTAAACACACCCAAAGGGTCTGTTAGCAATGCAGAGCGGTGTTTGTGGTGGACGTGTTACCGTGGAAGGCTTAATCTGTTGACAAACGTCGCAAGAAAGCACAAAAGCACGGGTGTCTTTATATAACCCACGCCACCAATAACGCTGCTGCAAGATGGAAACCGTAGCTGACACACCTGCATGTGCCGAAGCCATGCCTTCGTGTGCAGCTAATACCAAGGCACTCCTGCGGTCCGCGTTGGGGATCAGCCGATCTCCAACGTCAGGTATAGTTACATAAGGAACCTGATCGGGACTTAATGTGTAAGAATACTTGGAAGGGAAACCTGTAGGGTAATTATTACCTTCCTTGGTTGCAGCAATAGCTGCTAATATAACAGGGTCTATTTTAGACATGGACCTGGTAACCGCTGCTACTGAACACGTGACTACTGCTGAACGGGCAGCTTCATCTGCCAGATCGTTACCAATAGCGTGTGCGCCCACCCGCTGATGGCCTAAGGTGTGAACCACCTGTGTGAGGGGCAGACGTTGTTGCAATTCTGCCACTCGAACCCAAAGCATTTTATGCTTAATTGTGCTCCCTTTTGCGTCCTTGTAGTCGTTTTTCGACCAGAAAAACAGATTGTCATTGTAAGATTGTACACAGTAAAAGGAATCACATACAATAAGAGTGGTCTCATCCTGTGAAGCGAACTCAAGCGCAAGTAGCAATGCATGCAGCTCGGCCAATTGTGCGGTACTATCTCCAAGTGTGCGAGTATGCACTACAGAGGATTTGAACGTTCCATTCACAAAGGAACCCGCAACAATAGCACATGCAGCTGAATAAGCGTGCTTGGACCCAGTGGCCGGTTGCGCCGAACCATCGGTGTAGATCACACATTTGTAATCCTCAAGCGGTAGTAAAAACAAAGGAGGAGGATGAACGAATTCATACTGCAAAAACTCCTGAGTCTGAAGAGAAGAATCAAATACAAAAGTGACGTCCGAAGACGTCAAAGATGTAGCCCATTGTATCCAACGGGGATGCATTGCTTTAGAGTTCGGTACACTTGCCTTTGTTACTGCCTCCAGGGCAGGACAGGGTGTTACCACCAGAATCCGCTTACCCTGTGCCAGTGCGCGTTCTTTTAGAATCGCCATTTGCACTGCAGTCAGAACTTTTTCAACAGATGTAAAGCGCAATTCAGCGGAAGTGTACAGATGTGACTTGTATGCGATAGGTACTGTATCACCTTCATTAAAGGTTAAATAGGTGAATCCCACCGCCCCCGGAATTATTCTAATCACCAGGTTTGTGTGGTTATCACGAGTCAAAAGATATTTAGACTCCAAAAGGTCTGTCTGCAAAGACTGCAGAATTGAGGTATGCTCAGGCAGCCAGCAAGACCTTGAATAAGTAGGTTGTATCAAAGCATACAAAGGCTTGATACGCTGGGCATATTCGGGAATGTAAGTACGCCCGAAGTTCAGGAAACCCAGCAAAGACTGAAGCTTCTTCAGAGTATTTGGGGGGCACAAATGTGCACATTTTTCCAAGAAATGGGGGGCTAAGCCCTTACCTTCGTTATTGAGCTCATAGCCCAAGAACAGAACGGTAAATTCAGCAATGTGTGACTTAGCAAAGTTAAATTTGTAACCCTGCTCCGCAAATTCAAGAATAATGCGGTCCACACGGGACAGATGCTGATATAACTCGTCGTCTGTCAGATAGATGTCATCAACGTACGAACATGCGTCTTGATCAATGTCATTTAACAAAGAAACAACACGGGCGGCGAATATACCCGGACTATTTTTATAGCCCATGGGTAATCGCCGGAACTGGAATAATTTACCACCGGATGTGAATGCGGTCCATTGACCACTCTCCGGGGCTAGGTTGTGCGTGTAGAAACCGTTTGAAAGGTCAAGTGTCGTTTTGTATTTTTTACGAACAAGACTGTCTACAAGCGCAGAACTGTGTGTATTTTGCACCGCAAAGTTCCGACAATGAGTATTTAAATGCCGGTAATCCAAAACTAAGCGGTACGATCCATCGGGTTTAGAAACCACGAAAAGGGGATTGTTCATAGGTGATACGCATGGTTCAATTACTCCCTGATATTCCAACTGTGTCAGAATTTCGGAGACGGGGCCTTTTGCCTGCCGTTTTATGGGATATTGGGGTTGTGGCTGCGGTAGTGACCGCAAAGGTATTGCATGAGGAGGTGATTCTTCATCCCATCCCACATGGTTGCGGTATAACGCTGGTGCCAGGTACACAGCCCACTCAGCTGCAAGTGCTTCAGCTTTGTCTTTTGGGACATGCCGTGAGAAGCTTGGAAGGATTACCTCCTCTCCTTTATGTGCAGCTAATACGAATGGGGGTGGCCAATCCACCTCCGCTAACAAAATGTCATATGAAGAGGTTAGATTTTCCCAAAAAATCCCTTTTATTTCACGCGGTATGTCACCTTCAATTTGTATGACTATATTGTAAAGTCTGTCAGGGGGTGCCACTCTCGTGTCAGCCGTCTCTACAGTAACGAATGTTTCAGTTGCTGTCGCCTCCATATGAGGACGTAGCGCCTCCCGCACTATGGTAACTTCCGCGGCGCTGTCTAGGAGGGTCACTGCCCACGTCCAATTCTGGAGTCTCGTTCTCACGGTCTGAGGCATATTTCGCTGTGACAGCGGCAACCTTTTTCTTCTGAAATTGCGGTCGAGGAAGATGAAAATCTTCTGCTTTCCCTCTGACTTGTTGTCGAGGTTGGTCTCGCTCCTGGGGAGCCTCTCGGCCCCTTCCTCTATCTTGCCGTCCTCCTCCACCAGCCTGTGACGATGTCTGGGCCTGTGAAGAACGAGGAGAACGCGTATCAGAGCTCTGAAACCTTTCTGGTGATTTAATCCTTGACCTATCACGTAAATCATAAGTACGTTCAGAAGAAACCGAAACTGGGGAAGCGCCTCTCGACCCCGGCTTCTTTTGTTGCTTACCCTGTTTTTTCTGTCTCCAACTCTTTTTAGTGAAGACCGGTTTATCATCTTTCTCAGATGCACTTTTTGCTTGGGTAACTTGCGTTTGCGATTGAGTTTGCATTTTTACAAAAGGCTTGTTGCCTAGGCTATTTCTTCCAATTGTTTTATAAGCCCGGGCTATTATTTTCGGTAATTCGCGAGGCCTGTCCAACTCTGGGACCAAAGCCAAAGCATTCGCTACTTGAAAGTTCATAGCATCGCCCTTGACATTTCCAAGGATCAGCTCAGCTACTACATCAAACACTCCCACTAGTCTCATCCCTAATTCCACAGCCGCTTCAGGGCCATGTTCATCCTGTACTTTTTTAATTACAGAGGGTAGAACCGTCATGGAAGGAGTTCCAAAACATTTTGAATAAACTGCTGCGAATACCTTACCCCAGTTTTCACATGATGTCAAATCGGGGATTATGTCTTTTGGCAAACTTATCGTAAGGATGCGATGTTTATCCACTGGGGACGTATGTGGAAACACCGCTTCTATCTGATCGAACTTTTCGGCAAGCCAATAAGGATAGTCGTCCTTATTTTGTGGACGTTTGCCCATCACAGAATTTACCATGACAGGACTTATAGTCACTCCAGCTGCAATAGCTGGTTGGCCTGCGACTACAGGAGCAGCTCCATGGAGGCTACCTGTAACGTATGTCACTAGGGCTCGATGCACTCGTACCAATTCGGTATGCATAGTGCGCAGTTCCGCAAGCGGTAATGCCAGATAATTTGGATGCGGGGTATACCCGGCCAATACAGGCCAAGTGGCCCCCTGAATTGATAAGGGGCCTAAACGAACTGCGGTAGTTGGTTGTGGTAGGGCGCCATTGAACCAAACACGGTGCTGCCAAGCCGTGAGAGGCACTTCAAGAGCAGTATAGGGTCGATAGGCAGCAGGAATAGCGGTGGGTTTATATTCATGAAACAGCTTGTCACCTGCATCCACCGCTTCAAAAGTGATCCAAGTGTAAAACACTTCAAAGTGATAAGCCGGATCGGCTTGAACCACAAAGACCAACTCGACCCCTGTATCGGGCACTCCATACACAGCTAAGTGGTCTCGGAGTGCTCCTCGACTATGTGCAGCTATCGCCACACCAGCCATGACTAAACAATTATATTCGACAACCTAACAGGGAGCACAAAAATGGGTCTATTAACTAACCTTTTTTAATAATATCAAGCTTGAAAGAACCTATAAAACATTCAATATAGGAGGTATCACCGTCACATACGCCTCCGGAAGCGTACGCGAGGGGTTTGTGGACAAGCACAAGTACTACTCAAGCGTCTCGCAGATAAGCTGCCCCACGGTGGTCGCGCCATGTCATAAGGTTTCTGCACATACACAGAGCTATGCACAGGAAAATGGGACCCCGGAATACAGTGGTTTGCCACCATATACCGTAGCACCCAAAAACCCCAACCCAACTAGCTTAGCATCCCATTAGCACCCAAGTACTAATGTTTGGACAACCCAGAACACGGTATCTTTATCTCAGGACTCACAGAAGCAAGAACACTCTTTCGCCACTCACTCGTACTTGTCCACAAGGTGCGTAGTAAGAGACACTGGATAGGTTAAAATGTTTATTCCAACTTACGTGCTCTAATGTACAGTACACGTGTCAGTACTAATAGCATAATGCATATGACTAATATAAGCAGCATGGTTACAATTCCATAGAATACAAACGGGGAAAGCATCTCAGAGCTCAGTGGATAAACGTATAAATAACATTACCACCCTCCCCTTGCAGTAAGATAGTTTATTATAATAATAGAAGACCTCTGGGCTTTGACTAGCGAACCCCCATACCTCAGTCTCTAGATGCAGAATTACATCAGCAGGACATCATAGCTCTTCTCACTGAAAGGGATTTCTCCAAGTGTGTTAAGCGCTAGTAAACCACAGTATTAAAAGCATACCAAATTCTTCATGGCAATTGCACATAATGTTATGTCTGGGTGCGCGAGACTGGCCATATCAGGAAGAACCAAAATACATTGTTATGCGACCTTGTACATGTTTGTGCAGACTGAGCCCAAAAAGGTGAACAACAGAAAATGCAGACAGTGCAAAAGAACTTGGCACGAGCAAAGGGCGAGGGAGGCCCGGCTCAGTGTAACGTGCGCAAAGAAAAGCAGCATGGCAGCCAGGCCTAGGCCAACATAACAAGGCAGGTAACAATCCACAAGACAGAGCTACAAAACAAAAACAAATGGGGGAGTAGGTTTGGATGGGAAGCAGGCAGGGGATGAGGTAACACAGAGGGAGGGAGGGCAGGAAAAAAGGAGGCGGGTGGGGAGCGAAGGACAAGCGAGAGACAACAATGGGGATGTACACAGACAACGGAGGGCATGGGATAGGGAAGCACATGAAAAACAGAGGTGGGCAGGCGGGAATGGGGAAAAGCACAGAGAATGTAAGGTGGGTGGTTAAGGATTGGGAAGCACTCAAGCAATGGAGGGTGGCTGGGGATGGGAAAGCACACGGACAAGGTAGGAGGGGTGGGAAAGCAAGAACAGCAGGAGAAGGTGGGCTGTCGTGGAGGAAGCAAGAACTGCAACTGAGGAGGGAGGACAAGGTGAGAAACACACAGGAAAGAAAGAGGAACACAGTGCTCTTGAGGAAGACAGCTGGGAAACACATGCACTCTTGTAGAGTGCTTAACCCAAAAGAAAAAAGAAGCACCTGAAAAGGGAGCAGTGGAAAGACACAAATAATGGGTCCATGTTCCACAGAAGGCATAAAAACAAACAAGCATTGGCATAGCCAATAGGTCTCGCCTTTGGGACCTTATAAGTGTTTAGCCATGCAACACTTGATGTTGTTGCACCAAGGATATTGTGCTGGATAACTAAACACTTATAAGGTCCCAAATGCGAGACCTATTGGCTATGCCAATGCTTGTTTACTGTGCGGCCGCCTTCACCATTTCAAAGGCAAGCCTTGACAATGTCAATCATTTTTACTTTTATATAGTGAAATGGTCTTCGCAAGTGCCTGTTAGACACAAAGCGCCATATCACAGACAGCGAGCACTTGAACTGTTAAATTAAGGCACAGTCTCTGCTACAATTGTGGGCTGAAAGGTTCCTTAAGTAGGTGGAGACCTGGAGTAGCTGTATTTGAACACCTAGACAGTAAAAAATGGTTATCACTGGAGCATAAAAAAGTTCTGTTTTTAGCAGGAAATGTGGCAGCATTTGTTGACATAATATAGACAACATAAACAAAACAGGACACAATGTAGCAAAGCTGTTTAAACAGAATGTAACACAACAAACACAGTAAAACTCAACAATAAGCACAAAACATAACAATATAAAAACAACACATCAGATCACTACTACAGCAGAATGCAGCACAATTATTAAGTATTACAACCCACACAACTCTGCTTTCATGACAGGGTGGCAATAGATGTTTCCACCAAGAACTACCCTACTTATGACCAAGAACATGCACTTATGCCACTCAAAAATATTTTAAGGTAAGGCCCTAAGGACATATTCCTCATGGGAATTAGCAGTCCAGACCTCACACACATACACACACTTCTTTAAAAAAACACCAGCAGTGCAGTATTTCCCATATATGCACGAAACAGTTTCTGACCTTGGAGTCCATGTCATAATCCCCCTGCTGCATTCCACGCCTTGCTTTTGTCTTGCTTTTACCCGCACTTGACTAACTTTGCTCTGCTGTTTTTGGTTGCCTAGCAACCACTCGTTCACTTTCGTTTCGCATCACACTGACGCCATCCTCCCCGCCTTGCCGCTCCCACCCTGCCAGTCAACTCTCTTTTTGAGTAGGTTGCCTCAGCAACCACTCATTTCCCTATTTGTTTTTGTGTTGCACTGATGCCACCTTCCCCGCCTTGCAGCTCCCTCCTCCATGCCGGCCCCTCCCAACTCCCAGGACTATTTATGGAGGCAGCTCCGTGGCCCCTAAGAGCAGTTCCTGACCTCGGAGTCGAGGTCACACTCACCCTGCTGCATTCCATGCCTTGCTTTTGCCCGCACTTGACTAGCTTCGCTCTGCTATTTTTGGTTGACTAGCAACCACTCGTTCCCTTTGGATTCACATTGCGCTGATGCCATCCTCCCCGAATTGCCACTCCCGCCCTGCCAATCAGTGCTCTGTTGAGGAGGTTGCCTCAGCAACCACTCGTTTCCCTATTGTTTTTTGTGTCATACTGATGCCATCTTCCCCGCCTTGCTGCTCCCACCCTCTTGCCTCCTGCTGGCCTCTCCCACCTCCCAGGACCATTTATGGAGACTGCTCCGTGACCGCACAGCGGGTGTGCCACCCACACACCAAAGGCAAGCCTGTATGCGCCCGTCCGTGCATGGACCTACCTCAGTGTTAGGAACACTGGCCCGCTGGCCATCCATCACTGCCCAACTCCGAGCTTCTTGCCCAAGCCCCAAAAGCCACAACAACAATTGCTGCCGCTCCTCCCTGAGATCCACGGAAGGACCCTTCTCCTGCCACCGCTGCCGGTTCACCTGCAACACTGAAACACTTGCCGTACCTACACAGTCGAACTCCGAACCTTTGGAACAACCCCACTGCATGCTGCTCAACTACTGATCCCTCTGCAAGCACGCCATCAAGCACGCCATGGAAATCTGGGACACCATCACCACCTCCACCCGACATGCTTTAAATCACCTCCACCTGGCTCACACCATACTCATCCCCTAACATCACAACTGCAACACCCCCATGGCTACGAGATGATACACAGAGACCGCACCAACAAACACGAAAGAGGCATCGCCATCATCCACAAAGAGACCATCCAAAGACTATGGAAAGGAAGGACCAGGCGCGCAGCGGCTGTGCAAAGCAGGCATGCCACTGGCGCGCCAAATGCGCTCCAAAGGCAAGCCCGTCTGCGCCCGTTCGCGCCTGGACACCGGCGCCAGGACCCCTGCTCCTCCAGTAAGTTATACAAGAAGAGAACTTTTTGAATTACACAACACCAGCAAAATTAATACTTGCAGCACCCATAGCTGGGGCTTAGTATAGATAGCTTTAAATGCAGAGCATACAATTTTGTGAACAAGGATCTGCAAGGCTACAATTCTTCTACAATGTCGGTGGCAGAGGCAACAGTCAGGCAAGCAGCGGGGAAAGTGTACTCCTGCCTGTTACTCAACACTAAATCCCTTATTAAAAATAAATATGAGTTTGCAGATTTTATGTTTCCACATGATCTTGACATTATCCTTCTTACAGAGACCTGGGCAAATAGATTATCTGACCCAGATCTTAAAATAGCCATCTCATATATATATATTTTTTTAAATTTATATGGCGCAACAGCTACCCGGAGGTTTCCCGGCGCCTACGGACTTGACGCTAGAAAGAGAAGGGCAAAAAAACTCTAGTGGTTGAATAACCACGTTTTTAGGCTTTTGCGGAATTTGTGGTAGATAGTTTCATGGCGTAGTTGAAAAGGGAGTGAATTCCATAAGGAGGGAGCTAAAAAAGCAAAGGACCGTCCGCCCATGCGTGCTCGTTTGATCCTGGGTACTTGAAATTTTAACTGATTAGAGGATCGCAGGAGACGCGCAGGGAGGTACGGGTGTACCAAGGCGCTAAGATAGAGTGGTGCTGTACCCGCTTTGATCCTCTGCATATAGCAGAGGGCTTTAAATTTAGAGCGGTTTTCCATCCTGAGCCAGTGAAGGTCACGAAGTGGACCTGAGATAGAGGCCATTTTAGGTAGCTGGCAAAGAAGTCTGGCCGCAGAATTTTGGAGCACTTGCAGCTTCCGAAACACCTCCTTACTTGCGCCCAGATATAAGACGTTGCCGTAGTCCAGTCTGGACACAATCAGCGCCTGGATAACAATTTTTTGCGTGGGAGGTGGAAGCATCCATAGTATTTTTTTGAGCCATTTTAAAATTGTAAAACAAGTTGAAGCAACCATAACCACTTGCTGTCTCATAGACAGTTGAACATCAATGATTATACCGAGGTTGGGGATAGATTGTGAGGGGTTGGGGAGGTCACCCATCTGAGGTGGCCAATGCGGGGGACCCCAGAGGCCGTTATTTCCACCGATGATAAGGAGTTCCGTTTTCCCTCCATTTAATTTCAGCCTATTTGTATGCATCCAACCAGCTATTATCCCAATGGCTTTAATATTGAAAGACTGGACAGAACAGAAAGGAGGGGTGGGGGGATTGCAGTTGTGTATCGGAGCTCAATTAATGCCGTCTTTCAACCTATACCCCATCTGGACCTTGGAGCCCTTAGTTTTAGCATAAAACTGGACAACACATTTATGTTTCAGGGACCTTTAGTCTATCGACCACCAGGCCCCAGGGCTAATTTTATCCAAGCAATTCAGACCTTCATCGAGTCATGTATAAACTATTCGAGCTTTACAATTGTAGGTGATTTTAATTTCCATCTCGTGCTTTTAACCAATGCAGATACAGATTGCTTGGTAGATACTCTGATGAATTTTAATTTATATCAGTTAATTGAAGAATCCAACAATCTGGCCAATCATACATTGGATGGAATTTTTACAAACAACCAAATCTAAAGATAGACAAAGTTGTACCAGTTACCTGGTCAGATCACAAGGCCATTTTTTTCTCAATAAAAGTCCCCTTAAACACAGCGACATGTAGCAATTCACCCAGAACCGTTGAATATCAGCCATGGAAAAATATGAACGGGGAGCCACTGAAGGACACTCTCTCAAAATCAAATCCTACTCCAGACTTTAATGTCAATAATGCTGCAATCAACTACACACAGTGGTTAGACACAGCACTATTGAGGCTGGTAGCAGAGAAAACATTTAAGAGCCATAGGAAAAGTCCTGCTGCCTCATGGTACTCGCATGAATTGCAAACTGCGCAACTCAAGTGTAGACTGCAAGAGTTCATATGGAGAAAGAAATATTGTCCTGAAGAAAAGATTAAGTATAAAAAAAATACTTTTAAAATATAAAGAATTAATTAAAACAGTCAAGACTAAGTATTTTTAAGAAAAAATAAGCTCAGCGACAAATTCCACTAGGGAACTTTTTAAAACTATTAAATCCTTGTCCAAGTGGAATAACAGTAACATTTTTAAGCCTGATGAACATTTTTGTAATCAGCTGGCTGAATTCTTTCAGCTCAAAGTTGACTCTATCTTTCAAGCTTTTTCTGCTTCTTCGAATGCGCTGAGTTTAGAGGATGAGGTAGGGCAGATCTGGTGCATTCAAATACACTTCAGTTTGAAAGGTTCTCTCTTCTTACCAAAGAAAAAATACTAAATCTTATTAGCTTAATCAAATCCGGTGCCCCTTCGGACCCCTGTCCTTCTCAGGTAATCAACTCAGTGGCTAGTGCGGTGGCAGGACCGCTCACGGACCTATTGAATGAGGTTTTGACTTCAGGGCTTTTTTTGACTATATGGATAAATGCTTCTATCCTTCCGTTGTTGAAAAAACTCTCTCTGGATCCAAAGAAGGTGGAAAGCTAAAGACCCATATCTCGCCTACCCCTTCCAGCCAAGATATTAGAAAGGGCAATGAATGAGGAAATACTAACATTCTTAGATACTAACCAGCTGCTTGATTCATTCCAGTATGGTTTTAGAGCAAACCACAGCACGAAATCAGCTCTGGTAGCAGCATCGTAGTAATTAAAAAGGGCATTTGACAAGGGAGGTAGAGCAGTACTGATTTTATTAGACCTCTCAGCTGCCTTTGATACAGTTCACCACGCAATTCTCATTAAACGGCTACACTCGCTTGGTTTCAGGAACACTGCTCTAACATTGTTGAGCTCGTTCCTCAAAGACAGACAGCGTGGGGTAGAGATGGGAAATGCAAGCTCTAGGCCTTTCCGTCTCCCTTGTGGTGTGCCCCAGGGGTCAGCTCTTTGCCCTACATTGTTTAATATTTATATTACTCCCCTTGTTAATCTTATTCATAGTTCAGGTCTGGCGGTTTTCTCTTACGCAGATGACAATCAAATTGTAGTGTCTGTCTCGTCGCCTGCCAAAAAGAAGGCAAGCAATTTCTGTAGATGTATGTCCCATGTTGCCAGCTGGATGCAGAGAAACTGTCTTAAGCTGAATTCAGAAAAAATGGAGGTAATGATCTTTGGAAATGAGACCACCTTTTGGGATGCATCATGGTGCCTTCAGACTTAGGTGCGCTACCAAGGCCAGCCTAGAAAGTAAGAAGCTATGTTTTTTAGAACAAATCAATGCTGTTACTTCATCAGTTTTTTTTTTGCTGAAAGTTCTAAAAAAATCCTCCCATTCATTCCTTTTGATCTACAAAAGACAGTGATGACGGCCCTCATCTTTTCTAAGATGGATTACTGCAATGCCTTATATCGCAACTAATGCACGGTCTACACTGGCTTCCAGTGGAAAAAATAATTACCTTTAAGGCCTTGTGCATAGTTCATAAGGCCCTCTACCAGACCGGCCCTACATATTTCAAGGAACAGTTCTCCTGGTATACCCCCAGTAGGAACCTCAGGTCGAGCTCGGCGCGAAGGTCAAGGTCCATGGAATAAACAAAGCAAAATGGGGTGGAAGAATGTTTTCCTACTGTGGAGGGACACTCTGGAACACTTTGCCGCTTGCTCTACATTCTCAGGCTACATTGCAGAAATTTAGGAAGCAGTTGAAGACCTGGCTATTTACTCAGTAGATCAATTGCTCCCCTAGATCTGTCTTTGTTCGGGTAGAAGTTTCTCCAGGTTTTTTGCTTCGTCTAGCGCTAAGACACCTTCGGGTATTGCGCGCTCTATACATTTTTTTAATTAATTAATTCATTCATTCAATGCACCATCACCGAAGACGACATCTCACCAATTATGGAACACCTCAACTTCCTCATCCGACTCAACGCAAACAAATGCATCAGAGGAACCCTCGTCTACCAAACCGTCGCACTTCGCATTGGCTTCTGCAATGGCATCTCTGAGTGCTTCGCCCCCCTGGCAATAGACTCCAAGCACTACATCTTCCTCAGTGACCTAAACTTCCACCTCGACAACCCCAATAACACCAACTTTGTCAACCTCCTGGAAAGCATAAGCAACATCAGACTCACTCAAATAGTCACTGGTCCCACACACCACGCAGGACACACCCTCAACACAATCTTCACTCCAGCAACAGAATCAAATTCAGCCACATTACCAAACCCACCTGGACAAACCACAGCATCATCCACTTCACCATCATAGGCTCACCACCACCCACCCCCACAGCCCTCCACCCACTGCAGATGGAATAAAATGCCTGAGTCCCAATGGATGTCTGCCCTCAACACCCCCAGACCCAACGACACCAGCAACCTTGAATTTGCCATCCGGAAATTCTCAGACTGGATCTCCAAATGGGCCGACACAATTGCCCCCCTAAAAACGGTCAGCACCAGCAGAACCAGCAAACACGCGAGCTGGTTCACCCCCCAACTCCGGACCTCCAAAAGAGAGTGTAAGCAGCTGGAGTGACGCTGGCGATCCAGCAGGAACCCCTCAGACCACGCCACCCTCAAATTTGTACTCAGAAAATACTACCACAGCCTCAAAGAAGCCAAGAAGGATGCCCTAACCAACCACATCGAAGCGAGCGCCAGTCACACAAAAGAACTCTTCAGCATCGTCAGAGAATTGGCCTGCTTGTCTGCCACTGAGAAAATGTTCCACCCTTCCCAAGCCCTCTGCTACTCCCTGGAATTACACTTCCACAAAAAGATAGCAGACATCTACAGCAACTTCAACCCACAGCCTGATTACCTCTGCCTCCTCCTGACACACACAGACAACTCCCACATCCACCTCTCTGATTGGACACCACTCACCATGGGAAACGTCCTTCAGACTGAAGCCGGAATCCCGCTATGCCTTTACAGCGCCAGCAAAAGAACGAACGTGTCTTTAGTACGCTTTCGTTCAGCACGAAAGTTGTTAACGACTTGCCTTAGGGGGGCGCATTTGTGGAATGGTGTTGGAATTAAAGTCCAACACCTTCCCAACTGTTGCGCATACTGGAGTTGGAATAGTAAATTTACCTATTCCAAAACGAATTGGGTGCTGAACGAATGCGTAATAAAGACACATTAATTCTAATGACGGCGCTGTGAAGGCACAGCGTGATTCAAGCTTGCGAAATACCGTCACACATTCCTCACCATGCCAATCACCACAACGATCATGACCTCCATTCACTCCGGAGCACCAACAGACCCCTGCCCCCACCACGCCTTCAAACTGGAACAGAAGGAAATCGGCAGTGCACTCATCAGCATCCTCAACACATCCATAGCCACCGCCAATTTCCCTGAGGCCTGGAAACACGCAGAGGTTAAACCACTCCTGAAGAAATCTGCCACCGACCCCAGCAAACTGAAGATTTTCCGCCCCATCTTGCTCTTCCCCTTCCCAGCCAAGGTCCTGGAGAAAGCCATTAATCACCAGCACCTAACTCATCCTCTCTCTCACGGAAGTCACGGCCACCATCAGTGTCTACTTCCAGAATGCCATGACCAATGTCTCCGACTGGATAAGAGCCAACTGCCTGAAGCTGAACACAGACAAGACGGAAGTGCTCCACTTCAGAAGAAACACATCCCCTTGGGACGACACATGGTGACCTAGTGCACTCAGGCCCTCTCCCACCCCCACCCACCATGCCCGCAACCTCAGCATCATCCTGGACAGCGATCTCTCAGTGAAGCGCCATGTCAATGCAGTAGCCTCCTCCTGCTTCCACACCCTTCGCATGCTTCGGAAGATTTTCAGGTGGATCCCCATCAGAGCCAGGAAAACAGTGAGCCAAGCCCTTGTCACCAGCCGACTAGACAACGGAAATGCACTCTATGCTGGACCCACCACCCATTTCCTCAAATGACTACAGACCATGCAGAACGCCACAGCCAAACTCATCCTCAACCTGCCTAAAAGGACCAGCATCAACGCCCACCTCAGAAACCTCCACTGGATCCCCGTCCAGAAGAGATGCCAGCTCAAGCTGCTGACCCTTGCCTACAAGGCCCTTCACAACGGCAGACCCTCCTACCGCAACCACCGCATGACCTTCCACCAGCTGACCAGGCCACTCCAATCCCCTCAGTCACCCTTGTACACGTCCCTCGCAACCGACTGAGCCACAGCGGAAGTCGATCCTTCTCCTACCTAGCCGGCAAGTTCTGGAATGACCTCCCACCATACCTTTGAACCTCCCCTTCACTCGCCGACTTCAGGAAGAAACTCAAGACCTGGCTCTTCGACTAATGCGCCTCTTATCTCAGTCCCAGGATACCCCCGGGTGATAAGCGAATATATGATGTTACAATGCATGCAATTACAACGCATGCTTTTACAACGCAGTCTTTACATCGCAACTACCATTACATCGCATGATTTTACAACATATGCCATTACAACGCATTTTTAACAACTACCATTACAACGCATTCCATTACAACGCATACCATTACAACGCATTCCATTACAGCTCATAATACTTTTAGGGCAACAGTAGGGTAAGTGATGGATAGTGTAGGGGGTAAACATTACTATTCCCACTCCAGTGAGTGCAACAGTAGGGTAAGTGTTGGATAGTGTAGGGGTAAAAATTACTATTCCCATGTACCCCAAAACCCATATACTAAATAAATCTCCATTACTTACCTTATAATGCGTTGTAATGGCATGCGTTGTAATGGCATGCGTTCTAGTGACATGTGTTGTAATGGCATGCATTGTAATGGCATGCGATGTAAAGGAAGTTGTGTTGTAACAGTTGCGTTGTAAAAGTAGATCGTTGTAATGACTGCGTTGTAATGGATGTTTCCAGTGATAAGCTCGCTATACAAACACAGACTGATTGATTGAACAGTGCGGGGAGAAGCAGGCACAAATTCTTTGTAATAAAAAGGTACATCTTGTGGGATAGCAGTGCAATTTTCCCTTTCATACACAAAACAGAGCAAAGGTAGCATCAGTGCAAAAGTGGGCAAAATGGGGTAGCAAGTTATAGTTAGTTCTATAATCTATAACTGGCAAATGTAAGTTTATTATTTGTTTTCACCTTTAGGTCTTATCTGATTTCAGCACCTAACTATAATGACACTCAAGCCTTTGTTTTTCAGTGAATATGTGTGTGTGTGTGTTATAAATACTACCTACCATGTAGGATGCGATGTAAAGGTAGTTGCAATCAAAAGTTCAGCGAGGTGTCATATCACGATGTAATCTACCACGTTTTAACTAGTAACGTTGCATTGAGCTACCCGGCGTCAGACGAGCTCTTTAAATTATTTTGCTCCATGCGTTGTAAGTCTGCCCCACAGGAATTCTGCTGGCTCTTTCTGTAGGGTTGCTCAAAATTATTTGGATTATTTTAATTCTAAAGTTTTGCTTCTGTCTTTCTGCATCGATCAATATCAACACCTTCCCTCGCTTCTCCATCGATTTGATTGTGACACTTAAGGTTCTTTTTCGTGATTTGACGGCTCTGATCTTGTTAAGTGCTCAAGTGTTATATAATATCTCCTTTCTAAGTTCTTTTAATATATGGTTTTCTGCCTGAACCCTTTGATGCCCTTCACAACCAACCAATTCTAGGATTTAATTAGGATTTGTTGTTGAAAGAGAAGTGCTTACTGTAACCTTTGAAAAGTTGCATTAGAACAAACTGCCATACTAAAGGTGTTTTGAGTATTTTAGCATGTTGTTGTAAGAATGTGATTGCTTGAACATTTTTATTTATTTTAGTTTGCGCTTTTAATCTTGTAAATGTATGTCAGAATTTGCTGTATTTGTTGCGATCATTTATAGAATTTATTGTCTGGAATAAACTTCAATTTGAAATGAGATTGTGTGTCTTTACTTTAATTTTGCGACTTTCTCCAAAGTCTTTTAAAGCACTCTTTCAGATGTTTCATTGGCTTTGCTTTAATAGAATGCATAAACAAACCAACGTTCTGGTTTGAGGATAGTTGGTGCTTACCCACTCCTTACAATCGTACTTTCAAGTTTCACTGACTATCCAAAGAGAGGATCTTCTTTTTAGAATTTTAAAGCAGAAATATTGGGGTCTTTTGTTACCTTCCTAGTGCCCTGTCCACATGTTACATGCCAGGCTTCTGATCTCTGATTTTGTTTTAAAATTGTTGATTTAGGGGACTTCTTGTCCTTCCATTATCCTCTCTTTTAATATATTTTGTCCACTCCGTTGATCTAAGGTAGTCTATTATGTCAGACGACATTGTAACCGACGGCACCCACGATACAAGAGGTTTGATAATGTTTGATTATAAAAGGCACTGACTAAATTAGTGCATGACTCATCTCTGTACCTGCAATACACACTAATCTTCTCTTTGCTGTGCCAGTGAACACTCAGCTACTGTTAGAACGTTTTGAGCCTTTCACTCATGACCAATAAAAACTCGAATTCACATTGATGAAGTCTGGATTGACGAACCACGTGTCACCTACCTACAAGGGCATAATGAAATATTGTGACATCATTCCATTGGACTGTAGCATGCTTTATCTACATTATAGCAAGCATGTGAGGTTTCAATTCTGTTCTCGGTGCTTCTGCGCTACCTGATATATACTTTGGCCACGATCTTCTCTTTCTAGGTGCAGATATGATCAACAACCATGAACCTAGGACCCTATCCAGCGGTGAATCTTTGTAGGTATAGCACCTGCTTGTTATATCCTTGGGAGTAAACTACGGGATGTGTGATATATATTTCATGGCTGAAATATATATCATACATAACATTTCTGGCCACTATCCATCACCTGTGTCCAACTATTATGTGTTAATTTCCAATGAATATGGAATACTCATGCAGAGCTTTTTTCCCAGTCAACATCAGCATGGTATTTCCTGGTCAATGCAGATTAACACTCTCATTTCCCACCTGCTCTGAGCATAAACAGGCATTGATGCATGGAGGGAAGGAGCATTACATACTGTTCGTACAATAGTATAAGAAATGTAATGATTATTAGCCCTTGTCGGGGTGAACCCTCTAAGTCACTAAATTATCCTGAGCTCAACCCCTGGTAGCCATGGCACAGAACAGACAGGCTTAACTTAGGGTAATGTGTAAACTGTTTATGCAATACCAAAAGAGTAATACAGTCAAGATACAAAACAATAAAAATCCTTAATTCGAATTTGATAAATAGAGTAAAATGTAATAAACAAAATTACACCAAAATGAGAAAGATCTAATAAAGGCAATCAGGGATATGAATTTTAATGTATTAAGCCAATTAAGACAGAAAGCCATAAATGAGATTTGGGGACACCTACAATGGAGCGCTGGTCGGATACGCCAGTCAGGTTTGTCCTGATCAAAGATTTTACCTTCTGACTAAGGGCCTTATTATGACTTTGGCGGTCTTGGAGCGGGACCGCCATGCCACCGCCCCGCTCCAAAACCGCCAAAGCCATAAGAAACCGCCCGTCAGATTACGACTTATTTAGTCTCTGGCGGGCGGTTCTCTGGCGTTTCCACGTCAGTGTTTATGAAAAAGGCACCACAATGGGATCGTTCCTGCAGGAAATGGACTGTCAAGTCCATGCCCTGCAGGAACTGGGGTGCATGCATACAGGGGGGCACAACATGGGCCCTTCCTGCATGCACCCCATGGCCCTGAGGCAACAGGGGGCCTGTTTCCTCACCACCACACTTTTCATGGCAGGCTCACCGCCACGAAAACTGTGGCGGTGTGGAAACTAGTAATATGCTTGGCGGGGCTGCTGCGGTACTGCCAGCATATTACCAGCCTCACACCACTGCAAGACCACCAGGGACTGTGGAGCCCTGGTGGCAGCAGTGGTCCTGTGGTAGTCCAACCACCATAGTCAGAATATGGCGGGTGGACCGCCAGTCTGGTGGTCCACGGATAGCCACCACGTCTATGGTGGTCCAATGGACCGCCATAGTCGTAAAAAGGCCCTTAGTCTTTTAAGTTCCAAACCAACCAGAGCAGTACACTTCTAAGGCCCCCAAGACCTCAGTGGAGGCATTTAGATACTCACAGAATTTCAGGCAGAGGCCAACAGCAGGGTTCAGTCAAGGTTTACTTGCCGCTGGTCAGCTGGTTACTTCCAGGAAAAGGCCTCTTGTAACTTGTTGTTATTTGTAGCCACACAGGATGTAGGCCAACTCACTCTTGGATTCCACATCTTGGGTACAAATGGGAGCAGGTACAGAGGACCTGTCCTCTACATATCTTCTGAATGTCCAGAAAGTGTTCTGAAGTGGATGCCTGGAGATGTCACATTTATACCTGGCATTAGCTAGTGGGTAGGGGAGACTCCTGGCTCCTTCCTAACTAATGGGATAACAGTTCCCATGCCCTGACTTACTTACTTTAGCAGTAATTCCTGTTTGCCTTAATGCAAACAGACCCAAAATGCAATGGGTCCGGGCAAATCCAAGATGGTGAATGTCTTCAGCCACACTAAACTTGGGCTTTGAGGCTGGGGGTATGAAAGGGTAGTGTACAGTGGTAATCCTAGTATCCTTCCACATCTAAAGCTAACCTCCAGTTTGAAGCAGGCATTGTACCCACAACAAACTCAGAGACTTAAGTCTTCTGTGAATAGGCAGAGGATCCACAAGAACTGTCTTGGCATCCTGTTCTCTCCGTTTAAAAAAAACTCCAAGTGTTACATGTAGCACAACAGACCTATCATGCAGGGTTTGACACTGTGCTATCTAAAGGAGGCCCACAGCTCCTAATCATGCTGTTAACCTTAAAGGAATCATCTCTGCCCATTCAGGTCAGCTTACTGTTTGCTCCTGGCAGGCATTTCACTTCTCTTTCACACCTATTCAAGGCTAATTACTGGCTGTGCTACTGCTGGAGCGGTAATGCAAATTAGCCGCCAGAAGCTTCAGGCAGGGAAAAGGTAACTTTCTAAAAGTTATATTATTAATATTTATTAAGAATTTGCCTTAATATTGATCTGGATTTTTAATAACTATTAGGAATAGTTATTTAACTATTTTTCCAGCTCGTCCCTTTTCCGAGTTAGCAGTATTAGCATTTTACTCTTCACTCTGATTTTCTACATAGGCCAACTATGCCTGCCACAGTGAAAATAGCGTTTTGGGCCTTCTCAATGTAGGGACATGGTAATATGACTTTCCTACATATCCCACTTTAAAATACCATACAACTTAACTTGTGCGCTATGGAGTTTACATACGGTTCACTCAGTAATATTTAAAAGGGAGGTTTTTATATATCAAAAGGGTTATTTTGACAGGTCAACCAGCAGGGTTACATTGCAGCAATCGGGCTCCACAGAGTATGCCGAAAGCCATGTTTGCTTTGCTGTTGTGCTAGATGGCAAAATAGGTGCTGCAATCCACTAGTGGGAACCTAGCTTCCTTGCTCTGGGCACTCTTTGTACAGTATATACTGGGGACTTATAGGCCACTTAAATATACCAGATAAGAATAGGCTATTTCAACCATGTTTAAACGGGGAGCACCAGCACTTTATTATTGGTCAGCGGGGCAATGTGCACAGAGTTCTAAAGCCAAGAAAACAGTTAGGGGAAAGATCTGAGGCTGGGGATAATTTCCTACAGATAAGAATACTGTTAAGCATGTTTATTGTGAATTTAGCAATTTGCCTTTATTTGTGTGGTCTCCCCAGATTCCTCACCTTTTAAGAGCTGATTTTTGTTGCTGGTGTTATATCTATTTACTGTGACATTCTTTGCCACAATGCATATCTTCTGTCCCAAAATATGGACTCTGAATTTGTTTACACCCATTAGGCTTGCAGTGTGTTTTTATACCACCCTAATGTAAAATTTAAATAAATAACTCCATAGAACACTCTTGTCCTCTTGCTAGACTGCAGTTCACAAATAGGCCCTGGTGAAATTACCTTTACACCCCAATAATCTTGAATAATTTCAGTAATTTGGTTTTATGCATGTTTCGTGCAATTCTTGAAATATACGATTATGCTAAGTCCCGTACTTAGGGGCTGTTTGCAGAAATCATTAGAGAGAATGCACAGGAACAAAGCAAACAAGCAGAATGCGAATGGCTGCTGTTTGTGGCACTTGTGTTTTGTGCGCTATTTTTTTGCATAAAATGCGCTCCAAATAACACAAGGATGCATTTCATAGTAGAATGTAGCGCCAAGGGGCCATTTTGTATTTTGTGTAATTATGCCTAATTTCACGTGATTTTCTAAAAATTTCCTAAAATCACACAAATGCAAAGTACGTGAATTTTGCACACCTCTTTTTTAAAGCCACTACAGTTTCATCTCACAAAGAACATATTGACTTAGAACTGTGTTGTGACTGAACTAGGTTTTGTTTATTAAGTTAGTAGGGGTAGCACATCTCAAATTAAGAACCCAGTTTCTGATGGTGAAATAACTTTTGGCATGGCGGGGAGCTAATTTTATTTGACACATCCTGAAAGATGCTTCTCCCCACCATCTGAGAAGTATTTGTTCACTTTCACACTTTGTTATTAAAATAATTTGCAACATAACCTTGCTATTAATTCAGGAAGCACTTTTGTTTCAGGTTCAGCATTATCCTCTTCAAAGACTTTGTATCCGCCATGAATATCACTCTGATATATCTTTTATGTTTAAAAAGCTTTATTTGAATAACATGAAATACAGAAGAGCAGCAGTACAAAATAGAGCATAAATAGACAAATCATAACGAAAGAATGGCTAGTATAAAAACAGGAAAGAAAGCTGTTTTAAATTTTTAAGGAAATAAGGGAGAGGGGGGAAGAGGGGAAGGGAGAAAGAGGAGGGGAGGAAATTTTTCAAAACTGATAGAAATAAGAAGCTGCATGTTCCAAAGGTATGAGAGAGATAATCATAATCAAACTAATATATACACTAAGTCAATAAAGGTAAAAGGCAAGGAACAGAGAAAAATAGGCATTCAAGGAGGTTTAAAATTTTCAGCATTTAAACGGGAATTATCTATTAACATTGAATGATTTAAATACGTAGTAAGAGGTAACCAAAAGAGATCTCTATTAACCATTGGTTTACAGGAGGAGGCAAAAGCAATATCAAGTCGATGAAAATGACAAAGACTATTCCACCAGTGCTGGATAGAAAGTTTTGTAAGTGTTTTCCAATTAAGGGTAATATGTTGGAAAGCTAAAGCAAGCATAAGGTCAAAGAGACCGTGAGTGTGAGAATGAAGATCTAAAGAATCAGATAGACTCCCAGAGAAAAGAAGAGGAATGGAATAGGGAATGGAAATATTAAACAGTCGAGAAATATAAGCCCAAACTTTCCCCCAGAAATTAGAAACCGAAGGGCAAAGAAAGAGGAGGTGTAGAAAATCAGCATTCGAAGATCCACAGGTCGAACAGTTAGCATTGGTGGAATGAGAAAATCTAGCTATAGAGGTAGGGGTAAGATAGAGTCTATGATAAAGAAAGAACATGGATTGAGTAAGAGAAGCAGAGCGAGAGATTTTGAGGGAACGGGACCAGAGTTTGTCCCAAAAGATGATAGACCACTCACATCCCAGGTCAGATTCCCATGAAACTTCCAATTTACTCTTAATACGTTCTGGATTAAGTGCTGAGAAGTATTTATAGATAAGAGAAGCTTTGGGAAGCAAGAGAAGGATCGTGAGGAGAGAGTTTTGACCAGAGGGAAGAGGGGAGAGAATAAAAAATATTAAGAATGACCGCCATTAGAATAGTGAATTTCTGTAAGAAAGAGCAGGGACAGTGAAATGTGGCTTGAAATTGGGGAAATGGGCATAGAGTTAGACCATCAAAAAGGTTTTTAACCCAAATAATGCCCCTTGATCTCCAGGATCTCCAAAAGATGGTTCTACCATTAATAGTAATAAGGGAATTATGCCAAATAGGAGAATCTAAAAAGGATTCTCTAGAGATAGTCTTAGGATGGATCAAAGGCTTCAGTAAGGAACAAGTGTGTTTAAACAAGGGGAGAGAGGTAAAAGGAGTTTTGGCAGAAAAGGCCAGAACTTCCTTTAAAGAGAAGGGTAATAGCAAGGTACGTTCAATGGAAATCCAAAGGGGAGTGAGAGGAGAAGGTTCAGAGAGGAGCCATTTCGAGGCCTGACGAAGGCAAAATGACTTATGATAAAGGCGAAAATCAGGGAAATTCACGCCCCCGTTGGATTTAGTCTTGCGAAGAGACGATAAAGAGATCCTGGCCTTTTTGTTCTTCCAGAGAAACTTAGAGAGACAAGAATCAATTTGTTTAAAATAACAGGCAGGGATATGGACAGGGAGCATAGAAAGAGTATAAATCAAAATAGGAGTAATCATCATCTTAATTGAGTCTAACCGACCCCACCATGAAAGAAATAGAGGATTCCAAGAGGAAAGTAATTTGTCGATCCGAGACAGAACTGCATTCATATTTAATTTAATAGACTGGGCAATTGAATTGGAGAACAACATACCTAAATACTTGATTTTAGAACTACTCCATGCAAAACCAGTGGAAGAAAATGAATGCGGTAGGCAAAATTTAGTGAGAGGAAGAATTTCTGTTTTGTCTGAATTGATTTTGTATCCAGAGACAAGGGAAAAGGAAGCGAATTCTTGCAATAAAGGGGGAATAGAAATTTCGGGAGCAGATATAAAAAGTAGGATGTCTGCATACGCGGAGAGTTTTAGATGATGGTCACCATAAGAAAAACCAGAAATAGAGTCATTATTGCGGATTGAGGATAAGAAAGGTTCAAGAGCTAAGACAAAAAGAAGGGGGAAAAGGGGGCAACCCTGATGGACTCCGCGTTGAAGAGGGAAATAGGAGGAAGTACAACCATTGACTAGTACCGAAGCTCTAGGGGCAGAATATAATAAAGAAATAAGAGACGTAAATTTGGGACCAAATCCATGCCATTTGAGAGATGCAAATAAAAGGACCAGTCCACTCTGTCAAATGCTTTTTCAGCATCGACAGAAATGGCCGCCAGGGATGTGGAAAGAGAAGGAACTTTGCTTAAGACATTAAGGAACACGCGGAAATTGTCCGAGGTCAGTCTGCCTCTGACAAAACCGCACTGCTCCTTGCCAACCAAGTGAGGCAAGAGAGGATCCAGACGTAAAGCAAGTGTTTTGGCATAGAGCTTATAGTCAACATTGACCAGGGAAATCGGCCGATAATTTTTACAAAACATAGGATCTCGTCCCTCTTTATGTATAAGGCAAATTGTGGCCTCTTGAAAAGTACCCTCTGTTTTACCAGAGAGAAAAAAGGAATGAAAAAGATTTAAAAGTTTAGGAAGTAATAAGTTAGAAAAATGCAAATAAAATTCAACTGAAAAACCATCCGGGCCAGGAGTTTTCCCTTTCTTTAAAGCGTTTAGAGCAGAGGAAAGTTCATTTAGGGACAGGTCAGCTTCAAGATTGGAGAGATTGAGGTGGGAATTGGATAGGGTTGGGAGATTATCGAGATATGATTGAATGAGAGAACTGGAGGGAGGGGACTCCGGGCTGTAGAGATCTTTATAGAATAGCTTAAATTCATTAAGAATGTCTTGATCTTTGTGGAGGAGAGAACCATCTGAAGAATAAATAGAATCAATCAGCATGCGGTCTTTTCGGGTTTTAAGATAATTCGCTAAAAGTTTTCCGGTTTTATTCCGACCTCCGTAATAACGAGCACTACTGCAGAGAAGAATGGAAGATGCATTGTCAGTCAAGGTTTTATTAAATGCTAATTTGGCACGTATCAGAGCTGGCAGGACCGAATCTGCCGATGAAGTATAGAATTTGTGCTCTAAGGCCTTAATATGAGCCAGGGTAGCTTTATGTTGTTGAAGAAGACGTTTCTTTCGTAAACAAAGTCTATGATGAAACCTCTTGCGGTGGCCTTAAAGGAATCCCTTAATATATATGGGGAGAGGGTGGGATCACCATTTAGGTCAAAAAATTAATTAGCAAAAGTGTTGAAAGAGGAAGAGAAAAGTGCATCAAGAAGAAAAGAGTTATTGAAACGCCAACGGGAGGACCTGGGATGTGAAGGGAGTAAGTCAAGATCAGTTATAATTGGGGCATGGTCAGAGATAACAATAGGTTCAATGGAGGAGGATAACAGGTTTTGAGATAAAGATTGAGACAGAAAGATATAATCTAAACGAGAGAGGGAGTTGTGAGGAGTAGAGAAGAAAGAAAAGTCAAGAGAATCGGGATGAGAGAGTCTCCAAGAATCAACGAGATGTGTTTCAGAGATGGTGTCAAGGAAGTGCGTGTGAGATTTGTGAGGAATGAAGCGTGTCTGAGATTGTCGGTCTAGAAAGGGGTCAACAACTTGATTGCAATCACCTCCTAAAATAAAATAATCATCCTTAAATTGAATACATTTCTGAGTAATCAGAGGCCAAAAGGAACAGTCAGGATGAGTAGGACCATAAACATTAAAAACAGTCAAAGAAATATTCTTGATTAACAATTTCGCTAACAACCATCTACCTTCTGTATCAGTTTCTTGTGAAATAATTTTACAGTTCAGTTTCTTATGACATAGAATTATAACACCGTTTTTTTAATTAGAAGTGGGAGAGAATAAAACTGATCCCACCCAACCTCTCTTTAATTTTAGTGCTTCAGTTTCTGTAAGGTGAGTCTCTTGTAAAAGGACCAAATCAGGGTTATAGGAGGCAAGATGTGATAGTATTCTTTGCCTCTTAATTGGGTTGATGAAACCTTTCACATTCCAAGAAACTACTCTGAATGTAAAACGATCGAAAATACATAAGGAACAAAACATGCAATAGTAAAAAGCAAAATGCCTTGAATAATACATTCAAACAAACAAGCCATAAGTGAATGCAACAATGGAAAAAAGGAAGGAAAAGGAAGGAAGAAGGAAAAAAGGGGGAAAGGACTGAAAAAAGGGGAGAATGAAAGAGGAAGTGATAAGCAAAGACAGCACATGACAATCACTGATTACAAAATAGGAATATAAATAAGAAAAGAAGAGGATTGACGACTGTGATACGTACCTTCTGAAGAGAGACAAAAGAGAAATACGAGGAGTGGCGACACAAGGGAGAAGACGGCACAACCAACCGGGGAGGGAATATCACAGCGGGGGATCTTATGCGATAAATAGGAAACAGAGAGAAAAATATGTTAAAGAAGGGAAATATCTGCAGAGAGGGAGAAGGAGAGAAAATGAGAGTGAGACAATACAATATAATGGTACAAGTGAGTCATGAACACTAAACTACAAAGATAAAAACATTAAACAAAATCAAGCAGGTTGATCCTGTAATGGAGAAGAGGAAAGTCAAGGTTTGGAGGATGTAGAAGGGAGAGGACCAGAAACTTCCATCGACGACGTGGAGTAGGAATGAATGCATTTCCTCAGTTCTGCCGGATCCTCAAAAGTAGAAGTCTTGTTTTGGTAAGTAACCTTGAATAAACACGGATGAAAAAGTCCATATCGAGCTCCAAGCGTGCGTAGAGATGGTTGAAGATCCAAGAATTCTTTCCGGCGTTTAGCTGTTGCAGAGGAGGCATCTTGAGAAAGAAATAACTTAGAGCCTGACCAGATGAGCTGTTTTTTGTGTTTAGCTGCATTTAAAACAAGAAGCAAGTCTGTAAATTTCAAAAATAGAAAAATTACGCCCGGTGGCTTGGAAGGAGCAGATGACGAAGACAGGCGGGGGCCCAGCCTATGGGCTCGCTGAATATTCAGATTTGTAGACGCAGGAAGGTCAAGAAGTTTTATGAGAAAATTGTTGAAGAAGGGAACGGGATCATCACCTTCCAAATTTTCAGGAAGACCATATAAGCGTAGGTTATTGCGCCTATTTCTATTTTCAAGGTCTTCCGCTGATTTCCTCAACCGAAGGACCTCCCTCTCAATGGCAACCAATTTTGTGGAGACATTTTGTAGTTCGTCAACTTGGTGTTCCACTGCGGAAATACGGGAATCCATAGAAGCCCATTTAGTGTCTATAGCCTGTAGGCGGGAGTTGGTCTCTTCAACAAAAGGGCGCAAAGCGCGAATTTCTTCAAAGATGGTGTCCAAAGATATAGGAGAAACAGGTTTTGGTGGAGAGGGAGGGTCCTGCTTGAGACGTTTGTTAGCGGAAGCTGAGGTTTGTGCTTTAATTGAAGAGGGCGACGAAACCGCTGACCTCGAAGAACCAGATTGCGCCATAATGCTAGTATCGTGAAGCGCAGGGGCAGAGGGAGGAATGTCCGATACTTGAGTGTGAGCAGTAGGCCTCTTGTTTGTGAGTAACAATTTCTTACTCCTTCCCATAGAGCGAGGGAAGAGAAGTTGCGTGAAGGTGAAAGCAGGCACCAATAAATAGCCACAAATGCCCCACTGTGTGGGAGGTAGGCTCCAAATGCTAACAGCACAAACAGCTAAAATAACAAGTAATCCTCCTTTAAAAATGAGAAAAAGGTCTGGTCAGGCATAAAATAGTAATTAAGCCATATTTGGTGATGAAATACAGGAAAGCAACATTGTGTCTGAAGAGAGGAGCAAATACAGCCTCTCAGGTAAAAAACAAAATGGCGGTCGCAAAGGAGGTGTAGATATTTGAAGAGGTTTTTCCTCAAAACAGCAAAGACAGCCATAAAAGTGACATGATATCACTCAGGAGCATCTCCGGTGCATGAAACTCTCCGTTCCGTTAATTGGAGAGACGTTGGAGCCGCGAAAATCACAGCGACATTCCCTCCGCGATACGGAGCTCCGGGGCTAGGCGGCCATCTTGTTTGATGCAGCGCGCGCCTCCCCCACTCTGATATATCTTAATATATACATGAAATGCTTTGTGCATGTATATATGTGTATTCATTTTTGGAGGGAAATGCCTGCAGCCAAAGTCACTTCATGCAAAACAAACTGCTTAGAGAAAGTGGTACACTAGCACACTGTAAAAGAACAGACTCTGGGCTATTTCTATACTCAAAGACATTGCGAGAAAGTTCCAAGTGACAATCAATGGAATAGCAAGATTTCTTCCTCCGAAACACTGTATACTAGCTTTTGGCACAACTGGTAGCTTGATTCTTACTGGTCTCAGAGACCATTTCAAGGCATATTTATAAAACAGTATGTAATTTTAACCCGTAAGATAGCTCAGTGGACTAATGCATCCATGTGATAAATCTGAAAGTCACAGGTTTGTATTCTGTGTCTACTCAGCAATTCATCTTTCTGAGGACAATGACATGAGTATCATAGAGTTAGGTAATATTTAAAACTTGTTATCAGAGCTTAGAAAAGATATAAATACATCTATTTGTTCATTTTAATTTAGGTCTATCAGAGAACATGTAAGAATTCAGATTTGACCATTGTAAAATACTATATTAAGGTTATTAATGTCAACCAGCAATATTAGTGGATCTACTCCATAGACCTAACACTACATTGTAAGGTGGGTATATAGTAACTATTATTAGCTCCACCAATACTTACCTTGGATTGTAAATATAAGTGGAAAACAGAATAGTATTTATATACTAACCTTAGAATGTAGAGCAGGTCAATGTAGTAGATGTGATGTTATTGTCATGTTATATATTGTATGCAATATAACAGCCCACCACCCATTCATTAAATGATTTAAATAGGTCTATCTTCTAAGCAACAATTTTGTTTTGAGATTATTCAATGTTTCATACTGGCTAATGGTGTTAACTTTTCATAAATCATTCACAGGCCAAATGCCATCCTACAGCAGTCCAGTAATCATGAGGACAATTGGAATGGTTCCTCAAGGAGTGGTATTCAAGACACTGAAATACCATGAACACACTTCTTTCCTTCTTAAAAGAAATAGAAGGTTTAGATCTTGAATCCTATATTTCATCATAAAAGCCATAGAGTGGATTAGCTTTTACACTTGCTATGTTTGAAATGTTGAAAATGGTGTAAGAATGCTTTCTAAGATATTTTTAAACATTGCTGTATCACTGACTTATTCAGAAATACTTTAGGTTTAGCCAACCTTAACTTTAACAGCTAAGTTATAGACAAGATAATTTGATCTCACTCTCATCCTCATCACATTTATTAATTTCCTCTCAGATCATAAACAACTTCAATCCCTCTCCTGACCTTGAAATTGTATAACCACACCAACAAGATTCTCAAACACGAAACCCTAGCAGTCGTATTACCACTCTCATTGTGGATCAGCTTAGTAGGTGTTTTTGCTAGTTGTGAAAAAGCACCTCTTTTTGTCTGGCCATCCCGATTTTCTTTTGGAAGTATATTACTGGTATTAAGACTTTGAACACTAGGGTACTGCTGTTCAGTTCCCAGTGTGCTCTGACCCCTTAAATATGGTAAAATTGGCTTGTTCCCAGTTGACATACTTAACATTCCAAGAGGGCTATAGTTCATGGTACAGGAAACCCATAATTGACCGGGAACTTAAATGTTGACTAGTAAAATATGGCTTCAGGCCTACATGTGTAGCGTTACTACTAAAGCTTAAAAAACCTACAGTTAGACCTGTCAAAATAATCTATTTTTGATTGGAGGAAAATCTACTTTTATAAATGAACTAAGCCCTCCGCCCCCCCAATAAGGCCTTGCAGCAAACAAGATAGAGTGTCTCACATTTAAAAGTGGAGCATGTCGAAAAGTTTGAGAAGTTCCTGCATTGACTAGCCTCCAAAGGCTGTTTTCACTGAATAGCTACTGTAGTTTTTGTCTATGTGAAAGGCAGAAATACAATTAAAATGCTATTTTTCTAACTTTGGCTTGTAAAATCCTACAGGGCCCATCCAACCAGAGTTTTTCATATTTATAAGAAATACAGTTCAAAAGAGAAGTTGGATTTTAGAAAAATATCAAGGAAAATTGACTGTTAAACTGTCACTTTTTTTCAGATTGAAGCTCCAGTAGGTTAATTAGCATTAGCCTGCCTGGGCCGCCCTCCCTAGCAGTGCTTGACCCCCCCGCAAGTAGGTGTGAAACTGCCCCCAGAGTAGGATCAATGGCTTAGACCTTTTGACAGCATAACCAGAATGTCGGTATGAGGCTCATCTTATCTAAGGAAAAGGGCCCGGTTACTTCATTTAACGTGAAAGGGACCAGGCTGGGAGCTGATCATTCATAACTACATGCTAAGTGAGACCTGTGGAAGAGAGGGCTTTTGATCCTAGGGTGCCCTCCATCCATTCTGACTCCATTCACAGTGGGAGGCAGGCTGGTCCCAGTTTGTTGTGAGGTACATGGGGGCAACTCATTACTAAGGACTCACATCTGGATGCGACCCAGGTCTGCCCATGGGGAAAAAGGCTCTGTCATCCTTTTTTCCCTGTGAATGGTGCATTTTGGGATAGTTTTCAGTAAGGCAAACAGGACTTCCTATAAATGGGGAAGGTTTACCCTTTGGAAACTTTTGAATCATTGGCTACAGAGTAGGCCTGGGCGGAAAACTACGCTACGCTCGCGTAGTTTGCTCAACTACGCGCTATGCGAATTGCACGTAGCACAGTCCAAAAATGTGTAGCGTAGCGGGCATTTTTTGCTTGCTCGCGGTCCTCAACGTCAAGTTGGCGACCGCGAGCGAGCAAAATGACATCCCGGCGAGACTTTTTCCTCGTTCGCGATCAGCAACATCAAGTTACCGATCGCGAGCGTGGAAAATAAACCTCCCGGCGAGATTCTCAACGCGGGGAGGTCAGGTTTCTCATTGCGAGTGGTCGCGTATGCTCGCGACCGCTCGCGATGAGAAACTACCAGTCCGCATTGAGAAAACTGCCGCTCGAGTACAAATCTACTCGAGCGGCAGAAAACGACTGCTTGCACTGTGCAAGATGCCGTTTGCAATGATTGCACAGTGCGGACCAGCATTCGGCACTGTGCAATCATTGCGAACAGCATTTCCTACCGCACTACGCAGTTCGCGTAGTGCTACGCGTAGCTCGCGTAGTGCGAAGTGCACTTCGCGTAGCTACGCGTAGCGCTACTATGCAAACTACGCCCAGGGTTACTAGAGTTGTCTCCATCCATTGGCTACTGGCCAATACAAAAGTTACACCTCAACCCCAGATACTCAGAACACATCTGGACCTGTTGAAGAACAGAAGAGGAAGAATCCTGCTGTTTGTGATCTGTCAGGAGAAATGAGGTGCTTGATCTGCTTTCACTTCTACCCAGGACTGCAAAGTGGACTCCAAGTATCAGTTGATTTACCTGCTACAAGGACACTACATGCCACAAGAGGCCATCTTTGGAAGATACCAGATGAACAGTTGCAAATGGGCAATGACTAAACCCTGGTGGCGGCACCTGCTGGATTAGTTCTGGTCTCTAGATGGTGTGCCTGAAGCCCTAGGAGCCCTAGGAGTGACCTGGCGGAGCTACTCCAAAAACAGGAAAAAGCTGGCACTTAGAAAATGTTTGACTTCCAGAGGACTGTGGTCAGCTGCTTAGGTCATCCTAAGTGTGACCTGTGTTGGAAACTTGGAACTTTTGGTAAATAAGAAAAAGACTTCAGCAGGCTCTTCCAGTGAATGTTTCTGACTTCAGGACACCCTACCGCGCTGTGGCTCATGCCTGTAATGATGACTAAGGATGAGCTCCAAAAAAGTGACTAAGTCCAAATGTAGAAATCGAGACCAGGTTAAGATGGTCAATAATTTCAACTAGCAAGAGGACTTTATTAAAGGAGGATTTCAAATGTGTTCCGGTAAGGGTTTTTTCTCCAAATCGAACAGCTGCATCAGGAGCCCGTCCATGGGGCATCCTAATTTGAGAAGATTTTGTCAGCCTTGCCATGCTGTTGGATTTCTGGACTCCAGAAAAGCGACTAAGGACATTATTTAGAGTTCGTGGATGGGTACTCCATAAGAAATATGACGGATATACTGTCTACATTATTACAAATGAATTAGGATATAATGAACTTGTAATAAGACAGACAGGTTATCTGCCATGTTTATAATAGAGTATCCGTCTGCAAAACTCTAAATCAGGCCCTAAGTCGAAACATAGGACTAGAGACCGAGACAAGGTTGTCTAGGATTCCTATTCAGAGAGGACTTTGTCAGCTATGATTTTCCATCCATCCCATTTTGTTGCCATTTTTTGGAGCTTCAGGCGGCCCCAAAAAATCAAGGGCCCCGAATAAAGAGGACATGGTTGGATCCAGTGCCCATCTTGCTTGAGTATTTTGAGCTCCAGGGTGAAGACTAAGCCTGAATGTAAATAATGTTACTCGGTTGAACCACTATGCGCAACCAGCTTCTAGTGCATCACGGTCGCCCTAAATTAGTGCCTAGGATCTGGTCACCCGCAGCCATAGATGCTATTCTGTTTATTTGGGCTTTTCACCTTAAGACTTTAAGAATTCATATGTCTGGTTCCCCTGATTGAATCTTGACCTTTTTAATGTCATCTTACTTAGTACAAGTTCCCAATTTTTCTAAATTGGTTGTGGGGTGTTTATTGTGTTGTGTCTTGACATGGTAGCTATTTGAAACTGCTAAATGCTTATCACACTTTCACTAGTGTTGCTCGTGACTGCTCTGTGCCATAGCTACCAGGAGTTGAGCCAAGGATTACTCACTGAAACACTGTGAGTGACGGGATTTTGGCTTTTTTTCTGGTGAAGGAGTTCCATTTTTCCCAATTAATAACCCACTTTCTCACTGTAGTTTTATGGCTGGCGCCTCATGAGGCATCAATCCTGACTCTATGCAGTTTTTTATAATCGATCCAGACTGGAGCCCCATAAATATGACACTATACGTCGTTTCCCCTCATACGCTTTTTAGAGGCAACACCATAAGGAGAATTTGATCTAGTTGAGGCCCTCACCTGGAAATGATCGATCTTTTTCTGTCCCTGTAATCCAGGCTAATAATGATAATCAAATTGCCTACATTTATTGTCTCCAGCCCCAACAGCAATTCTCGTAGCCAAAGAATGTCATTGGCGTTTTTCCATATTTTCATGCAAATAATTATTTTGCACGTAAACCTTGAAATTGATTTATGCTGAAGACCGAATAATGTTTGGTTGCCAATTGTGTTTGCACCTGCTTTTAGCACTTTAAACCAATGGTGTGCTTCATGGATAATTCTCTACAGAACTCTCTCTGAGTTAAAGATAGAATCTCTGGCTCATTTGGATACCTGGTCCAGTGCTCAAATACATTTTTGCAGACATATTTCCCAGTGGTTTTATCTTTGAGAGAAGTACAATGATTCTGCTGTGAACAGTGGTACAAAGAATCTCAAATTGAATCTGCACGCTTATTGGCCATCAGAGTAGACCTTGCAAGACTGGCTGTACATAGTCAAAGGGATTCAATTTAAAAACGTCCATAGCAGCCCAGACCTCTCTATGAGTGGGAGGCCCATCTATATGGTTTACCAGTCATGTATCTTTAAAATGATAATTTTCCTGACGAGGGTTGCTTTCGGATTAGTGGCGAGGAACGAATTTCAGTTTTCTGTTAAGTGCAGGTAGCAGACTGCAGTTCCACAAATTATGGGATTCGGGAATACATTTTGCGAGTACTATTAAATTAAACTCTCGAGCGCCACATCTAGATGACAGGAGTTAGGGTTTCCATTGAGAACATGCCCAGTACAAACATGGGATGGGGATTACAAAAGGTATTATAAGAGTATTTCAGATTTTTTTTCATTCAAGGTAGACAAGGTTGATCAGGCAGCCATGAGGTTTATCAAGGGATCTCCTTTCAGTTGGCCTGATCCCACCAGTCTTTGCTAACTTGGCATGAAAAGGGTGTAAACTGCATACATCTGAACCACTGCTCCCTGGTGAGGAATTATCTAAAACAGCAGTGACATGAAATATATATGAGTGATTAGTAAAAGGAACTCCCCATCCACAGTGCTAAAGGCAGAAAGGGAAAGGTGCGGTTTCAGTCGCTGAGCATGTTCAGTGGGATAGAATATACTTCACCCACACCTGACCTAGCCAGAGATCATTTTACTTAATGCTAGGACGTTCAGGACGAAGGCTTGGTCTTCTTTAGGAAAAGCGGCAGACAGGGTTTGTAAAAAGAGACCCAGAACTGCCGTCCATCAGCTTTTCTCTGAATATCCTTCCTGCCATCAAATAAGACTGAGCATGTTCCATTCTCAGAATGAACCGTGGTTGAATGCAATCTACTCCGCGTGTGCTGTAGAAGATGACTGAGGACAATTTGCATCATTTAAGGACTGACGAGCAGCCCGCCTTCCAGTTAGTCGGTTTAGCTGAGTTTATGACCACCTGCCATATTTATTAATCTCTGTCCCTTCAAAGAAGCCGCCGCCTTGGTGGCTGCCCTGGAAACCCTGAAGCTTTGCTGAGTGTCCGTCATGTAAAATGGAGCTACCCAGAAAAGCTTTTCGTCTTTCAAAATCAGGGAGTTTGTTTTTGAAACACAAAAAGGTAATGACGCTGACACTCTGAGACTGATTTTTATTTTTACCTGTTTAGGACCATCAGACTTTTCCTAGCAAACCCAAAAAGAACCAAGCATTGGCAAAACCAATAGGTCTCACCTATGCAAGAGCTATTGGCTTTGGCAATGTGTTTTAGCCACGTTCTACGCCAGGTTGGCTGCTGTTCAGTGTGGCTAAACGTTGGTGCGGTGGGGTAGATTGGGGTGGATTGGAGAGAAGTAGATTGGGGTAGAGTGGAATGGGGTAGATTGGAGTAGGGTGGAGTGGGGTGGAGTGGAGTGCGGTAGATTGGGGTAGAGTGGAGTGGGGTAGATTGGAGTAGGGTGGAGTGGGGTGGAGTGGAGTGCGGTAGATTGGGGTAGAGTGGATTGGGGTAGATTTGGGTAGAGTGGAGTTGGGTAGTTTGGGGTAGAGTGCGGTAGACTAGAGTGGGGTAGATTGGAATAGAGTGGGGTGCACTTGAGTTGAGTGTGGTAGATTGGAGTGGAGTAGGTTGGGGTGGAGTGGGGTAGATTAGGGCAGAGTGGGGTAGATAGGGTGGATTGGAGAGGGGTAAATTAGGATGGAGAGGAGTGGTAGAGCGGAGGGGGATGATTGGAGTGGGTTAAAGTGGGTGGATTAGGGTAGATTAGAATGGAGTGGAGTGGAGTAGATTGGAATTTGGGTAGATTGGAGTGCTGTAGAGTACAGTAACGTAGATTGGAGTGGAGTGGAATAGATTAGAGTGGGGTAGGTTAGAGTGGAATGGGGTAGATTGGAGTGGAGTGGAATGGAGAAGATTGGAGTGTGGTAGATTGGAGTGGGGTAGATTGGAGTGGGGTGGATTGGGAAGGGTAGTTTGGGGTTGGCGTGGGGTGCTGTAGATTGGAGTGGATTAGGGTGGAGTGGGTTAGATTGGGGTGGAGTGGGGTAGATTAGAGTGGGTTAGATTTGTGTGGAGTGTGGTAGATTTTAGTGGAGTGTGATAGATTGGAGTGGGGTAGATTGGAGTGAAGTGGAGGGGGCTAGACTGGGGTACAGTGGAGGGGAGTATGGTAGATTAGCGCAGAGTGGAGTGAGCTTGATTGAAGTGGAGTGGGGTGGGGATGATTGGGGTGGAGATTTGAGTGGAGTGAGGCAGATTGGAGAGGAGTGGGATATATATTGTGGTAGACCGGAGTAAGGTAGACTGAGGTAGATTGGAGTGGGATAGAGTGGAGTAGATTGCCATGGAGTGGGAAAGATTGTCGTGGAGTGAAGATTGGAATGGGGTAAATTGGAATGGAGTGGGGTAGATTGGAGGGGAGTGTGCTAAACGGTTCCTAGGATGCATGTTTCTGGTCCAGGGAGTACCTAGCCTGGCATTTCGGGATGGACTGTTCCCATGGGGAGCAGGTTTCAAGACTGATTTGCATATGGCTGGGTCCAAACTGGGGTGGCGTGATGAGCAAAAAACAGAATGGATGTAAGCCCAGATCTCTGTACTGGGGACAAATGTTTGACATTTTTCAGCATTCCGTCCATCAATTGTTCTTTTTGCATTTGTCAACCCCAAGTGGGACGGGGATGCCCAGACGTGGGTCCCATGCTTGCCATGCCAGTGGATTCAGGTAATCCTGGATGATAAGAGGTGATAACCCAAAACCGGTCCTAGGATGCTTGTTTTCGGTCCAGGGAGGACCTGGCCTGGCTGTTTTGGCTACGCTGGTCCCATGGGGAGAAGGTTCAAGACTGATTTGCATATGTCTGAGTCCAAACTGGGATGGCGTGATGAGCAAAAAAAAACAATGAATTTAGGCCCAGGTCTCTGTACTGGGGATGGGAGTGTTTGACATTGTTCAGCATTCCGTCCATCAATTGTTCTTTAAGTTTAGTGCACGTCAATGTGACACTGTGGTAATGGAGTTGGTATAATTTGTACCAGAGTCAAGTACCATACTGGTAAGAAACATGATACTGATTTAAACATATATGTAATGTAATATACACACACACACTCCATGGCATGAAACTATGTTTTCTGTGTGCCACAGAGATACACTAAAATAGTTTCTATGCCTTGGGTGCCTGCTGCGTGAAGTTGCTTTGAGATGTATTCAACATACATGTCCAGCAGCTGTGCATTGTGTTTACCACTCGCATCCAACATTGATGGCCATAACCTTTGTCTGCAGAGTATATTTCACACATACCATGGCCTCTGGTGGCCATGCACTGGCACCCTCACACTCCTGAGCCTGGGGGCCTCTGCACCTGCTACACTAATAATTGCTACCCCCATGGCTCAGGTAGCCATTCTGGAGTTGAGAGAAGATGGCCTCAGCATTGTGCATCATGATGTTGCCTGTTTTATTTTGATAGATTTCACAGAAACATTTTCTTTAAGGTGCAGTGTTCGTTTTGGTCCACGGGCCTTGCCGTAGTTCACCTTTGCCCTCTCTAATGGGTCGTGTATCTAGGCATGTTATGAAAGGAGATTCTAAATCAGACCTAGTAGCCACACACTACTGGAATCCGCAGGGTTTTGGGCAGGATTCCATAAAATTGCATTTGTAGAAGGAGTTGTCCCGAGAGTTTTTGAGTGCCCTTTGAATCCCCGTGCACCAGTAGTTGGACAGATCGCAAATTGCAGTGTCTGGATCTCACAGAAGGCGAGGAGACATAGAAATACATTTATTCAAGCAGAGAAAATATTTTTTATCAGTCTGACATAAAAAGCATCAAGTGAGGACCCAGTCGCATGCAATAACGTTCTGGGGTGTAGTGGAGTGGGAAGGAGGATGCAGAGTGCAACCTGTTTCCAAGTGCTCTCTGTATGCGGAAAGTCACTAGAATGTTTCCTGGACTCGTGTCTTTACAACCCCAGCCACCAAGAAGGGAAACTCAAACATTATTTCTGGCAGCCCTTTCATTCTCATGAATGGATCTCACCTAGCTGTTCAGACTTTTTTGCAGTCAGTGACTGTGGAACGAATGAGCTAGCTTTCAGAAAAAGAGAATTATGGTTGATTTCTGCGCTGTAGTAAGACCTTTATCAAGATGATCATGTATGGTCTCATAGTACAATGACCTTGCAGTCCCTCCAAGTAAGTTTGTCCATTTGATCCCATCAAAATTTGTACTTCAGTATAGTAGACTGGAAATAGGTCATCATTGGAATAGATGCGCCTGAGGAGTAGGCATTGGGCTCCACCCTCATGCTGGTTATTCTAAGTAGAGGATTTGATTGGGCCAAAGATTTGTGCTTACACTGAAAAGAGTGCTCGTATTGCACTTTTTTTGGGGTGTGCTAAGCATATACTGAATACAACATTATTGAGTTGGTTCATCACCAGCTCTCTTGCACTGTGCGTGGTCATGTTTGCCTTAGATATGTTCTATTTTTTCCATTGTTTATCCTATTTTTTAGCTATGCTTGTGCCTTTAAACTATGACTTCAGACTGCGTTAATTTAACACCAATAGTACCATTGTTTTGAATCTACAAAAATCATATTTTCCTGTGTTGTGTATTAAAACTAAAAATAATTTCTATTTCTGTTTTTAGTACTCCTGCCTTCTTGGAGACACCCGTATTGTTCTAGTAAAATTATGTGCCATGGTTATTTTTTTCAAATGTAAAATTTAAATTGGAAATATATGGCCACCAAGTTTTTTATTTTTTATTTTTGTGGTATATGCTACCAATTAAAAAATAAAAACAATTTACCATCAAACGAGCTTGCCAAGACTAGATTGATTCGCTCTACCAATTCTTGTTTTCAATGTGTTGCTTGAACAGGAATCTGCTCACAACTGGCTAAAACCTTAATTATTAGCCTCTAAACTGCAGACCTAAAAACTGACCGAGGCCTATACCTTTTCCTTCTGATGCCTATTCCTGTGTATAAAAAATTGATATATGCATTTTGAAACTGCTATTTATGAAGGTGTTCACAAGCACAGCCAATGCAGGGATGAACTATAATGAAAGATACATTTTTTATCAGACTAAACAAAAATATTAGTGTCCATATAGTTGTATTTGCACTAAACTGGTCTTTAAACACGTATTTCAGGAATATTATTGAGATTTGTGTTTCTCCATGTAATTATTGGTTGGGGAACATTTCATAAACCAGGCATGGTAAGCTACAGACATATTGCCTCAACTTCATTCAGCCTGTCTCCTAATCACTAATAAATCTAGATTTTTGTCACCTATGGATTAGATGAAAATGTACTGTATTAGTGGCAATATCTTTTCAATAAATTGCTATCAATTGGAAATGTTCAGCTAAACTCTCGTACACGGCTTGGTGGTATTCTGGCTGTTATCACCATAAGCTGGATACTTCTTATATATCTTCCTGTTCTTCTTTACATGGTAGATCTTCTTTGTGGTTGCCATTGACTACCTTCCTGAAAAACAATGTCACTGACGTTTCTACTACTTCTTTCTACTACTTCTTGCACTTTATGTGAAAATTTGCACCCACCTTAAATATTTACCTCTCTGTCTTCTTTCCTTGTTCTTAGATACTATTCCAATATCTTGATATTAGATTATTGGTTATACTGTTTCTGGTTTATTCACATTTGGTATACAGCTTGTGAGGATATTCTTCCCTCATGCAATGATTATAGGTCCTTTCCTTGTCTTCTCCCCCTCCTTCCCTTCCTTCATTCCTTTGAAAATTTCTATAAAGCATTTTTTTTCTTTTCTATATATGATGTTTATTGTGTAACAATTCTAGATATCTTATTTCTCTATCAACTGTTTTTATTGTTGCCTCTGTTTTACTAAATAAAGCTTTCTAAACCTGAAAATGTACTGTTTGTAACTGTTAACTGGGGTTTGAATTAATGATTAAGTAACTTTTTTCTTTATTGGAAAGCATCCAAGCCAGCATGACCCTCCTAGTTTTATGTAATGCTTACAAATACAGTTTTTAGGTCAAGCTTGACAGCGCAGCTATCGCTAGACCTTTTTTCATAAATCTTAAAAAGAGCCTTCAGGAGTACTAGAGAGATAGACTTAGGCTCTGCCCACAAGTTAGTGGACAAGAGTATATGATTTAATTAGACAGAAGATGTGTTCTTCCACACAGAAAAAGTGCTTCCCCTCCATGCAACTGTGATTCTTTTGTTTGTTTATCCAGCTGCAAGAGCCGCCATAACCATATCAGTCCTTCTGTATTCAGTGGTATGGGTGGATACAGAAGGCTCACTAACACACACAAAGTATCAACCTTGCAATGGGATGATGCTTGAACTTTCAGGGGAACACAAACAGCACTGCAAATGTGTCTTACATAAAAAGATAATTTACAGTGTTTGTTTTTCTCTGGCAGTACCACAGATCCCCTTCTCTTTTATTTACGCTTCAGAGTGCAGTTGTGTGCTGTAGTGCGGTATGGGGAACCCAAGGGCTACAGTAATTCACATGTATTTTCAGGTGTGTCTCCGGACCTTGTGGGATCAACAAAAAAAGAGTATTCAGTATACTTCTTAGGCTCCACCCACATTTTGGTAAGCCAATGATCTTGACTACAGGCCTGATTTGGTTATTATGAAATGTTACAAAAAAGGCATGTATTTATTGGGAAAAGCATACGTTAAAGTCAATAGCATTTAAGGATATATTGTTATTACTCTGTATTAAAGACTACGGATAAGTGTTTTGTTACATGGAAACACACAGATTACCACAGTAAACAGTTTTGGTGATGGTTACCTCCCAACAAACCATGAGTAAAGAAGATTTGCATTGTAAGAATCCTTTTTAAGCCATTTAGGAGAGATAGTATTTACTTTGACAGCTGTGATTTTGTATGCATTTTTAATTTTATGACTGTGTGCCTGATGGTTGACTTATGGAAAAGCTTATGCTCAGTACAGTATGCCTGATTTGGTTATGATGACCAGCCAATGATAACACCTATAGACCTGATTGGTGTGCAGGAAAGAGTTATGCCAGATGCCATAAGTCTGTTCTGTTTATTATGAAAGGTTATGACAAATGGAGTAGGCCTGGCTTATTTATTGTGAACAGTATTTGTTAAAGCTAATAGGCCCCTAACCGTGGTTTGGTATCATACTACTACACAGGCTGTAGACAGGTATTTGAGTACATGTAATCTCACATAGCAGCCAAGTGATTCAGTATTGGTAGCTACTCTGACAAACCCTGGGATTTTAAGATGATTCTTGTACAGCCCTATTGAAAGGGTTTGTATATTGTTTTGCCAACTGCAATTGTGTACATATTTGTAATTTTATAACTGCACACGTTAGGGTTGCAGCTTATGCATACTTCAGTAGGCCTGTGTTGGTTATAGTGTTAAGTCAATGGTAAAGGCTATAGGCCTTATCGGTTCATTGGGATGTCAGATGCCTTAGGAGTGATCTGTTTATAATGAGAGGTTATGACAAAACAAGTAGGTCTCACTTATGTATTGTGAAAAGCGTGTCTTAAAGACATTAGGCTTGGATTGTTATTACGCAGTGATAAAGACTTTAGGCAGGTATTCTGTTACACTGAATCTTGCAAATTATCATAATAGATTTTAGTGATCCACCCAAACAAACCATGAGGATGAAAGATTTCCACAATGGTAATGAAAAGTGACAAAAAAGGCAGCAGGACTTATTGACTATGAAAAGCATAGGCACTTAAGGGTTATTATTACTTTGTATTAAAGCCTAGGCAGGCTTAGCTGTCTTAGCTGTGCCTCATTTGCCTTTTTGTGATTTAGGTTGTATTTTAGGAAGATGCAAACGTAGACAACCCATATGTTGCTTACGTTCCCTCGACCCCCTTGGTGAAGGAGCTCACATGTGGTAGGCTTAGCTGTCTGCCAGGGCCTTCTAATAAAAAAGCATTAAACAATATATAAACCCATATATGTAAATATATATCCATATAGGTACATAGAGTGTCTTTTGGTCAGTCTTCTGCCATTGATCTGTCCAAGTGTTGTTTACACTCTGCATCCATCCATGAGTATCATGGACGATGACCCATTAATTATATATACATATAATGTAATCATACTTGGTAATTGCTTCTTTCAAACTGGGAAAATGTCCCACTGGGAAAATGTCCCCTTTCAATCTGGGGAAATGCCCCATCACTGCTGTGAAATCATACATCTAAACAATTCTGTAACTGGTCTTTGAACCTGAGTGGACCAACTCATAAGGCGGGCCATGCTTTATACTTGATTTTTACGAATACCTCCCTATTAGTGAAAAAGTCCAGTGGAGGTGATATGGTCGGACCACTTTATGGTTCAGTTTTCTTGGTCCTTGAAGCTTAAGGTGGACCAGGAACACCGGGGGATGTGGAATTTGCTCAGAGCGTGGAATAAACTCAAGATCAGAGAACTGAGGGACGTTTTAACCCATACAAGCTCCTATGTTGTCTAGTGAATTGAATGAGGATGCATTAACGGTTAATAATTGGCTCCAGGGAGCAGCTAATAAGCTTGCCCTGAAAAAACTTGCACTAAGTCAAGACGAGCGCCTTCTGCCCCTCGGTTTTCTGCCAGCCTCACAGAGGTAATAAAATGTTGCAAAAGGTTGGAGAGGATATGGAGAAGACAGTACTCCAAGGTAGACAATCTAAGGTACAACAAGGCTCTTAATAAATATTATATGAATTTAAAACAGCGTAGAGAAATCACTACATGATGAAAGTGAATAGGGCCAATAAAAAGCCTAAAGAGATTTTTAACATTATACGTTTTGCACCCCAGATCGGCGAGCCCTTCCTCTTACTGCCAGTGTGAACTTATGTATAATGCTTGGAGAGTTCTTTGAAGATTAAATCAAAATAATTCAGCTAAATCTCCTAACTCAAAGACAGTTTTCTGTTGTGAGGCATTGTTTTTGTAACTCACCGTCTCTCTGGAACTGTGCTTTGTTGCAATTTAAGACAATTGAGCAGGAGGAGCTAAGGACTGGTTTTGAGAATTGTAGATCAGGCTCTCCAGTTGATTCTTGTCTGCCTCACATTTTGAAGCTGTTTGTCGATATCATAAACCCGCTATACGTCAACTTGTTTAATACCTTACTATGCACTGGAGAAGTCCCCACAATTTGGAAATAGGCGAAAGTTGTTCCCCTGTTGAAAAAGCCATCAGCAGATAGGTCAGTATTGTCTAATTATAGACCTATTTCATTGCTACCTGCGGCACCAAAAATCTTTGGGAAAATAATGCTCAACTTTCGGATTATTTGGAAATGAATAAACTATTACACCCCTATGTCGGCTTCCATCCATGACACAGTGTGGAAACAGATTTACTGGAAATAGCGGACTCAATTGAGCTGATCATGGATCAAGGTCACAATGCCACCTTGATCCTTGTAAATCTCTTGGTGGCTGTTGATATGGTCTCTCATAAGGTTTTGCTGAACAGCCATTCTTATTTAGGAAGGGGGGGATGACCTCGAATTGGTTTATATCCTTTTTAGACCACAGAGAGCAGGCTGTTTGGATGGATCCTTTTTCCTCAAATGTTGAAACACTTAAATGTGGTTTTCCCCAAGGATCATTAAGCCTAACACTGTTCAACATTTACATGTCTCCACATGCAGAGCTGGTGGAATGTTTTGACATTTACATTTTATCATATGCAGACAATACGCAGCTCTTATTTTCTTAGGAGGGTGGAGCTGATATAACAAAGCAGGCTTTTGCTGCCTACATGAGAGCAGTAATGGATTAGATGAGAATTAATAACCTTCAGTGCAATCCTGACAAAACCGAAGTGCTGTTATTTGGTGCAGATCTGCTTCCTGGCTGGAACGGTTGCTGGCCTAGAGAAATTCGGGCCCCTCCTCCTCCAGCTGTAGTTGCCAGATACCTGGGCACTTATTCACCTTCTTTCCTTCAAGCATCAGGTAGGCTCGGTGGTAACATCTTGTTTTTGAATCATGAAATTGCTAAAGAAGTTTCTAACTATACTCCATTGGGAAGCTCAGAGAACGGTTGTGGAGGCAATGGTCATCTCGCCTCTTGATTATGCCAATGTTCTTTATTTGGACCTTCTGGATTATCTTCTTCTGAAATAAGGAAAATAGGGTTAAGCCCATATCATCCTCCAGAGCCTAGGCTGCACATCAACAATATACAAAGAAATTAACAGCTCTTGCAGGATGAATGGAAAATACAGTTATACCAAAATAAGTTATTATTTGTTATTGTTAAGGGTTATTTAAATTATGACTTAAACATTTTCACACAAAACAATGTTTTTTATATATTGACCAGGACGTCGTGTTTTGCAGAGTGAGACAACGTACGTTTGGTGGAACAAAGTTTTTTTGCTTTTTCGAGAATTTAGACAAAAAGAGTGAAATAATAAAGGATACATAACGATTTTTGTGCAAATAAAGATAATTCTTACAATAACATAATATTATTCAAAAATAGTGCAGAATCCTTGTTAAATGCAATGCATTAAGAAGGTGACGGTCATGCCCATTATTCACGGTTTTAGTACCGTCATCGTGTAGACCGCCCAAAGTGAAAAAAAGACTAGCTCAAGTGTCGACCCGAGAGATATCAGCGATTTCCAGCAGCCTTCCTTCCTCCCTATCCTTTGCCTGCCGGCCCCAGCCAGTCCTTGCTCCTTGAGGCTGGTTTTTCTCTGCGGTCTTTGACTTGGATTTTCTGGTATCTGTGGATCCACCATTTTGTGCTGAGGCCGTTGATTACCGTGACTCTGGGTCCGCCATCTGGACTGCTGCGACCGAGTCCTTGATCGCTGCTTGCCGCTGGTCCACGCTTTGTGGCACCTGCCTGCCCATTAATTCCCGATGACCCCTTTTGAGACGCCTTTCACCCCTCCAGTTATCAATGGTTGCTGCGAGGCGCACTTGTTTTGCCCCCTCCTTGTTGTCCCACCACACTGCCGGGGTGACCCAACGCAATGAGTGAATTGTGGCACTGGACACTGTGACTTTGTGACCCCAGTCGGTTTGTGGGCTCGTTCACTCTATCTTTTTCGGACCCTTGATGTAATTTCTTCCATTGCCGGCCTGCCTGATCTAATATGCCTCCCAACCCCCTGTCTCTACCCCCCTCCCCCATTTCCTTCTTGACTTCTCTTTTATGTTATACAATACTACTGTAACTAATGTAACCTTGTAATACTGTTACTCATGTAAAGCGCTCCGATACCTCCGGGTCTAGCCAGCGCTATATAAAACTTTGCAAATAAGCTCAAAGAGTTATATATCAAATGTCTCTGATTATTTAGAGTAATGATAGTCAATTGAATTATAGCTTTTTAGGAGATCTTGTAAGGCTGGCTCCTGAGATTTGTAGCCATCTCAGTGAAAAACTATAGAACACCAGACTGGTTTCACAAAAAGCACTATTTTGAGTGCATGAAGTGCGACCGTTGAAGGTGATTCTCGCAGTCACCTGTAAATCGGCTTAGCGAGTTTGCTCGGGTCGCATCCGCGATCCTCAAGACTATCCCTCCCGTCTTGTTTTAGTGTGCCTTGGTCAGCTTGGATGTCTGGCACCGTGGAAGGAAGGATTCCCTCACTGGAGAGCGGAGTGTTCTCTGCCATTATCTTCTTCAGCATATGCAACTGGTGCAGTTATGTACTTAATATTTAAGCTCTCCTGTCACTCTGCCATTTCTTCGCTTTTACGAGAATTACACTAGTTACCAGTAAAAAAGAGAATTATGTTCAAGACGTTGGTCATAGCTCATCGTGCTTATTATGGCACAGGGCCACAAGATTTGTCTACCAGACTGCAGCAGTATCATCCAGCACGGATGCTACGTTCAAGTGATGCTCGGCTGATGATGGTGTCACTAATGGTTTGCCATTTCAACTTAAGGTTCTGCAGGACGAAAAAGGCTTTTGAAAAAGGCTTAAAACTCATCTGTTTAGGAGAGAATGGTTTTCTTCTCCAGAGGTTTCTTGTTAGATCATTGCTGGGACACTCTCTGGGTAGCTGTGTGCTATATAAGCCCTTTATCCATGCATCCATTCATTCATTCTGTTAGCCTATTTAGGTTATCAACACATTGTTGATCTCTGAACATATATTCATTGATTTGTTTTAAGCCTGAAACTATACCTATTTTTTTCTGTTGTGTAATATATTGTAGTTTATCAGCAGAGCTGCTTATCTGAGTTCCTCTAATGTCTGGGTGAAGGGAGCGATTCTACAGGAAAACATATATCTCCACTTATATCTATAGGTCTAAGAGTTTGTGGTAAAGAGATGGGCACTTAGATAGATTTAGGATTGACATGAAAATAAATTATAAATATATTTATAATTATATTCTGCATTTTTTTGTTTCAGCTTACCAGTCTTGAAAACAGATTCCAGAACTTGGAAAATGTAAGTCAAACTTCAATACTTTCTTTGATTATTTGCCAACCATAAATTGCATGGTGCTCCTGTAAAAGTATCCAATGCCGCCATGTAAAAGTTTGTTGGCTATAGGCCAATATCGTTACCCAAAAGAGTTGGTCTCAGCATGACCAAACTAATATTTACTTTAGTAACTTATAATTGTATCCTAAATCGATTCCTTTGGTTGTTATGCTACAATAGTAGTTCCTGAGATAGAGCGAACGGTTGACTTCTTTTTTCTCTTTGTCGTTTTATTGAATTTGTAAACTAGAGACTGTTATTTAAATTCACTGCACATACACGGTTTCCCTGTCTACATACCCGCAACATAAGAATACCCTGCGCTCCACAATTACCATTTATTATTTATCTAAATTTTAAAAATCTCTTGCATTTCCAACATCATTAAAATACTCCACACGAACCTCCCTACCCATCAAGATATCAAAAAGTCAGATGCAGAGAATAGAGGGAGCAAGAAGACAAGAAGGGGATGAATCTTCAATCTCAATATCCTCTTATTATTTGACACTGTGAGACAAACCAGTCTCCCTCTATCAATGAATTACTAAGTGATAGTACTTATGACACAGATAAAGTGTCACATCACCATTGACCAGATCGACCCGAGTCATGTAACACTTCCTTGATATCCAACTATCTGTACAAAGGCAACAAAAGGGCCTCATGAAAGAGTAAGTGTGTGTGTTTTTTCTATATAGATATTTACAACGCATGTGCTTGGCAACTGCTTCATGGCCATATATAGCTATAGACCTCTGAGTTGAAATATGCAGATAAAGGGGAAAAGGTTGAAATTTTAGAGGAGGTGGAATACCTGCTTGCATGTGACCATGCCAAAGTAAATTGATGTTATTATGTTTCTTTTTAAATGATAAAACAAGCAGGAGTTTAGAATGAATAACGATGTTATTTTAGGTAAACAAAATGTCTGATTCTGTTGTGTATTTGGGAACCATATCCTGGGTCCCCCCTATGGTGCCTTGCTAAGGTTACTGAAAAAAACAAAGTGTGTTGTACACATTTGTACCTGTTCTGGGAGTATCTTTAATTGTCATTCGGGAAGATTACATTTTAAAAATATAACTTTGGTACATTGACCATGAAATTAACTTGGAGATTAGCCTTGACAAATCAGCATATTGCCACAAAACACATCTTGGGTGTGTGCAATCTTTTTTAATTGGGTATATGTAGTGAAGAAATACATGTTGTGTGATCTGTTTTTTTCAATATCTGAGCACAATAAAACTGATGGTCAATTTAAGATTTGGGAGTCATTGTTTAATTTGCTCTACGTTATCAGGTGTCTCCATTGACTTTCTGTCTCATGTACCCTTGTGTACTATACCAGGGTGTAACTGGTATACTGTGAGAACACTGGCACTGGACTGCTATCCAACTATCCCACCTTGTTTGATTTAGAGTTTAGTGAGGGCCTGCACTATGTCAAAGATGGAGATGTCTGAGGCATCGAATCTGCTTACTTTGAGCCTTTTGCCATAGATAATACATCCCCCCAGTACATTAACTAGTGAAAGGGTGTAGTTTTATTATTTGAACAGTGGAGCCACACTGGTACATTAGTGTGATTTGGGAGAAGCAAGGACTGTCAGTATGTACACAAGTCTTTACTTTTTCTATTACAACTGCATTGTAAGAGTGACTCACTATGTAGGGATAGGTGCCCCTTCCAGGCACAATGCAGCTTTTAAAGGTAGGAGCAACAAAATAATTGCATAATCTGCCCCGGCCACTCTGTGCTGTTGAAGGCAGCAAATGGCAAGCAATTACCCTGCAAGGAATTGTGTGTTTTGCCATTGAAAATAATCTAAATGTCCTTAGTAAAACCTATTAAGTAGCAGCTCTAATACTTTACGTTTTCGAAAGAGAAGTTGCTATAATTGCCCTACATGAATTGCTTTGCCTTACATATTTTGCCAAAATTATTATATATCAAGGAATAAAAATGATTTCTGAACTCCAGCCACAGAGAAACCCCATTCCTCTGACTGGGACATTATGTCTAAATACAATGTATCCGCTCAGGAAAAGTATAGTGAATCTGCACCCATTAATTTAAGTCCACGTATGGGTGCAGATTTACTACTTTTCCTATTCACAAACATTCCCAGAGAATGACTGGAAACCTGCAGAGGTGCAAGTTCCTAGACATGTGAGTGGGAGGTCCAGCCACCTAATCTGCATTAATAGAGTCCTGCATAACCAGGAACTCCCCGCAAGGAATATAGGAACCCATGTGGAAACACACAGTTTTTATCTTGCTTTTATCTCCAATAGGAATAGTTTTTTTTCCCCAGTAGAGGAAACCCTTTACTTGCTCCCCACATCTGGATGTAAACCGTTCTCTTTCTCGCCCTGGAAAGGGATTTACACATGCCCTTGACTGGAGTAAAAATCTCATCTTTTCTAGGGTGAAAATGTGAATGAGAGGAGTTTCTGAAATCCAACAATTAGCAATGCTTGTTGAAAATCACGTTCCAACGCTAATCATGCCTTGGAACGCCCAATTTCCCACCCCTTGAGTGAAATTTACAGGTGCAGAGAACTCCGCACTTGTGTTGAAGCACTCCACACACATGATGGGTTAATGTGACTGTCTGAGAATTCCTGTCAAGCGTAAAAATGTAAATTTGGTCGAAAACATAAGTTTAGAAGAACATTTACCATTGTGAATAGGGTCCTAATTGTGTTCTCTTGGAAGCATCTGGACTGGGCTAAGTCAGAAAATTAAGCATCATGATGTTATCAACAGTAGAAGGCATGGGATGTTGTGCCCTGGAGGACCAGCAGAGACTACTGGCACCCAAAAATGTGGAAGGTACCTTCTCTGATTGAAACAGGGTATGCTTTTGATTTACAGAGGAAAAAGGAGATCCTTACAGGAAGTGAAGCCAGGTTCTATTTTGGCAATGTGGTATGAGTTCTCAGTGACCCCAAATCAAGTCCTTCAGGATTCTGAGAATGCTGTAATTGCTTAAAAGGGATTAGTGTCCAAACATCCTAAAAATGTCAGCAACAGATTTAAGGCTTTCCCTATAAAATGCCAAGCTGTGCCCATAAACCAGACATCAGTTATTGGAGAAAAGGCAACCCCTGTTTTCCTGGCAAATGAACAGAAGAGCTTTTATCAGTTGCACCAGTGCCATATTTAGAGCAAAGATGTTTGCCTAAAGAAGCCCTGGAAGTCAGCTTTTTGATTTACCTTAAAACATTGCGGTGAATTTTGCCTGCTTTTGGGACTTTGCCTGCCTGATGTATGGAATCCCTAGACGACTGCAATCTGGTAGTTGCTGGATCCAGAAGGATAAGTGAGTCAGTCAGAAGTACAACTACCCCTATCGGAGAACGTAACAACTGACACAACAATGTTCAAAACCTGGATTATGCAAATGATTAACAAACTGGCGCCGGTAACTTCCAAACTGAAGAATCAGAGATCCCAACCATCAGCTCCATGGTACACCCAGACCATAACAGACAAGCACCTCCTCTGCAAACAGCATGAGCGTAGGTGGAGAAGAGCTTATAAGGTGGAAGACTTAGTTCAGTTAAAAAAACTCAAAAAATCTATCATGAGCAGATTAAGTTAGCTAAGAAGGTGTATTTCACAAAGCAGATTAGGGAAGCCCAACACGACCAAAAAAACATATTTTCAATCGCTAAATCATTCCTCAAAATTCAAACCAAAAGCGTTAGCCAGAGAGATTCCCCCATCACCAATCCTCTGTAATCAAATCTCTGAGTTCTTCGAAGAAAAAATTCGGAACATTCAACCAGAGTTTAGTGCAACTCCGCTGAGAATACAGGAACTAGAGGTAGACACCCAGCAGACGGAACTCTCATTACAAGTTTTTCAGAGAATTAGCCTAGAACAATCACGACAAGCATTTCTTTCCTGTAAATCAGGCTCTCCATTTGACCCTTGCCCCCATTCCGTCCTTCATAAAATAGTGGATATTGTGAATCCATTAATCAATGAAATGTTAAATACCTCTCTGACCACCGCAGTAGTTCCAACCGACTGGAAAGCTGCAGTGGTGAAACCACTACAAAAAAACCCATCTCCCGAATGCAGCAACCCTTTCAAACCTACGCCCTATCTCCCTACTTCGATTATCAGGGAAAATCACTGAAAGATTGTTGATGACATTCCTCAAAGAAACCAACATCTTCCAACCTAGACAGTCAGGTTTCCGTCCCAAACATTCTTCAGAATCAGTCCTACTGGAAGTGGCGGACACTCTCAAATTATCATTGGATACAGGCAAGAATGCAGTATTGATTTTATTAGATCTCTCAGCCACGTTCAACACCATTTCACATGATATCCATCTACAGCGCATAAAAAACTGTGGCATTACTAATCTCACCTTAGCCTGGTTAAAATCTTTTCTTTCAGACCGCAGTCAAATGGTGGTTCTAGGAGCCTTTCTATCACCAGAAAAACAACATCTCAGGGGTACCACAGGCTCCTGTCTTAGCCCAATATTCAATATATATATGGCCCCCATCATTAAGTAATTTTTTATCTTTGGCATCAAAACTACATCTATGCAGATGACACACAGCTTAACCTGGAACTGGACAAAGCATCCATAAGCTCAGAGTTAAACTTCAAACATTGTCGAACTGAGGTAATTCAGTGGATGCAATCCAACCACCTCAAATGCAAACTGAGATCATGCTTTTAGGTAAGACCAATGCCTTCGACCCGATAACATGGTGGCCTGATTCCAGGCAACCCCCCCCCCTCCCCGCCATAAACTGTCCTGGTAGTAAAGAATCTAGGGGTAAAATTTGATGCTTCTCTATCCTTTAAGCCACAAGCTCTTGCAGTGGTAAGCACATGTTTAAACTTGATAAAATCACAAAAAAAATTCTTTGAATATCTCACACTTGCAGCTAGAAAGACAGTTGCTGTTGCACTAAATACGTCCAGACGGGACAATTGTAACAGTCTATATGCAGGCACAACCAAACAAACTCTTCAAAAACTGCAGGTAGTGCAACATGCAGCCGCTAGGCTTGTGCTGAAACTACCACTTCGCTCCTCCACCTCAGGTGCCCTCAGTACCCTCCATTGGCTCCCTATACACAAGAGAATTGTATTTAAAATCCTCCTGCTCACTTTCAGAGCATACAGATTAATAGGTCCTAAATATCTAGCCTCTAGATTCACTCCTTATACCCCTTCCCGCACCCTGAGATCCTCCTCAGCTAATCTTCTTAAACCTCCTACATTTAGGTGTAAGGCCAAAGGCGGGAAATCCTTTGCAGTCTTAGGAACAAAGGCTTGGAATCAACTCCCTAAATAGATGAGATTTATTGACTCTGAACACCTGTTTAAGAATTTTTTTTAAACTTGGATATTTTCATCCACTGACTCAATGTGCCAGGCACTTATTCAATAAGGCCAGCATCCTTTCTCCCCCCCGGTGTCGCTAGATCCTGCTCTTACCTGCACAGCGCCAAGATGCTCCTAAGGGAGTTAAAGATGCACTCTACAAATATAATCAATCAATCAACAGAGGTACCTCCTTGAGGCAGGGAACCCGGCTGCTCAACTGCTTGTATGGAGACTTGTTCAGAAGGATACTAGGAGAACAGTTTTGAAAGGGATGGGAACTACAAATCTGCTTTACTAATTTGTGCGATTCCAAATCCACAAAAAGGTGTAGGATTCAAGCTCTACTAAACTTGATGGGAGCAAAGCCCAGGCCTGGTTTGAAAAACAGTGCATATTTGTCTCCTTCCACTGGCAACAAGCTTCTCTTTAAGCTTTTCACAAGCAATCTTCATTGTGAGCTCCCACAGTCTTCATCTGAAGCTCAAACCAGCTCAGTTCTGATTATACCTGCCACCTGCTGAAGTGACTCAAGCTTTGTGCAATCCTTAACATGAGAAATGACAGACGCAAGATGCCCACAAACCCACATATTGCCATTTCGTAGTGACAGTGGAATGTTGCTCTCTGAGCTGTTCAAGACTCCTAACTCTGATGTTGTGTTCAGATCATTCAACTGTGTTGAAATCTCTTTGGATACTGACTGGAGCTCCAGGAACCATTTTATTTGTGAACTAACTTTTTCCTCTCGATCAAACTTTGAACCCCAGTCATACTGTAAGTAATTTTGGATCTGCCTAACCTTCGCCCCATCTCTGAGGCATTTAACTAATCATCTTGTTATGAACATGGAATAAACCTAACCTTTTCATTTCTTTTTGATCTGGTGATTCTTGCACTTTAAAGCACCTCCATAGGAGTGAAGACCTCAGGTAGAGGGGGGTGGTAGTGGGGCATCTGCCAAAAATCGGTGGATGAACTGCCTACCTGCCTCTTTTCTCTGACTCATTTAGTGGTGGGGTACCCGCTTGGCTTCTGTTGATGGAGCCTCACTCACTCCACTGTCAGAAACACATTCCTGGTGAGCCAGCAGCATGGGCACCGCCTTCTCCATTGGATTGGAAGGCCTGCCCCATTTTGGACAGGACTTCCAAAGCGGATTTTTTTCTGCCCAGGATCACCATGCACAGCATAGAGGTCTTGGGCTGTGCATGATGGACAACGTAAATAAACTGTTGTTTGTTTTCTAGAAACAAACAACCAGTTTATTTATTTTTTTAAACAAAAATAATTCAATGAGCCTGCCTGCCGCCATGATTTTGCGAGCTAGCTAGCATTGTGCCAGCAGGGTTGTTGAGGTGAGGCCTCCACTGTCCCAGTGGATCGACATTTCAGCTGTCAAACTATAAATGACCGTGCAAACTTTAAACTCTGCTCACAAGGATACTTTTTGGTGACCTTTCCCTTTCGCCTCATGCATCTCCCTGATAATGGTTTTTTGCGACCTTAACCCCCTCGCCATTTTGCTTTCTTTTAAGCTTTCTGTAGGATTTTAAACTGAAATCTCTGTAAATTGTACCTTTTACAAAACCTAAACTTCGGGGCACAATATGAACCCTTGATATCCATAACTTGCACAAGCCGTTTCAAATAATGACAAGGCCGTGGGATTTGAGGCAGGTGCGCGGACGGGCCCCTAACTATTCTAATAATGATTCCTGTACAGGTGAGCGTTTACCATTTATGGGATATTTAAGACTTACCGATTTAAGCGTTTATAACACTAGATTATTCTCCATTGCTAATTTAAAAAAAAAAAAACATTGTCAAATATTTCCTATTATTTAGCTCGTTAATTAAAAGAAGTTCCAAATCTATGTCTGCTCATTCTCTCTATTAAATACGCCCCGGCATGTTACATTGTGGAAGCTTAATTTGAACAGGTTTCAATATATTTAGGTCCAAAAGCATAATTTACAATTATGCATCTGTGTATTATCAACCCCTTTGTATTTTAACAGTTCCTTTGTTATATTTGGTCATACTTTATGAGATGGCATACAACTTATATGTGATAGATGTATTTTTTAAAAATTGAATAATTGAGCCAATCATGCACACCTTGATTTATTGCATTTCTAGTGACCGACTCTGGGACTTAATATCTGTATCATTACAGTAGAAGAATGTGAGACTTCTGAGAGACCATAAATAATGCAAAAGATGTGGATTTGCAATAATATTTCTGGAATCTTGATTTAATTATATTTCTTTGTTTTCTCCTTTGCTGCAGACTGTTCAACGAAAAGCTTGTGGAAGTAACCCCTGTCAAAATTTAGGAACGTGTCTCAATCTGTTGGATTCTTTCTTTTGTCTTTGTACAAGACATTGGCAGGTAAAATTTGCCACATAGCAACATTCAATTTCTCAATGTTCACTGTTCAAGTCTCCTTGAATGCACAAGTTGCCAAGTGATAGTAGATAAGTATACTGAAGAAAAGTAGGGGGTAGAGCACCACTACATATGCTTTATGTTGCATGAAAAATATTAGTACATCCATTAAATCGACCTATCCACTACTGCACAAGGTAAGCCTAAGTAAGTGAATGCAGTGTCAAGAATAGTGACATACAATCAAATAGGGAAACAGGAATAAAAGAGACATTTCCAAAAATAAATAAATACTTTGTTTAGTACAAGTATTAATATAAATTTGTTGAAGAATTTGCTAAGTGTTTGCTAAAAGTCAAAAGACAAGTGTCTCTATAGTGGAGAATGTTTTAGTGTTTTAATTTTCGGTATTGTGATTAACATCTTTGGTATGCTAATCTGAGCTCATACCACACATAATTATCATGATGGTTCTTTAAAGCCTATCAATAGTGCATGGAAACCTTAAAGTGTCAGGATAGTTAAGCATTTGTCATTTTCCAAACATTTCTTAAGAAGGGCCTACTTCAACTAGTATCATTCTTTGTTGAAATTATTTGGAGTGTTCGATTCAAAAGGATATTTTGTTCTTTACGCAACTTATTTTTATTATTATTATTTTAGGGTCCCTTGTGTTCAGCTGACGTCAATGAATGCACACTGCATGCAGGAACACCACTGGAATGCCAGAATGGAGGCGTGTGTGAAAACACACCAGGCTCTTACAGGTATGCTACATGTTTGATTCTGCTAAAGTAGCACTGCCAGGACGAAGACAAGTACATTTCCACGCCACCCATCAAATTGGTTTTAGGAGGACGTTAGCAATATAGTTGGTTCCAATGACTCCCAGGCTTGTTCTACAAATGTCCAATTCGTAGAATAAGTTCTTGGTTAACTGGCCAAAGAGGTAGATCACCGATGGATTGGTTAGTCTTAATTCATACTTTTTCACTAAGCGTCATATTGGTCCTTCCAAATTTGGTGGTAGCTTCTACAGGGAAGGAGGAACCGGATTAGAGATTCCAATCAATTACCAAAGCACTGGCAGCCTTGGGACTTTTTTGAAAATCGTTTTCCAGGAACTTGCTAAGAGGCTGTGTGCTACTATGAGCTATAAAAAAATATCTTTTCTGGTTTAACATGATATCCATGCTGAAATAGGTGGCTGGTTCTTTACTGTGGCTAATAATTTCTGCCCAGAATAACTGCTAATTTATTCTGACAATGGTATGATTTCTTTCTATGCTCCTCTCATGTACTTTTGTTTCACTTTAGCTTAGCCCCTATCTCCTGAACTTTGCCAAAGTTGGGGCTTGCAGGGTTTCATATAGGTTCAAAAAGGTGAATACTACATGTAGATGCACCATGTTTGTTTTTGGGATTGTAATGCTTTTATCAAGGATGTGAATGGTGATTGTGTTATATAAATGAATGGGTCATTGGCCACTTTGTCTTTGACTGACTTGTTGCCTATGTCTGCTTTCCTTGGTGCAGTTGTTGATGATTGCAGGAGGCTAATGACTTATTTTCTGTATTGTTCTCAAGATTACCTGTCACTCAGCAATTAATACCTGTGCTCCAAATCTCAATTTCATAAAAGGTGGTTCCTTCTACTCTGACTTGCATAAGTGTGTAAAGGGTTTGAGGTTGCACATTGTGAATTTTAAGATACCCTTTGCACCTCAGCCCTTGCTAAAATATCTAGTAGTTCTTTCAGTTTAGAGAACCAGACACAGTTACTCCTATGTACTTAAAGGTTCATCCCATTGCGATTGGCTGGTTTTGCAAGAGCAATGGTTTGAGTACTATTCTTTAGATCCAGAACCCCAAATCAAGATTTTTCAGGTGTAGGTCATCACTTTGCATACCAGTACATTGCTTTCCTTTGTACAATTGCTATTTAATTTCTGTTCACCACCTGCAGGAAAGAATACGTAAAGATTATAGCCTATTGGCACACAATATTTACATTATTATTTTAACAGATTCCTAAAGTACGTTGACAATGGCAGTGTAGCATCTCTTTACATGAGAATCATCATATTTGATAATGCCAAAAAATACAGACACCTCCTTGTCATTGTTCAATCCCCTACGGATATGTGTGTGAGTAGTAAGACTCGAGTTTTCTGAACTCCAGTCCTCTATTGCCTCTCCAGTCATTGCCCTTCACAGCTTCAATCCTAAAATGTACCATCTAATTCTGATCACTATTGTGAAATTCTTTAAAGTCTCTGGCCACTGGGAAAGTATGTTTTGCATTGGTTATTGCTCTTTGGTGCTCTACAACCCTCATTTTGAAAGGGGAAGATACCACTTCCTATGTACCATTTTAAACCGGGACACTCCTCTGTGTTATGTTTCCAGATCTTAAACTCTACTTTTAATTTGGTTTTTCAATTACATTATGTTGTTGTTATTTTTACATGCCCTGCAGATTAAACACCTGTAGAATCCCTCTTTAGTCTTTGGCTATAATTCTATATCCTTGTTTTTTAAATGACTTCTAATCAGAGGGCCTTTCAGGGATCTAATTGTTTGTAACATATAGACAGGTTGTGCACCACCCTGTTCTTTAGGCTCTCTTTACACTGTTAAATTTTCTCAATTCAACTTCACGATCTTTTGGATCTTATTAGATTCAGAAGTATAGGTTGAGATAACTCTTAATATCAAAAATGTCCCACCTTGAGTTTTATCTCTCTCTTTTGCTGTTCATCTACTTTGTTAAAAATATGCTGGGGGGTATCCTCTTACTCTAAATCTCATCATCATAGTTCCTAAAAGAGCCTCAGTTGCACAGTAGATAAATTGGGTTTTATCACAATGAAAGTGCAAGGTTAATTTATAACCCCCTACTCATTTCAGTTGCCTATGCTTTTCTCTGCAATCAATACATTTTCTAAAATGTTCATTTTTTGTTGCTTTTGCTAGGCTGATTTTATACTGAGACTTTCAATATAATTAGTTTAGACATTTCCTCTGTCATAGTTAAGAGCCTAAAATGGGGTTTTGCCTAGGTTTGGGCAAAGTTGACATCAGATGAAGTTGAGGCTCTTCCGCTTTGGCAAAGTCTGGTACAGTTGCTTGGTTTTGCCTGATTTTGCTCAGACGAAATGTACCCCACCCAAGGCTTCTGTGAATGAAGGACATCCTGCCACATGATGTCCCCTAGGCAGGACATCTAGGGACAAATCTAAAAATGTGTCCATTGACCTGGTAGGAATCTGGAACAGCAGAAGAGATGGCTGCCAATTGGCGAGAGTTCATCTGCTGCCTCTTGCTAACTATTTCAGTAGCACCTCATTAGATATGTTATGTTGTTGTCATTTCCGTAGCAAACATTCTGCCTCTTCTATTGCCTTGTAGCACATTAAGCAGTATTACTGACTTTCCATGTGGCTTCTAGAGTTACAGACCTTTACATACGAAGTACCTTTTCAGTATCTCAGCAAATATGGTATTTTGACACACTGACTATTTATGAACCTCATAAAATCGATAAATTAATTGAAGCTTGTGCATTGATGTTGCCTTGATTCACTAGTTTCCATACTTTTTGAAAACTTAGTGGACTGCAAACTGATTTTAATTAATAACGGCACTTATATCTTGGATATATCTAGACTGTCTATGGCACACTTTCGTTTGTTTGCTTAATTTCTTACTTGAGTTGCTTATTCACTGGAAATAGGGGTCTGGGGGTGCTGCAGCTCACCCAAAATAACCATGCTGGATTTCAGAAGATGAATGAGTAATTAAAATGACTTTCAATTTTATTTTTATCTTATCACATTTCCTGTGCCTTCAAAGACAGAGATCAAATGTCAGGTTATGTTTCCTGATAAATTGCTGCTTATTCTTTTAACATGGAGATTAGTTTTTACTTTTCTTTCTCTAACTGCAAAGCTAGAGGAGTTTGCAAAGTGAACACACAACATTCAAATACATGTAAAATAACAGGACAAATATTTTAAGATATATCAGCAGTTAGGAAAGCACAAATGAAGCACGTTTTTCTGTAATTCTGAAGTATGATGGAAACAAAGATCAAAACAAATCAAGACATTTTACTTGTTGATGTGCAAATGATAAATATTTAATAAAAACTAATTTTAACACATTATTTATGTGCTATATAGTTTTATCAGTAAAACTACGTCAGTGAGAATTTTGTGAACATTTCAATGGAAAATTTGCCGTCTATAAATGACGGTGCTCTAACACAGCATGCTTTAGTAATATATGTGCTACAGTGTGCACCAAAGTGCACCACCAGCTACATACTTTACCCTTACTACTGTCCTGCTGAATGGGCATGGCTCATTTTCTATACTTGTTTTTTGTGTGCCATTTGGATTGTTCACAATCCTTATGATTTCAGTGATGTAACATTGATGCCAGCACCCCCTCTCTGAAAATTGTTCCAGCACCACTGTTAATTGTGGACATTAGTGGTGGCTATCATATAGTTATGGTCATTTTCTGTATTCTGCAGCTGCACCTGCCCACCCGAGTGGCATGGACCACATTGCACCTCAAAGTATGATGACTGTCGAGGAGGCTCTCAGGATCTCTGTGTGCATGGCATTTGTGAAGACGAGGACAGAGTACAGGAGAATCAAGTATGTAACTATACCGTAATTTATTATCAGTGACTTTTGATGGGATTGTATTGGGTCATTAGCCCAAAAACAGTTTTTCTGAAACATTTGTATTTACCATTATGTTTTATAAATATTACATTATCAGTCTATTTGAGAAAACCTGCTTTCCTTATAAGAGTAGTATATGAGAAGATAGGTACATGCATTGTTTAATGTCATGCTGAGAAGAAAAGGATACTTTATTCATTAAGTTGCCTAAGAATAAGAAATCTTTGATATTATCTCCTTCTGGGAGAGGACTTGTGTTCTTGCCGCTAGAGCTGCCGACTTTTGACCGAATACCAGCCTGGGCTCAAAATTCAGTATCTCTTAGCAAATAACTTAGGACCCGATTACGACTTTTGGCGGCGCGGGTAGCTTGCCACCGCTGCACCCGCGCACCGCCAGGAGTCGCTGCCGCCTGCTCGCCATTTACAAGTAATTTTTGTGGTCTGCTGCTGTGCCTCTTTCAAAGGTGCTGGTGCCTTTGAAAAAGACACTGCAGTGGGAACGCAACACAGGTTCCTGCACGGCATGAACTGTAAAGTCCATGCCATGCAGGAACTTGGGTGCATGCACACAGGGAGGCCCTCCTGCATGCATCCTCAGGCTGATAGGGCACTGGGGACCCTGTAGGCCCCCCTTTGTTTCAGCATCACTAGCCTTTTCATGGGGGAAAGACTTCCATGAAAATACTGGCAGTCCAGAAACTTATAATATGCATGGTGATGCTGCAGTGGCACCACCAAACAGGCTTCTGGTGCACAGGAACCTCAGTCACCATATATTTTGTTACTTTTGATACGTTTAAACTAGAAAACATTTTTTTCTGTTAAAATCTGCAGATTAAGCAGCAGATGATGGTTTCTGTGGCAAATGCGGCAAATCCATAACTATTCAATAGTCGCCGTGGCCACAGAATCGCATATTCCAGTGGCCCTGCTTACAATTTAGATTTTCTTCTTTAACATACTTTTCTAATATTTTTGGTATATATTGGGAGAAAAAAGTGTATTGTGCTAAAGTGCTCATGTAAGGAACCTTTGCTGGTGTTAGAGTGTTTAAATGATGCATCTGAACAGTAAAAACATAGCAGTGTTAATATAACTCTTTATATAGAATTAGAGTGCATACATGATTATGTATACCTGTAAAGGCTGCACTTAAAGATTTACATAACCAAAAGGGAAGCAGCCTGAAGGAATACTGCGAAAGTGTTGCTGGATCTGACCAATGGACTCATTGTAAGTCTCTTGGTAATGGTGTTTGCATTTGATTTCAAATTCCCAGTTGAAAACACATTTTGCAAGCACCAGGGTTTTACCTTACACAAATTCTTCCAGGTATCTAAGTATTATCTGAAGAAATTTGCAAGGGGAAAATAGTGTGAGAAGTCAAATACTGCATACTTTTACCAGTAGGTATAAACAAAACTGCATATTAATCCTCATTCTATGAGAAAAACAGGAAATTGGGTGCACCCCTGAATAAAACAGCAACTTAGAGGTGATGATATTTTATAGTGTATTTTTTTTCACCCAAAAGTTCTCGCCCGCTCAGAACGAGAGACTATAGACCTTATTTCTAGTTTGGTGGACAGGGTACACCGTCTGCCATATTTAGAGTACCATTGACAATAATGCACATGTAATATGGCAGATGTAACATCCACTTTGTTTTTGACAGTATCCTGTCTACCAGGCTTTAAATAAGATCCTATGTATATTGATATTTGGTTCATAAGTACACATTTGCCATCATCTATTCTTCTTGATCCTAATTTGGGTGGATAGGTGTGGAGTAGATGAGCTTCTTAGAATTGTGGAAGACCAAAATGATGGTAATTTGGCAAGTCTGATGATGCAAGGACATTTCCGCATTTTTTTACAGCCTCTTCCTAAAATTAGATTGTTATTGACTAGTGTTGGGCACTAGCAAACTGTTCAGACTGGACAGATAAGGCTTTGCTGCTACTGTAAGCTTTGTTTGATCTGTGTGATGACCAGCAGGTTAGGGTCCTGAGATCACCGTTGGTGAGTAGGTTGAAAGGGCTGCATTATACTCACTGAAAGAGAGGGTCTTTTTCTCCTGTAAGGGCCAATAGCAGGTGGATGATGTCATTTTAGAAAATATGTGTTTCCTGCATGGTGGCTCTCCAATTTTTCTCCTTTTGCTGGACCCTATATTTATGCTGGCTTCAGAACTCTGTGTACTTGCTAATCAGTAATAAAGTGCCTGTGTTCCCCCTTTAACCATGGTTAAATTGGTTCATTTGCACATTTAACCTGCCTGTATGTCCTTACTATATGGTGTGAAAGTGCACCCAGGGTCTGGAACTTAAATGCCACTTGTGGGCTGCAGCACTTATTGCGCCATGCATTATAGTGGCAATGCAAACATGGCTTCATGCCTACCCTGTGTAGCTTGACTGTACTAAAGTAAAAAGTGCAATTCAACATATCAAAATAAACCCTCTTGACAAGTCAAAACCTTCCTTGAGAAATGTAATGCTAGCATGTCTTTTCAGTGACTAGCAGCCAAAAGCTTCTTTCACTGTAGGAATCCTAGCTGGCCCATAGAGAAACATTGAAAAGTGATATTAAAAACTGATACTGTATCTGGGGAATGGGACCCGCTTGAAGAATAATTAAAAAGCTATTTCTAATAGTTATTAAAAATTCAATTTAATGCTTGAGTTGATTTTCTGATAAATATTAAGGAACAGTAACTTTTAGAAAGTTACCTTTTACATGCCTGAAGTTCCTGAAGGCTAATTTGCATTGGTTCTCCAGCTACTCTCAACTAATGATCAGCCTTGAATACGTGTGAAAAAGTTGTGAAATTCCTCAAAGGAGCGAATAATAGACTGACCTGAATGGGCAGAGATGACTTCACTGAGACTTACAGAATATGCCGGGTGGGTACTGGGGGCCTTCTTTTGACAACACAGTGTCATATCTAGCTTGACAGGTCTGTTGACCACATGTAACACTTAGGGGCACATTTGAAAGAGAGAGAAAAGGATACTAAGACAATTCTAGTGTATCTACTCTATGGTTGCTGGAGGACCTTCCTTTTGTCCTACCAGACTTCTGTCTCTAGGTTTGTTGTGGGTAGAGCGCCTGCTTCAGGCCAGATATTAGTTTTTGATGTGGGGGGCGCTAGGATTACCATAATACTCCCCCCACACACACACGCAGACCTCAGAGCCCAAGTTTAGTATGGGGAAATGCTTCCACCATCTTGAAAATGCCCTGACACATGGCATTTTCGGCCTGCTTGAGGTAAGCCAAACAGGAAGTAGTCCAGATGTGAGTAGGGTTACCCCAGTGAAATTTTATCCCATTGATTAGCGTGTGCCCCAGAGTTATAACCACGCACTAGCTAGTGCCAGGCAGAAATGTGGCACTTCCAGGTACCCTCATCAAGACACTTTCTGGATTTGTGGAAGATCAGTAGAGGGCTGGACCTGCCGACCTGAAAGGAGCCCTGAAAGACCAGATCTGCTCCCTCCTGTATCCAGGACAAAGAAGTGGACTCCACGGGCCATTTGGCTGGCCACCTGTGTGGCTTCAGGGAGACAACTAGCTGCAAGACGCCTTTCCTGGAAGTACCCAGCTACCAGTTCCAACTGGACATGAAATGGACCCTGCTGTTGGCCTTTGCCTGACACCCTGTGATTCTCTAAGTGCCTCCCCTGATGATTTGTGGGGGGGGGTGGCATTATATGTGTACTCCTGTGGTTAGTTGGGCCATAAATGACTAAGTCAGAAGGTACAATCTTTGACAAGGATAAACCTGGTTGGTGTATCTAACCTGCGGTCCATCGCGGTGAGCCCCAAAAAGGTCCCAATCTACCGGGACCATTGACTATATTGGTGCTTTGTGCTTTTGATACTATTCCTCCTTAAAACTTGAAAAATTCATATCCCCAGTTCTCCTTATTGGATTTTTGTCATTTTGTTTATTACATTTTTCTCTATTTTTTGTAATTTGGTTTGGGGTTTTGAGCTTTTACTTTATTACCATTTTGGTATTGCATAAATACTTTACACATTGTTTTAAGTTAAGTCTGTATGTGTCCTGCTATAGCTACCAGGCTTTTAAACTCAGGATAGTTTACTGACTTTAGGGGTTCACCTGACAAGTGATGCGATTATTCCTTGCAGTGGGTAGTTATCCGCCCCAAATAATAATCCAGTTGCAGCCATTAAGGGAATTATTGTCCCCTCTGGGATCAAGTGCAAAGACCAGAGTTGTGGGCATGACACAGTGAGTAGAGCAGCAAGTGCACTCATGTTTCTTGAATCATAAAGCAGAGGCTAAATGGTTGGCATTATCTAGTCCTCTTGCCATAGGAATGTTTGAGGCTGACATCTGGAGTCTCCAGACGTCCTGTGCTGCCAGTTGTTACTGCTAGCCTGGCTCATGACTTAAAAGGACGAGCCGGGATTCCTTTGGAATTGGTAGCCTTCGTACCAAAGGACACCAGGGCTACCGGTAGTAGCATGTGTTTACCCTGGTTAATGGCAGAGTCTCTATAGGCTTGTTGGATCTTAAAGAAGGCTGGGCTAGGGAACAACTCTTGCTTTTGATCTTGGTATTAGAGTCTTTTTTTGGGTGCTGGAAGAGAACTTCAGTGTATTTGACACCTCTTAGTTCCTACGCCCCTCATTACAAGTATCATGGAAATTGCTGCAGGGATACCAGGGGTCAGAATCTCTGATTTCAACTGCTATCCTTGCACCAAATTTAAGTGATTATGATTTTTTTCCCAGAGTGGCAAAACAATGTGGATTTTGAGAGACCTGGTCCTTTACCATATTTTTTCCCCTAATTCTAGAGGGAAAACTGCTGACATTTTCTGCCTGCTTTGAGGAGTGTGTGGGATGGTACGGGTTGAGGTGGGAAAGAAGGGTTTCAAGGCAGGTTTGAGCCTGTCCTGGGGGAACATTGCCTACTCCCTCTGCACTTCTACAAGGGTCAGGCAGGAGCTGGACAATGCTGATAATCCTGATACCGTCAGCCCTGCAGCATTGTAAAGGCTCTGGTTTCTTGAGGACTTGAATTGTTGGGTACAAAGTTTGCAAGATGCAGAATTTCTCCCAGAGTTATTGTGTTGGGTGAAAAACACATCTTGTAATGAGGGTCTAAGTGGCTACTACTGCATAATACATAAATTGCAATTTATTTGGGCCTTTGTACTTTATTACAAAACACTGATTAGTGTTTTGAGTTATGCTATTGAAGAATTCAAGGATATCTGCTATTTACTGACTGCTGATTATATGTAATGTTTAAAAGCATACAACTGCTGGAATACTCTAAATAAATCTACCCATATATTGGACGGCTGAGCTGGAGCATCCCCCTTCTAGCTCCCACCTGCAATGGGCATGGAGGCAAGAGGCGGGCACACCAGCACCCCAAACATCCGACATGGGCATGTGGGCTTCAACTCGTTCGGCTGTCTTTTCTTTCTGTTCCATTTGGTGTCCCAGGGGTTGGGGTCCCCTAGGCATTGTGTTTGTGCTGGGCGTCAGGGGATGGGATCCTGAGGGCAAAAAAGCCTCTGGGGAGAGGGGCCCCTCCCACAACCACCTGCCATTTACAAATGATAAAAGGGTTTTTGCAACCCATGGAGGTTTGGGTCTCCTTGAGGGGGATCCATAAAACTACAGTGGAGTGCCACACACTTGGTTTGAATTTTGAAAGGGGCAAATCATAAAATAGGCATATATCGGGCCCCCTTGGGCTGATTTTCTTCCTCTTTGGCTTGTTCTCACTCTTATGACCAGGCTTAGCCACCAGGAGCATTTTCAGCAGGCCTCCTGGCATCGAAAGAGGTGCATATTGCAGGGAGCTGGATTTTTTGGCTCCTTGCATCAGTCTTCAGCAGGTGCTCCTCTCCAGCTGGTGGGGGTATCTTGCACAGCCCCTCTGCAGCCAGCTAACAGAAACCCTCCCTGATGCACACATCAGGCCCTAGAGCATCCTGGCATCTTGAAGGGAACAGGGGTCGGTGGAATAGTGGAATCGGATCTTTTCCCCCAATTGGTCCACAGGGGCATTAGGGGGCCAGAAAGACTAGCTCTCTAGAACCCCATACTAGTCATGGGGGTCAGCTGGAGTCAAAGTCTTTGGTCAATCCTTGCAGGGCATTAGGTTACTTCTCCTTCCAGCCGGGCATCCTTTACGTCATCGCCTCAAGGTCCAAGGGCTTCTCAACTGTCTCAACCTTGTGCAGGGTTTTTAAGTGGGGGTGGAAGGTTATAGGGGCCAGGCACCCCTGACCAATCCTACAATGCCATATTGTCCCTCCACCCCTTTCCCAACCCTCCTGCATAGTATTCTGGGGCAATACAAAATGGCGACATCTAGTTTTCTCTAGTAAGAACTTCTCTGAGGGCATCAGCTCAGCCCATATCTGACACCACTGGCTGATCCCTTACCACTAAATCCTCAAAGGCTCTACTAAAACTATGTTAGCTCCATAGGTGTGGGTTCCTTCCTTTGTGCCTGTGGGCCTGGGTTGTACCAGCTCTGGAGCAGTGTGGCAAGCTAATTATCAGATGCAAATACCCTCCACACCCCTTCCTTTCCCAGAAACTGAGCCAATTACTGTTGATTACCCTTTTGTGTAGGGAGGTCTTTGATCCTTCCGCTGGATTTGAGAGTAAATAACTGAGGTGGACAAAGGCCTGGAATCTGATGATGAGCTGAACCAAAAATATAACAAACCATGAAGTCCTATAAGATGTAGGTTATTGGAGACTGCAAATTCAAACTCTGCGTTCATGTTCTGCTCCAGTTTGATATCTTGCTGGACTTTGTAGGTCTAAGTTCAGCAAAACTGTAATTTAGGGCAGAATTTGCCTATATGTATATCACTATAGACCTACCCTATGAATGCTTAACTCATAATATAAGGCATACCATAGGTCAGTACCAATCAGAGTCACTTCTGTAATACGCTGCCTGTGCGCAGATACTGGGCTGTGTGTGACAGTAGCTCCTCTCATGCAGCCTACACACTTGCGCACACACATGTACACACCTGTTCACATGTAACCGGCCCAGAGGCTCTTACCCAAGCTGCGCGCCTTATCGTAAATGGTGGACACTGGCAGCCAGCACTCTCAGTCCAAGTACAGTGAATTTACCATGAGTGAGACCCAGGCAGTGAGAGTCACTCACAGTAAAAATCCTAAAAAAGGTAGTCATTTGTGAAAAATGCTGGAACTCATTTGCAACAGGGATCGCCTTATGTCTAAAGTATCCCTTCCCTAGAAAGCCCACTCCATACTCCTTTTGAGCAGATTTCCTCATAATAAGCCGTAGTGTAATATGTCATATGAGTAAATCACTTTGCAAGTGTAATTCACATTTTGTAAATACAAAACATGAATTCACACTTATAAAACAAATCGTTTGAGAGCCAGTGTTTAATGAAAGCGCTCAAATAGGACTAAGAATCTGATTCTTACTGATCTTAATGATTAACACTGGGAAGGGAGATGGTAAAGATGGCATTTGGGTTAAAAACTAGAAACCTAACTCTTAAATCTAAGTGCATCCGTATGACAGACTCACATGTGCAGATAGCTTCATTTATGAGTACAAAACCACTTTCGTAGTTCAGGAGAAACTGTAACTGACTCCCAGAAGGACACATAAGTCTATTTCATCAAACTGATGTATTTTCCACATGCAGAAATGTGGAACAAACTGCATTTGCACTTGCTGTCTTTTTTCTCAGTTGTGAAAATGTTTTCTAGTACAGATACCACTTCCACTACACCGTCGTCAGTTTTGGAGGTGTTGCCTGCCTTTTCGCACCTGAAAAATGCATTTGCCCTTGCTCTTGACAGGAGTAAACATTGCAGCCCTGCCAAGTATCACGCATCAGGCGTGACGCTACCGCATTTCAGTGAGGTGGTCCGCATCACCGCACTGAAATGCGAAGTCACGCATATAAGGGCCTGTGCCTTTCAAGCGCTGTTCATATAAAACACTAGCGTCAGTGGTACAGGCAGGCAGCTGCAGGGGAAGACTTCAGGGGAGACTTCTTGGGGGCTGGGTTCTGAGTTGCGGCGCTTGCTACAATGTAACAACTGTATCTGAGTCGCCGCGGCATACTTTCACTTTCATGAGTTCATGGGCAGCAACTGAACTCAGAAATGGCTCCAGGCTGGACTTGATGAGGTCACAGCCGGCGCCGTAATGAATCCCGCGCCCGCTGCATCACGCGCGCCTGACCCAGCTCTCTCACCACGGCCCGGGCGGCGGCAGAGTCACTTAGAACATCTGCGGCGGCCGGAGTGGTTCGTTCGCGGCCCCAGAGCACCAGGAACTGTGCAGCTGAGCCGGACGGCCCGAGCGAGCCTGCTTGGGCGGCCAGTCACAACACAGGGAGAGGCGAGCTAGGCGGCCGGCATCGCCGCGTGAAATGCAGCTGCTCTCATTTCAAGTAAGTGTGTGTGCCTAGCCCCGAAGTTAGAGAGGGGCGTAAAATAAGAGTAAAATAAGAGTACTTCGCTTGCAATAATTAAAGATCCAAATTAGCTGTGCTCCTGGCTTTGCATTCTAATTAAAGATCCAAATTAGCTGTGCTCTCTGCTTTTCATTCTGACCTCACCAAGTTCAACGCAAACACGCGCCACACTCCGCACTCGCAGCCACACACAGACTTGCACATAGTGGCCAGTCAGTGACACGCGCGCGCACAGACAAAATGCACGGCATGACACCTTTCGCAGGCCGGCTCAGCGAATGTAACACGATTTCTCTGTGCCGCATAAACACTCACTTGACATCTACTAATGTCACTACATGATCCTCCATATAATTGCCCACTGGCTCGAGGCTGCCATGCCCCAAATGCCCGGCGTGCATGCTGCAGTCTGCCGCAATTAGTTTTCCCTTCGCTGTGGGCTAGCCAACAACTCAAACTGGGCTTTACTTTAGTCATGAGGCAATTAAATCCGGCGCTCAGGAGAGGCTGGTGGGTGTCTCTTGAAGGTGGTGCCCGTGTTTGTTAGGCATTTGGTAGCCGGACGTGGGTGTCTCTTGAAGGTGGTGCCCGTGTTTGTGAGGCATTTGGTAGCCGGACGTATACGTGTCGTACATGAACGGCTAACTAAACTGAAGTTGAAGCGCATCAAAAATACATTAGTTATTGGAGCATGTGGATGGAACGTGGAGCAGAACGTTTATTCTGTATATTAACTAATTCATGGCTGGTCGGCCTCAAGGTGAACCGGCCTTTTCTTGAAGAACTTCAAAACAACTGTGTAAGTGTTGAGAGAGTCTTGTTTATAAAATTATAAACACTACAGTGCCCTAGCTGCTGGCTATGCCTGAGACTTCTCTGTCCCTCAGCCTGAGGCTTAATGCATTTCTGGTACCTTGCAGTAGTTTTACGATTTTCTTGTTGCTCTAATTTAATTTATTATGTTTCCCTCATCTTCATTGCTGGATTTTGATCGCGAGAAGGCGTCACTCCTAGTCGTTGAAATGTCACTCATTATTACACTGAAATTCTGAAGATGTCACACATAGCCATCTGAAACCTTGGCAGCTATGTCATTGATGTTCACCAACTTTAACAAGTGGACCCATCGAGGATTGTGGACAAACCATGACCCAGTAGTAAATTTGCTCACACAATATTTAAACAATGCTATCGAGAATTCTTTTATGAAATACTATTTGCAAGGGCAAAGTCCTACCATTCTTGATTCTGTAACTTGGGAATGACATTTTGCACTTGCAAATGATGTTTTAGGCACCCTAAATCCTTTATGAGAATGGCCCTTAGCATATCCATATGGGATGAGTAGGTGATTCCACCTTGCTGTCAACTATAGTGGCAGCAGCTAGAACACTTCTCAGTTCATCTATTACACGGAATAATGTAGTAATTTATTGAAATACTTTATCTCCAACCCCACAAAGGAAACCTACCCTTAGTATAAAAGGGGTATATAATCTGCAGTCCAGCACTCTATTCCCATCTGGTTCCCTAAATACAGAGCTCTTCCTTGAGGCTCTGGAATAAAGAAGCCTGTGGCTCAGAACCCCAGAGCAAAAGCGGTGCCACTTATCCTTTTTCTGATACATACAAAACACACAGAGCAGAAAATAAAAGGCACTGTCCATTTGCATACTGAACTATCTGAGGCACCATCCTTCACTTCAGCCATTCAAGAACGATCACTCTGACCTTCAGCCAATCCGCTCGGTGTTCCGTCTTATGTGTAGCTGACATAGAACGCTTGACCTATATTTGCATAAATCTACACATAGTCTTGACAGGCATATTTCATCTACCTTGTGATGCTTATGTGCTCGATGCAGAAGTTACAGGTTTTGCAAAGTCCACCCGCTGAGCAAACAAGCATTGGCAAAGCCAAGGCATCTGGATTGTACTATGAGAAGAGCTCTGTGGCCAGTTGCCTGAAGAGAGTCACCTAAAGACGGAAGGGACCTAGTAAGTGCTGCTAGCAAGGATGCGAACCACAGTTGCGACATCCCTGAATGGACTGGAGAAGCTGCCTTTGCTGCTGACGGATCTGCACGGCTGTGTGCGCATCAAGGAACTACTTTGTCACATCACCAAAGCCATAATGTAAAGTCACTGGCACAGTGTAACCATCTGCAAAAAGCCATGACTATATCCTGATCGCATGCGCTCTCACAACAGGCAGCTATAGGTATATGTAATCAGATGCTAAAAAGGTACGCATTCATTCAACCCAAATAACCCAAGTGCCAAGAAGTCAGGCAATAGTTCTTAAACGTACCTAGATTTTCACGAATTCCAAGTCCAAGGTGATATAATTATATAAACATAGATATCTAGTTTCTTTGAACATATTTTGTCTATAGCGACATGAGTTGCATTAAAATACTTGAACATTAAAAGTTCAAACGCACCAGTGATCCCTTTCCTCTGCTATGGGACGACCCATATTGATTTCTCGTATTTATCTCTTTTAAAATCACGTGGAGTACATAAAAATACCACTTTTAGTAAAATTGTAAATGTTTGTTAGAAACATGAAAAACAAAACATGGGGCCAGATTCACATTTTCTATTTGAAGACACATTTTAGAAACAAGGTTTTTTTGTGCACGATCTTATCCTTAAACCATATTTGATCTTCCTTAAATTGTACCTCATTTGTGCATCTGCCTTTGGACACACATTCATACCCCCAAACTAACGCACCCTTCATGCAGTTCATCAAAGTTTGTGTAGATCGCTTCATTTCTAGCCATAACGTGAGGGGAAGTTAAAATGTGACAGTTCCACAAATGGTCTCTTGAAGGGCCTTCTAGACCAGCGGCGGTGCGTCCATTGGGGCACTGGGGCGTTGCCCCACTAATGCAAATGCAAAGTAATACTCCTGTACGTCTGGCAGACGTACAGGTGTATTACTTGAAGTTGTGCCGGGCGGTCACTGACGATCACCGGGCGACGCCCGAGTAATCATCAGGACAAGGGGGGTGACGTCGGGTGTAGCGCACTTAGTGCGCATGCTCAGTTCTGGGCTGGTCATTTTTCTGACCAGCCCGCGGCGCACATGCGCATTAGCCTGCAGATTAGAAGAGCGGGGTTGCTTCATGGCGCAGCCCCCGGTCTCCTAATGGGCGGGTGTGTACCCCTGCCCAAGCCAATCCTGGCGCTGCTGGGGCAGCGTCTGGATTGGCTTAGTCACACAGCGAGGCACGGGATTTGGGAAGCGTAAGCGTTAACTGTAGTCCGTACTCCGTAGTCGGACACTCGGACTGCGACACCACGACACCACGACACACACCTCGTGTTCTGGTGCGAGGGCCGAGGCTGCCTGCTACTACTGCTCATCGTGGGTGGGTGGCTCCGGTAAAGAAGAGACTCACTGCTGGACGAGACTTCAACTTCACCACATAATAAAGTAAGTACTTCGTCTTCGTTCCAATTCCAAAGTGAGCTGATGCTTGATTGATGCCGAGAAATATACAATGTACCTTTCACCCGCGCCACCAAGCTGATTGTTGTAAGTAATAGTACATTTTAAATTACTTACAGCAATCAGCTTGGTGGCACGGGTGGAAGGAAATGCTCCTAGTACGTTGCTCGGCGCTTCTAAGTGCACAATCAAAGCGCCGGCCATTCATATACTCTTTTCCTGGAAAAGAGTATATTAATGGCCCGCGCTTTGATTGTGCACTTTAGAGGGCGCCGAGCAACGTTAACATGAGCATTTTGTTAACGTTGCTCGGGGCTTTCTAAGTGCACAATCAAAGCGCTGGCCATTAATATACTCTTTTCCAGGAAAAGAGTATATTAATGGCCCGCGCTTTGATTAGTGCACTTTAGAGGGCGCCGAGCAACGTTAACATGAGCATTTGTTAACGTTAGCTGGCGCTTCTAAGTGCACAATCAGCGCCGGCCATTAATATACTCTTTTCCAGGAAAAGAGTATATTAATGGCCGGCGCTTGATTGTGCACTTTAGAGAGCGCCGAGCAACGTTAACAGGAGCATTTCCTTCCACCCGTGCCACCAAGCTGATTGGGCAGAAAGTTTTTTTTAATTAAACCACAAGGTAGTCGAACACCTCAAAAAGCGTAAGGTAATAGAAATTCATAACAATAAAGAATATGGTAAGCGAGTGCTTCTGAAGAGTGTAAAGGGAAAAAGGGCATACCAGAAAAACAAACTAAGAAACAAATGGAAGGCTAAAGTTGTGAGACACAGATAGATTTCATTCCTATCAGAGCTCCAGGCTCGGGTCGCTCAAGAGGAAGCGTGATATATAATTTTGATCTTCTTAAGTCATTGAGATGGTTGTGCTTCTTATATTGCAGTGAGAGTGAGCTAGTTGTTGAGGTAGAAAGGTAGATCCTTGTGGCATCAAGTTTTGAAAGTGATCCAAGAACCTAAAGGGAGCCAGCTGGGGTTGATAAACAAATGTGTGATGCGGCCTGGCACCCGTGATTAGCTAGGTAGTTGTGTGGAGAACAGCCTTTTCTGGGGCAAACAATCTGATAGTGCCGCATTGTTCTTATGAACATGTGGAAGGTTTTGTTTTTTTAGGAGACAGAGTTTGAAGTTGGGAGCCCCAGCTATTTTGGCAATGTGGGGTTGCACTGTGAAAAATTGGCCTACTCAGTATAAAGCACAGGGATTTTGCATGAGGGACCATAACTGAGGAGATCTCAATAGGACAGAGGTTTATGTCATCCGTAGTCACGTGGGGCTATTTTGTAAGAAGGATCAACTCAGTCTTCACAGGTTTCAATTTGAGGGCAAGGGAGTTTTTCCATTCTTGAAGAGAGTCTATATCATCTTCTAGATCTTCAGTCTCAGAGGGATCCGAGGCCCAAAGGTAGAGCTGGGTGTCATCTGCATACAGGTGAAATACGGTGGGAGAAGGAGAGTCCGTAGAAGAATCCAGTGCTACACAAACGCTCACCTAATGTCATAAACAACTTTGTCTGTATTAGGAGGCAAATGAGGGTTGCTCTCCTTCAAAGCCCTGCAGCCAGATCTCATTTGTTTATTTTGTAATGCTTTCAGTGGGTCTGTCTTAGAAGCATGCCTGGTAGCTAAATTATCTTCCAAAATATTCAAATGTTAACAAAGTCATTTTTTGCCAAACTAGTTTTTGAAGTCTAGGCATTGAATTAAGGGTTAAGGAATAGTCTTCTTTTAGGTCTGGCATTAGCCAAGACTATTTTTTAGTAACATTTTATATATATAAATAACAATATAATATATATATATATATATGTGTGTGGGTGCATGTGTATGTGTGTGAGGTAATTGTCAGTGCATCGTGAGGGCATGAGTTATAGTTGTTTAGGGCATGAGTTATACTACTCTCATGGGCAAAGAAACTACAGTGTCCCAGATGATGGGGTCACACACCACCTCCTCTTATTATAATGCATGGCCCCGGGGATGGTGTCCCCCATTCTCAAGTAAGCTCTGGCAGGGTGCTACACACCCCTCTCCTTATTTAATGCACGGCCCCTGAGTAGAGTGCGGTCAGACCAGACTTAGTTAAGGGAGTACTCACTGCTTTTCAGCAGTAAGCCCAAAGACACACTACAGTCTCTAAAACTGGGCAGCTAATCAATGAGAACTCACCTAGGGAACTCTAAGAAGACAAAAGTTTCCCAAACAATTCAAGCTTATTGTGTTTTCCCACCACTGCATGAATATGTTTCCTCCTGTTTGATTAATTGTAAGTGTCCAAGCAACAGGCCCATGTGCTGTATTTTAGGTCCCTGGACCCTTATTAATAGAACCCCCCCGACCCCCCCTTTGGTTGTTCAGGCTCGCTCGCTACGCTCGCTCGCTACGGTGCTCTATGAAATTCATTTTCTGCCCCACCACTTACAAATGTCACCAGCCGCCACTGTTCTAGACAAATTAACTCCCTTCATAATGTGCGTGTAGACTGTGGGCTCGTGACGTCAGCAGGTCTGTCCCTCCCGCCTCCCAGCTCCTTGCAGCCTCCCTGCTTTAGTAAGAACGGAGCCAACCTGCGCAGCGCCAGCTCGGCCCCCTTACATCGTGCAAGTCACTTTTCTGTAGGAAAGGGGCATATGTAATGGGCAAAAAGCTCAGCACAGATTTGCAAGTACCCGTTAGTGGATTCGGCCCCATCGTTTCAGAAAAACTTAGTGCCACGTTTTAGGAGTATTGCTGCTAAATATATAATAAAGGGATTTTGTTTAAAATCATGTTGTTATATGATTGCTAATGTCCATTTTAGCCGTTGGGGTGTGCCACGGCTCATTGTACTGTGACTGGTTCAGAGTGATGTAATTGTTTATTTTATATGCGTGATGTATATGCAGCGGAGTGTGTAGTAGCACGCACAATCTTTGCATTTCAGGGGATGCGGAAGCCCCAGGATGCACGCGCATTGATGACTGTGCTTTTTCCTCTCAGATGTTCTGCAGGATGACAAATGTAGGGCGGATGTATGGGACTTCATTACAAGGATGCCCCCGCGAGAGCTGCAGTGCCTTTAATTCTGTCCCTGCTTGGATGTTTTCTTCTTCATTGAGGTCATGGCGGGGCAGTTGTTTTAGTGCATTCCAGGCTTTTTAAGCAAGCCTGTGAAAGCATTCAAAGAGCTCCACTGATGATAGGAGATAGACGCGTAGTTGTTCCCTTTAGCACACTGCTTGTGAGCATTCAAAAATATATGTCAGACCCTACCTTGGCACATTGCCTTTTTCGGTCTAGTCTATAAACAGCTTTTTTTTAGGTCTCGCCTACAGACACCTTTGTTTGATGTCTGTTGTTGAAGAATAATGTTTACATTAAAATACACAGAGTGGGCTTTGGGTCTGCCCATTGCCTATCCTTGGTTACAGTGGCGGCTGGGGAACCTTGAAAGTGGTGAAGCGTAAAACCCATATCCTGAATTGACTATGTGCAGTGAGCAAGTATGACTGTCAAAAGCAGAGGTTTAAGAAAAGTATTTTTAAACGGAGTTAAATAGTGCATTTTTCAGCACAGTGCCACTCTCTCTTGACCATACTGCTCAGTGGTTGACACTCTGATATGGGTAGAAGTGAACTTGGCGTGTACCAAGAGTTAAGAATTAGGCGGTTAATAGCAGTGTCGTTGTAAAGGGTTAAGGAGGCAATGACACCCTCCTTTTTCTGGGCAGTCTATTCCCTTCTCTTCCATTCTCGTCCTCTCTTCATATCTTTCTCTATGCCCTCTGCCTCTCTACACTATCTACATCCATTCCTTTACCTCTCCCGCACACCCCTGGCCCGCTCCTCCAGTCTTCCTCTTGATTTTCCAGACCCACTCTATTCTCTCCATCATCCCACGTTTTCCATTTCCCCCTACCCATTCCATCCAGCTAGCAGAATGCCACACTTCAATACTGCAGTGATATTATATTACTCTATAGCGCATGCTTGCATGTTAAACAAGCACTGGCATAGCCAATAGGTCTCACTTTTGGGACCTTATAAGTATTTAGTTATGCGGCACAATATCCTTGGTGCAACAACATCAACTGTTGCATGGCTAAACACTTATAAGGTCCCAAAGGCGAGACCTATTGGCTATGCCAATGCTTGTTTCTTCTGTTATGTCCTTTCTCTCTTCTGTCACACTCACTCCCTCTGCAATAATTTTCTTAAGCCAGGACCGACTCTAGGGTGGTGTGACCGGTGCCACTGCACTGTGTGCTAACTTCGGGTGGGGGCATCTGTTTGCAAGTATATTATGGCTCTAAAAGCACGTGTTCCTACATTCCTGGCCTCCAGCAATTTTCAGGCAACAATAACAATGTCAAGATAACTCATGTGATTAATGTTCTTCCTACCATGACTGACTGGAATACAGCCTGAGTGACTGGAGCGGCAGAGACTTTTCAAGCAGTCTGTCCACTACCTTTGTAATGCAGAAAAGTGGTGTCATTGAGAAACGTAGAAAGTGCAGCACTGTTTGACAACGAACCAACAAACAGCATAAAGTCGACCCCAACGGTGGGAGCAACTTAACTGCATATATGGCTTGCAATATTGAATGAGCAGAGAAAAAACATACAAACCTTCACCCACCTAACACAAGGTGTGATGCACTGATATATTGCCGAACTAGTTCCAGGCAGGTGGGCTCCTCCTGGGAGCAGGGCAAAAACTCTCTCAAAGGTCAATAATGACGAGAAAAAAAATCTGGGCCTAGAAGATTGACAATTTGAGGTTGTGGTATTGTGGCCATACAACAGAGGTCTGGGGACAGTGAGGGGCCTACCGGGCAACCCTGGCGAAAAGAGAATATACTTGTGCAGCTGCCCCTGCTACAGAGAGGGGGAGGGGAGGACTACCCCCACACCCCATACGGGGGGAATAAAGGCACTGCAGACACTCACTCCCGCGACAGGAGACTGGAGTTCTTGCTGCTATTTAGGACTCTAATAGGGCGGGAAGAGGCACCACATAGCTTTCTCCATCAGAGGAGCCCACCAGTGCCCGATGTGGCAGGCAGAGTAGCAAAGAGGGGAAGAGGGTGATCCCGCACAAAGTGGAAAATATGAACATGTGGCTGCTATAGCCACATAAGGAGAGCACGCTGGTGCTGCCAGGAACGAGATTACATCACTGTGCAGGGGGCCCAAGCTCCAGAGTATGGAAACGAGCCAACAGTTCCTACATTGCTCCTGTCAACGCAGTCCAGGCTCAAGGAAGTGTGTGTACAGGAAAGGTGGGGGGAAGAAGCAAAGCTGAAGAAGTGCCATGAAAGATAGCCCGTGAAGGGGGGAGGGGGGCAACAGAGAGCGCTGAGGAAAGGGCAGAGTATCATCGGCCAGTGGAGCGTGGGGCCGCGACAGGGGCCGCACGTGCAGTTGTTGAGAAAACATACTTTTGGGGAGAAACGGGCTTTTCCGAGGGTGGAGGTCGAGGAACATTATATGGGGCTCCCCGATAACAGCCATCAACCCCCTCCTCCAAGAAAGGGCACGACCTTAAAAACATCCCTGGTGGTTCTGGGAGGGCGCTAAACATTACTCAATAATTGAGGCTAGCGTCTCCCTGTCGGCTCCTACTTATTAAATGAGTGTAATTTCTGCATGCATCAAAATTAGGTGTTTAAATGGGTGGGGTGTGGGGGGGTGGAATCCTCGGGGAGCAATCAGAGAGGTCGGGAAGGGGTAGAATTTGCCTCGGGGAGCCCGTACCAAGTCCACCAAACTTGCACGTTGTAATATCCCAAATAAAGGGGTTGTGAACCGGAGACACAACTGTGCGGGTTCAGTGTTAGAGGAAGTGAATCTTACCAGGAGAAAAACTACAGGGTCCGATTCCGAAACTTTCCTGTTTAAAATGTGTTTTTCTATCGGTAATAATAATGAGAATTATTATACAACAATATGGATAAACTGTTTCTACAACTTATAGTCCGTATTGATAGTGCAGTCTTCTATAACCTGCGCGACACAACTCAGAGAAATGCACGCTGTCACTCGCCATCTTCTGCACAGCTGGAACATGTGCTCACGGCGCGCTGAAAGTAAAAACAAGTTTGAGGAGGAGGCAGCAGGGGGAGGGGAGAGAGGAGGGGGCCTGCGCCTGTTTCCCTTGCGGGAGCGAGCAGGAACCATTTGTTAAAGCTCGCTCCCGCAAGGGAATCGCCAAACGTGCACACGTTGCCATTCAAAGCAATGCAACGCGTGCACGTTTTTAGCAGCAAAACGGAATCGATTCCAAAAGGTCTTTTTCCTATGAAGCGCATGCGCGCTGCGTAGGCGAGACCTAAAAATGAAACTAGCAGTTGCAAAACTGAGTAAGATGCCTGGATGTTGTTTAGCTGATAGCAGGATGCACCTTTTATACGTTACTTTTCACAACTACTCTAAAACAGCAACCTCATGTAACCTATCCTCTGTTCAGCATTTACAACATTATAAAATATGAGAGAACGGAAATTGTAATTTAGGCTTCCAGAAAAAGCAATATAGATTTTTTCAAATTAACTGCTAGTGCAAGGATTGTACTTGCCGTACATACAATGGAGTACAAAGGTCAATTTGGAAACGATTTTAAAACGAGTTAGTGCCTTGTAAGTGGCACTAGAAAAGATTTATGTTAGAAAATGCAGATGTGGAAGCACAGTGTCAATTGTGATAAAATCACCTGGCCAGAAATTAACTTGTCCTTCAGTTTATATCGCCCAATGGCTCAGTAAGGGACAATCGCTTCTGGTATTTAGTGATCTATACAGGCCATGAGTTTTCATCCTGCCAAGGCGAACTCTGGCTTCCGTTTTTCTGAGGTATGAAACCTCTTAACACAGAGCTAGAAGATGGCAGAAGTGAAGTGCAAAACTGTAGTGATCAGGTCCACACAAGTAGAGGTGGTTCAGAGAAGTTTATTCAAGATAGTTACAAGATCACAAGAAGAATAGAACAAGACCCCATCAGGAGCAGCCAGCATGCTGCTCAGCCCAGCCAACAGTGAGTATTTCACTCCCAACATTCCATGTTATGTCATCACACCAAGATTCCACTGGCAGGGCTAGAATAACATCAGAGTCAAGATACAACATATCCCCCTTTCTTCTATATATAAAAAAAAACAACAATGAAGAAACAAGAAAAAACAGAGGAAATAAGAAACATGAAACCATTGAAAGAAGAGAGCAACAGGAAAGGATAAGAGAAGCAAAGAAGAGAGGCAAACCAAGATATAAGAACCATCCTCCCTTCTGTACACAAAAGAAAAAGAATGAAATAACATCGTCAGAGAAAAGGAGAAAAAGAACCACGAATAACTGCCCCAAAACATACCCACTGGCCAGAACAGGAATGTAAGAAGGCAGAAGAGGAGTGAACCAACAAAACTCAGGACTACAGGATGTGGAAAACACAGGGAAAGAAAACACGGCAGAAAAGCCGAGGAAAGCTCAGAATCCACACGAGGCACCAGGAGAAAACATCACAAAACGAACAGAAAAGAAGAAAGAAAACAAGTAAAATGAGGAAAAGTAAAAGGATAATCCTCACCCAAGTCAAACACCATCATCAATACATAATAACAAAATGTAATGTAAAGACAACAGTGCATATTAATAATAAAAAGTTCAATAAAATGAAAACATAACTATATGTGAGGTTCGGGAGGACTATAACCCAAAAGAAAACCCTTAAAAGATGAAAGATTACAGCAGTAACAGATGGGACTAAGACCCAAGGAAACCATAGTCCTTGTAAAATTGGCGTCGTGAAAGCAAAAAGAGGTTGAGCGATGTCAACAAACAGATATGGGTAGGAACCCATATAATAATGCCGAGAGGTTGAGCGAAGTCAACAAACAGATATGGGTAGGAACCCATATAATAATGCGAAAAGGACTGAAACCCTCGCATAGCTCCCAGGAGGAAGACAAACAGAAATGGGTAGGAACCCATATAATAATCCAAGAGGGACTGAAACCCTCGCAGAGCCATGTTAGACGTGTACGAAAGTACAATGAACAGATGGGACTCAAACCCCCTGCGATTCCCGTGTAGGGAAACTTATAGCATGCATGGACTCTTGACGGCGTGTACCATGATAGCGTGTACCTACATGGTGTAAAGCTAGGGTCCATAACCCAATAGGAAACCAAAAAAGCAAACCTTGTAAGGCCAACCCTCGTGTAAGGGATAGATAGACTTGAAGATAGAGACCTGCCCCGGAATGTAAGGGAGGTTATACACAGTAAAGAGTAGTAACTAATATAGAAAAAGTAATGCATGACTGAATGTGACTAGTAACTAATATACTAAAATTAATGCATGACTGAATGTGACTAGTAACTAATATACTAAAATTAATGCATGACTGAATGTGACTAGTAACTGATATACTAAAATTAATGCATGACTGAATGTGATCACTTGCACAAAGGCAGCACTGGAACACTCTGCAAACAAACTCTGCATAAATATGTAATCTATTAGCAAATTTGTACTAAACATATTCATCTAAGCTGGTGAGATGGAGAGCTGCAGAACAGGTGCCCAGTGACAGCACGCTATGCACACCTACACTTGTGCACTTCGAGATAACCTGTAAAGAAAACAAAATAAGCTATAAACCTAGCAAATACCACAAATCTCAGCTGGCATATAAAGAGTGCCTTGTTGAATCACTTGGAAAATATGTCACTGTTGGAGAAAGATGCATCACTCATGACGTGCATGGTTAAAGCCATTCTGTAGACAAAAATGCAGAGTCTCACCAAAAGACTGTCTCGACAAATTAGCTTTCAATTGTAAAATCCACTGTCCAGTGACTTGAAACTTGAACTTACTGCCCAAACGAAGAGACAGGTGATGTGCTCACAATAAAAATGGTGCAACTCTGTTGAAGGCTGAAACGCAGGTGAAGGCTGTAAAGATGTGAATACCCTTTGCGCTGCAACAAGATCCGAGAAACGCTGAGAGGATCTTGCAACACAGACCCCCACTCGTGGTTGGCAGCACTGACAAAAAAAATGATGCAAGGCCATTCTCAAGATGGCCGCACGCTGTATCATGCTGCGCCGGGAGGCTCACGGCACGTTCGTGAAGTAGGCCATCTAACAGCAGCTGGGAGAGTTGCCAAGAAACACTTACGTCGTCAATGAATGTCCGCGCGACTCGATGAAGGTAAGAGTGCGCGCAAATGAATGCTCGTGATCAGATTTCAAACCGCACAGTGACGGTTTAAATGTCCTGGGTCAATTTAAGTCAGAGAAAAATGCTAAAAAAAAAACACATTCACCACAAACGTTTAACCCACTGCTGAAGCTCCACTCCGATAGCAGGCAGAGATTAAATACAAATACATCCGTAAAATACTGGGCATGCTTGAGCAAACAGTAAGCAATTTTGTTGATGAGATAGTTGTTGCTGCAATATTCCTCCAGACTTCAGGCACAGATGACAAATGAACGACAGACAGACTGTTCTGTGAAGGTTAATGCTCCACGATGTCTGTCCAGACCAGGACTGTCTGCGATGACCCCACAGCTGCCAACTCCGAGACCACGCTGGAAAAATAACTTTGTATAGACTGAACCATGCAGTTAGAGTCCAGATGCAGGTTCTGTGTAGCATGAACACACAATAAAGGCACTTTCCTTGCCGGGAACACATCGAGATAACAAAGAAGGTTGTTAAATAGAAAATACCTCGCAGGTTGTAGTAGTGAATCTTTGGGGAGAACTTTTGGGGAGACACACACAGTGGACGCCTTTGTAGAACTCGTCACTCCTCTGTGAAACTGTCCCAAAGCAGCAGGAGAGGTGGAAACACACCCTCGCAGGAACTAGGAGAACACTTTGAGTGGAACAGACCTCCAGATAGCAGTGACACTATGGCTGGCACACACATATGGTAGCACACTTCTTCCCCAAATAGTGCAGACGTAGATATGTGGCAGTTGAACAAAGAATCAGGCTTACCCTCACTGAAGGCAGAGCGCAAAACACGTAGACTCTGGAGAGTTGACGCCCAAGATTGGATGGGCAGCTCCTGAAGTAGCACTTCTCCAGACGCACAAGAACAACTGGCAGACTGCTGAGGGCGACCGATGTAGAGGTCACTGGTGGGGTCAGGGATGCCAGTTGCTTTAGCTTAACTTGAGTTGATCTGTACCTTAATGTTGCTTGAGGTTTGATGAGGTGACAGACGCAGGTTCGTTTCAGGATCGTCGCCAAAAATTGTAGTGATCAGGTCCACACAAGTAGAGGTGGTTCAGAGAGGTTTATTCAAGATAGTTACAAGATCACAAGAAGATTAGAACAAGACCCCACCAGGAGCAGCCAGCATGCTGCTCAGCCCAGCCAACTGTGAGTATTTCACTCCCAACATTCCATGTTATGTCATCACACCAAGATTCCACTGGCAGGGCTAGAATAACATCAGAGTCAAGATACAACAAAAACGCTATACAAAAAAGCTTTTATCATTAATTATTTTATTCCACATATTGAAATTCTTGCTAAATTCTAACTCACTCATTTCCCCAAATCCAGGGCGATCTTTCAGCAAGATTTGTACAAAAGACTACACAACAGCAGTGGCAGGATTATTTTCTGATTACACTGGAATTGATGAATGAATGACAGTGGGAGTGCAGATAATTGCTATTATCGGCACATGGGGCAGGCCAGCACTGGTAGCAAGCACTGTGCTGCTACTATTACTGTGGCTGACACTGACAATAATGCCTCCCGCCAGCACCAGCCACTGCACTGGGCCCTGTGGCGAGTCCCAGCCACCCCAGTCATTCAGAATGCAATGGGCAATGTCATCAAGCTATTTTAAACATTGATTACCAACAGCAATTAGGAGCTCCTCTGAACACAACAAATATTATGAGTACTAGTCAAGTCAATAAAGCTTTATACCTCACACATTGTGTGAACCATAAAAGCTGTGACCTTCCCTTGCGGCTCTCCCTGGCGTGTGACGCGTGTGGGCGGGCACGAGCACGGCGTCAGGGATGAGTACATCACTCTCCTAAGAAACAGCTGATATTTGGTATCTTGAAAACCTATTCTTGGCCAGTCCAGCTCACTTAATGGCAGCACATAAGCACAAAGAGACAGAGCAGATGTTCAGATATTCTGTGCAAGGTTCAAGCAAGCGCGTGTGTCTGTCTACAAGCAAGTGACTTGGCATCACCGATGAGGCCTGTGATATGCACACTGTCTGTCCACCTGCCTCTTCTCACCCCTCTCTTTGCCCAATCCGTCACAGGGCGAGGTGGGGTTAGGGTTGCTGCTTCCCACACATCCAAGGACGAGTTGGGAAAAGTCCTTCCTTGTCATTTGCTATGTAGAGTCGGGTAGACCCAGGCTGAAGACTAAATCACCCAGGCTGCATTCAAACAGTGATGCGGGTTGATTTCACGGAAGGAGTGGCCTTACAGCCTCTCAGGCCACAGTAGCCAGGGTTCAAAGCAGGCAAGCCCTGCAATATCTGGAACAAAGCTCATGTGCCCTAGTGCATGTGCCTGTCAGACAGTGCCCTGACTCTGCCTGAGCCTCGCGCAGAGCATGGGTCTGAGAGACCACGCATAACTCTATAGGAAGATATGATTTGTGTATTTCATGGATTAAAAATAAATAGGAAGCACAAAATTGGGGCGAAGGGAGTCCCGACACCAATATTAAGCGGCCACCATTACTTGGCTGGCTTTCATTACAGTCTCATTTCCTTGCTTCTAATTTGATGGCTTTCCTTCCTCTTCGTGTTTGTCCCTCGCCCTGGAATATAACCTAAAACAGTGTTTCTGATCAGATGAATTGTATCCTGTCACTACTGAAAATCAGGAAACTACTTTTTGTCTTTTTAGGGTCGAGCCTGCAACAGCATGTGCTAGCGCATGTGTATCACTTGCGAGATGCCTTTGTTAAAAAAAGGGCTTGGAGCCCGTCCTCTTGTTTGCAATTTATGGGTTGCATGGCACTCTTCTTTACAGCCTCGTAACTGGTCACTGCAAGCCTAACATCATTTCTGTTCCTTTGTGTGGAGCAGGGACCAAGCACTGATTGATTCAACTTAATCAGTGCCCGTCCGCTGCTCCAGACCTGATTGAGGTACTATTTTGTTCTTTTAACTTCCAGTGCCCTGGAAACAGAAGGCGTGTGACTGGCAAAAACGTGCCCATGCAGCCCAAACAAAATCGAAAAGTTTTATTTTCTACAGTTAACTTTCCTTTATTTTGCCAATTCTTCTTTTCTCACTTTGCACTCATGTTTTGTTTTGTTTTTGCTCATGGGTGCTGTTCACAAAAGATGATGATTATCTTATTGTATATATTGCAAAGCGACATTGTTTCTTATGTGTAATTTTCGAAATCATACAGTGCAGTACACCCCAATTTACCCCACCCCACTCCAATCCACCCTAATCCAAGCCAATCCACCCACCTCACCTCAAACCAATCCACTCAATCCAATCCAATCCACCCCTCTCAATCCAATCCACCCCAGGCCAATCCAGTCCAACCCACTCACCCCAATCAACTCCAATCCACCACACTTCAATCCTCCCAACCCACCCCAATCTGCCCCACTCCAGTTCAAAACAATCTGCCCAACTCCAATCTGCCCCACTCCAATCCAGAACAATCTGCCCTATTCCAATCCAAAAAATCTGCAGCGCTCCAATCCCAAACAATCAGCCCCTCTCCAATCTGCCCCACTACAATTTGCTCCACTACAGTCTGCCCCACCCCAATCCAAAAGCAATCTGCCCCAATACAAAACAATCTCCCCCACTCCAATCCAAAACATTCTGCCCCACTCCAATCCAAAACAATCTGCCCCACTCCATTCTAAAACAATCTGCCCCACACCAAACCAAAACAATCTGCCCCACGCCAATCCAAAACAATCTGCCCCACTCCAATCCAAAACGATCCGCCCCACTCCAATCTAATCCGCCCACTCCAATCAAATGCGCCCCGCACTAATCCAATCTTCCCCACTCCAATCTGTCCTGCTCCAATCCAACCCGCCCCTCTCCAATCCAATCTGCCCCACTCCAGTCCACCTCACCCAATCCAGTCCATCTCAACTCAATCAATCCTCCCCACTCCATCCAAAACCACCCCACTCCATCCCAATTCACGCCACTCCATCCCAATTCACCCCACTCCAAGCCACCCCACTCCAATCCAATCCACCTCACACCAATCGAATCCACCTCAATTCAGCCCAATCCAATATACCCCACTCCAATCCAACTCACCCAACTCACCCAATAAACCCCACTCCAATTCAATCCACCACAAACCACCCCACTCCAATTCAAGTCACCACTCTCCAGTCCAATCCACCCGACTCCAGTCCAACCCACTGCAATCCACCCAACTCCAGTCCAGTCCATTCCACTCCATTCCAGTCCAACCCACCCCACTCTAATCCACCCCATTCCATTCCAATCCAATACAATTCAGGCCACTCCAATCCAACCCATTCCAATCCAACCAATCCCACGCTAATCCAATCCAAACCAGTCCACCCACTCAAATCCTTTCCATTACATTCCACTCCAATCCAATCCACCGCAACTTGGTCCACCCACCCCACTCCAATCCATTCTAATCTATCTCAATCCACACACCCCTCTCCAATCCAATCCACACTAATCCAGTCCAGCACACTCCAGTCCAACCGACTTCAGTCCAATACAACCCACTCCAGTCCAATCCAACACACTCCACTCCAGTCAACCCCATTTCAGACCAGTCCACTCTACTCCACCCCAATCCAATCCACCCCAAATCCAATCCACCCCAAAACACTCTACCCATATCCATCCACCCCACTCAATCCAATCTACTCCACTTAATCAATCTACCTCACTCCACTCCAGTCCACCTAACTCCAGTCCACCCCAGTGACTCCAATTTACCCACTCTAATACAATCCACCCCACCTCAATGAAATCCACCCACCACAATGCAATCCACCCCACCTCAATGCAATCCACCCCACCCCACTCTAATCCACCCCACTCTAATCCACCCCACTCCAATCCACCCCCTCCCGATCCACTCCACCCCAATCCACTCCAACCCAATCCAGTCCAAACCACCCCACCGCAATCCAATACACCCAATCCCATCCACCCCACCCCACTCCAATCCAACCCACTCCACCCCACTGTACTCCAATCGACCCCATTCCACTCCAATCCTCTACACTCTATTCCAATCCACCCCACCCCACTCCACTGCAGTCCACCCCACTCTACTCCAATCCACTTCACTTTACCCCAATCCAATCCACCCCACCTCAGTCCATCCCACCCTACCCCAATCCAATCCATCCAGCCCACCCCACTTCAATCCATCCACTCCAATCCACGCACCCACTCCAATCCAATTTACCTTAATCCACCCCACTCCAGCCCATTCCAGTTTACCTTAATCCACCCCACTCCAAACCACCTTAATGCACCCCACCACAAACCACTTTAATGCTCCCCACCCCACTCCAGTCAAATCCACACCAATTCAATTCACCCCACTCCAATCCCCCCACTCCACTCCAATCCAGCCCTCTCCAGTCCAATCCACCCCACTCCAGTCCAATCTACCACAGTCCACCCCACTCAAATCCAGTCCACTCAAATCTAGTCCACTTCACTCCAATCCACCCCACTGCAACCTACTTAAAAAAATCCACCCCACTTCAGTCCATCGCACCCCACTCCACTCCAGTCCACCCAACCCCACCCCACCCCAATGCACCCTACCCCAATCCATCCTGATCCAATACACACCAATGCAGCCCACCCCTCTTCATTCCACACAACCCCACTCCAATCCACCCCACCCCACCTATTCCACTGACTCAATCCAATTCACCCCACCTCACCTGAATGTAATCCACCCCACTCCAATACTCCCAACCCCACTGCACCCCAATCCAACTCACCCCAACCCAATCCAACCTACCACACATCACCCTAATTCAATCCATACCACCTCACTCCAAACCAATCCACCCCACCCCTATCCAATCCACCCCATTTCAATCACCCTCACTTTAATCCAATCCAATCAACCACACTCCAATCCACCCCACTCAAATCCACCCCACACCAATCCACCCCAATCCACCCACCCCACTATAATCCACCCTACCATACTCCAATCCACCCCACTCTACTCCAATCCACCCCACTCCACCCCAATACACCCCATCCCAGTTCAGTCCACCTCACCCCACTAAAATACATCCAGCCCACCCCACTCCAATCCACTCCACTCCAGTCCAATCCACGCCATTCCACTCCACTCCAATTCACCCCACCCCCCTCCAAACCAATCTACCCCACCCCAATCGAGTCCACCCCATCCTAGTCCTATCACTTCAATTCAATGCACCTGCCTCAATCCAACATGGCCACCCCATTCCAATCCACCTCACCCCATTTCAATCCACCCCACACCAATCCACCCTACTCCACTCCACCCTACTCTACTCAATTCACCCCCTCTACTGCAATCCAATACACTCCATCCCTCTCTACTTTAATCCAATTAACCCCAACATCTCTGTCCACTTCAACCCACTCCACCCTATCCCACTCTACTCCACTGCACTCTATGACACTTTCTACCACTGAACTCTATTCCTCTCTACTCAACCCTACAACACTCTACGCCTCCTACTCCACTCTGCGGCACTGTACTCCAACAAATCCACTCTACGACACTCTACTCCCCCACTCTACTCTACGACACTCCACGCCACTAACTTGTATCCATGCTGAACAGTAGCCACAATGGAGTACGACATCACAAAAATACATTGCCAAAGCCAATAGCTTTGCCAATGTTTGTTTTCTTTCAGAGGTCCATGGGAGTGCATTTATTTTTCTATTTCTCCATTGTGTGTTTAGTTAATTTTATAATTTTGCCTCCCTTTCAACTTTGTGTGTTGCTTCATACACGAATGACCTCCATTGCTCTCCCACCTATGAACGCTTTATTTTTTAGATTGTTTTTTTTTTCTTGCATGGGCCAAGCAAATGCAGACGGTTGCCAGGCCACCTGCTTTTCATTATGCTGCTCCCCTCACTTTTTTATTTTGCTTTTCCTGTATTTATTTTTTTCTGCAAGGGCCCGGCAACTACATTCTGTCCCTCTCCCACCACACAACATTTTTAAATTGTTTTCGCTTCCCTCCCACAATCTGTTTCTCTCCCAAACCTCTGTGCATTTTAATGTTTTCTTTTCTTTTTATTTCCTGCGGGTGCCCAGCAACTGCCACTTTTGCCAGGCCATTTGCTTCTTTCTACGCTCCTGTATGTTACACACTTCTTACTTCACCATTCTAGAACGACTATCAGCCCCACTGGAATGGAAAATTAAAAATTCCAAAATGACCGCTGACATAGAACGAATGAATAAGCATGCATCATGATGTATGTGAATGCTTTGGTAGCCTTCTTGGAATCACCATTTCTTTATTAGAAAACACATTCAAAATTGCCACCCATGTGTCCATCTGTGTAGTAATGCGCTGACTACCATTTTGGAATTCATTTAGGCAAATGCATACAAGCATTGGCAAAGCCATAGACTCCCACTTTCAAAGGTAAGACCCATTGGCGTTGCCAATACTGCTCTAGAGTTTGGCATATTTCATTAAAAAAAATTTCAGCATCCTTTTAGAACTTTGTATTTCTCTAAATGGCAAATACCCTGCATTTAAATACAATGTGAGTGAGGTCATGTGGTGAAGTCATTCAGGCAATTGCAGAATATTCCAATATTATCTTTAAAGGCCATGCTATAGGTGTCTCACGTGATGCATGACCTGGTTGTTCAGTGGGCTGATTGAGGTATGTTGCTGACACCATGGTCCCAACTTTAAATCCTGGCGGGTTCACTCAGCATTTTATCCTTCCAAGATTGATAAAATGAACACTATTTAGCTGAGTAGCAATAAATAACTGTTACTTATCAATTGCACCAATTCCCAAGAAACCCCTTGATGTTGCACGTTAGGTTATGATTAAATTGAACCTGACTTTCATTTCATTCACTTTTAGAGCTGTAAAACGTGTTGAATTGAACCTTTGTGTCTTCCACTGAAGTTGTTGGGTTGGTTGGAAAGGGTGGAGCAGGGTCATGGCAAGTTATGGCAGAGTTCTGCATTTTGAATAATAAATCTATTTATTCAAAATAAATGCTTGTATTATAAATTAGTAAAATGTGTGATACCTCTGGCACCAGTTGTCTTATAACTTCATAGGGAGCGTGAAAATATTTTGAAGTTGAGGCAGAATTTGAAGCTTCTGTGATATTATGAAGCCAGGTGGCCACATGTGGCCCCATACAAATCACCTCAAATAAAGGGGGATTGGTAGTCTGTTCAAGCACACAGAGTGCAGAACCCACTCTGGAGCGCACTGCAGACAGAGATGTGAGGATTGAAATGACATTTAAGAAGAGAAGGATCTTAGTGCAGTCGATTCTGATGCTTCGATAGAAAACAAGGTGTAACAAGGCTTGGAGAGAGGATGAACTTTCAAGTAATAAGAAGCTTGTAGTACCTCTATGTCCAGTAAATTTGAGCCCTCACCTCAGATATTGGTTCCACTTCTGGAGACCACCCGACCTGCAAAATCAGGAAAGGCCAGAGACAGTGCAGCGACCAGCCAACAAAATTGTGCTTGTTTCCAAATTCGCTTCAGTAGCTCAGGGTCTTAATGAGGACTAAAGTAAAAGTCTGATTTGCAAAAGGGGTTTCACTAAGAGAGTTATTTTACACCATGTGCTTAACTGAGAGCTAGCCTGACCTACACATTTCAGGCAGTAGGTACAGGTAGGAGGACAGATCATTTATATAAGTATCTTTTTTGAGTGCCAGAGGCAATTCGTTTTCTTTTCTTAAATGCTAATCAATGACTTTCTCCCATTTAAAGGCACCCATTTATCACCTTCCCAGTCCCTTGTTTCTAATGCCTTGCCTTGTGTTGTTTCTTTTCACAGCCCAAATACAGATGTGTTTGTGATAATGGCTGGATGGCGCCTCCAGGCAGCTCTGCCTGCACCGCTGACATTAATGAATGCACCCTTCCAGACTATCCTTGTTCTCAGGACCCCCTCGTGCAGTGTTTCAACACAGAAGGGTCCTTCTACTGTGGGGACTGCCCAGCAGGTACAGTTGTGTCCAAAAGATATCAGCACTGCTTTCAAAATACGTCTGCAAAGTCCACTCACGTTGCTATCTTTGTATTATCCTGCGCATGCTGCGCGCGGCGGAGCGACTGCTTGCACACATCATGCTGACCAGTGCCAGGCATTGCAAGGGTGCCATCAGCCCTAATGCAAGCAAGGAAAATGTGTCCCCATACCGAATGGTACAGTATTAACAAGCATTTGCAATGCAATAGGTCTTTCATTTGCGAGAGTTTGAGCTATTGGCATTGTAAATGACAATGCCTTTTTTTCTGTGTTTTGCAAACCTGCAAGCAGTGCTTAAACACGCACTTTCTACTTATAGTCCTTGCTTACTAGAAGCAAGGCTGTCAGTAACTGCTCCTCTTTTACTGCCAGCCTTGCTTCTCATAAGCAAGGATTATAAGTACACAGTGCGTGTTTACGCACCGCTTGCAGGTTTTCAAAACACATAAATAAAAGGCATTGTTATTTACAATGCCAATAGCTCAAACTCTCGCAAATGTGAGACCTATTGCATTGCAAATGCTTGTTTTTTCATGCTGCTACATATGAAAACCTGATCTTAACGCCTGTAAGATCACTGAGCAGTCTTTTTATTAAACTAGTACCCTAGCTGTACTTGTCGTGAGGTAACTATGACCTTCCAGGTCATTGTGAACACTGTTTTTTAGTCCTGGGCTTGTGTGTAGAGCAAAATGCTTTCTGGGTGTTGTAGTTTTGCTTTGCTTCCATGGCACTAGTTAGACCAACACAGCTGAAATTGATAATTTGTTGGTGAAAAGTTCAGGCCTGGTGACATTGTCCGCATTGACATCGAGTGAGGTGGGCACCCTAATTCCTAGTGTGTTTCTTTCTTACAGTAGTTACCGTGGGAGAGGGTGTGGTTTACCAGCTAGGGCAGCTGACTTTGAGGCTGGGGAACCAGGTTCGAGTCTGGTGGGAGGCTCAAACCTCCTGTGATTCTGGTCAAATCACTTCATCTTCCTGAGCCTACCAAAAATTAATGTGTCTGTCAGTAATGCAACTGGTGATCATGTAAAGCACTTTGATACCTTTGGGTCGAGTTCGCGCTATTTACAACTGCAAAAAAACAAAATGAAAAACATGGTCCACCACGCTGCATCAACTCAATGTTTGACATTTTTTATAAACATGTTATATGACCGAGAGGAGCTGGAGTTTTTTATGCCATGCCCCTGGCAGGATGTCTTCTAATTCTTCCAGCCTAATCCTCCAGCCTACTCATTATAATCTGGGCAGCATTAATTACTGAGCCAGCCACATTAGATTGCTGGCAGATGTGATCCCCTCCATCAAAGAATTCAAGTGACTGTGCATTTTCACTGCCTCCTCTCCAGCACGGAGTGACTTCTGCTGCTCAGGGATGCCTGTGGAAGAAGGGAGGCGACGCTTGCAGTGGTGTAAGAGTGCCCCAGCGTTTACTTCCCACAACAGTGCAAGAAGCGTTCAGGGCAGAAATGACAACAAACTGATCCAAAGTAGGCTCGAGGAGCCGGGCGCGTTTACTTACAGGAAGATTCAGTTGCGAACATGGCTGTCCCCCAGATGCTGTTATACAGAGGAGGGCGAGTGAGGAGAAATGAGGCTGATACACAGCAGGGTTTATGGAGCCAGACGAGGCAACCCTAGCCATCCAGCTGACAGACACTGCTTTGAAAAGACATCCACACAGCCAGCTGCCCCCCTGCCACCAAAGCGAAGGTTTCCTCCAGGGTGAAAAAAAACGATACAAAAACAAACCACGAGTTTCTTGCTGTTTTAAATCCGACAGGCGAGGAAAGACGGGCGCTGCCCCACCTGCACCGCAGTGAGGCAGAAATAGGTAGCAGAAACCAGATACCGCAGTGGGCAGCAGCCCCTGCCCACGATAACACAATAGGTGGCTTTTGCACACATTGGATTGTCTTGTGAACTGCCGGGCTCTTGATAAATAAAATAACTATTTTGGTTTTGAAGCTACCGATGTGGCGTAGCTTACAGAGCTGTCGACCTTGTGCCTGGGGAACCGGGTTCAAGTCTCGACGTCGGCTCTACAAAAAAAATGCCAATCAAAAGAAATAAAATGAAACTCCTATCAAATAAATTGAAACAGTGGTGAATCTGAAACAAATGTTGCGAGAATTGTGCCGGAGCAATTCAAAGTAAACAAGCCGGCCACAAAGTAATCATAACACGGGAGGGGGAAGTGCACGAACAGACACCCTTGGAACAGGTCTGATGAGTAGGAAACCAAGAAATGCAAATGCCAAGTCTGTTAGGTGAGAAGCATTGCTGAACCTGGCGTCCTGTGAAGTGCTGTGTACATTAATTAAGCAAATAGTTCTCTAAACCGCTAATGAAAGCTTCCGAGTAAGGACACATGTAAGAGTGCCAGTCCTCATTGGAGGTAACAACAGAGTAAAGGAAGGTATTAAGGATGGACTAATAAGCCTATTAACAAATCAGAAGCCAACATTTACAAAGGACAATGACACAAGCAAATGAAAAATATGGGTGGAGAGTGGGCGGAGCTTCAAGTCCATACCTGAATACAGCATGTATTGAAGAGACAGCGCAAGCGCTGCCTATGCCAGACCTAAAAAAGACCTGTTATTGGGGTACATTTTGCCCCTCATAGCCCTGTGGCGATTGCTCACACTGCACTAAAGGTAGTTATGATCCTGAGACCAACACACAGGGCTGATACACAAAGATTAAGCTGTGCCACACTTTTGTAGGACTCCTGGAGTAAGCTAGGAGTCCAATTGTCTTACTACTGGCTTCCGCCTCCTCTTCGCACAATCCAGAAGCAGCCCTGGCTTACTTGTGGAATTCAGAAGTATATAAGGGGTACTACAAGAGTAAGTCACACCTACTCAGAGCAAAATCTTTGTGAATGAAGGCCCACAGCTTTTAGTTTCAGAGCTGCCAACCATGATATTAACCCTCTGCAAGGCTAGTCCTTTGTTCTTTTAGAAAGCTATAATACTAAATAGAATTACTTTGACATTTGCAGCCTATTGATCAAACTGTTCCCATGTACAACTCAAATTTATGCACTGAAAAAAGTTTCAAACTCTACAAAACTTTTTGGGGCTCATGGTGGGAGAAAGTTCCAAAATGTATATAGTGGTTTCTACATCCTTAGGTCACCCCTCGATAGTGTAGCTAGGGGTGTGGAAGGTGGAGGTCAAAGAAATGCAGGGCAAACAAGGTGAACTCCAACAGAACAAGAATAACAAAATAGCTGCATGGTATACAATCCACATTTTGTACCAAGGATTCAAAAGGAAAGGTCTTAACCCTCTGCAGCCGTGTTGTTTTGAGTTGAATTGCACCAACAAGCAAATGTTGAAAATACGAGTCAAACACTGCATGTTTCCTTTTAAGGTTCTAACTTCGATGGCCAGGGGTGTAACACAGGGCCCCACATTTTCTTGGTGCACGGGCCTGTGGTATTCTTGCTCCTCCCCAACCCCAAGCCATTTGTCATCTTCACCCCGAAGCCATTTGTCATCTTCACTCTGAGTCTGTTTGGGTGGGAGAGGCCCCCTCCACGTACTTTGCAAGGGGGCCTCCTCAAGTTTTTTTATGCTTCTGCCTTAGGCTCAGTGCTTAATTTGTGCCGGTAGTTGCGGGTGGGGGCCACTTGCACTCATTTTTGGGGACTTATTTTTCTTCATGAGACATTTACCTGGAAAGGGAAACAGAAAAACGAGAAAGGAGGAGGAAGAGAAAGTTGAAAAAACCGGCACCAAGGGAGAAAGTAGGAACCTGCATAGTATGCGCACATCGTGACATTCACTCCTCCCAATTGCCCAAGAACTCTCAGAATCAGAGCGTGTTGTTCATGGCGTAGCCTTTTATTCACAAACCAGGTAATTCACCAGTGACCAACACGAGAGTAACAGTATCCTTTTTGGATATAAAATTATTTACAGCATCACTCTTTAGCGGCATCAACATGACAAAGGCTGCAAGGCAATTAGGCACGACATTACACTTGAACTTGAGCTTGGCCGTACACTTTAGTGGCCTTGACCTGTCAAAGGCAGTAAAGAAGGTATGCACCACATTACACGTGAACTCTTGAACTTGAACTTGGCCATACACTTGAACTTGGCCGTCTCGGCCCACCAAGCCCCCACTCTGCTGCGCACATTGTGCCAGCAGGCCCCAACGCGCTACAGCGAACAGTTGCACTACTTGAAGACCAGGGCTCGCATAGCACACTGGCCCGCCCACCGGGGTACCTGCACTAAGGCAGCCTCCCCAAGGTTCAACTCAGTCCATACGTTGTGGGTTAGGGCAGAAGAGTCCAGGACCACCAGCAGGTCAGTCCCCCCGTCCGCCTACCCTCTGCACACATGGATCCTACCCCCTCCTGGGGCCATCCAGTCGCTGAACCGCCATTGTTGTGCATGCCCCTTTGTTGTTAACTGTCAGTGCTCCGCCCTCGCTCTCTTGCCGGGTGGGTGGGTGGTCGACGACGCGCCCCTGCAGCTTGCCGGAGGGCCAAGGGGACAAAGAGGCTGAAGATCCCAGGGCGCGGACTTAAATATCCTTACAGCGCATCCCGATGACATCACCTCATCCAGCCCCCTTTCTGGCCCCGGAGGAGGCCCAGTCCCGAGGCGCTACTAAGGGCGCCCCTCCCCTAGGCGCGGGGGGCGCCTGTTCATAGTATGCGCACAACGTGACATTCACTCCTCCCAATTGCCCAAGAACTCTCAGAATCAGAGCGTGTTGTTCATGGCGTAGCCTTTATTCACAAACCAGGTAATTCACCAGTGACCAACACGAGAGTAAAAGTATCCTTTTTGGGTATAAAATTATTTACAGCATCACTCTTTAGCGGCATCAACATGACAAAGGCTGCAAGGCAATTAGGCACGACATTACACTTGAGCTTGGCCGTACACTTTAGTGGCCTTGACCTGTCAAAGTCAGTAAAGAAGGTATGCACCACATTACACTTGAACTCTTGAACTTGGCCATACACTTGAACTTGGCCGTCTCGGCCCACCAAGCCCCCACTCTGCTGCGCACATTGTGCAAGCAGGCCCCAACGCGCTACAGCGAACAGTTGCACTACTTGAAGACCAGGGCCCCGCATAGCACACTGGCCGGCCCACCGGGGTACCTGCACTCAGGCAGCCTCCCCAAGGTTCAACTCAGTCCATACGTTGTGGGTTAGGGCAGAAGAGTCCAGGACCACCAGCAGGTCAGTCCCCCCTTCCGCCTACCCTCTGCACACGTGGATCCTACCTCCTCCTGGGGCCATCCAGTCGCTGAACCGCCACAGGGTGAGAAGCTCCCTGGCGCACTCACCCTCCCCCCCCCTGCGCTGACTGTGCTCCACAAATAGCCCCTAGTATCGTTTGTATAAAGAGGTACTGCCCTTCTACCAACATATGCCCTCCATCCTGAAGCCACTGCTCCCTTTTTATTATCTGGGCAGTCCTGTGATAAATTACCTGCACCCTCTCAGTAGCCATCGAGTTGTGAAGGCCCCCGTTTAAACTAGCTCCCGTTTTCCCTGAAGGAATCCATGTCCCCCTGCCAGGAACCCGTGACGGGCTGTATTTCCACCATCCTGTATCCCAAAGGGAACTACTACCCCAGGACCTCCAATAAATTTCGGCCCGTAAAGGTGCCTGGACGCTAGCGCAACCCCAATTAGACTCCCCCTGGGCATCTGGGGTATGAGGAGGAAGTGTTGGAACTGCTGCCTTTCTCTTACTGATCGCATGGATCAGCTCCTTCACCAACTTGTCCACAGCCTTAAACGGAGCCCCCTTAACTTATACTACCTGCATTATTACTACCGACCACATATAGAAACTTCCCTCCGGACCATTGGTCATTAAGCGGCGGCGTAATAACGACCCCTCTTACAGCCTTGTGATAAATTACCTGGGCCCAGAATGCTTTATATAAATACGTCTTGGCAACTGGCACATTGTCCAGAAGCCCCTCTTAGTGCCCACCGAGTTGGGAAGGCCCCATTACACTATCTCCCGTTTTCACTAAAGACATCCACCTCCATCCTCAAGGGAACTACTACCCTAGGACCTCCAATAGAAATTCTGCCCACAAGGGTGCCTGAACCCTAGCGCAACCCTAAATATCCTCTCCCGGGCCTCTTCGGTATGACCAGGAAGTCCGGAACCACCAGCAGGTCAGTCCCCTCTGTCGCCAGCCAGGTGAAGTCCGGAACCACCAGCAGGTCAGTCCCTTCTGTCGCCAGCCAGGTGCCCAAGAAGCTAAGTACGGGCTGATGACCGCCATAGGCAATTTTACCAGAACCTCTGGGGATCCACCTAACACACAGTGTGTGTGGATGCCTGTGTTGTGACCCACCTCCCAGCAGCTCCAATCCCAAAGAAGAACTGCAGGTGACCACCGGTAGGACTACAAAGTCTATGCCCCCAGCATGTCAATCCTCTTTTCCTTCAGCCAGCCTCCGGGCTCCCAATACCCTTACCTGCTGACATCAGCCATAGTTCCCTTACCAACCTGGCACCTCCTTGTGCATAGAAACGACTCAGCTATGCTGCATATTTCGTGTCCCTCAAAAGACCCTCTTGTGCAGGACTTTTACTGGCCTGGACTTCTGCACTATTGCCCTCTGAGCTATTGCTCCGTGTCGGAGGGAGGGTCGGAAACAGAAGCGAGGAGGCCGTATAGGATCTATATTGTGAGGTTTATTATGGTTGTGGAAGAAATCAGTATCAGGATAGCGGGTGTGACGGAGTAAATGTCTGTTGATTCTGGCACAGAGAAACGCAAATAAATGGTCGTCGTGGTGGGGTGCAGCAGGAGAAGTGGTCCTTCCAGGGCACGGATTCAGTTTCCTTCTGGTGGGCTGGTAGGGTCCCGAAGTTCCGGCGTGCTCTCGGGAAAGGAAACAAAAAGGTGGCGGTCAGGGTATGTATTCTCGACGAGTACTTCTACTTCCACCACACCAAGTGAGGAATGAGATGAGGGAGCAGTTGGAGAAAAGAAAAAAGACACCTGGGCAAAGAACCGGGAAGAAGGAAAAGAAAGGAGTAGCTGATTTACGTCTCAGCGTGGATGACTGTTAAATATCGGGGTAATTTATAGCAACGTGCTCAAGGGGAAGTGATTTGGACGTTGGGCGTGCGGTGAGGTTGCTTGAAGGTAGTGGGGAAACAATCCCGTGGTTTTACCCCTTTCCCACCCCCTCCCTCTATCCTCCCTCCGCCCAATTCACGTACCGCTTTCTGCCGCAACTCTCCTGAGTTGCGGAGGCTCATCCGCCTCCTCCGGGATCCACCAGTCTTCGGACCACACTTCTGGGTTTTCCAGGCCTCCTTCTCTCCCGTCTCCGGTTCCGTTCTCCTTCGTCTTCTCCTCCGATTCACCAGCACTTCCTCTGCTCTCCCGTGTTCTCCGATTCCCAACAGCTGACGGACTTGGCACGCTCCCCTCCTCCTTTTCCAGCCACGCTGGCGTCACGTCAGGCCCTTCCGATTGGATGTCTCGGATTTCCGTTCCGCCCCTCCAGGGGTGGATCACTTCCGGGTTCTCTCCGCTGGGCTGTATGTTGAAGGAAAAACCCTTGGTTATAGCGGAAGTCCCGTCCAGGTTTTCACAGTCTGGTTCATGATCGTAACGGTAAGGCACCCAGGGGTCTCTGTATACGGGCACTTTGCTCATAGGAACGACACTCACGGGGGCTCCCTCACATCCCCCTTCCCTAACATTCTTGTTCACAAGAAAGGGGTCTCTAGGGTATCTGGACAGGTAATCCATGTTGGCCTGATCTTTTCCTTTTCGGTGGTGTACAGTATACCGAAACGGTTGCAGTGCCAGGAACCAACGCAAGACCCTCTGGTTGTGTCCTTTGGTGCGGGACACCCATTCGAGGGGGGCATGGTCAGTAAAAAGAAGGAATTCCCGACCATCTAGATAATAACGGAGGGCTTCGACAGCCCATTTGATGGCTAAGGCTTCCTTTTCAATAACTGCATATCTGGTTTCCCTAGGAAACAGTTTGCGGCTTATAAAAAGGATGGGCCGCTCTTGCTGGTTACTGTCTTTTTGTGATAACACTGCTCCAAGACCTCTGTCGGAGGCGTCGGTTTGGAGTAGGAAGGGTTTCTCGTAATCAGGGCTCACCAAAAAGGGTTTTGAGGTAATGTGCTGTTTCAGTTGTTGAAAGGATTGTAGGGCATTTGGGGAGGGATTCCTGAGCTGCCTTTCTGTTTGTGTAGTTTTCTTCAATAAATCGGTCAGGAGTGAAGCGATTTGGGAGAAACAAGGGATAAATCGCCGATAATATCCCAGTAGACCTAAAAAGGCCCGGAGGTCTTTCCTGGATCTAGGGAAGGGGATTTGGGCGATTGCTTCTACCTTCTCTTCTTGTGGCCGGATACCCCCATCCCCCAACAGGTACCCTAAGTACTTCACTGTGGTAGCTGCCAAGTGACTTTGGCGGGATTGATAGTCAATCCTCCTTGACCTAGGGTGTCGATGACTTGTCTTAAGTGTTGGAGATGTTCTTTCCATGTATTACTGTAGATGATGATATCATCTAGGTACGCGGCTGAGTATTCTCTGTGGGGTTGTAACATTATATTCATGAGGCGCTGAAAAGTAGCGGGTGCCCCGTGAAGCCCAAAGGGCAGTACCTTAAAGTGAAAAAGACCCTTAGGTGTACAGAAGGCTGTCTTTTCTCGGTCCTGGACTCTTAGGGGCACCTGCCAATATCCTTTGCACAGATCTAATGTACTGATATAACGGGCTTTACCCAGTCTTTCTATCATCTCATCGACTCTAGGGAGGGGATAAGCGTCGAACCGGGATATTTTGTTCACCTCCCTAAAGTCGATACAAAGCGTATTGATCCGTCGGGCTTAGGTACAATTACTATAGGAGAACACCACTCGCTTTTAGAGGGTTCGATGACTCCTAGCTGAATCATCTGGAGGACTTCATTATCAATGGCTTCTCGCCTAGCTTCAGGGATGCGGTAAGGTCTTAGACGTACAGTCTTTCCGGGAGTAGTATGTATCTTGTGTTCCACCAGGGAGGTTCTACCTGGTACCAGAGAGAATACCGTATGGACCGGTCGTAGGACTTCTTCCAGTTCTTGTTTTAGAAGGATAGGCAAGGCAGGGTCTATGCTTTGTTCGGCCAATGGTTCTGATTCTATGGACGCTAGGACAGGAGCAGGGCCTTCCCATTTTTTAACAAATTTATGTGATATATTTGGGTATGATTAGTGATGGGGTCCAGTTCAAGCTTATATGTGACAGGGTTATCTTTTCCAGTACTAAAAGGGGCCTTGCCACTGGCTCAAGAGTTTGTGTTCGGAGGTGGGTCGAAGCAGTAATACCCGGTCGCCCACCTGTAGGGACCTGTCTTTGGCTTTTTGTCATACTGCCTCTTCTGGTTTGTCTGAGCTTGTTCTAGGTTGGAACTTACAATTGCTCGTACTTGGTTAAGTTGGGACTTAAGGCTGGCCACGTATTCCAACAAGGGTTTTGTTGTATCTGTTTCTTCTTCCCATTCTTCTCTCGCCATATCTAGAAGGGTACGGGGTGGCCGTCCGTAAAGAAGTTCGAATGGGGAATAGCCTAGGCTTTTTTGATGGCTACATCTAATCGCGAATAAAGCCAAAGGAAGCATATCTTCCCATTTCCGGGCTTCCAAGTTTAGTAACTTCCTTAGGGTGGTCTTCAGAGTGGAATTATATCGTTCCACCAGACCATCGGTCTGGGGGTGGTAAGCGGCAGTGCGAATCTGCTTGATTTTTAGTTGTTGACAGACTTGTCTCATGAGTTTAGAGGTGAAGGGCGTACCTTGATCTGTAAGGATTTCCTTCGGGAAACCTACGCGTGAAAAAACAGTGATCATGGCTCTGGCCACTTGTGTGGTATTGGGTTGTCTCAGTGCAATGGCTTCGGGAAAGCGTGTGGCATAATCGACCAATACTAGGACGTAGCGACAGCCGCTGCGGGAGGGTAAGAGAGGACCCAGAATGTCCATTCCAACCCTAGAGAAGGGAACGTCGATGATTGGTAAGGGTTTTAATGGCACCCGGGGAGGGGTGTAGAGACTGGTTTTTTGACAAATCGCACATTCGCGACAATATTTCCTTGTTTGTTGGTAAATACCCGGCCAGTAGAACCGTGTTACTATAGCGTTTTTGGTTTTTTCACCTCCGAAATGTCCGCCCAACAGATGGCTGTCTGATAGGTATAAAACCTTCTCCCTGAAAGGAAGAGGTACTAACAACTGAACGGGTAGATCCCTCCCCCCTTTTCTGTATAACAACCCCTTTTTTGTGAAAAACTAGGGACCTACTTGTAATGGGTCCTCCTGTTCAGTGGCTTGTCTCCAGGCCTCCTGTAAGGTATTATCCTCTTGTTGGGCCGCACGGAAACTCCGGTCGTGTTCCCAAAGGGGGGGGGACGGTATTGGTTAAAAGTACAGGGTTCCAGTTCCTTTTCTCTCTCTTCTTTTGTTGTCTACTCTTCCTGTCTTTTCCTATTTGCCACCCAGGATCGGCAATCTGGGAAAAGGGGGCCTCTTCTCTCCACTGGGCCCCTTCCTTCCATGTCTCGTTGAGCAAGGAGTGTATGTGGGGGTAGTCAGTCCCTAAGATTACGGGTTCAGGTAGGTGGGGAAGGAGACCTATTTTCATTTTCACAGGGGTCTGGGTGGGTTGGTGTTGGATAGTCACATTGGTCAAAGGATAGGTCTGGCTGTCCCCGTGAATACATTGAATGTTAACGGTCCCTATAGGGATAGGGGGCCCCCCCGGGACAACCTGTGGTCGCATAACTTTTTGGCGACATCCTGTGTCAATCAGGGCGTTTCTTGCTTCACCATTGACGGCTATCTGCCTGTGAAAAGGGCGAGCGTCTCCCGCTGAGGGACAATACAAAACTCGGGTGTAACCCACCTCCATTGGCTCATCATTCTGGGGACATATGCGCGCTATGTGTCCAAACGCACCACAATGAAAACATTGAGGCCCTAAAGGGGATGATGGTCTGAGTATTGGAGGGACAGGGTTTGGCAAAATAGTCACGGTTTCGGGTTTTCGAGGGTAGTGAGGGGGTTTGGTGTTCCTCAGAGCTTGATTCCCGGTTTGTCTCCAGTGTCCATCGTCTTTTCCTTTTTGCCATTCATGGGCTCTGAAGTATGCTGCTGCGATCTCCACAGCTTTCTCTAAGGTTAGATCTGCGTGTTGTCGAACCCACCTCTGTATGGTTGGGTGTAGGGACGTAAGGAATTGTTCAAGATAAATTTTCTCTAGGATATCTTCTTTAGAGGAGATGAGGGGTTTGAGCCATCGATCGGCTACGTCTTTTATACGGTAACATAAAGCTCGGGGGTTTTCTTGTGGACCTTCTTTAATTTGTCGTAACCTCATCCGGTGGGTTTCGTCGTCAATACCCATTCGTTCCAGAATGCATCGCTTGATGTCTGGATACGGGGTGTTCCCCAGAGGATTAGCGGCTTGGTAGGCGGACTGTAAATCCCCTGTGAGTAGAGGCCCCAAGTACTGACCCCACCTATCTTCTGGCCACAGGGCAGCTCTGGCCATCCTCTCAAAATTTGAGAGGAAGAAGTCAGGGTCTTCACCATGTGCATATTTCTGGATTACAACAGAGGGAGGTGCTGTGAACCCCCGTGGTTGTCCTAATACGTCAGCCAGTCTCCCTATTGAAGTTTCTTGGGTCTGTCCCTGTCCGGTGAGGGTCTTATGTAGAGCCTCCCTTTCGGACTCCGCGGTTTCCAGGAACCGGGTCATAATTTTCTCCAGCTTGTCCTGTCCTTCCGCCATTTTCTTTACTACGGCCTCCATTTCCACCGATCCCACTTCTGACACCACCTGTCGGAGGGAGGGTCGGAAACAGAAGCGAGGAGGCCGTATAGGATCTATATTGTGAGGTTTATTATGGTTGTGGAAGAAATCAGTATCAGGATAGCGGGTGTGATGGAGTAAATGTCTGTTGATTCTGGCACAGAGAAACGCAAATAAATGGTCGTTGTGGTGGGGTGCAGCAGGAGAAGTGGTCCTTCCAGGGCACGGAGTCAGTTTCCTTCTGGTGGGCTGGTAGGGTCCCGAAGTTCCGGCGTGCTCTCGGGAAAGGAAACAAAAGGTGGCGGTCAGGGTATGTATTCTCGACGAGTACTTCTACTTCCACCACACCAAGTGAGGAATGAGATGAGGGAGCAGTTGGAGAAAAGAAAAAGACACCTGGGCAAAGAACCGGGAAGAAGGAAAGAAAGGAGTAGCTGATTTACGTCTCAGCGTGGATGACTGTTAAATATCGGGGTCATTTATAGCAACGTGCTCAAGGGGAAGTGATTTGGACGTTGGGCGTGCGGTGAGGTTGCTTGAAGGTAGTGGGGAAACAATCCCGTGGTTTTACCCCTTTCCCACCCCCTCCCTCTATCCTCCCTCCGCCCAATTCACGTACCGCTTTCTGCCGCAACTCTCCTGAGTTGCGGCGGCTCATCCGCCTCCTCCGGGATCCACCAGTCTTCGGACCACACTTCTGGGTTTTCCAGGCCTCCGTCTCTCCCGTCTCCGGTTCCGTTCTCCTTCGTCTTCTCCTCCGATTCACCAGCACTTCCTCTGCTCTCCCGTGTTCTCCGATTCCCAACAGCTGACGGACTTGGCACGCTCCCCTCCTCCTTTTCCAGCCACGCTGGCGTCGCGTCAGGCCCTTCCGATTGGATGTCTCGGGTTTCCGTTCCGCCCCTCCAGGGGTGGATCACTTCCGGGTTCTCTCCGCTGGGCTGTATGTTGAAGGAAAAACCCTTGGTTATAGCGGAAGTCCCGTCCAGGTTTTCACAGTCTGGTTCATGATCGTAACAGTAAGGCACCCAGGGGTCTCTGTATACGGGCACTTTGCTCATAGGAACGACACTCACGGGGGCTCCCTCACACTCCGCCCCCTGACAGAGGCTGCTCCCTCTATGGGAGGTGATGCTTTGTCCCTTACTGTTAAGACCTGTGGTTATAGGCTGCCACCAGGGTATAAATGGCTGGTTTTACTATGATAATATAACGCATGCCGCGTAATTACCCTGTACCCGAGGTGAAGCTTGTAAATTGTACTTCATCACCACCTCTACCAGGAAGCCTCCAGTAACCATATCCTCTGCTATGTGTCTCTTAAGCTTATTATTCCTCCCGCCACCTCAGTTGCCAACACTATGTGAAGATGGTGTTGCCCTTGTTCGAGGCAAGCAGAGGCTGGATGATTTAATATTCTGCCTGGTAACTAGCCAGACCCGGTAACCCACGCAACAATACTCACCACTCAGGCCAAACAGACTAATCCCTGACGGTTATTATGTCCCCCGTGAAACCCCCTTTGTGAAAGGAATAAATCCTGTTCCGTATGGACCCAGACTGATGGTTGTAAACTTGGGTGGGAGGGGGTCCCCCTGCAACAAATGCCTTGAGAATGATTTCGCACTGTCTTATACTTATTAGCATCACCATGAGAACATAATGAGAAACTACATCCATGCCAGAATTGGTTCCCCCTGTGCTATCACTCCAGCCATGTGGTAAGATGTAAGCCACGGTATGTCGGTGGTACATGGGTTATGTCCCTTGAGCTGCACTGACCAGAACGGCTCAGGGGTAATTGTATTTCAACTGTTTTCTGACTTATTAGCAGCACCATGAGCACATAATGAGAAATTCTCCATCCAGGTCAGACTTGTTTCCCCCTGTGCTATCACACCAGCCACGTGATTATGTCGGCGGTACAGAGTTTATGTCCCTTGTGCTGAACTGACCAGGACGTTTCACGATAACTGGAAGAAGGCAAAAGTTTCGAACTGTGTCCGGGGTGGAATTAAGGGTTGAGCGCCCGGCTCTGTGCGGGACCATTACGGCTGGCCATTTTAACCGGACCGTGTTACCCCCAGGAAAATTAGTTATTGCCACTGACTGGAGTATTGGGACCAAACGTACTGAAAGTGACCGAGACCAATGGCTGATTTCCTTATTGCTAGTAACATTAAACCGGAAGTAAGTATGTGCTGCCTTTACCTTAACAGCATTGTCTGGTTTTAGATCTACAGAGTTCTGAGCATATGTTACATTGCAGAGGGTCCCTGCCACCTCGATCCACCCAGTGGAGTCGCTGGTGTCTACCCAGGGTCGGTGTGTAATTGATGGGTCTGATGAGACTTGAACCATTAACTGCCAGCGAGGGCGACTGCAGAGCTAGCATGGGCTGAGAACCCATTCCTGCCTCCCATGACCTTACTGGAGTTGGTGAAATGGGAGCTCCTTTGGAAGCACCTGTATATCGCTAACCACCACAAGAGGTTGGTAAATAGTAGAGAGCTTTGTCGATTAGAAAACTGAGAGCCCGAATGCGCAAAGTTCTGCTCACCTAGGCCTGCTAGAGCCTATTCCGACGTGTACCTTATCAATGAGGGAAAGCAGTCCGCACATCTTGCTGTTTGGAGAACTTGTATATGCATTGTACCAGGCGACCTATAGCAGAGCAACGTAATGCCGCACATGGGGGCGCATGGCCCGGAACCTTTAGACTGTTTCACACAGCAAACTTGCTCGGACCTATCATCCTATTTAACATAACACCCATAACAAATACCCCACTACAGCCAACGCGTGTGGATTCAAGTACACATCTGGCACCCAATGAAACTGGGCTGGATTAGCTCCCAGTATTTCCCCGTACAGCCTCTATCCTACTGTCTCGTTGCAATGTACCGAGTGTGGTAATAAGCGTCCGCCCACCCAGAAGCAATGCCCGCTACTAGCGTTCAGTTGCTGTACGCGGCGGTGTGCTTCTGCGCCATTTGGCATGAATTGTACACCCACACAGAAAGAATGCCCGCTACTAGCATGCAGTTGCTGTACGCGGCGGTGTGTTTCCGCGCCATTTGGCATGAATTGTACACCCACCCAGAAAGAATGCCCGCTACTAGCGTGCGGTTGCTGTACGCGGCGGTGTGTTTCCGCGCCATTTTGCATGAATTGTACACTTGTGTGCAAGGAGGTACAGCATACCTCAGCATAGCCCAGGCCTGAACACACAATCCCGCTAAAATCCAGCAGATTTACCATGTATATATCCACCGGGACAGCCTCCTTGAAAGCTCTTACCGCGCTACACGCCGCAGCTGTCCATACCCCCATCGGATGTGACGTCCTCTACCCACGACTCCGTGGCCGCCATCCCAGCAGGGCGCCTCTCCGGTATCGCAGGCATGGAAGCGGAAAGAAACAACAAAATTGGTGTTTAGTGCACTAGCAGCCGGTGTATGTGGCCGCGCACAGCCACGACAGGCAAACCAATCGATCCTCTCGGCGCCACGCACCCACATAGTACCTTGCCTGCCATTCTCTACTGGCCCCACCAATGCCCGTTGTGCCTAGACTAGTCATGCTCGCCCCCAACCATAGACACCAACTATGCGGCCTTGAAGCATCTTGTGTAACTTCAGCCAAAGTGCTGCATTTTTGCTCACCTACCAATCAGCCCCTTAGTGCACCGAAACCTCGATGTAACCCAACGTCCACCCAACCAAACCAACCGCTTGGTGGCCCATCCACCCTGGATGCAACTACCAGATGCGGGAGCAGCACACGAGTCGAGCCTTGAAAGCCGAGCCCGCAAAAGCACCCTGTCATTTCCAAGCCATTTCCCTGCAATTCGAACGACCCCCGCACCTCCCGTCCGACACCAAGATGCACAACAGTGGGGCCCCTTCCACCCCAGTAGACGGGCCTCCGAGAATCCCGCCACACAGTCAGGGTGCTCACCCTCCCGCTCTGACCCCGGGGAGACCACGTGATTCTCGACTTACCCAAAATCACCGGACGTTAAGTACTTGTCGGGACAGGAACCCCACCCCTCCAATCGGCAGCTCCGAAAGCTGCACCGCGTCCTCTGCCCCAACCTGTGCCATCGGCAAACACCGCCTTCACAGCACTCCATCCTGACACCCAAATCCGCCGGCCTCCCCCAAACGGCATCCGAATGTAAAAGGTCCCACCCGCCCTGCCAGGGCTGCAATCCCCGAACTACCCGAAGGTCTCCAACCCAAACCCCCCTGTACTTGCCAGAATTACCGGGGATGCCCGCAATCGCACACACCGGAGGGCATCAAGCCAAAACCCACTGTGCTCCCGCTTCCAACTCCCAGAGAAAATCAAGCGCAGCCAAGCCACTCACCTGTGTGCCCAGTAGCCAATCAATGCCCATAATCGTACATCAACGCAAATCACTGCCGCCCTCGCATACAGCAAGTAAAGCGAGCCGCCCCTCTCTCCTACGCATTGTCCCATGCAGTGACGCTCTAACAGGCGCGGGCCCCAACACCTCCCACAGGGGACTCATTACCGGCACACACCTGAGGACACTAAGTCAATTCCAGAATCCGCTGTGCTCCCACTCCCAGAGAAAATTAAGCGCCACTCACCAGTGTGCCCAGTACCCTATCATAGTAATCGTACATCAACGCAAATCACCGCCGCCCTCGCATACAGCAATTAACGCGAGCCGCCCCTCTCTCTAAAACATTGTCCCGTGCTGTAACGCTCTAACAGGCGCGGCCCCAACACCCCCCCCACATGGGACTCATTACCGGCCATGTTAATCTATAACCTTTAAATCCGTGCGCGGGCCCAAAACACACCAAAGGGGACTCCTTACCAGGCCATGTTAACCCATAACCTTTTTAATCCATGCTCGCGCCTCGAGCCCTCCTTTACCAACCGACTACAAACTTTACCATCTGACTCACAATGTTTAAAAGCTACACTTAGGCCCCCCCAACCTACATGCAATGCCACCGGGCGCAGAAAGGAAACATCCAGCCTCCCGTCGACGACGTGCCCCTGCAGCTTGCCGGAGGTCCAAGGGTATAAAGAGGCTGAAGATCCCAGGGCGCGGACTTAAATATCCTTCCAGCGCATCCCGATGACATCACCTCATCCAGCCCCCTTTCCGGCCCCGGAGGAGGCCCAGTCCCGAGGCGCTACTAAGGGCGCCCCTCCCCTAGGCGCGGGGGGCGCCTGTTCAGGAGTGAGATGAAGGGGCAGGCAGTGTCTGACAGTGGATTAAAGAGGAATGAGGTGGATTCAGGACTACACAGCCTTAGTAATTGGCGCTGTGACATTTAATAGCGCCGCTCATGGACTTCTGAGCAGCGTCTTGGGCACAGATTCTCATTATTTTACAAATTAAGCACTGCTAAGGCTGCCACATTTAGCAGCAAAACAGTCCGCATTAACGCTGCTTTTGCCATCCCTCGGTCTTGCCGGGCTACAGAATAATAATGTTGTGAATATCCTCACTCATTTGGGTCATTTGGGTCAGTATTCTCTATTCATATATGCACTTTTAAAATTAGGTTCTAAGTAAAGACGGTGTAAGTACTAATCCTGCGAGAAAAGGGAGCTCTGTCTACAGAAAAGCGTTTTTCATCTGAAAAAAAGCAAAAACTAATAGTTTGTCAAATATCACCATTTTCCAAACCCTCTGCACCAAGATTTTGTGAACTTCTGCAGTGCATTTAATGGACCTAAAGTTTTTAAAGTTGAGAACTCGCTGAAAGTGCTTAATGGAGGTTCTATCTTCAACTAGCTTTAAATTAAAATGGCAAACTATGTGCCCTCTCTTATTTGTTTGCTACAGAAGGTGCAGGGTGCTGGCAGGGTGGACCTTTTATGTCTCGCTGGCCTTAAATGGTTACTTTTCTTGCTAACCGTACCATGCAGATTGTAACTGACCATTGAGACACAGAATTGCTATGTTTTTTACAGCCAGCACGTCATGGTTTGTAAATTACCTGTCCGTATTATTTCACAGGTATCGCCCAAGTTTTCTTCATGCACAAAGCACTCAGCAGATCTCAGTTGCTGTCTGAAGTTCACATTTGAATCTCAAATCGTTTGCCCAGATTTCGGAGCTATAGGCAAAATTACTTTTTACCATTTATGCACTCCATCTCCCCAACACCAATGCATTTTATCAAGACAATCGTGAAATATTTTGTGGATTTCTTTGGTTGCCACTTAATGCAGTTGTCAACAGTTGCCATAATTTAGCCACAGCCCTGTCAAGTCTGGTCTGAAGATACTCACAGAGTAGTGCTGGCAAATAATGACACTAACACCTAACCTGAATACCACTCTTGTTCCATTTGCAACATTTTAGGCTTTCAAGTCACAAAATCACAAAAATGTTGATGCTGTTTATCTAAAAGGTGCTTTATTAACATAGTATGCTGAAGGAGAGTACTTTAAAAACAGGCATCGGCAAAAGTAAAAGGCCTGGCTGCATTTTAAGCGTAAAGTAAAACATTAAAACAAACGCCTGCTGGAGTGAAAACAAAAACAAAAAGCAGTGCATCTATGAGTACTCTAATATGTGATAACTGGGATTACTTTTGGTGTGTAAAATAGTCCCTCATGCATTGCAATGCAAGCACTCCAAAGGAGTTGAAAGATACACCAACCAATAGCATGAAGTGAGAGAGAAATACTCCTCTGAGCTGGAAACAAACCCCACACTATGTCTATTTGTAAAAAAAAATGGTAGCAAAAGGTCGGCAGACCGCTCCACTGTCCAACGAAACCTAAAAACCCTTTTTAAATACCTTTAATTTTTCACAGAGAACATTCATCTCACCTCTAGGACTATGGTTTCACTGGGTTCAATGCCTCTGCATGAGCGCTTTTAGAGACCTATTAAGTGAATGATCCACATGCAATCATTCTCAATAATAAGCAGCTAGTCTACTATCTTCTAATTTCATATTTCTAATATATTCATTAGCAAAGACAGCATTAGCCCCAAGTGGAGAGCATACATATTTGTGGTAAAGCTTGTCTACTGTCACCTGAAGAAGGGTTTAGGCAGAAATGTGTGATATGCCCCCTTTCAGGATCAGGCTTGGAATGCCAATGACTATGTTCTGCATATGAATATAGCAGACTAAACTAAAGGGCGGCACAAAGCCCCAGTTCGGAGAAACGATTCTATGTAAATGATTCAAATCAGTGGAATCTAGAACTACTTTTACAAATACTACGGGCCTGGTGAAATAATAGTAATTATTTGTTTTTTCATTTTTCTTAGTGTAGCTTTTGCCATGTACAAGCACTTAAAATAATAGGTATTACTATTACAAAATGTAAGGATACCCAAAATACCATCCTAGAAGAGTGGAAGGCTGATCTGATCTTTCTATGATGCACGTTTGTGACCTACATGTAAAGTTGATGTTAGTAATGAGCGTTTAACCCACACAGCCCTCTTGTTGACATATTCCAGTATTGAATGTGGGTTGACTACAATTTGTGCATTACGCTTAACATTCTTTGTGCCCCGGCTCCCAGAGGTCTAAACTAAACACCTGAAGTTTTAAAGCCTGCAGTGTACTTGCTAATTAAGTGGCATAAAACACTAGATGGCTTAATGCCCTTTAATGAACTAAATGTTTATTTTTGTTCTGTGATTATCACATATCGTAATTATCCCATCCATATCTAGAGAGTTTAGTACGCTGTGTATTGCTCCCTGGTCTAGCACAAATACCTTTGCAGCTCCAAAGTATAAAGGGCCACCCAGTATAGAGAACAAGCATTTGCAATGCAATAGGTCTCGGAATTGCGAGATTTTGAGTTCTTGGCATTGCAAATGACAATGCCTTATATTTGTGTTTAAAAAAACCTGCAATAATAAAAGGCATTGTCATTTACAATACCAATAGGTCAAAGTTTCTAAAATGCGAGACCTATCGCATTGCAAATGCTTGTTGTTTACAAATGCCCCATGCTGTTCTTTCACGTTAATAGAGTCCACGCCCCTTTCTTTAGACGAGCCGTATCTAAAGAAAGGTCCGCGGCCGCTGGATAAACTACGGATTACGGCCTATTACAGGTAAGTACACATATAAATAAATAAAACGAATTTCGTTGCGCGCGCTGCATCGCATTTGGCGATGCAACGCGCGCAACGAAATTCGTTTTATTTATTTATATGTGTACTTACCTGTAATAGGCCGTAATCCGTAGTTTACTACCCCCCACCCTGCCCCTCCCCCGCCCCACATCAGTGCCCCGGCAGCACTCCCACCACCGACCGCTACTGAGTTTTAATAAAAAGAAATAGGTGGAATACTGCAAGTAGATTAGATAGATAGCTGTCGACATGAAGATTACGATAGAATCGTGAACTGGAAAATACTGATTCGATTTTGTTGGGTACTGATTTGGGGGTGCGTGATCCTAATATGGTACCGAACAGAGGACATGGAAGTAGTCCCGTTCCAGATGTATTACTGGAATGAGTGGTGGGAGAGAAGCTACTCGCACTGGAAGAGCTGTAGCGTTGCCTAAAAAAATCTGTGATTTTATGATGGGTTAGAAAGTACAGGATTACAGGAATTTCCAATGCATTATGTATAATTAACTAGTTGTATATTCCTATGCACCCTGTATTAATGTATATGACTTATTACAGGTATTTATGTATTTAATTATTTATCTGTAAGTTAGTTTTTCTGGTATTCGGAAGGGGTATGAGTTATTACATGCAATAGAGTTTTTGAGGTGCTGTGTGTAGTAGTGCTTCCGTTGTTTGTAAGGGAATTGTACCATGGAATCATAACCATCTCACATGTACCCCCATCTTCATTATCTTACCTATTGTAGTTAACTAATGTTTATATGTTTAAGAAGGGGAGATGTGGTATCTAAGATACCTGACCTTGGGGGTTCTAGTATGTGGGGATTAGAATACATTGGCATGACAGTTGGAGGCTGTACTTGTGGTGTGAGGATGCCACATGCCTGTTCTCCAATAAACCCTTTACTTACCTGTCAGCTGTGCATGCCCTTACTGCACTGATATATTAGGATTTGTTGTGCTATTTGAGAAAACACCAGTCCCTCTGACTGGTGAATTTAGAATCTTTTCAAATATTATAAGCCTTTGAGTGAAACATAGAATGAAAGAGGAAAATGTGCCACTCGGTGCCTTTCTCGATTACACTTTATTTTTTTGCCTAAGAAAAATAAAATATATAAAATGTACGTTTTGTTATCTTTTTTTGTAGGCTGGAAAACAATTGGCCGAACCTGCCAAGATATCAATGAGTGTGAGACTGACAATGGAGGCTGCTCTGTGACCCCGTTTGTCCCATGTATAAATACCAGAGGATCCTACCACTGTGGACTTTGTCCCCCAGGTACCCCACTTGCTTGCATGTGTTACTTGTTTGTATTTGAATACCGAATAAACTTTTAGGCTCTTGCCACAGTGGATTAGGCTGTTTGTATCTGCTTCAAGATGTCCCTTGAAAGGAGGGGGAGAACACACGCGCAGGCAATGTGGGCATGCTTGAACTAATAAAGAAAAATAACCAGGATTCCCAAAAATGCTTAAATGGAATGTGATTTACATTAAGAAATAAAGTCAGTCTTTGATAGGACCTGGGCCATTTAACATTCCCATTGACTGAGCTGGTGCAGTTCAGGACTCTGTGCCATTTTACGCCAAAAACATGGCCTGTCTCAACCTAATGGTCAAACTCTCGCCAGATCTGGGACCTTTGCCACCATAAAAAGGACCAGCGAGTTTAAACTGCTGGTCGTGTTTCACAGCATGATGACTGCTGAATTTAAGGAGGGGGACAGGCATCCCCGCGTGGTCTGCACATCTCAGCAATTCTCAGTCATGGCACCTTGAGAATCTATCGGATCTTTGTCCATATAAGCTGCAAACTGTCATGAACTTAAATGTTAAGACCCAGTTGTCATGTGCTTGTACAGTGGTAGATTTCCAAGTCGGTGTTACTAAATGTAGTTTGTCATGTAGGGCAGGGTCCGTTCTAGGGCAAGGCAAGGATAGTTACAACATGGAGTCATCAACCTGATAGTCTCTACATGCAGAAAGATTGCCCTAGAGGAGGATGCATGCTTTAGTAACAGAACGGTAATATGTTACTATTCTTCTCACAGGTTATGAAGGAAACGGAAAGGTTTGCACTCAGGTTGATGTCTGCTCTCTGAACAATGGCGGGTGCCATCCATTCGCTACATGTACACCTATACAAGGTAATCAATGTGTGTACTGCGGACTGGAGAAACAGATTTTGGGGGAACTTTACAAACACTCTGCACCAAATTTGCACAGCAAAAGTGATGCAAACCCTGCACATAGTGTTATGTTGGATTAACTGTCTAACACAAACCATGTTTGCATTGGAAAGTTGCCTACAGTAAAACAAAGTAATGCTATTTTGCACTACTTTCCTTCAAGGGGCTGTCCCATGGGTGGTACATGGGCATTTTTATGCAACCACCCGTGGATTTTGATGCAAATCGCTACATTCTAACATTTGTAGACAGGCTTTTGTGGCAAAAAATGACACCTCCTCATGGCAGGCGTAACAGTGTAGTTTTAAAGTTTTCACAGTTTCCCAAGTTTGCATTTGTTACACTGTATAGCATTCATAAAACGTGGGGAAAGTATTAAACTATGTCAAAGAATAAATTTTGTACTGGCAGGATATCCTTCCAGTACAAAATCTATGCTTGACAAAACACTCACAAACTTGAGCTACTGTGCAAGGGTGTATGTGTTGTTGCATAGCAACCTCAAGTGGACAAGCACAGGGGGAAAGAGAAACACTGTGCCATATCTTAGTGGTTCTTTCCCCCTTAGACACTTTGGGTACTGTGCAGCATTACGCCAAATGTTAGTAAATTTGCCTCTTGAAGTCTTAAAGAAGATTCACATTGAATATATCAGACTGCACTGACATCCATTTGGGACTTTTGAACAATATTCTGACACTATAGTTCATGCCAAATCATTATACCTGGTTATCTATGATCATTCATTACTCTTTTGCCTTTACATGATCCATATAATTCTAAGTCAAAAGAACATGTTCAAAGCTCTTCATTATAACCCACTTGATGATGTACGCCTTTATGTCTTAACATTTTGTCAAATATTACTTTCCTGAGTCAGGATTGAGAGGCTGTAACTACATGGCCTTATCGGGGATATAATGCCTTTTTAATTTACTTGTGTACCAAGTTCTATAAGTTATATTTTTCGATGATTTAATTAATTTCTGAATAATCAGAATTATTTATCCACACTATTTTTCAAGACATTTAATGTTTAATATTGTATATGTTTTTCATTAATTGGGTGGGACCAACAAAGATACTCTGCTTTGTTTACTTTGTACCAAATAGGAAAAACAAACACAATTTTGTTCTAAAATGCTGGGAATCGTTTTGTCAATCATTATTTGGCCTACATAGAGCGCGTCATAGTATTCTAATTTGTTTTAAAGTATTACTTGGTTATGAGCAAAGATGTAGATGTACAGTAGTGATACAACACAACCCCGCTGGTAGTACTTTACTATGCTGCTGATTCCTGTGTGAATACATCAAACTCAGCCATTCGTCATGGATTACAAATCTTTATTCTATTTGGTAAGAACCAGTGGGATTTCCCAGTCACAACGTTGGATGAATTTCTAGTTTTAAAAATGTGGCTTGAACGGTAAAATTTTGGATTTGGTGTAGTGAACTCAAAGTCAATTCACTCATGAGGAAAGGTTATAGGGAATTTGTTGAGCCACATACACCAAAGGTCTCTTGGCGCTAAGATGAGAGCCACCCCAGAGGTAGAGTCTAGCAATAGGCCTGAGTGAAGAGCCAAGTTTTCAGTTTTTTCCCGAAGTTCATATAGTCCATCGTGTGCCTCATCTCAATTGGCAAGGAATTCCAGAATTGGGGGCCCAGCATCGAAAATCATGAACCACCCATTCTTTTACGCTTAAATCTTGGAATCATCAACAGATTCATTTGTGCTGATCTGAGGTTCCATTTGGGAAGGTACGGTTGAATCTTCATAGAGATAAATTTGGGGCCCTTGTTGTGAATTGCTTTAAAGATCATACAGCCTGTCTTAAACATCGACCGCTGGGCCACGGGCAGCCATTGGAGCTGCTTCATCAGTGGCTTAGTATGGCATTATCTCAGTTGTTGGAAAATAACTCTGGCAGCTTGGATCTGTATCAGCTGAAGCTTATAGATTTTGTTGGCGGGGAGGCCTAAATAGATAGCATTAGCATAGTCTAACCTAGACAGGATCATAGCCATCATAATTACTATGCTTGCTTCCCTAGTAAAAAAATCTCCTGATCTTTTTGAAGTTCCTCAGCTGAAGAAAGCAAGATGATGTGACCAGGTTAATCTGGGATTGCATAGAGAGATTAGAGTCAATTTGAACGCCCAAACTCTTTACAGAATTCTTAGGGATAGGCGGAGTTTCCAGTGTATCTGGCCAGTGTGCTGGAGTCCAATGATGTAGTCTATTGTTGGAGATGACTATCTCTGTTTTATCAGAGTTCAATTTGAGATGATTGTGATTCATCCAGTCTTTGATGAATAACATGGTGTTTTGAAAGAATGCCTTGGGGTCCTCTGTCTCGTCAATTGGAAAAATCAATTGCATATCATCTGCATACTTATATATCCTAACCTTCCTTTGTTGGAGGGAATGGATCTAGGGGCAGATATAGAGGTTGAATAAGTAGGGGGGACAGGGAAGAGCCCTGTGGTACCCCACAAGTGGTGGTGACACTGGCCGAGCTGTAGAGTGCAAGCCTGACTGATTGAGTACGGTCCCTCAGAAAGGATTTCATCCATTCTAAGGCTGTTCCTCTCAGACCTGCCACTGCCATTCTATCCGTTAATATCCCATGGTCCATGGTATCGAATGCTGCCGACAGGTCGAGCAGGACCAGTGCCTGCGTGCACCCCCTGTCTGACCCCTCCTTCAGGTCATCCACCACGCTTAGGATGACTGATTCGGTCGAGTGAGATGGACGGAAGCCTGCTTGACGGGAGTCCAAGAATTTGGTCTCTTCGATGAAGGCACAGAGGAGTTTAGCTACATGTGCCTCCAGAAGTTTTGCTGGATACGGGAGAAGCGAGATGGGTCAGTAATTGTTCAATTGTTGGGGATCCACACCGGCTTTCTTTTGAAGCGGGATTAGGACTGCTTCTTTGAAAGCACGCGGAACCACGCCTTGCTCAAGTGACATATTGAGCAGTGAAAGGGTGGTATCTGGGAAGCTGGTGCAGATGTCTTTTTGTATTACAGAGGGGCATGGGTCTTCAGGTGAGCCAGACTTTACTTTATTTGTTAATTCTGTAAGTCAATCTAAATTTATGTTCTCGAAGGTGGATAGTGTAGCTGGATTGGTATATTGCTGGTGTAATGTCCAGTCCTGTAAACTAGGGATAATGGAGTCTTGTATTATCTTAATTTTGTTCATGAAAAAACCATTCAAGTCATCGCATAGAGCCTGAGAGGGAGTGTTGACAGGTGTTATACGATCTGGGTTGGATAATTCTTTAACTATATTAAAGATATCTTTAGTTTTGTTTTCCGAGCTTAAGACTTTGCTTGTGAAGAATGCTTTTTTGTCTCTAATATGGCTACTTTATAGTCTGTCAAAGCTTTTACGTATGTTTCCCTAGTTTCTGGGGTATAGGTTCCCCGCCATTTCCGTTCAGCCTGACGGGTTTTTAACTTTGCTAGTTTCAGCTCTGCAGAGAACCACTTAGATGCCTCATGCAGCCTCAAGCAACTGGCTTTACTTTGTAAGGGGGCATGTATCTCACTTGCTATTAATTGCCAGTTAGTAATAGCTGCCTCAAACTTATCCACATTGTCTATTTTTGGCGGTAAGGTAGATGCCAGGGTATTATGGAAATCTGTCAACTTAATACGATTCCAGTTCCTAGTTAGTAATTTAGGACCGACCGAGGGTTTGGCTAGTGATAGACCGCTTGGGGTAAAATTTATTAAATGGTGGTCTGACCAGACACATGGCTTAACTGTTAAACTCTGGACCGAAAGGTTGGTGGTCCATAACTGGTCAAGTGCGTGACCTTTAATGAGTGTAGGCCTTTGATTAAGAAGCATGTGCAAATGTTCAGACAAGTCCACCACGTCTTAAAGCCTGTGTTACTAGCTGTGATCCAGCTTAGGACTGCTGCAAGCTGCATGGGCAGGTTTGACCCTGTAGAATGAAATGTTGATAGGAATTACAGCTTTGGAGCATGTTGTCTGCTGCATCACAGCCTGAAAGGCTGGCCACATCCTGTTTCAGGGCTGCGTCACCGCTTGTGACCATAGAGATTCCTTTGTCCCCGGTCAAGCCTGGGGCTGCCCAGATCCTGCCTAAAACCAACATAAGAAGCTCAGTGAACATCACAGACAGTGAGTGAAGATTTTTAACATCTGGAATATGGTCATTATGTCATTTCTTAAAAAGGATTCCTGAGGCACATCTCTGAACATCTTGCAGCGATGCCGCCATGGAAAGGCTGGCGGGGATTGGGTTTGGGGGCCCGTTGCGGGCCCCCCATGGGGGGGGTGTCGCTGCACTGGGGGGTACCCATGGTACCCCCCTGCATTTCCATGCACCAAGTGGCAGGCACCGCGTGGTGCCTGCCACGTGGTGCAGGGAAATGCGGTGCAAGCACCTTTCACATTGCGGACAGTGCTGCAGCCAGCAGCACCGCCCGCAATGTTAAAGGCCCAGGATGCGCCCGCCAGTATGGCGGTCGCATCCTAATTGCAGTGGTGGGACCGCCGCATGTCTGGCGGGCGGTCCCAATCACCGCTACGGTGCTGTCCGCCCGCCATCATAATCAGCCTCTTAGTGATTTTTGGTTATCCAGTTGTGTGATTTACCAATGAGTGTTCCTCCAAGTATGGTCACGGGAAGGGCTAACATCATGGCTCCACAGTGAGGGGATTGAGGCTTCAAGTATAGTGAAGAATTAGTACGAGGAGAACAGGGGGAATTGGGAAGTGTCTGTTGTGGAATGATGGAACTTCTAGTCTTGCTGTCTTGTAAATTTGGACTTTTTTCCTCCTAAAAGATAGAGTTTGCCACCATGTTGGTCAACAACTAAGAATGGTAAATTTAACTTCACTCAGCACAGATGGGGAATGTAGGGTGGGTGATTAATGCATTGAGGTAGATGTCAAAAATGTACATCTCCCCCAAGGGCAGTCAGTGACTAGCCATAATATGAAAGTGAACAATCCCTATTGTATTATGGCCCTGTGCTCCAAGGACTTTATTCAGTCGAAGGATTGCTAGAGCAGTTTGTATTTTAAAAATCTTATGAAACACATGTAGTATGATTTCCCTAGTAAATTCAGGTGGACAGCATTCCACTTCCGTGCATCTTGAATTCTAAAGTCAATGCACTTATGGATATGTTTTTCTTTAACTTTTATTGGCACATTCTGTGAATGCTGTCTGATCTTAGCTTCATCGTTAGCTTACAATATGGGGTACAATCCAGCATATATCAAGAACACTTGCATTCATGTTATATGTTATAACCTCTTCCGCTTGGTGTATATTCACATACTAATATCCTAGGGTGGCTGTTAACTTTTTAGAAGACCTGAGTAGACTAGATAAACATAAACAACACTGGATTTTAGCAGTGTTCTCATCAGTCAATAATTGGTCTATTTTATGGAGGGTGACTCAAAACTGTTGGACTTTACCAGTTAAATTTGTGTGAGAGTGACTGTTTGGGCTGAATTACAGGTTCTTTATCATTGTAGTGGAACAGGAAGCTTTCCGTTATACTGCCCAAATTATGGTTCATTGGATGGTTCTTGGAAGGTGAATTATTAGTTGGGGTAAGTATGCACCTACCACTGGCGATAAGGCCACCAACGCAATATAAGGTCCAGACAAGGTCTCAATAAATTATTCCCTTGCTCAACTCTTGGGAACTGGCAATGAGCAGGCAGGCTTAACTTAGGAGACAGGTGTGTGAAGCATTTAAAAACACTCATACATTAAATAAGTAAGACGCAACACACAATCAAAATCCACAACCAATTTATAAAAATAGGAAATATTTTTATGATTAAAATGACATCAAAGAATAAACACTTTCTAGTTCTTAAAAACATATAGCGCCAACTTGGGACATCTGGTCACGCTTGACCGGGACAAAGTCAAAGTTTGAGGCCGACCCTGATGGAGCCCTGGTCCGATACACTAAGCGGGAGGCACCGGTAAAAATGTTACCTGCGCATTTAGAAACTTTTCTGGAGGATTTTCTCTCGTCGTCGAACGGGTCTCTCCAGCAGGCTGGACTTGTGGTGGTTTCGTCGGCTTGGTTCAGCGGGAGCCCCCGGTCAACTCCTGGAAGTCTTGAGCTCCGGAGCTTTCAGCAGGACGAACCTGAAATCCCGGCCGGGCTGTGGTGTGAGGTAGTGGGCTTGACTCTTGATATCGAGTCGGTCAGCTTATTGAGCTTTTTCCAAAAGTAGCTTCAAACTTCTGGAACATCTTCCTGAAGTTCCTCTTGAGGGTTCAACGTCTCCACAACACAAACCCAAGGTTCCAGAGTCTCTGAGTTGCTCCTCAGAAGGTGGGATTACAGTTCCCACAATGCACCTGGCCAAATCCTTAAAATTCCACTGGAGCACTCCAGGCTGGGGACTTCTTTGGGGAGATGGTGCAGGTGAGCTCTGTTAACCTTTTGCTTTCAGGGAGTCCACTCTTTAATCCTTTTTGAAGCAAGGCCAAGTCCTCAGGGCTGCAGTTCCAAGTGTGCAGCAGGCGCATTCCTTCAGAGTGCAATCCTTTGGCGTGCAGACTGGGGTTCCGGCAGGGCAGTCCTTCTTCTCCTTCTCAGCCCTGCCAAGTACCACGCATCAGGCATTAGACTACCGCATTTCAGGGTGGTGGTCCACATCACTGCACTGAAATGCAAAGTCACGAATTTATAGCGCCTCCCCAGCTGTTAAGCTGGAGCGTTGCTAATTAGCACCACTGACTGAAAGTTGGCAGCACGCGGTCTGTGCTGCTTAACATGTGTCAGGTTGTGATGCTATACTTTTAAATGGCTTCAGCTATAAATACAGACACATCTAGAGTCTAAATATCACCTCACCGTTTCAAATAATTTAAATGATATTAATAATTCGTTTTCTCTTACAACGTTTCTGCCTTTTTTAGTGCCATAAATAGGCATAGTTACTGTTCCCCTATTTAATGGTGGTTCAAGGCTGAATCTGTTTTGCCGGGATTTAAATTCTTCATTGTCTATGTCTGTTTTTAACGTGCTTCTCAATCAGCTTCTCTGCCATCTTCCTAACTATGAGCAAGGAAGTCATGATGGCTAGCCGGAGATCACACAGAGAATTGGTACCAAACAAAAACCTAAACACTGCTAATTTTCAGGGTCACCAGGTTACTCAATCTCACCACACTATGGTTAGGCATTCTGGGAGTTGTAGTCTTGGAGTACGCAAGATAAACAATTTTTACTAAAGTGTCAGATTACAGTGACAGATAGAAAAGAGTCCTAGGTGAAACAAGGCACACAGTTTGTCATGTCGCTATATAGTAACCCTATCACAATTGTTATCACTTGTTTTGGCACAAGCACCACATGCACACACTTGTGTGTCTACTGACGTCGCGTTTTCTAACATCCCATGTGAGAAACTATGCACAATCCTTGGCTCCAATGTATTTGATTCCTAAAGGACAAAAGGTTTTTGAGGAATTATCAGTAACAAAACGGCCAGAGTTCCCGCCCCCTACCTCACTCCCTGCGTGCTGTCAGCTACAGAACAGGTAAGTGATGGGACATGCTGGGTATGTGACAAATGCTTATACTATTCAGGTGGGTGCTGTAAAAGGAGGGCAGGTGGACCAAAGCATCAGTTACAGCAACAAAAGGAAAAGTCTGGAATGGGTTACCGCGCTGGGTGTCGAGATAACACCATGCCAACGGGACACCAGTTTCCCAGTTATTGGCTTTCATTTTATTGATTTATACATTAAATACAAGAACTGTAAAAATGGTGTCCCGGTGTCATGGAGTCACGCGGTCCCTCTATTATCGTAGCCATGTTACAAGTGTCATAGTGAAATAATAACAGAATGATAGGGTTCTTGGGAAACGTAATTTTTAAAGCCACAGCTAAGAAACATTTAAATTATCCTTACGTCCCTCACCCTAGTTATTGCTTTTGAGGGGATTCCCGCCAAAAGGAGAGGCAAAAGAATTGTAAAGGCAGACTTTGCCCACCCTATAGACCACTATAAGTATAGTCTACACATCATTCTTCCTGATTTTATGTTTTGTTTGGCAGTGCAGTGGTCTGCATGACATATTGATATCAATCCTTCAAAAATACATAGTGGGCTTTGGCTCCACCCAGAGTATAACCCTATCACCTCCTGCTATTGGCTATTTGGCACCTCATTCCACCGTCCCAGAAGTGCTTTCATTGGAATGCACAAGTGGCTATTTTACATTTGAAAAGTATACTCAATCATCACACTGTTTGTCACATTTATTTATTTTTAGCTCTTTTATGCATTCAATATAGAGAGCAATCATTTTTGCTACTTTTTTTCCAGTATGACCTATTGGGAAAGCCAATATGGCAGACTTTAACTTGATAAATAGCATTTGTGCACATAGCCCTGTCAACTACCACGCATTAGGTGTTAGACTAACACATTTCAGTGTGGTGGTTCGCATCACCACACCGAAATGCAAAGTCACGCATTTATAGCATCTACTCAGTGGTCAAGCCGGAGTGCTGCTAATTAGCACCACTGACTGAAAGCTGGCCGAATGAAGATCTCCTGTAGACAACAGATTTGCTTCAGGAAACCCCTTACAGTTACTGGTGTCGTCCTGTGATTGGTCGGTTCTCGTTGAAGTAAGTGTGCTGCGATTGCAATTCTGTTGCCACCATGCACTGTCTGAAGTGGTACAACATGGCGGCTCCCGTCAGAGGGCTCAGCATACTGCTGCTCCTTTGCCTGGGCTCCGCCCAAGCATTAGACTCTTACGAGTACGTGACTTGATGGTCAGTCATCAAACTGATGAACCAGCGGCATGGGGTGTGGCTACACTCCCATGACATCAAGTAGGGCTCAGGTGAGCGATTGGCCCGTGGACCGGTGGCTTATGTTTAATATCATGGTTACACATATGTTCAACTGTACGATCCGGTTACAAGGGCACTAGTGCTTTCCCATTTCTGGTGCTTTCCAGCCATTTTAAGATCTTCTTAGAGTTTCTTGCTTCTCAAATGGGTGTAATTTCTGATATTGACTTATGTTTCCCTTGTCTTCATTGCTTGATTTTGCTCAAAAGAAAGCGACACTCATAGGCGTTGAATGTCATTCATAATTACACCGAAATCATGAAAATGTCACACAGAAGCAATCTGAAGCCCTGACAGCTATGCTGTGTAGTTTCAGGCCCCAGATCTGAGTGTCTATGCAGCTCTCACAAATTTATCCAATGTTCTGGGGCGGCAAGCAGGGGGCCATCCCTTACTAATGGGGTGCAGGGTGCCACCCAAAAGCATGACAGCTTCCTCCAAAGTGTGGCATATTCTTATCCCACAAAGCACTGTATTTTAAAATTGAAAGATGGAGATTTTTTGGGAGTAAGAGCTGGCTAAACCAACCCACTGGTGTGGCTCATTTCCCTTGACACTCCCTTCACAGACCTCCTGCAAATTCCATTCCTGGGGCTGCCATCTGGCTGGTGGGTACAGGAAGAGGGGGTAGGATGGCATTCCTTACTGCCCTGCTCTCTCTGAAGCCCTGTTTGATTTACCCAGGCCCTTTCCTGGCCTATTTCTGCAGCTGTGGAGCTCCCCTGATCAGTAACCTCTGTCTCTGTGCAGGCCACATATTACCTCATCAAAACAGTTTGGCTAAGCCTGTTAAGGGCTGGCCAATCAGAAGGCTGGAGTTTGGCTCACAGAAAAGAAAGTTCTATAACTTATTTTCTATATTAGTTATGATAAATTCAACAGTGGCAAGTTGGTGGATTTATTGTTACCGATATTTTAAGTTCATGAAATATTATTTTAGCTCACTACAGTCAATAGTTACATTGTATTACAGTATTCCCATGCTAGCCTATGGAGCTAAAAGTGCTACCTTGGGGGAAAATGAAATTCGTAGTTTTTCCCTCACCAGGGCATATAAAATATCTTTTAAAATGTCCCTGCTTATTTTCACATGGCACCCTACCCTGGGGGCACCTAGGGTAGACCTTAGGGGTGACCAATATGTACAAATAAGGTAGTTTAATACTTTGGAAGTACCTTTAAATCAAAAGTCGAATTTGCATGTAATTTCAATTTAAAAGCATCTTGCAAAGCAGGGCTGACTTTTAAAATGACAGCTGGCAACACAGCAGTGCACACTTAAGGGCCTCAAAGCTGCTGGGCCTCTACACCTGCCTGCCCTACCATATACTAGAGACCTACAGGTAGGTTGTCAGTGCCATTTGTAATTACACCTTATTACCATATATCTTTTTAATCAGAGGACTGGCCCTGGGCCTGGTTAGCAGGACCCAGGGTGCAGTCAGAGTTAGTTACCACCAGTATCAGTCAAAAAATGGGGGTGATCACAGCAAAAAGGATGTCTTTTTCTCACAATGGTTATACTGCCTCGATTCATCTTCTGGGTGAAGGTGAGTTGGGTGTTGCTGGTATATATTATAAATTTATGTCAGTGGGCGAGTGTAGGAAATGCATAACACGAGGGAGAGAGATGGACCATAAAGCCTTTACCGTGGAGATATCTGCTGATCTAATTCTTTTTTTTAGCTGCAATCATGCTAGAATTAAGAATTACAATCTGGTGTTTTACAAGTAATTGCCATCTATTGCCTTGATTTTTTAAATTTGAAAGTTCTATACAGGGAATGCAATCTCGATAGATATTTTGAGGATTTTCAATTTCTAGAGTAATTTTCAGTCCCCAAAAAACGTATGGAAAATTTTAGAAGATCCCATGTCTGCATGAAGGAGCAGGTCTGGTCGATAACAGATGATGCAAGTAGCTGCTGTAAGAACTTGATTCTTGTAGTTATTACAGTTTTAAAAGAGTTGTGATGAGGAAGAAGCTATTACCAGTTATCTGTCAATTTATTACTTTTGGTGCTACTGATGCCTTCAAACTGATACTGGATTATAACAGATCATTTGATTCGTGTAGTAATTCCTTCAGTCACTTCATTATGAAACGTTGATACTGTCCTGTGCAGGTGTAGATCACAGTGAGGTACTGCAATTTTCTGTATTTTGAGGGAACACTGACTAGCATGAACCAGGAGTATGAGGAGCACCAGGTGGTAATGCTGCAGCATATGCTGTGATATACCATGCTAAAGTTCTAGCGATATGTTAATTTAGTGTCACTTGAGGACAAAGTGCACAATTTTTCTAACAACATTTGTGCAGCGACTGGTCAAGGATGATACCTACAAACCTAATCTACATACCTGTTGGGTCTCATTAAGCATATCTTAATCCTATAACATCTTGGTGAGGAACTTTGTTTTCTTATAATGTCAGAACAATCACTATACACTGACTCAGAAACCCAAGCACTTTAGGTATATATGCTTAGTCTTGCTGGATTCATTTTTATTGTGTCAGAAAGATTACCATACATCACTCCAGAATAACGATTACAGTCTCTGTACATGTGGGTTTCATTAAACCAGGAAACAAACACAAAAACAACATTTCTCAAATATGTCAAGTGGTTTATTTTGCCTGCCTGCACCTGCCTTGGGTATTCCTGATGAGTTCCTTTCTCCCTACTAACCATTTCTAGAGGATCTATATTTGTATGTCTCCCAAGTCCGTAGATTCACGCATGTGTAATCTAAATTATGCCTGGGCAGAATTTCGATTACGCCGGAGTAATTGTAGTAATTTCGGTAATCCTGCATTACTCAATGACGCAGAATTACTGATAATTACTCCTGCTCACGTAATTAAGAGTAATTTGGGAGAAAACATTCCTACCATGAAAGAACGTTTAGCAAGCTTGCTATATGTGTTCTGCTGCATGTAGCGCTGCTTCTTAGTGCAAAATGTATCCTCGTTTCTAAATGCCAGTAGTATATTGGGGGAAAATTCTACCCCAAGAGCACATTTAGCAAGCACGAGAGGCTGCTCGCACTGCTATTCATGTTCTTTTGCATTTAGCGCTATTTCTTAGCACAAAATGCATCCTTGCATTCATTTTGGACGCTAGACTCAGAATTACTCTTCTCGCGTAATTCAAGCATAATCTTGCAAAATTGTAAAGTAATTCCACGTGATTATGATACATGGAATTATGCGATTTACGCCCATCCCTTATCTAATTACAGGTTCACTCGCTCATGAGTGTTCAGTTTACTCTCTGACTGAGACCACGTCTTAAGGACAGCCTCCTGCCTGCAAATTGTTTGTTTTAGGAGGTCGTTCATTCTCTCCTGTCTTACTCAGAATTGAAGGTAAAACTGAGGGACAGTTTGCATCTGGATATATATAACTTGCTAGGAAAGGACGAACTTGGGAGCGGGGTCTCCACTTCACTATGAAAGTCATTTTTCGAATTTTATCCCTAAACATCAGCTTGTGCTCTGAATGCGCACCTGTTTTGCTCTAAAATATCTGTTTTTCGTTTTCTGTAAATAATTTCTTTATTCCCCAGAAATGCATGTAATTTTGTAAAATAAAATACGCTATTTTTGCTCCTTGATGCAAGATTTAAATTTTAACAAATACCCTCATATCAAGGGACATCAGCTTGTCATTTACTGACATGTAATACTTTTAGACTTGAAGTCCAGCTTTTTATTTGTTTTAAATTCTCTCGATTACTACTGCTCACATGTGGTTATAGTACTGTTGCGGGGATTCTGCACATATACAGAACTATGCGCAGGAAAACAGGACCTCGGTGTATAGTGGTGTACCAACCATCCACCTTAGTGCCCAAAATCCCAATCCGACTAGCTATAGTGTCTCATTCATTCTCCGTACTACAGCGAAGCTACCAATGATTAGACATCCCAGAACACGGACTCTTTCAGGAATCGCGGGAGCAAGAACACTCTTTCATTACTCACTCATACTTGTCCACAACGTGCGTATTAAGAGACGCAGTATAGTTTAAAATGTTTATTTCACCTATCGTGCTCTAAGACACAGTACACGTGCCAGTACTAGCAGCATAATGCATAAAGACAAAACAGTAAGCATTGTTACAATTCCATAGAATACAAACGGGGACAGCATTTTGTAAAGACAGTGGATGAAGGACTATATGGCCTTGCCACCCTCCCCGTGCTAGTAACTAGTTTATTATAAAAATAGAAGACCTCTGGGCTTTGTCAGGGGGACCCCCATACCTCAAGAACGAGATGCAAGGTTTACATCATCAGACAAGCACAGCTCTTCTCTCTGTAAAAGTCTTTCTCCGAGTGCCTCCAACAGGGAGATCACAATATTAAAAGCACCCAAATTTCTCCAGTGCAGCTGTGTTTCATGTTATGTCTAAGTGCGAGGGGCTAACCAGAACAGCAACAATAAGGGACGTTGTTTTTCGACCTTGTACATTGTGTGCAGACGAAAACCACAGAGGACATCAGAAAAGGTGAAAGGCAGAAATGCAGACAGTTCTAATGTGAACGGTCACAAGCAGAGTCTGGAAAAACAAAGTCACGAAGTAACGTGTGCAAAAAGAGGCATCATGGCAGCTAGGCCTAAGCTAACGTAGCAATGTCGACAATGAGGCCACAATCCACACTACACCCTCCCCTGGTCAGTCCTTTTGACAAGACAGAGGACGAAAACAGAGTTCAATGAGATGGAGCAGAATGCAAACGTTTGTATGTAGGTTAATTATTCTGGAAGAGGTAAAAAAGTCAAAAAAGAGGGGGGAAAAATGGATCACTCAAAGAGGATAAAAAAAATCCGAATATGCTGTTAAGTGAGAGTCAACAAAACTAATCCATCAGAGTGTATGCGCAGAAGACAGCAACACCTTCTAAAAAGACATCATTGTCATCGTCTGAAAAAAGAGATGCCATCCAGTTCAGTAAATCAAAACTGCATACATTTTCCTCACAATAGGGAGCATTGATCAGCATTGCGGGACAACTTGCGTGATATTCAATATAACTTTGTTGTAGGAGATTCTGAGCAGCCGCCCAGATATCCCATTGTGCCAAGACTCCAAGTGCAGCCGCACGCGCCATCAACCCATCACCGGAACATTCCTGTTCATGGGCCATCAAGGGGCCCATCAACTGGTCAAAATCTGGGTCAGAACAGTACGTATTGGAGAGGCAAACATCCACGGACCAAGAAAATGGACATCGTAAGCACGACATCACCGGTTGCACGCAAGTGAAATACGCAAAGCGAAAAGATAGGCCATACGCCAAGCTGAATGTTGCCAGTGGCAGGACGCTGAAGCTGTCAATCATGCGGTCACGGAGCATCTGCAGGCGCCCTGGGTTGTGGTGGCCCACAAGAGGTGCAGCCATTGCGTAACAGGCAAAGTAAAAGCAATATTCCAGCAGCTAAGGCAAGGATCAATGGGAAGCCACCGAAGACGCTGGAAAAAATAGAATGAATAAAAGCCGGTATTACACCAAATATAGTCTGAAAGGAAGTTAAAAGGCCAGAGCCCACAACTTTAAAAAAGTGTACAGGGCCGGCGGTGTTAGATGCATTCAATATACGGTGAATCAGTTCACTGAAATGTTGGGGGAGGTTAGTGTTTAAAAGGGCCTGTATCTCACTGTGGGTACTAGCCACCTGGAGGACGAAGGTCTCCCGCGCGGAAGTCAACATAACTTCCTGGTTTAATAAGAGCGCCTTTATTCTGCTCAATTTATTGAAATCTGCCTTCAAAGTCGGTATGTAAGGCCAAATGGAACTATCTAACGTCCCACGCGGGGGTGCAAAGCCTTAGAGTTTGGTACACTTGCCTTTGTCACTGCCTCAAGAGCAGGATAGGGTGTTACTACCAAGATGCGTTTACCCTGTGCCAGTGCGCGTTCCTTAAGAATCGCCATTTGCACTGCAGTCAGAACTTTCTCCACAGTTGAAAAGCGCAACTCAGCTGAAGTGTAAAGATGCGACTTGTATGCAATAGGTACTGTGTCGCCTTCGTTAAATGTCAAGTAAGTGAAACCCACTGCCCCTGGCACAATTCTAATCACCAGGTTCGTGCGGTTATCACGAGTTAACAAGAACTTAGATTCAAGGAGATCAGACTGCAAAGATTGCAGAATAAATGAATGTTCCGGAAGCCAGCATGACTTTGAAAAGGTCGGTTGTATCAAGGCATAGAGAGGCTTGATACGCTGGGCATATTCGGGAATGTAAGAACGCCTGAAGTTCAAAAATCCCAGCAAAGACTGAAGTTTTTTCAGGGTTGTCGGAGGGCGCAGAAGTGCGCACTTCTCCAAGAAGTGGGGAGCTAAGCCCCTTCCTTCATTGTTGAGCGCGTAGCCCAAAAACAACACAGTGTATTCTGCGATGTGCGATTTGGCAAAATTAAATTTGTAACCTAAGACCGCAAATTCAAGTATAATGTGGTCCACTCAGGAAAGATGCGGCCATAGTTCGTCGTCTGTCAGATATATATCGTCCACGTACGAATACGCATCTGGGTCTATGCTGTCCAACAAAGAGACAACACGGGCGGCGAAGACCCCCGGGCTGTTTTTGTAGCCCATTGGCAAACGCCGGAATTTCATTTATTTTCCACCGGAACTGAAAGCAGTCCATTGACTGCAGTCAGGGGACAAATTGTGTGTATAAAATCCATTGGAAAGGTCAAGTGTTGTTTTATATTTCTTACGAACAAGACTGTCTACTAGCGCAGAACTATGAGTATTCTGTACCGCAAAGGTTCGACAATGAGAGTTCAAATGCCGGTAATCTAAAACTAAGCGGTAAGACCCATCAGGTTTAGAAACCGCAAAAAGGGGATTATTCATTGGTGACACGCATGTTTCAATTACTCCTTGATATTCTAACTGTGTCAGAATTTCGGACACGGGACCCTTTGCTTCCCGCCGTATGGGATATTGGGGTTGAGGCTGTGGCATAGACCGCAATGGTATCTCATGGGGGGGAGAATCCTCATCCCAACCCACGTGATTACGGTACAGTGCCGGGGCCTGGGCCTGGGCCATAGCCCACTCAGCTGTGAGAGCCTCCGCTTTGTCCTTGGGGACATGACGAGAAAAGCTCGGAAGGACTACTGCCTCCCCTTTCGGAGCAGCGAGAACAAATGGGGGCAGCCAATCCGACTCGGCCAATAAATGTCATAAGAAGAGGTCAGATTTTCCCAAAAACTCCCTTAAATAACACGCTCAATGTCACCTTCAATTTGAAGGACAATATTAAATAGTCTGTCAGGGGGTGCCACTCGGGTGTCAGCTGTCTCGACAGTAATGAAAGTGTCAGTTGCTGTCACCTCCACATGAGGACGTAGTGCCTCCCGCACTATGGTAACTTCCGCGGCGCTGTCTAGCAATGTCACCGCCCACGTCCAATTCAGGAGTCTCGTTCTCACCGTCTGTGGCATATCTCGCTGTTAAAGCAGCAACCTTTTTCTTCTGAAACTGTGGGCAAGAACGTGGAAACTCTTCTTGTTTCCCTTTTCCAGGCTGTCGAGGTTGGTCTCATCCCGGTGGGCGTCACGACCCCTGCCTCGTTCCTGTCAATCTCCTCCACCAGCCTGTGAGGTCGATGGTGCCTGTGAATAACGAGGAGAACGCTGATCAAGAACCTGAAATCTGTCAGGAGACCTAATTCTCACTCGGTCGCGCAAATCATATGTGCGTTCAGAAGATGCGGAAACCGGAGACGCTCCACGCGACCCTGGTTTTTGTTGTTGCTTCCCCTGTTTCTTTAACCTCCAATTCTTTTTAGAAAAGAAAGGTTTCTCGTCTTTACCAGACTGAGCTTTTGGTTGAGGTTGTGGTTGAGTCTGCGTTTTAGCAAAAGGCTTAACTCCCAAACTATTGCGGCCAATGGTTTTATAAGCCTGTGCAATAATCTTCGGTAATTCGCGAGGCTTGTCCGGTTCTGGGACCAAAGCCAAGGCATTAGCTACTTGAAAGTTAACTGCATCACCCTTGACGTTCGCAAGGATTAGATCAGCCACCACATCGAACACTCCCACTAGTCTCATCCCCAACTCTACAGCCGCTTCAGGGCCATGTTCGTCTTGAACACGCTTAATCACGGTGGGGAGGACTGTCATAGATGGAGTGCCAAAACACTTCGCATACACTGCCGCAAATACCTTACCCCAGTTGTTGCATTCTGTCAACTCTGGAATTAAGTCTTTTGGCAAACTTATAGTCAAAATCCTGTGTTTCTCCACAGGAGAGGTATTCGGAAACACCGCCTCCAGCTGGTCAAATTTTTCAGCAAGCCAATAGGGCAAATCATCCTTATTCTGTGGGCGCTTGCCCATCACCGAATTAACCATGACGGGGCTTATAGTCACACCGCCAAGTCCAGCTGGATGGGCCGCGACTCCAGGAGGGGCCATCTGGACGTTGCCTGTAACATACTGTACTAAAGCTCTGTGCACACGTACCAAAGACGCATGCAGCACGCGCAGTTCATCTACTGGAACCATTAAATAATGTGGATGCGGGTTATACCCGGCCAAAACAGGCCAAGCGGCCCCATCTATCGATAAAGGGCCTAAATGAATTGGGGTGACCGGGTGTGGGAGGGCGCCATTAAACCAAACACGGTGTTGCCATGCCGTGAGCGGAACTTCAAGAGCCTGATAAAGCCGATAAACATTAGGAAGGGCCGTGGCAGCGTAAACGTGGAACAAATTATCAGCTCCTTCCACCTCCGGAAAAGTGACCCATGAGTAAAATACCTCAAAGTGGTAAGCCGGGTCGGCTTGAACCACAAAGATGAGGGCGACACCCGCATCCGGTACTCCATAGGCTGCTAAATGAGCACGGAGCGCGGCGCGGCTATGTGCCGGGATATTTACATTCACAGCCATCAAGACTAAGAATGAAGAACAACCTAGTGCGTGGCAGCGCAATATGGGGTTAACATTAATGAAAATACCTTTTAATCACTTCAAGCTTGAAATAACCTATATAAACGTCAATATAGGAGGTTACACCCTCACAACTGTTTCCGGAAACTGAAGTGAAGGGAATTGTGGACAAGAACTACTCAAGCGTCTCGCAGATAAGAAGCCCACCACGTTGGTGCCGCCATGTTGCGGGGATTCTGCACATATACAGAACTATGCGCAGGAAAACAGGACCTCGGTGTATAGTGGTGTACCAACCATCCACCTTAGTGCCCAAAATCCCAATCCGACTAGCTAGTGTCTCATTCGTTCTCCGTACTACAGCGAAGCTACCAATGATTAGACATCCCAGAACACGGACTCTTTCAGGAATCGCGGGAGCAAGAACACTCTTTCATTACTCACTCATACTTGTCCACAACGTGCGTATTAAGAGACACAGTATAGTTTAAAATGTTTATTTCAACTATCGTGCTCTAAGACACAGTACACGTGCCAGTACTAGCAGCATAATGCATAAAGATAAAACAGTAAGCATTGTTACAATTCCATAGAATACAAACGGGGACAACATTTTGTAAAGACAGTGGATGAAGGACTATATGGCCTTACCACCCCCGTGCTAGTAACTAGTTTATTATAAAAATTGAAGACCTCTGGGCTTTGTCAGGGGGACCCCCATACCTCAAGAACGAGATGCAAGGTTTACATCATCAGACAAGCACAGCTCTTCTCTCTGGAAATGTCTTTCTCCGAGTGCCTCCAACAGGGAGATCACAATATTAAAAGCACCCAAATTTCTCCAGTGCAGCAGTGTTTCATGTTATGTCTAAGTGCGAGGGGCTGACCAGAACAGCAACAATAAGGGACGTTGTTTTTCGACCTTGTACATTGTGTGCAGACGAAAACCACAGAGGACATCAGAAAAGGTGAAAGGCAGAAATGCAGACAGTTCTAATGTGAACGGTCACAAGCAGAGCCTGGAAAAACAAAGTCACGAAGTAACGTGTGCAAAAAGAGGCATCATGGCAGCTAGGCCTAAGCTAACGTAGCAATGTTGACAATGAGGCCACAATCCACACTACAGTACCTCACTCCCCTAAGATTTCCAGGCTAGTTTTGTGAGACGAGATTCCACTACACATGCACAGATACTGCTTCACATGCCCATTCACAGTCTCACCTGCTAATGTGTCACCACCATGTGCCAATGCTGGCCTCCACATGCCAAGAGCTCCCACTGGTTCCATGATCCTCTTCTGACTGTCGGCTCTGACCCCTTTAAAGATGGTGTACAGTTCTTCTGCTTACAAATGTAGTAGCAGGCTTCCTTGGAGCGCATGCAGCTCTTTTCTCAATGGAGACAGCCTCATTATGACTTCCATAGGAAAACTTGGTGGTACAACCACCTCACTTATACACGGCCAGTGTTGGCACACAATTACAAGTTAAATGCAGGTATTGAGAAATAACATGCATAAAGGAGTATGCAACAATTTTTGTGCAAGGTATTTCCCTTATCACAGAGTTTTGCATGCATAATTTGCTCTGTGTATAACCTGGTGGAAATTGCCCATGCAGAGACAGAGTTTGAGTGTAAATTGCAAAAAAACCCGTATGGGTGCAAAGTGAAATCAAAATCTGATAGTGTCTTATTTTCCAAGAATCAAAATGCCAATGACAATGAAGGGTTAGGGGGAGATTTACCACAAAGTCACACAACGCAGCGCAGCCCCCCGCTAGACTGCGCTGCATTGCGCGACAGGTAGGGAGCAGGAGAGCTCCATATCTTCAGAGATATGGCTCTCTCCTCCCCTTTCCCTTGCTCCGGCGCTGATTTCAGCTGCTGTGCGCCACGCACACACCTTAGCGCCATAGCGCTAGGGTGTGTGCATTAGTCTAGCATAGGTTTTGTACAGGAAGGCTTTCCTTCCTGTACAAAATACATGCCCAGACAGGATACAAAGCCTTTCCCACTTTGTGGAGCATGTGCAGTGCAGCACGCATGCAAAGTCGGAAAAGGAAGGAGAAATGAAAGCATTTCTCCTTCCTTGCACCTACTTGAAAAGGGCGCAGTTTTCTCACGCTAAACCCAATCTACTTTATTTAGTAAATTGGGTGGTTGCATGAGAACGCCCATGCTCCACCCTTGGTACGCCCCCACGGCCCAAAGTAATGGAAAGTAGTGCATTGCTGCTTCGCATTACTATTTGCTAATTTCCAGCCCTAAACAAATTTAGCGCTGGAAAATAAATTGGGAAAAAAAGATTTTGACTGATTTGTGTCACTTTTGTGATGCAAACACGGCACAAAATCTTAGTAAATCTCCCCCCCCCCAGTGTCTTAAAACACTCATACTCACCATCGCTGCATGTTATTGCTACCTCTTTTCGAATCATGAAAAAGGGGTGGAGTAGTTTTACTCAAATATTAAAAACGAAGCCAACATTTGTGGAATTGGACGGTAAAGAAACTGGTCTGGCCACAGGCAAGCTGGAGACCTTATTTATTTATTTAGTTTAGATAACCCTGTGATTACTTTTTAAATGTTTCTTTTTTTTGTTTGTTGCAAAGATAGGTAATAGGTATTGAAAGCAATACAGAGTAAAAATGCTGCCATCCATGAGTGGCATGCGTAGGTTTGCAAGAAAAAAACACATACCCAATAGCACATCGCAAAGTTAAATAGAAAAAAAAATTAAATCAAAGGAGAAATCAAAACAAACATTGGTTCACAACACTAGCACTGAAGTGGACTTCTTTTTAAGTGGATATGCGGAAGCAATGTGTTGTTACTCTCGGTGAAGACACACAGTGGTTGAAGTGGACGATCTATCTATCTATCTATCTATCTATCTATCTATCTATCTATCTATCTATCTATCTATCTATCCTCCCTTCCTTCCTTCTGGATTTTCTTTAGAAAACTCAAGGCTCGTGAGACTGCTAAATCTATGTATAGGCTAGACATAAAAAGAATGTGAAAAAGAGCTTTCACATAGCCAAAAAATAATAATCAAATGAATTACTTCTGGTAACTGTTAATTTAGACGCCACAGGTCATGGATTTCAAGTTGTCCAGCAGAACATGTTGCCCACAAAGTGTGACTAGAGAATGAAATCTATTATGTTGTAATTATTAAGTGACTTGGTACAGAAATGAATGCTTGTGCACACCTATTTCGAATACTACCCACTTTTCTGTCAGGGAAACGATTCACAATTATTCAGCAACGGAATTTATAGAAAAGTTAACATATTCCTATATATAAGGCAGCAACAAATTACTTTAGTAGTTTTGCAGAAAATGCTTAAAGATAATTTAAAATGCAAATGGTGTTTTAATAATACTCACATTTGATATTATAAATTAAAATATGGCACTATGATTTCACCATACGAAATAAACCATATTTAGCATCCAAATAAATGTTCATCTTTAATGTTAATTCCACGTTTTGTAAATTTGATGCTGGGCATTGTACATGAGTGGAAAGCATGCACCACATGCGTAGATGAAACTGGATATTAAAAGTGCAAAAGTTTTGATTTCATTTTTAGGAGTATTTCTTTATCGTATTTTGTGGTAGATTGATAACAAATATAAATAAATAGTGTAACAGAACAGTGGATTTAAGGTCATATAGTCACATACCAGTTATTTTTTGCAAATGTCCAATAGGAAATCCAATACCTGCCTGTGTCTGTCTACCTGGGCTTACTGGAAATGGATTTGGACCGAATGGCTGCGTTCCAGTGAGCGATATCTGCCAACTCCACAACCCGTGTGTGAATGGACAGTGCATCGTAAGTTTTTGATTCAGTGTAATATAAAAGACGGCTTTCTTCAGTTTATTATTGTGGTCAGCGACCCGTCTTCTTTATAGGTCTTGTGTTTGTAAATGTAATGTGGAAGGGGCTCTTTTGCAGGCTCTTGTGCTAGAAGCGGGCCTAGGGAGGAAGCCGGCTTACCTAGTGAGCATCAAGTGTCACAAAACGGTCCCAAATTTCTAGATTTGTCCATAGGGAGCAAATAAAGTGTATTCCTAGTTGCAGGAGAAGATTCTCTATTTGTTGGGTAGTATTCTGGGCTCAGAGATCAATTTTAGTAACGTTTGTGAAGTAATAAAACACCATCTAGTAAAGAGTTCCATTCTTCAAATGCGTAAAAGCATTTCACCATTCCACCGAAAAGCCAGTTGGGTGGAGTTCACCAGATCAGTAGGGATGGCTTAACTGGATATTTTAGCTTTGTCCATATTACTCTCACAAATAAACTCATAACGAAATTTCAACAAGTCCGGACGCAAGGGGCTAGGCCGAGTCTCAATTTTCAAAGGTGTGCTGGCCCAGCACTTCTCTTGAAATATAGCCATTGGCTCCCAGTAGAGACAAGGATAAAATGTAAGCCATTGATCATCATGCACAATGCGTACTGGAACAGACGGTCAGGATACTGCCAGAAGCGAGCAACAAATTATGCACCAACAAGGGGTCTGAAATCAATAAATTCCCACAAGTTCATCCAGCCTGGATTCATCTAGTTACAAAGGCCAAAAATCTGTAACTTCCATAAATCTGTTCTTGAGTCCTTAACTATCATGCTACAGTTCAGGAAAGTCTAGAAAGCAGGATTATGGACCAGGACAAGCACAATTAATGAATTCATTTTGACTTAGCAACTACTCTCACGCTGACCTCTTGTCACAAGAGTACCCCCTGGAATGAGAGACCAGTGTAACCTGCAGTCTTATCTTCGGGTAAAGCTTGCATTGAAGAGGTCCACCCTCAAGAAGGATGAGTGTAGTAACCAGTCAAGGACGAAGGAGACACAACCTACCTTGGGTCTGGAAATTACTGGTTCAATCCTTGCAATACATATCCTCCCTTGGATGACACAACTGCGAGTAATGCTTACCTGATCCCTATCTACCATGTGGCTATCGTATCCACTGGGTCTGGTTGATATGCAGCCAGTTACATACGCCAGAGGGACTTGACAGGCTACTGACATCATTCGGATCACTCAACTGGAGAAGATCCGAAAAAACAAAAATTGTTTCATTTTGAGTTTTGTAGGATTTAGAGCTTCATGCCAAATGCCAGCAGTTTACAAATCAATACATTGAAATAAAATACATAATATACACCAACCACAATAATTTGAGCTCATACTGGCTACCCCCGACAAACTACTGCATGGAGCAGAAATACAACAAAGAACAAAAACCATAATTAATATTTATGGAAAAATTTGAATCTTGCACAAATTCTATCAGGTACTTTTCGAAGAAATGAATGAGCAAAAGCCAGCCCTCCTTCACCTACAAAACGAGACAGTAGGGCACTCTCAGCTGCTCAGTCCTGCTTTTTTCACACAAGAATGGGGAGCCGGAGGCCTTTGGGTCCCTATCACATCTACTTATGGGACACTGAGGTAGCTGTTACCTCCCTGAATTCCCAGCCATCTCCCAGCCAGTTCTTCTAGTGTGGACACTTCACATCTTCTGCAATTCAATGTGTTTCATTTAAAAAACGATCATTGGCAATGCCAATAGGTCTGGCTTTAAATGAATGTTGTATGGTAATGTTAAGCATCACAAGTAAATAACATGGCAATGAATATGTATTTCTGTGGAAGCAAAGAACTGTAGAATAACATTGGTGTAGGTTAAAAGGCCAAGTGACAGTTGCATTGTCAAGCCAGACACAAAAACCTATGTAGCTTAATAACTGGCATCCTCCCATATGTGCTACTTTCAGAGAAAGACTAACACCATAAATTATCTAGTTATCTAAGACACTATTACAAATTACATTGTCATGTGTTTGCCCCTGAAAGTTTAAGTTCAGCTAGCTGGATAAATAAACAAAATGATCACAACGGCTTGGAGAGAAGCACTTTTTTTTGGAAGCACCTAACTTCTGCCCAATCAAAACATGTACTCCTGGCTCCAAATATGTGGGCGGAGACAAAGCCCTTCTGTGGTGAAGCTCATATAATTGTTGGGCGACAGCTGATCTGTCTAGGCAGACCATAGAAAGCGGGCCAAGGGAAGTGTGTGGGTGTATGCCTCTAGATTTAAAAAAAAGGTGTTGCACTGTTGATTCTGCTCTTCCCAGATACTGTTACAAAAATCACATTTATGAGAAAACCAGTGTTTCCTTTTTTAGAAATATCTTCCCCTCATTGTGACAGATTAGAAACTATTAAACACCGAACTACAGCACTTCCACCAGTCTATATCGTGAATTGCAAAATGCAGACAGCGAATCGACCCACACTGGCACTTTAAAAGGTTTTTCATTCATAAGTCTGGCTTAGCCGAAACATTTTGATTTTGCTAAAATTGTACGAGTAATATACTTATTTGTTGCGTCTTTGAGCCATCCATTTTCATCTGTTGGTCTATTATTGGATCCTCCTCATGTTTCTTCTTTACACTATAGTGTACTGTAAGTGCAATGGGTCACCACTCTACAGAATGGGCTAACTTCACTGTGACGGCATTGCGCTCTTTCACAAGGAGTATATACACATACAAGTTAGATCCATTCAGTGCCTGCAACAAGTAAGGAAATGTGCTTTTTTAGACCAAAACATATTTTTGCTTTAACCATTTTTTTGTAGATTGGCTGGGCCTAAGCAGCTTTCAAAACAGTAAAGTTTTGCAAAAACACATAAGCAAAACAGGCATTGACAAAACCAAAAGGCTGACAGGCAACACAAGGCCTGTTGGTTTTGCCAATGCTTGTTTCTAATTCTTCCCCTGATCACGACCACTAACTGACATTTAAAAAAAAGAAATAGCATTGATTAGCTTTTTAGGAGACGGTCTAAAGCGTTGTGATGTGAGCAAGACCCACAAGCCCTAGAGATGCATTCTCTTTTATTAAAATAATATTAAAACCTGCCAGTATCCAAGCCTGTACTTTGCAGCTACATGTCGCTGTTTGCAGTGGCCTCAAAGCTCACTGAGCTATTTTATCTGATTGCAAGACTGGCACAATAAACAAGATCTCTGCAAGACATTCATTAAATTCCCTGAACTATTTTACAGCGAAATCTGTGACCTACATATTATACACAACTCTCTTCAACAGGCATATTCACCGCATAAGCTGTTTTAATATAATTCAAACCTGTGACCAGAAACACCATACAGGATACTCTAACAAGCGCATTAATCACCCGAGCTTTCTTAAGATTAGTCTACCCTGAGGCTTGCTGGATACATGGAGATCTCTGCAGCAGTTGCATTGACCACATAATCTATCTTAAAATATATTCTGTGAGAAATAATGGAAGTCAACACTGCTTTATTAGCACATTTTCGCCTGTTGTCAATTTCTTTGGCGTCAAAGTGGCACGGTTTGTAAAAATAATGCATATGTATGGTATATAGAAGGCAAACTGTCATTGACTCCGCTCCTCGTGATGCCCCTCGAATGACTCCACCCCTCATGATGCCACCACCACCCTTCAACCACAACCTCATCAATTTGTAGGCACTCCAATTGTGGCAAGAGATTGCGTCTTAAGGTCCCACCCAGCACGCAATTGCCCTCGTGCATGGCATAATGCCAAGTACACTGCATTTAGGGGCAGAGAGCAAGGTGTGTCCAAAGGTTATCTGGCAGAGTATAATGTGCATGTCCTAAGATCAAGCACGTGTATTTCTTTATTACACGAGGCAGATTAGACACTAAAGATGTCTCGAGCCACACCAAAAATAGTTGATAAGTTAAATAATGTTCTAGATTGTTATCAAGTAAGCAATATGAGTCTAACTCTTGTATTATTCTAGCAATAATTGTACAATATTTTAGTGTGCTGAATTGTAGACATCCATGAATTCTCCTTTAAAAAGGCGATTTCATTTATGCTTTCTGTTCCAATGTCTAAAAACATTCTTATCTATGTTTATTTTGCCTTTAGACTACCATATCCAGTTACTTATGTCAGTGTGATCCTGGGTGGACAGGCACTAACTGTACTGAAAACATCAATGAATGTGCCAGCAACCCTTGCCAAAATGGCGGACGCTGTATCGATGGCGTTAATGGCTATTCCTGCAACTGTACCAGCACGTGGACAGGGCCACAGTGCCAGACTCCTCAACAAGGTATGCTTTTCGAATACCTGTTACTGTTGTGTTTTGTGGTATTCAGTGAAAGTGAGTTGTTATAATATCTGGCTTTTCAAATATGCTGTTTGTATTGCTAAAACAACTACATTTATCTTAGAAACAATACAATATATTGAAGTATAAAAAAGAAAAAAATACTACCACTGATTTATATTGCTGGCTCTAATGTGAAGTGAAGCACGGTCACCTGACTCTCAGGGGCATACAGGTGCATTCAAGTGTGGATGAAATGGTTAGTCTGGGAGTCGATTAGGAGGTGTTATTTGAGTGAATGAAGGAGAGGTGCTCACTTATACTGCTGAGAGAATACAGAAGCATTGGACAGCAGGTAAAAGGCACCAAATTAGATAGGTTCTGGGTTTTCAGTCTTGCATATCAATAGAGGAGTGGCAGGGAGGCTTCTATTGTGTGAGACGCCGGATGTGCATTTATGTAGCATTGTGGAGGGAGGAGCCATGTGTGTGAGCAGATGTCTTGCCTGAAGGCTAGAGGTGTACTTCAGTTGTGTTGCAGAGAGCAACTGAATGCATCTAAGATGATGGGAGGAGTATTTAAATACTTATTAGCTAGTAAACCAGAGGTCAGAGTAGTCGCAGTAGAAGTCTCAGGCATGTGGTAAATGCCACGCATTCTGACTGATGTCCATTTGTCCACATTGATCTCATTTTTGGCATAGATGCCAAGCCCATGCTACTAAAGGTTTGTCGTAGTTGTTGACTCCAGCCTATGAAACAGTCATATTTGATCCAGGTCATGAAGTTTCGTGATGAAGACATAGAGGAAGTAACAACATTTGGTTGTCTCATTGGAGCATATTAAGCTTCCACATCATAACTTTGTGTAAGTTCAATCAACTCAGAGTTGAATCTTAGAATGGAGACTATGGGGGGAGTCGAGTCATTCAGCTGCTTTCAATTGGATGAGTCTCCAGATGCATCTCAGTGCACCACTGCAGTGCAGCGGCTACCGCCAAAAAATCAGAACCAGCGGAGCAAGTGGATGCTCCTCCAGTGTTAAATTAGCATTTCTTAAACCTCTAAGAAGGACTGACTAACTGCAACTTTACCAGAGTGGGAGTGCAGCTGGTTTATGACTGGGTTCCCACTCTGCCAAACCCTAAATGCCACCCTATATCTGATCGGTTGAGCATTTATTTTGGAAAAAGGAAGGTTCTTTACTTGCACTGCCCGAAGGCATTAAATCGAGCCTTGGAGGAGCCTCTTCTGGCTGCAGGTAGCTGTTGAGGCCACATTGAGTCTAGCTGAAGATGCAGTACATGTCTTGCTATGGGGTTCTGTATCAGTTGGAGTCTACATTGGAGAATTTCTGGTGCGCTGAGCTAGAGAGCATTGGAATAGTCCAGAAATCAAAGTAGAAGAGCAGTGGTTGGGTGTCCCTGGTGTGAGAAGGCCAGAAAAGAACGATTTTCCTTAGTAGTTTTAGATGATGGAAAAAGACCCTGATATATATAGATTTATGATTTCAGCAACATAATATACTTGTGAAGCATATAACCAAAATGTATGTATGGCTCTCATAGAGAGCTTTATTTCAGTTCCTGGATGGCATAACTTCTTGCTATGCCATCACAACAGTTGATAACAAAACTGGTTATCAACTGTTTTGATGTCATAAGAGCCATCCAGGCCAGGTGACAGGGATCTCTGGGAGAACACACAAGAGCCCTCGGGTCTACAAAGTGAAGAATTGGGCGGAATGTATAAATACCAGAACAGACAGGCGTCCCTTTAAAGGATGTTTTCCCTCACCCACCAAAGGTGCCAGGCTTCATCATTGGGGAACCTCCCAGCACAATGAAGCCTAGTCAAGGTGCGGGCTACAACCCCCTCAAGTTCACAGCATGTTCATGTACTTGTGACTACTCAAGCAGTTGCGTCAAAGTCTTAAGAACTGGTGGAACGGCAAATTATCACACAAATCTTTTGGATGGAAGCTGTTGTAAGGGAGTAGAGCATTGCAGGCTATTAGTTTTGTATACAATTCGGTCTCAAGATACCCAGCAGATTGAAAGATAAGTAAATCCAGAAAGGAAGACATTCTTTGCTGAATTCACAGGTGAAATGCCTCCCGTCACATTTTATGTTTTTAATCCTAGCACATGGTAGCCTGCATAAAGTTATGTGGCAAACCCTGTAGCTAGTTTTAATTCATTTCATCACATGCACTGCATCCCTCACCACGCCATCAAGCTCTCGTTGGGTATTTAGTAATTACCCCCTATCATATAAAACATCCCTGAGCTCCTCCCTCTCAATGAGGGGGTTGTAGCCTGCACCTTGACTAGGCTTCATTTTGCGAGGAGGTTCCCCAATGATGAAGCATTCCACCTTTGGTGGGTTAGGGAAACTGTCCTTTAAAGGGACCCCTGTCTGTTTTGGTGTTTATACATTCAGCCTAATTCTTCACTTTGTAGACCTGAGGGCTCTTGTGTGTTCTGTTGAAAGTATTAGGGGAGTCTGTCCTCGCTGGTCTCTGAATCTCCCCTGGCCCCCCTTTTGTGAATTGTTGTGGGGATCTCTGAGAGCCTATCAGCACAGCTCTGCTTGTCCACTTTGACTGAAAGTAGAAAGCACAGCTGCAGTAGAGGGAAGGAAGTCAGGGAATGTAGTGGGGGTTGGTTAAGGATAGCAGGTAAAGATATTCATTATTCACATTTGCATCAGGGAGGAAAGGGCATGTAATGTATAGCTCTCCCATTATCCTTTGCACAGTAGTTGAAGGGAGGGGCAGATGATTTTGGGGGCCATATTTAACATAAAATTATGGATGGGTAAAAAGTGAATTAGGGGGATGTTTTCACCTCGGATTTCTGAGTTCATCATAGACAACTCGAGCTTCACTCTCATCTATTTGACATCCCTCAGAACCCCTCAGTAAAAACATCCCTGCAATTCACTCTTGCCCATCTATAATTCTATATGATAACCATGCTTCGGAATGTCCTGTTGTGTTTCCTCATTCAGCGTGGCTTCTTACATGCTTTTTTAAAAATGTGTGAATCTTGTTAACTGCCAGATGTCCTATTTACTTCATGCTGTGCAAGTGAGAAACTCTGTGTAAATATGGGTTAAAATAGAACTTTCAGGTTGCAGTTTCACCGAATTACACCCGTGTGTAAATCAATGGGTCCTTATGTGTAAAACCAGCAGCTATTGTGTCCTTTTGCATGCACTATTACAGTTTGTACACAAGTTAGCGCAGACATTACCACCAGAAAAAACCTGGTGGAAGCCACTTGTGTGAATACAGGATGACTGCAATTTGTGCATATCTTCTGCGAAAATGGGCACTCATTCCATTTGCACATTTTACCACTACCACTTGTTTCAAAATGGCACTTTAAGTATTTCCAAATGCATGTTGCAAGAATTCAGCACAGAGGAAAGTTGCAACTGTCGTTGCTTCCCTCCTATCGGTATCTCTCTCCTGCGCCACTCTCCTGTAGTAGTGTGAAAAAACAGAGCACCCTCTACAATGCTCCACAAATCCTTACTACTAACAGGATACAGAAAGATATGTTAATGCCATTTTACAGTGCTTTTTAGATGTGTGAGTCGTGCTTCATTTCTAGGAATCATCTACAAAGGAAAACTACATAAAATGTTTGTAATGCCCACATTTATAAGTGACCCTTAAATGAGTAGAGTTGGTTTTACCAGAAAAGTTTTAGAGGAGTGTACAGGAAAAGGCAATACAAATGAGGTGGGCTTCCAAATATACATAACTCTGTAACTATGAACAAATATTTGCACTGCATTTTTTAAACGTACCTGCGCATGTAAACTTGCACCGGATCGACCCATATATAAGTGGTGCCATAGATGTAGGCCTCATTTTTAGAGGGATTTGGGGGCGGTGAGATTTTAAAATTTAAAAAAAGTACAAAAGAAAAGTATTTCCTTGAATGCAAATTAAGGAAATGCCTGACAGTGCCGTGATCCCAGACAAAAATCTCTGCATGTGCCCATCCCTGAGTTTAAGATTTCTTTGTAAAATGGTTCTGGTTCCATGCAGACAGTGTGGTTCCTTTCCTTGCTGACCATATAGAAATTACCCTATTACCACTCATCAACCGCCTACTGCTGTGATTCCAGCCTCTTTCAGCACCATTAACAGCAGCTCTGAGTAGTCTGCTGCTGTCCTCTGTTCGGCACTTCCAAATCCCAGAGCTCAACATTTACAAGCGCTGGCTATGCCAATAGGTTTGGCTTTAAAGAAATGTTTTATAGTACTGTGAAGCATTACAAGACAATAGTATGGGAATAGATATGTATTTGTGTGGAAACAAATAACTGAAGAATAATATTGGTGTAGGTTATAAGTGCAGGTGACAATAGCAATGTCAAGCCAGACCTAAAATCCATGTAGGTTAATGACTGCCCTCCTCCTGTCAGTGCTGCTGCCAGAGTAAACCAACATAAGCTATCTAAGACACTCTAATAGCATAGTGTGTGCCCCTGGAAGTTCAAGCTTAGGTGGCTGGATAAATAAACACAATGATCACAGCTTCTAAAAGGCAAGCATTTTTTCTGTGGACGCACACAACGTTTGCCCACTAAAAACATGTGGTCCTGGCACCTGGCGTGTGGCTTAAGCCAAAGCCCCTCTCTAGTGATGATCACATAATTGTCTGGTGACAGCTATGCTGGCAAGCCAGATCATAAAAATGAAGATTGATCGAGGCTGCTTCTCTCCTGGAGAACCAGGACTCAGTTTTTGAGGAGTCTATACCAAAACAGCTTTCACTGTCATAGCATGGATTACTTTGTAACCTTATCGTAGAATTATTGGGTTATGTCCCGGCAGACACTTATCTTTTTTCCATTTTGCCTTTTGTGACCTTTCACCACTGGTTTCATAGATTCCCAATAATGCAAAGATTTGGGCAACCCCACATGTCCACTAGATATGAAGTATACCCATCCAGCAAGCTGTAATCATGTTAGGATAAAAAATGTGTGGAGCTCTGTCTGTATCATCAGCCCTGATGTTTGCCACAATTTCACATTTCATGGGCCCTCCTATTTACTCATGTACTGCAAGAGGTTGTCTGGTTCTTCAATGCCAAGCTGCCATTATAGTCCCATCTCCAACCTGGTTCATGGAACAGCTTCTCAAACTCGGTGAGGAGCCTGGAGCTGTGTGGAACCATTATCCTGACATTACTATAATGTCAATAACTTTGAAAGATGCTGTCATTTTTTACTCCCACACAATCGACCTCTTCTTAGTAATGTGTTGAAATTAGGGGTGGGGGGAACTTGCTGAGTTTTACTCTGGAATTTTACAGAGTTACATAAAAGCTCTGTATGATTCCGCAGAGTTCAGCAAACTAGCGGAAATCGTCATGTTACGGTGCTCTTGCTGATTTTTAACGCTGGCAGTTTGTTTCACGTTGCAAAATCAACACGAATGCACCATGTGGGGTGCAAGAAGGTGCTGCTTCTTTGCTGTCACTGGAGTAGATTTTCTACTCGAGCGGCAACTTTCTCACTGTGAGTGATCGTGACCACCCGCATTGAGAAAATCTCACCTAGTGCACTCCCAGCACCCGAAAATCGTACTAGGAGATGTCAATGCTTGCTTGCACTCACCAACTTACCATTAGTGAGCCACACGCAAGAAAAAACTCCACCACGCAGAGGTTGGCGGAGTTTGGCCGGTACTTTGCATTACAAGTGAAATGCGGAGTGGCCAAATCTCCATGAACTCTGCCGGCAGAGTGGAATTTATCGCCCACCCCTAGTTAAAATACACTGTGACTCTATGAATCTCACAGCCTTTGTGACTCCCGAAACACTATATCAGTTTTGTAGGGGGTTGTTTGAACTATCATTTGCTGCTTCAGTACTGATGCATTAAGTATTCTGTAAATTAAAGCCTCTATCATGATCTCAGAATGATATGATGATGTACAATAGAGGATCCTTTTCAAAGCCCTTGTCCTGGCCTTCAAGGCACTTCATGATACTGGAGCCCCTTATTTAAGGAAGAGAGTTAATTTCTATCTTCCTCGGCGCTCCCTACGATTTGCATCTCTGTCGCTGGCACGGACCCCTGTGTTCCGTCGATCTCGAATAGGAGGTCGTTCCTATCAGGTTCAAGTCGCCAAACTGTGGAACTGTATGCCGCCAAATTTAAGACAGATGCAAGATCTCCTCCCTTTTAGGAAATCTTTGAAAACTTGGCTGTTCCAGCAGTAACCTTTGCGCTGTCGCTCTCAGTTCAGCTGCCACACTAAACTAGCGCCGGGACACTCTGTCGAGTAGCTGTGCACTCTACAAATACTCTGATAACATAACATAAGATACCTAATGACCTATAACTTGATGAAAGTGAGAGTTAAGACTCAAGGAAACTGAAATAGCCCACCTTCACTATTGCACCTCAAGGGAAGTCACCTTTCCAAACCAGCCTAAATGCTGAAATGGTGCAATATCCTTCTCCGGGTATAAGGTACCACCTGAATTTGTCAGCTCCCATATACAAAGCCTGCAGTACCTGGATGATACTTTATTATTCGATCACACTGCAGTAGGGCTGCAGCAATCACTGGCGGGCCTTGCTTGTTATTGTGCTGAAAACTAATTTGAAGTTAATTATGCCAAAACAAAAATCCTGGCCCGTGAAGTCAGAAATAAACGTATGGCTAAATTTAAATTTTCAATGAACAGCGTGGCACTAGAACAAGTGACAAGCCTTAAATAGCTGGGCATCTATTTCAACAACCGTGGCTCTCATGTTACACATCTTGGTCACCTAAAGGACTCTGCCCTTTCAATGATAACAAGTTTAAAAAAATTAGCTTCCAATATGAGTGGGCCCGATCTAACAGGCATCTGTAAAGTAATTAACATCAAATTTATGACAAAACTCAGGTATGGCTCATTGATTTTTAAAGACCACATCTTGTGTTGGCTGGATAAAGCGCAATTAAGATGTTGTAGACATCTATTCAGTCTCCCTGATGCGGCACCATCTTCACAGCTATGGCTGGAATTTGGTCTTTATAAGCAATCATTAATGTTAAAGGCGTAGTTCTTGGTATGCTATGTGAAGCTCAGGTCTGCAGCGCCAGGGGCCCTGATGGAAATGATAAGGCAAGGTATCCATGACAAAAAACTAATGTGGGAACCTTTCTTGAGGGAGGCAATAGAAGCCCTACATGCGCCAAACATCTTTGAGTACAGCTTAACCCCAAAGCTTACTGCAGAATTGCTGCTAAAAACTGCATGGATACAGTCCAGAATTGACGACAAACAAGAACTGTCTCGAAAAGCCCATGTGAAGCACTGTACCAAGAGCCGGGAAAAGCAGTGTACTTAGCCTGCCACATGAAACTGGCAGTTAAAAAGACCTCCTGAGACTGAGATGTGATCTAATCCCCCTAAAAGACTATACATTGGGGTGGTAAACAGGGTGTATAGGGCAGCACTGCCGCCTATGCAACTAATAGAAGGAAAGTCTTTCCCACCTAATATGCATTTGTCCAGTTTTGAAAAATCTGACATGTTTCTGGTTGAAATCTTTGTTCCGTAAACTTGGCATAAGACAATGTAATATGGCTATCTGCGAATGTCCTAGAGTTGTGAACCCGCAGCTGTCAGCTAGATGCGTGCAATTCCTCAAAGAAGCTCTAAAGCTACTGAATTTACCATCAGAGAGTTTTTAACTACCTTCCCCATCGAAAAGTCATCCATTTTTAGTCGGACTACACATGGTTCTTGGACTTTGGCTTTATTTTTAAAACAGCTGTCCATATTGCAGGCAAGAGGGATTCTCGTAGGAAGTTGTATTTGTATTACAGACTTTCTATGGCAGTATTAGACCGGCCACAGTACTACTTCCTAGAGCACACCACCTTTGTCCTGGAACAAGGTTTAATAGGCTGGGGCAGCCACGGCTTGTCCTGTTCTAAAGTAGATTAGTAGACCCCAGCCAAAATGCAGTTCTTTTAGTAGACCACTGTTGCATTCCATCTAAATAACAATAGAAACTATGCAACTGGACAAGCTGCAGAGACGCTATTCAAGGGTTTTGCTGGGTGCAGTTAGTAACAATAATTCATCACTAAACATTTTCTCTTAATAGTTCTCGAGTTAGTCCACAAACCTTCTGTGTATGGAGTAGGTTGGTTTTTTTCGCTATATTTGATGGCCCTTTTAATCTTATGTGGTCGTTATCGCACCTTGCACTTTAGTGGATCTGGCTCCCTACGGAGTTGAGTGCTGCTGCATATAGCTACGGATTATGCCATGAATTGTCTGTTGTACAGTTTTATTTGGTTTAGCTAGATTGCTGTTTTTTATATTTATATTGTGATGGTTTTAAACAACTTGCCACAGTAAAATTCTATCTATCTTCTCTGGGTATTTTTCCACTGTCTGATGATTTTGTGGTCACTCCTGAAAAAACACACAACCTATGTACGGTTGGAAGAGTGTGAGGGAAAGGAGCATCAACAGTTCCATTGTCAGTGCACCAAATTGTGCTAGTTCTACATTTCAGGATTTCCAGAGCCTACTACAGAGTATTCACTTATAAAGCCCCTTTTGGTCCAGAATAAAACGTCTGCATGAAAATGTCTCATGAATTATATTTTCTTCATTAATTGGCTAATTATTTATCCTCTATTAAGATTGGCAAAAAAGCTCCAAGGTCCACTGTTATTGATTCAAAACTGAATAGTTTAAACGTTATGGGATATTACCCACCTGATCAAATTAGAATTTGACAAAGTTCAATCTTTGGTTCTATTAGGCCACGTTTCCTTTCTTAATACCTAGAAGTTGGTGGTGACAAGGCAGAGACAATTTTCTGGTGTTCCTTCCGAGACTTCTAGAGTGTCCTAAATGCTGACTTATGACAGTGAGCAATAGTGAGCATTTCTTACGGAACACATTGATAAATAGGTATGATAGGATATTAATGGTCAGTTCTTGACAGCTTCATACTGGATAGAGGAGAATTTGTTAAACGTCTGTCCGTCACCAATTTGCTAAAGTCATTATTTCCTCAATTCTGACAGTTCTATTTCAAACGTCACATGGAGTAAAGATGCTCTTTGCATAATGGACCAATTTAGCATTCTTTTGTAGGAAAGCAGGTACTTATTTAAACTCACCAGTTATATTTCTGAAAGACACTAAAAGAAATTTAGTAGAGAACTAACAACAACATTTACATTTTCCAAAACAACAACGGGCTACAACATTCAGGTTACCTCATTTGAACAAGAAAACAATCAATTAACAACCAAATAAAATGCATCATCTTAAAATGTAATTAAATGAATTGGTGTGGAAGCCCAGATAGCTCTCAAATCAGAATATTTAATTATCATTTTGGGGTAGTGTGGTAGCGGCATTGAAGAATCAGTGTTGGGACATCACACCTCCTCTAATGTATGTCGTGAAGCTGAGCCTGGCGGTCTTGGGCATTGACCCGAGTTAAGCAAGTGATCCGGAAGAAGTGACAATAAGGCAGAATTAATAGAAAGTTTGTTATAGTGTGATGAATTAGGGGCTCAAGAAATCCATGATGTAGAACATGAGATGATTAGGTGGCCTGTACATAACTTAAAATGGCGATCCAGACTTTCCTGACTACATAGAATTATGAATTTATTAGAAAATAATGTGTCATGGGAAAACATGGTGTATTTCCTCTTTAGTGAGTAGTAGGCATCACTTTTACACTCTTATGTGGATACTGCATTTGTTAGGCATGGGGATACTGAAGATGGATGGATTGCCTAAAGGTCACAGGAACGACCCTTCATACCAGAAAAATTTCCTGGCTCCCGAGAGTTCTGATGGTCGAGGCCCTCATTACCAGAGCTGTCTTAATTCCAGGGGGGGCTGTAACAGCAGTCACTGGCTCCATTGGCATTACAAGATTTACTTTCACCCATTGTTTTCTGTTGCAAATAGCAGCTGAAAACGGCAGTGAAAGTCTGGCCCAAAATGAACAATTTCCAGGGGATTGGAACCTGGAATTACTGCCACCCCCCGGACCCACCACTAATTCCTTATTTCTTACTGGATCCTCAGGGTCCAACAAATGATAGAACAGATTTTCCCCAGCTCCAGTGTTATAGGTAATTCTAGTATTGGTAACACCGCGGCGGGGAGCCACTAATGAAGGCCTGAGTGTCAAAAGATCAATACCATTGTATGGTTCTTTTGTCTAGGGACAAATATTTCTCTTTGTTTGTGTAAAGGAGTAAGATACACGCCGCCTGGAGGTCTTTCCAGAGGTGGAGGCACAGATGTACGCCATCTTGTGGTTATAGAATCTATGTATACAAATTTGATGGCAAGCTAGGGATCCTGAGGTACAGTGGCTTTTTAAATTATTTTGGGCTTTTCTTATGTTGTGACCATTATGTGGATGATTAATACAGCTGCTATTGGTCTTGGCCGTTGAAGATTTGCATGTGTTTTTTAATTGTTCGACACTACAGCCATCTTATAGTTCTTTTTAAGTGAAAGTGCTATTGCTGACCTATTGATTTGATAAGCAGGTGACATTTCCAACATTGTATAATTTGATAAGTAATACAATGACAAGGGCTTTGTATGTTCAATTTGCCAGCACTTTGAGATTCCTGGCTACATCTCTGGGCTTTAGGGTGAATTTGCTTGAGTGGCTATCACGTGTATTTCATTCAACTCTTGGAGCGATTGAGGCATCTCCAAATACAGAGCACACCAAATAGTGCAAAATTGCCTATCAAGCACAGTGTTGCCCATTTCGCTGCACACGCCCCTTTGGTGATGTCAGGACACCTGCTTGCAAACCTTTTGCCAACCCAATAATATTTTTTACAATTGCCTTCACCGGGTGTACCCCCACTATCACACTCCCCACCCCTATGTTACAGGTCACCCTCACTTCTTGTATTATTCAGAGCATATAACACACTTTGACTGGTATAGTATGGGTCAATTTCCCTAAAGATGTCAAAATGTCTTAAATCACTAAGGAAGCAATACTCCAGTCCTGTGCTTTTACTGAAAGGCCCCCTGCATCACAAAGGTTTGTGAAAGGAGAGCCCAGGACTGTAATATTATTCCTTGGTCATGTTTGGTCAGTTTACACTCCCTCTACATTTTATGCCGAAAATTTGACGGAACAGGTAGGTTTTTGTAGTGAGCTGATCTCGGCCTTTCGTTTAACTTTTGGCTTCTGACTTGCAATTCATTTTCAAAAGGTTCTTTCATCCGGCGACATCGTAAGTTTGTTTTCTTTTTCAATGCTGAAGTTGTACTTTTATTTACTTACACATTTGGATGTCATCATACGTACGGCTATGTGAGAGTGTTCATATTAAACTGCACTTTATAAAACGAATAAAAAATATATACACTCATAAAGCGCCCGCCAAAGGCAAAACCTTTTATAGCTCCAAGAATCGTAATGTGCAACACACATGAGAAGTTAATTTTGTCCAGACGCAGGCTTCGCTGCAAAGCTTCAACTTCTAAAAATGTAATAAACCTCCAGATGTTTGCAGCTGGAGAGCATTAACTGGTCATAAGTTTAAAAAAAATATATATTTTATTGTTGTTAACAAAAAAGAAAAAAGCCACAAAAGGAGAAAAAGGAAACAGAACAAAAGATCATAGATCCACATTTCATACTGGCACATTATGGATATGCATATTTACACAAATATTTACACATTGATCCACTTTACAAATTTTTTACTGTTTACAAGCCAGAAAATCGAAATCATAGTTATAATCATGAAAACTTGAAGCACCAAACTAAACATGGTGACATGTTTACTTATTGGCGAGTGGAGAGATGCCTACAGATTGATATTTAGTTGCTATGCATGCTACTGTAGCCAATCTGTTATAGGGGCCCATATCCTTTGTCCCTTTTCCCGTCTCCTTCGCCCTTTCAGCCGATAAGCTGACATTTCAAGATTATATACTGCAAGAAGCCGGGAGCGCCAGTTACAAAAAGTGGGGGGGTCAGGACTGATCCAATGGGAAGTAATACACAGTCGGACTATGGCCATTGATATAAAAACAAACCCAGTGATAGCCCTCGACCAGCTCATATTGCCCACTACTCCCAAAATAACCAAATCTGAAGTGATAGAAATTGGAAGTCCTAAGACTTTTGTAAGGAAATGTTCGACATTCTAACATAGGGCAAGAAAAAAACATATGAACAGTATCTGCTGATAGCAAACCACACCTACTACATGACCCGCCCGTATTCCCTCCCCATTTAGCAATTTTTGCCGGTGTATAATAAAGATCGAAAATAGACATATAATGTTGGCTCTGATGGCTTCCGGCTAGAAGAGTCTGGCTGGCTAATACAAGTGAATCCTCAATATTAATACCCTCCTTCCCAAATTTCCGGTCCCGTTTATCATTCTGGATTAATAGATCATCTGGGAGAGTCTCCAACAGTCTGATAAATTCCACCTATCCGAGATTTCTTTTGAATTGATTCGATTATTGGTACCTTCCCATATTTTAAAACCATGCCTTGTGTTCTACTATCTAAAAAGCTACGAATCTGTAAAAATTTGAAGAAATCTCATTTGTCCAAGCCATATTTTCCTTGAAGAAAGGAAAAGGAGGCTAATTGGTCTTCATGGCTCAAATCCCCCACCGTACTAATCCCAAAAAGTTTACCCCATCTATATGCGGTTGGATCTTGAAAGATTGCCGGTAAGATCCCAATGGCTGAAAATGGCGAATATCTATTGATATTGGAAATTTGAAATCTGCGACGTATCTTTCTCCAGATCAGATAGGCGGCCTCAATTATCTTAAATCTAGTCTTTTTATAATAACTAGGTTCTAAAACCTTAACCAGACATTGTTTAGCATTATCCCCCATAGCTATTTCATAAATAGTTGGTCTGGCAGCCTCTGAGCATTGGGACCTGTCTCCGACTAAAAGTACCCCCATATGTTGCAACATACATGCCCAATAATAAAGCAGAAAATTTGGAATGGCCCAACCGCCTCGCAGTCTTGGGAGGGTCGACCACTTGGCCGCTCTCCTGGATCTATGATAGCTCCACAAAAACCTGCAGCACATCCTTTCGATCCTTTTAAACCATGAAGTGGGAAATTCTAAGGGAATAGTCCTGAACAGGTACAAAAATTTGGGAAATACCGTCATTTTGATAACATTACTTCGCCCATACATGGACAAATAAAGATGGTCTAGCCTTTCCAGTGTCTGATTAGTTGTATCGATCATGGGGCCAATATTTATATCAGGGATTTGATCAACCTCTACAGTAAGCTTTACCCCGAGATATGTTGCTACTGACACAATTGGCAAGTCCGGAAAAGACTCCATTCCAGAATAGAGAATCTGAGTCTTGTCTGTATTTAATTTATACCCTGAATGAATACCATAACGCTCAGCCTGATCTTTAACTGCCGGATATGCCAAAATGATATCAGATGTTAATATTGCGATATCGTCGGCATAGGCCAGTATCTTATATTCGATATCATTTACCTTCACTGGCCGGATGTTACTACATTGTTCTAGTTTCTGCAGAAAAGGATCAGTATACAATGAGAACAAGAGAGGGGAACAGGGGCACCCTTGCCTAGTACCCCTGCTTATATTAAACGAATTAGACTCCTGCCCTGAAATACGAATCCCGGCCACCGGTGATAGATACAGAGCCTGGATTGCCTGAATAAATTCATTAGCTATCCCCTTCCATCGTAGGACGGACCACAGGAACCGCCAGGAGACCCTGTCGAACGCTTTCTCGGCGTCCAACAGGATCATCCCAAGCGGATACCCCGTGCCCAATCAAGAAGGTAGATAGCCCTCCTGACATGATCAGTCGTGTCCCGCCCAGGAATGAACCCGTGCTGTCGTAGGGAAACCAAAGGATTAATGATATCACCTAATCTAGATGCTAAAAGTTTTGAATAGATCTTGCTATCGGCGTTAATGAGTGAGATGGGTCTATACGATGATGGATTTAATTCTGATTTGCCCTTCTTTTTAAATACAACAATAGTAGTTCTCCTCCAAGAATCAGGAATATGACCCCGCTTTGCTGTCTGAAATAAAGATATTAAATCTGATTTTAATAAGTTCCGAAATGTTCTAAAAAATTCAAGAGGGATCCCATCCGGGCCAACAGCCTTACCAGAGGCTAGGGAAGTTATAGCTGCTACTATCTCTTCCCAAGTAATTGGGGCCGCAAGAATCGAATTTTGATCTGATGTAACTTTAGTGGTTTGAAGATCTTCAAAAAATTCCTCTAGAGGATCAACCCCACATCCATCAGCCCCTTCATTTTCTCTCTCAGTATAAAGCTGTTGATAAAAGTTCTGAAATACCTTCAGGACCCCTGTCGGAGAGTCCTGAATTTGGCCAGACTGGCCTTGAATTCTATTAATTCTATTTGAGACCTCCCTCTGTTGTAATCGCTTGGCCAGAACCCTACCAGTATTTTCTCCGAGTTCATACGCTTCAGTTCTATATTGTGCATATTTAATAGCAAGTTCTTCACTAAAATGCTGGTGTATCTTAGCCTTAATAACGGCAATTAACTGCTGACATTCTTCAATATCTTCAATATTTTGGCCACCACAGATTTTCTGCATCATCTGCACCTCTGCCAGCCTAAGTTGTTCCACCCAATCCCTCAATTTGTCCTTAAGCACCTTTCGGCGGTAGCAGGAATAATTAAGAGTCTCTCCACGAACGGCAGCCTTGAAAGCATCCCAGACTATCGTGTCTGAGGCCGAGTTTCTATTAAAATCAAAAAATTCTGCCAGCCACTTGGCCATATGTTCACAATACAGCTTATCCAACAATAATTTGCGTTCAACGGTCCATGACCTCGGTTCCTCGACAAATCCATTTAATGGAAGTTCCACCACTATAGGGTTGTGGTCTGAAATAACCCTAGGGGCTATATTAATACTGGTTCCTTCTGCCATCTGGCGTGACACAAAGACATAGTCAAGGCGGACCAGCTTATTATGAGGGGCGGAATAGAAAGTATATCCCAAGTCCATCCGTTTATGTCTGTACCATAAATCAGCCAGCCCCTGCTCCCTGACTAATCCCCGTAAAGCCTTAAAAGTCCTGATTTTCCGCCCATGATATAGAGAATCACTAGACAGATCGAAATTGCCCTCCAAATGAATATTAAAATCTCCGCAGAGAATTAGCGGATATGGCCATGTGGCAAGTTCAATACTTAAATAATTCAAGACTTCCGGATCATTCAGATTTGATCCATAAATAGAACAAATTGTGAGAGGGGCACCATTGATTCTAAATTCGATGATCACCCAGCGCCCAAATTGATCCTCCTTAACTCTTTGACATGCCCCTAAACCCCGTCGTGCATAGATGGCCACCCCCCTAATAGTGGTGCTTTGCCGTGTATATGCCAACAAATCCAAACCGATTTCCTTCAACCAGCCACTTTTACTACTAGGGATATGAGTTTCCTGTAAGCGTAGTATATCAATCCTCATAAAATGTACACACTTGGCCAATAACCCCCTTTTTTTCCTGTCATTTAAACCACAGATATTCCATGAACATACAGAAATTCCGGCCCTTCTACCAGTCATCTTTGGAAGAGCCAGTTTCTTCAATAAGTTTGAACAAATGAAGCTGAGAGCTATTCCCATCGGTACCAGTATTTACCCGTTTCCTTAAACACCGTAGATCGTGAAAAAGTATTAACAACAACATTATAGCCCCGTCCACACATCCCCCACACCTACCCCCCACCCTCCCCCCAACTTGCCCCCCACCCCTCTACCCCCCCTATTGGAACCCTCCCCCTACACCCCCTACACCCCCCCCACCTACCCCCCACCCTACGAGGCATGGGGGCCAACTGTCCCTGGTGAAGCTGAGTTAACACACCCGCCCCTCCATACTGCTAGACCTTGAGCTCAATCTATGTATACTACATAAGAAAGAAAAAAAGCGATTATGGGCAACCAAAGAATAGAATCTGAGAAACAAAAAAAGACAGATCAGGAACTAGCCCCACCTCCCGTGAAAAAAGCCCTAGTATAAAAGGTCCATGAAGTCATTAGAGTTCGAGGCTTAAAGAAGACGATTACCATCTATGTACCAGACTGGGTATAGACACCTGGGAAATCTAAGGAGTTTTTAATGACATTAGAAGTTCTTTGGCCTGAATTTCTGACTGAAAATACTGCGTGCGCCCTTGAGAGACCACCTTCAATTTCGCAGGATTAATGAGAAAGGCCTGCGCTCCTTTTGCCTGGAATTCCGGAATTAATTGCCGCAGAAGCCAGCGCTTTTCAACAGTCTTTTGACAGAAGTCAGGATGGACAAAGAAATCGCAGCCTTTCCCTGCTCTTTTCCGGTCCGGTCTGGCAAGATCATATAAAGACTCCCTGGCCAAAAAATTGTTCAAGGAGATCAAAATAGCGCGTGGATAATTACCAGATTGCCCTCATGCTCTCCGCTGATTAAAAGGAAAGCGATGGGCCCTTTGAATTTGAGTCTTCCAGTCCCATTGCAGTAAGTCAGGAAAGGCCTCCTCAAAAAGATCGATCATGAACTGACGGACATCCGACCCCTCCTTTCCCTCGGGAATGCCTAAAACTCGCAAGTTGTTCCGTCTGGCGCGATTTTCCAAGTCGGTCAGTTTCAGCAAAGTATCGTCTCTTAAAGATTGCAGAGATTCGGTCTTCTTCTGCGAGTTTAACTCATCTTCCAATTGGGAGATCCTGGTTTCCGCCTCTCCGATTCTGGTTGCGAAGTCTGCACAGGTCTTGGCCATTCTCCGGATGGAATTTTGCAATTTTCTACATGCCCCTTGTGTCCGGGAACTCTCAGCCCTTGTTTCCTCCCGATGGGCCATAATCACTTGGTATATCGTGGAGAGCGTGATTTCTTCAGTGCCGTTGGATATGCTACCAGTCTCTGCGGATATCTCTCCCTTTCCTTCATTAGCTGTCTCTCCCAGGTTTGGCGAGTAGGAGTAATCCCAGACCATACTGCCGGTAGTCGCCTCGACCCTATTAGCTAGTACTGTAAGAGCGGGAAGTTTCTTGACGGTTCCAGGATTAAGCAAAGATCTGTCCCCCTCTTCCTCTTCCTCCCAGCGTACACTACTAGTGTCACTCCCTTCCACTTCCACTTCCCCTGCCCAATCCTTATCCTGGCCATCCTCTTCCGAGGGGCTTGAATGATCTGACAAAGAAAAGAATTTATCGGTGACATCCTCCTCTCTGCAAATGAATTTGTTGCCTTCTTTCTGGATAGCCAGCTTACTAGATAGAGCTGTATCCATACTCCCTATTTCCAGGCCATCTCATGTGTGGACTCCATTTCCCAGAATACATTGGGATTGCTGTGTTTGCTGTGGTAAAGTATAGCAGTCTGTTATTGCCAAAGGGAGAGGCTTCTCACTGTCCCCCGTCTCGCCAGAATTAGCATCAATTGAGCCCGAGATAGCATCAGGGAGACCTGTTATCCCCTGTTCTGCCCCCCCATGATTCAAGGTGGTATCCTGGGTCAGAGCAACCTGTGCCACCGTTTCCCTCTGCGCTGAGACATTCAAGCTCCTGATTTTCCCCGTGGGAGGTAACTCGGCACCACCAGCGGGACTACTCGTCACTTTGTTTCTTGCCGACTGAGCCTTAAACAGCGCAGGTACTGTTTGCTTACCGCGTGTAACAGCTCCATCCTTGGCCGGTTTCTGCTGCTCGCCTGAGTCCAACATCTTGATACCAGATCGGCGGCTAGCAACAACAGAGCATCCTCCATCAACGGGGCCAGCAGGAGCTAATTTTGCAGAGTTGTCCGGGCCGGTAGTCATGCCGCGCCCCCTAATTGTTTTGCTGGCAGTCTTCGGTGGCATCACTGCGGCTCTCTCCGTGAGTACCGGCAAGAGAGGTAGAGCAGCCGGACAGAGAGGAGCTCGGGACGCCAATCGACAGGGGAACGGGACCCCCCACAGGCAGGACCGCAATCTCCAGAGCATCCGCTGAATCCAGAGAGTAAGTTTTGTAAAAAAAAAAGAAGGTGTCTATTCCGCCATTGCCTTCTACGCTGCGGTGTCCAGAATCGCTTTCAGAACGGGTCTTAGCAGGAGAGGGTAGGTGCTCAGCTCACTCGGCCGACTGACCGGCCGCCATCTTGCCCCCTCAAAATGACAACATGTCTGGTCATAAGTTTTATAACGTAAAAAAGGTTCCGTTTTCTGCTGGGAACACTTTCAACGGAAAAAGGCCAAAATCCACTTTTTGTTTGCAAGAAATTAACTGCTTTTACATAATATGTTAGTTAAATTTTTCGTAAAGTTGTTTTTTTATGTAATAAAAGCATTTCGAGTTAGATCCACAATAGGACGTTTTCCAGTTCTTACCCGAATATGATGATTTAGTAAAACATCTGGTGAATGACATAGGATTGATGAGGGAGGAGGGTTGCGATAGAGCTGCTCTAGCTATCTAGCGAGGTCCTTAAATGTGGTGTGGGTTAACAGCAGTTAGATTCCGGCCAAGGTGCAATATGAATCCTCCTCTCATCCTTCTCAAACTCCAGCTAATGCAGGGATCTCAAGCTACCAAAGCCGATGGCTGAGTAATTTGTCCAGTCCAGTTTTTCTGTTTTGCATAGTACTGGTTTTTATCATGTGATAACCAGGGCTACTTGACCCAGAATGCAAAGCAAAAACCTGGACAGGATGAATGAATGACTGAAAGAATATTGCATTTGTAAAGCGCAACTGTCACTCCAAATGGAGCAACTTGCCGCTGAGCGGAGAAGCATAAAGTTCATAGCGGAAAGAGTAGACATGCACACAAGCGTGGGTCCTTACATCAGAGAGTGGCATACTGAATTAGAGGCTGCGAAGATCCAAGTTTTCAAATGTTTCTTAAAAAGTAATTCTGAGTCAATAAATCTGAGATGTCTGGGGAGTTGATTCCAAGCCCTAGTCCCTAGGACATCTAGGACATCAAGAGGTTTGCCACCTTTAGTCTTACACATAGTCTTATCAATCAATCAATCAATCACGGCATTTATAGAGCGCGCTACTCACCCGGGAGGGTCTCAAGGCGCTGGGGGAGGGGGTAAGTTACTGCTCGAACAGCCAGGTCTTGAGCTGCTTCCTGAAGGAGAGATGGTCCTGGGTTCGCCGAAGGTGAGTGGGGAGGGAGTTCCAGGTCTTGGCTGCCAGGTAGGAGAAGGATCTTCCTCCGGCGGTGGTTCTGCGGATGCGTGGTACGGTGGCGAGGGCGTGGCTGGTTGATCGTAGCTGGCGTGTGGGCATGTAGAAGGTCATGCGGTCGTTGAGGTACTTTGGGCCCAGGTCGTGGAGGGCCTTGTGTGCGTGGGTGAGGAGTCTGAACGTTATTCTCTTGCTGACGGGGAGCCAGTGCAGGTCTTTCAGGTGTCCGGTGATGTGGCTGTGTCGGGGGATGTCCAGGATGAGTCGTGCGGAGGCGTTCTGGATGCGCTGGAGTCTTTTTTGAAGTTTGGCTGTGGTTCCGGCGTAGAGGGTGTTCCCATAGTCCAGTCGGCTGGTGACGAGTGCCTGGGTGACGGTCTTCCTGGTTTCAGTGGGGATCCATCTGAAGATCTTGCGGAGCATGCGCAGGGTGTTGAAGCATGAAGATGAGACGGCGTTGACTTGTCTGGTCATCGACAGGGAGGAGTCCAGGATGAAGCCCAGGTTGCGTGCGTGGTCCGTTGGCTTGGGCGCGGTGCCCAGGGCCGGGGGCCACCAGGAGTCGTCCCAGGCGGAGGGTGATGAGCCCAGGATGAGGACTTCCGTCTTGTCTGAGTTCAGTTTAAGGCGGCTGTTCCTCATCCAGTCGGCGACGTCTCTCATCCCGTCGTGTAGGTTGGCTCTGGCGGTGGTGGGGTCGTTGGTGAGGGAGAGGATCAGCTGGGTGTCGTCGGCGTAGGAGATGATGTTGAGGTTGTGTCGGCGTGCGATGGCTGCGAGGGGGCTCATGTAGATGTTGAAGAGGGTTGGGCTGAGTGAGGATCCCTGTGGAACGCCGCAGATGACTTCGGTGGCTTCGGATCTGAACGGGGGAGGCGGACTCTCTGGGTTCTTCCGGCGAGGAACGAGATGATCCATTCCAGTGCTTTCTCTCGGATTCCGATGTTGCTGAGGCGCTTCACTAGGATGCGGTGGCAGACGGTGTCGAACGCCGCGGAGAGGTCCAAGAGGATGAGGGCAGCTGTTTCCCCGTTGTCGGTTAGGGTTCTGATGTCGTCGGTGGCTGCGATAAGGGCGGTCTCGGTGCTGTGGTTGGCCCGAAACCCGGACTGCGAGGGGTCGAGGGATCCATTCGTCTCGAGGAAGGCGGCAAGCTGTCTGTTGACGGTCTTCTCGATGACTTTGGCCGGAAACGGAAGGAGCGAGATGGGACGGTAGTTCTTAAGGTCGGTGGGGTCCGCAGAGGAGTATCTCAGAGTTCTGGTGGTGGTGTAGTGAGTAAATCTAGAGACTAGATATTTTGGTCCTGACGCGCTATAGGGACTAAAGGTGAGCAACAGGATCTTGAATAAGACCCTTTTATGTATTAGCAGTCAATGAAGGGCTTTAGGAACTGTTGAAGCCGAAGAACGGCATGGCAGTTTCAATACAAGCCTAGCAGCTGATGTTGCACCGTCTGAAGCTTCTGTAACACTTGTTTAGTGGCGCTTGCATATAGATTGTTACAGTAGTCCAGTCTAGACGTGATTAATGCACTGTCTTTCTTGCTGCACAGGGAAGATAGTCGAAAAATAATGTCAAAAATGTTATTAACTTGAAACACATTCCTGCCATTCCAAGTGCGTGTGGACGAAAGAAAAGAGAAGCATCAAATTTCACGCCATGGTTTTTTACCACCTCAACTGTATTGGGCGGGGGGGAGTGCAGAATGTGGCCACCATAGTACCGGATCAAAGGTCTTCCTAAAAGCATAAGCATAATCTCCATCTTATCTGTATTGCATTTAAGGTGATTGGATTGCATCCACCGAATAACTTCAGTTAGGCAAAGCTTGAAATTGAACTCTGAGTCAGTGGAATCTTTGTCTAAAACCAGAATCAGCTGCATATCATCTGCATACAAGGTTGTTTAGATACCAAAAGATGATATCAACGCAATGAGTGGGGCCATGTATATATTAAACAATGCAGGTCTAAGAGATGAGCCCTGTGGTACACCCGAATTGATGGTCTTTTCAGGTGATAAATATGGTCCTAGTACTACTGTTTGCCTGCGATCTGCGAGAAAAGATTTCAGCCAGGCCAGGGCCAGATGGGAAATGCCACAACTTTTAATATGCTGTAGTAGATTGTCATGCTAGATAGTATCAAATGCAGATGGGATTGGATAACCTACTCACTAATACACATGTGGAAAATTGAGAGCACTGCCATTGATGCGTGCCAGCAGCCAAGGCTTATTTGAATACACTGATTTGCAAACGTTTTCTGAAATGCAAACAATTTGGCAGTGCTGGCAAGGATGGATCGAGAGTGATCCAGAGCCAGAGGCCTGTACTTCGTGAGATCAGTCCCGCATGCTGAGCTGTTTGAATGTGACTAAATCATCGCTGTGTGAGGATAAAATCCAACCATTCATGATCCTGGGATTTTGTTTTTTCATATGCTGTTATTTAATGTATCATAGTTATCCACGCTCTTCTTCTACTGGCCTGCAGTTATTTGATCTATATAGCTCCATTCATTTTCCTAATTTTGTCTGTTACACTTCATCTAGTGGTTGGTGCATTCCAAATATCATGTGCCATTTCGCATGGCCACCCTCACTTACCCCAGTTTTTGCTCCTCGCACTAAATGTAGTACCGCTGCCCTCCGGCATACTAGAATATTGTCTGCAGTTCTATGTTACAACTGCAGGCATAACTGTCAACAGATGCTGAGGCTATGGATGACGATCTTGGAATTTATACTTATAAATTATGTTCTCTGTGATCGTGTAAGTTCTACTTACGCAACAAAAGATTGCGAATTGGGCGCATTGTTGCGAGACCTGAACCTATAGCCAAATCTCCCTCTGGTTCACACATTTCTTCTAATTTGCCCACACTTAGTTTAATACAGATGTTAGAGGGGCCCACACTCACTGCTTAGTGCTGCAGCAGAAATGTTCACTGCACGGTAAACAGGTGCGCATCCCTGACCTGAGTGACCCGGCTGCATGTGATATCTGGCATTCTGACTTTTTGTGGCCTAGCTCACACGCTAATCCAGTATGTGCGCTGATTCCTAGGCCTGTCTTTGGACTCTGATGTCCAGACCCTGGTTCTGCAACCTTGAGGGGTGCAACAAGTGTGCTTGTTAGCTTAAATGGGAACTCTGTCTATGTTCTTGTTAGAAATGGGGGTCTCTAGTTGGCAAGGGTTTGCACCTTTGTCCAAGTAGGGACTCTTCCTTCTAGTCAGGATAAGGGAGTTACACTCCTAAAATAACCCCTGCTCACCCCCTTGGTAGCTTGGCACGAGCAGTCAGGCTTATCTTAGAGGCAGTGTGTAAAGCATTTGCACATAACCAACAGTAACACAGTGAAAGCACTACAAAAGGACACCACACCACTTTAGAAAAATATCCAATATTTTTAGATACTCAAAACAAGACCAAAAACGACAAGGATATCCACAATACAGTACTTGAAAAATAGATACTTTGCAAGATGTCTTCTAAACTGCAGAAATACCTCAAAAGCGCAGTTCGTACGAGTCGGTAGCTCCGTCCGGGGCTACCGCGATGCTGAAAACAACAGAGTCTAACAGTTCCAGCTGACCGCGTCGATACGGGCAAGCAAAAGCGTGAACAGACTCGGTAACAGTACCTTTCTTGTTGTGGCTTACACGGAGGTGCGAGCCGGTCGTGGCAACCGTCGCGGTTGCGTTGCAAAATGGAAGCGGTGTAGGGCGCGGTGTCCTCTCGATGCGGTGCAGGAAGCGGCTTAGTGACGATCGTCCAGACGGTATCGGTGAGACCAAGGCTTATGGTGCAGGGCGAGACGGTGCTCGATGCGGTGCTGGCAGGTTGCGGTGCAGGCGACAGAGCCGGTTTGCGGGAGCTGGCATCGGTCAGCCCAGACGGCTGTGTGGGACGAGGCGGTGCATCGTGAAACTTTACGAGCGGTGCCCCCAACTATGATGTGGTCACGGGTGTCGAGTCAGCAGCAGCGACAGCGTCGGTGAGACCAGGATGACAAAGTGAAGCGAGGCGGTGCGGACTGGGGTGCCCACAGGTCACGGTGCAAGCAGCTGCCCGGTGGAGTCGGACGTCGTCGTCGGTGAGACCAGGGTTGCGGTGCGAGATGCGGACGGTGCGGTCTGCGTTGCTGTCAGGACACAGAGCCAGCGACGGAGTCGGTGACGGAGTCGGTTCCAGTTCCCTTCTCTGTGGCAACTGAAACAACGGCTACAGAAGTGGTACCTAGAGGTTGGTGAAGTCTTTGCAGTCCCTGAGACTTCAGAACAGGAGGCCAGCTCAATTTCAGGCCCTTGGAGATACTCAGCACAAGTAAAGAAAGTTCAGTCCAGTCCTTTTACTGCCCAAGGCAGAAGCAGCAACTGCAGGCCAACCCAACAAAGCAACAACACAGCAAAGGGGCAGTACTCCTCCTGGCAGCTCTTCCAGCTGTTCTTGGCAGGTTCCTTGATTCCAGCGAGTTCTAAAAGTCTGGGGTCTGGGCCCCTCTTTTTATACCCAAAAATCCTTTGTTCTCTGAAGGCAGACAGTGTCTGTACCCAGCCAAAACCAGTTCTGTGGGGCACTTTGCAAGTGCACAACAACCTCCATTATCAGGGTGAGCCCTGGCTCCAGACACACCACAGGGGGGGTGGAGCCATCCTTGTGGAAGGCAGGCACAGCCCTATTCAGGTGCAGGTGCTACTCCTCCCACCACTCCAAATGCAGACCAGGCCTATTCAGCCCAGCCCTGACTCATCAGGCTCTCTGGAGCCACTGCCCCTCTCCAGCCCCTGTCATCCAAAGCCAGACATGCAATACACAAACCTAGCAGAGGCATACTGGATGGCTAAGCAAGAAAATACCTACTTTCTAAAAGTGGTATTTTCAAACACAGAATGTAAAAATCACCCTCACTAAAAGATGCATTGTAACATTCTGAGTTCAGGCATATCAAACTTTATTTTCCTACCTTGTTCCAAGGGGTGGTTATGTTTATAAGATGTTATAAACAAACTCCCCATTCTTTCCTATGGGAGCAGGTAGCCTTGCAATAGTGAAAAAAATGAAATTGGCAGTATTTCACTATCAGGACATGCCACACACATCAGGGCATGTCCTACCTTTCACATACAATGCACCCTGCCCACGGGGTACCTTGGGCCTACCATAGGGGTGACTAACATGTAAGAAAAGGGAAGGTTAGGGACTGGCAAGTGTGTGCACTCGCCAAGTCAACATGGCAGTCCTAGACTGCACACAGGCTCTGCAATGGCAGGCCAGAGTTACATTTACAAGCTGCTTGTGTGGGTGGCACAATCCAGTGCTGCAGCCCACTAGCAGCATTTGACTTACAGGCCCTGGCACACTCAGTGCACTTTACTGGGGACTGACAAGTAAATCAAATATGCCAATCATTGAAACACCAATTCATAACACAATTTACAACAGGAGCACTTGCACTTTAACACTGATCAGCAGTGAAAAAGTGCTCAGAGACACTAAGCCAGCAAAAACAGAGTCAAAACCGGGAGGTCAGAAAGCAAAAAGTCAGGGGAAACACGCCAAAAGATGCCAAGCCTACCAGTTCTGGATTGTTGACATTAAGCGATGGTGGCAGCGTACCATGCTTATTATCCTGGCACTAAACAGACCTTTTTCTCTGATTCAGCCAACTGAATGGTGCCTACTGTGTACATCCAGCTTCTGTGAGATATCCAGAGCCTTGCACTGTCATTCCGTGTGCATGTAGATTGCGTGTGGTGGAAGGCATTCATAGTAAAGCTCCTTATGTATTTGAGAGTAAGATTGTTGAGACCGGCAGTTTGCATTTCGGCGAGCTCCCGTTTTTACATGAGGTTCTAGTACAGCCTTCCCACACAGCGGAAGTGTATTGCCTCCATACCTGAGCAAAAACATGTATCCCTACTCACTGAAGTGTGGGAGGATGGAGTCAGGACTGCTTCTAGAAATTCTTTGGTGATCTTTTAGTAGTTTGCGTGTCATGCATGTGCTTAAGCCTAACAAGTGCCTGTCATCACGTCGACTTTGAAGCTTTGCAAGAGATTTAGGTGAGACCCATGCTTTAATAACAATTCTACTTTAATGAGAGAGGTCTAGTAAAGGAAATATGGGCTGACCTATTGGTCACAGAAACATATTGAGTATTGAGCCAGTACTGCGCTTGAATCTAGTCTACTGACTTCTGTGTAGATAATCCCAATAGGACCCATACTACACAACCTTGTGGTGATTAGCATTTCCTGTGTGCTGTATCTCATTTAGGTGTGATTAAAATGCATTTCTTTTTAATTAAAAGTAATGCACTGGGCTGGACAATGATTATTGTGTCTGTTGTTTTACTGTTTGCATTTTGAGTGTCTCCACCACCCACCTCTCTGAGAATCCTTTAACTATTCTCACTTGCTGCCCTGAGAGTTAAGTGAAGAAAGGGTAGCCTTGTTTGATGAGCGATAGGAGGACAGACCCATGAACACTAGAGTAAAAGAACCCCACCATCACTTTTGTGGCCCTGCTTGCCCTGTGGCACTTTGACCAGAATCTGACACTTGGACATGAAATCTATTGCTATCCACACAATAACTACTCTACATCCAACTTTCACTGGCTTGTCGAGAGAACCAGGCAGTACGTTTATAATGCTTATTGAATGTTCATTGTATAGTCAAAGTTTCCAGTTGACCACGCAGTCTATATACATCAAATGAGTAATGTGTGTGTTTGTGGGGGAGGGTTTATATTGAAAGACAACCATTTCCTGAAATTACATTGGTTTGTTCTATAGTCTCAATAATGTAGTTCTTGTAACTCCGCCAGTCTCTCCCTCTTTGCCATCTGACCTCACCCTGTAATTCAATATATCAAGAGGATACCCACAAGAGCTGAGACCATCACCCCATTATACTACAGCTAAGTGAAGAACAAAGTGTAAGATACTTCTGAATGAGGTGAAAAAGTCAAATGTGTTGCCCTGCTTTACCTTTTCTAATGAGAAGACCCTGAACAGCAGATTGGGTCTTAGATGTATTCAATGCCGATGAGTGATCATTTTGAAAGCCACATCTAAGGCCCTGATTACGAAGTGGGGGGGGGTCGATGGGCAAAGTGTGAAGTAGTTAGTTAACCTGTTAAATACCATTACTCCAAGGGAAGTATTTACTGAGTGCGGTAATTCACTCTAAATTCAAGTTTCCCACCTTCGGAAATGAGGTATAACGTGGAGTTGGCATTGGTATTTAGCACACGAAAACCGAAACATGTCAGGGGAAAACAGTGGGGTGTGATCATTTTCACACAACTTTGGAATTCTGATCTTTGTACAAACTCCTGTTTGTACAGGAATCAAAATTTTGTCTCTAGCATGTAGTCAAAGACTTACTATTCCAAATACTGCTGCATTAACTGCTAGAACGTCTTCATTATAGATAGTGCAGGGCAATAATAAACGTTATTAATAAATCTGCCGTTTGTAACATCAATCAGTCTTTCTGAATCTGGGACAACACTGTAGCTTTAGAATGTATTGCATGAAGTATTAATTTCTTGGGGCTTTCATGATGTTTCTGTTGCTATTGAAGCCCTCTGTATTCAATTATAGTGAAAGCAAAACTGTTTGTATTTATTATTTCTTTCCTCTAAGTCAACTGAACAATCAATGGACGAAGATTTGGCAATCTATCTTCTTCTGGTAGTCTAAAAACATAATATACATTCAGAGGCATACCTATGTACAGACATAACTCTACCCTGGGCTTCACCAGCTAATGGAAAAACGAAAACTGAGAAGCCACATGGGAGAAAACCAAGTCTTGGAAAACCGATTTAAAAAAAGACAAATTTAAGGAAATACAAATTAATCAAATAAATTTAAATAAACATTTTAAAGAAAAGATCATTTTAAGGACAAATCAAAACACACATTAAACTTGGGTGGAGTTTAGGGGTAGAGAGGAGTTTTTGGGTGCAGGGATGAGTGATGTTTGGGGGTGATGAGGGCTTTTAAGGGATCAGAAATGGGTGGAGTTTAGACTTGATGGGTGGTTTTTAGGGTTCAAGGGTGAGTGGAGTTTAAGGGTGGTGTGGGCTTTTTAGAGTTCACAAATGAGTGTAATTTTTTGGTGGTGAGAGGGTTTGAGGTTCAGGGATAGGTGGTGTGTAGGGGTGTTGAGGAGTTTTTAGGGTTCACAGATGGTGAGAGTTTAGTGCTTGTGAGGATTTTTAAGGTTCAGTGATGGGTAGAGTTGGGGGTGGTGAAGGTTTTTTTAGGGTTCAGGAATAGATGAAGTTTATTAGTGGTGAAGGGTTTTAAAGGTCCAAGAATGGATGGTATTTAGATGTAGAGAATATTTTAGGGTTCATAGATGGGTGGACTTTAATGACGGTGATGGGTTTAATAGGCTCAGGGATGGGTGGAATTTAAGGGTGGTTAGGTATTTTAAGGGTTCAGGGAATGGGTGGAGTTTAGGGGTACAAAGGGATTTTAGGGTTCAAGGATGGGTGGTGTTTAGGGTCATGGATAGGTGTACATTAGGTGTGGTGAAGGGTTTTTAGGGTTCAGGGATTGGTGGAGTTTGGGGCATTTAGGGGTCAAGTGTGGGTGGAGATTAGGGGTTTAGTTAATGTGTGGTGAGGGGTTTTAATGTTCAGGAATGGGTGGAATTTAGGGGTAGAAAGGGATTTTAAGGTTCAGGCATGGGTGGAGTTTAGGGGGTCAGGAATGGGTGGAGTTTAGGCATGGCACGATGAGGGGTTCTAGGGGTGGGTGTGATTTAGGCACAGAAAGGGGCTTTTTGGGTTCAAGAATGGATGTAGTGTAGGTGTGAGGGGTCATTCGGGTTCAGGAATGGGTAGAGTTTCACAGTAGAAAGGACTTATAGGATTCAGGAATGGGTATTTAATAATGAATAAAAAACAAATTAAATCCCAAATGCACCTAAACTTCTCTATTGTTCCAATACTTTCAGCATAAACACTCGTCTGAAAACATACCTACTGCATTTTCATCTTCCATTCCTTAGATTCTGGGGTGTTAAGTGACTTCCACTGCATGATAATCATTCATCTAGCCACTAAAATTACTATACACAAGTTTTATTTCAATACTCAACCAAACACCTTTGTGCAGGGGGCAGCTCAATGAGGCTGTGATTGGTTTGTGAGATAGAGTTTTGCAAACCATTTGGCTCCTGAACTGAAAACATTCCAGTCAAAAATTGTTTAGTTTGGGGCAAGCCCAAGACATATGCAGGCGATCCTCCAGTAGATTGCTCTTACATTTTGAACATGATAGATCAACTCATCCCCCCCCATGTAGAATGGCTGGCATTAGAGAGAGCATCCATTCATGGACAAGCTAAACGTGACAGAGGTTGGCCCCTGAAGCATTGTAAAATTTAGAGCTTTCAAGCTTTGATCAGTAATTATATTCCCTGTCTCTTTAGCACATTTATCAATCAATTATTTTCAGACATTTGGGTGCAACCATATCTTGCAATAATCATATCACAACCCTATCTGTCTATCCCTTTAGTCCATGTTTAAAAAGCAAATTGGCAAGTTTGGCTAAGTCAACTAGTCTACTGATCTCAAGTCTTTCAAATGGGCTAGCCACTTTTTTTGCAACTCCTTGGTAGATGAACCAGTATCTGGGCCTTCGCTCATTAACCACAATCAAGTGTGTTAGAAGGGTGAAACCCTCACTTGTCAGTCTTTAATTACCTGCATGATCAAGAAGGGTTACTTTGAAACGCAGCCTATCAGTCTGGTTTGACTATTAAACATAAAAAATGGAGCAACGGTTGCTTATGTTAAAAAATAGAGTGTGTTAAATCTCACTTTTTTTGATTATTTCATAGAACTTAAGACACAAGGGATATCTATTTTATCCATGTGTTGTCATAATTATTCTGATCACTACTTAAGGTCAATCTACTACAATAATTTGCAAACCTGCAAAATAAAGTTTAATATTGAGCAAATCCAATCAACCTTCTGCTTTACGTAGACATATATTGCTAAGGGCTAGGATAGGATGCTCGTTTCAAATTAATTTACAAAAGACATCATTCACTAGAATGAAAAAAAATGGCATGCAGGATGCATGGTAAACTAGAAAAAAGAAAACAAACAGTGGTGAAATAGACATTTTAATCAGGGCTAATTGCCCCATTATTGAAAGGGGGAGCAAATTCTACCTATCTAAATGAGATCTAACCATTTTAAGAGATTATTATAATACAAACTTTAAAGATCTTCACACTTCACGTTAACTAAAATGCCTAAATATCTATTAGAGTTCTTTGAGTAGCCCTCATTAAGAGGGCCTAGAAGTGCCTCCATCGAGTTCGAATTTTGCTACCCGACCTAATTCAGGATGAATGTTTTTTTTTTGCTTTCAAATATAATGCAATATCATCCACATATAACATAAATTTCTAAATGAAATCCTAGCGGGGCTGAATGTTGTGGATACCTCGGATTGCGATAGCCAGTGGCTTAATAAACAAGCATTGGCATAGCCAATAGGTCTCGCCTTTGGGACCTTATAAGTGTTTAGCCATGCAACAGTTGATGTTGTTGCACCAAGGATATTGTGCTGCATAACTAAATACTTATAAGGTCCCAAAGGCGAGACCTATTGGCTATGCCAATGCTTGTTGATTTAAGAACTCGCTCCGTTTTACAAGAGATCTGTGTTTGTGCACACAGAGCCCAATCTACACCCATTATATAAACACAGACCCTCCCCCCTCCTATATGTACAGAGGCACTCAATTGTATATTTAGCGTGTAAATTTGCGTTTAAACCAAACCCCAGGAAAAAAGTCCTAGTATCACCTGGTATGCCACAAATGTAAACACCCGGACCCAAATGTAAAATGTTAAACTTTTCTCACTTTGCTATACTGTCTTGCTTGCCAAATAATTGTATAAATATACTGCTAGGTATATAGACAAGCATCCTAACTTAGGTTAAACCACGATAAACTGCAATAGGGGAAACAATCTTATTGTTGCACGTTGGTGTTCCTTTTAAACAAAAGCACGTTTGTTTTCAGCTAATTATTCCACCGACCGTTCCTTTTAAACTGCATATTCTCTGTTGAAAAACCTAAACAACTGTAATTCTTGCAGAACACTCAGCATCTTACATTGCTTCTTGTCCTCTAATGCTGTTTTTAACAGCAGTTTGAGGCTACATCCTGCATGCCATGTCAACATAGTCTTGCTGTAGGAAGGCTTCTGCAGACATGCGAGTATTATGTTATAGCTTGTCCTTAATTAGCAAAGTGGTGCAAATCACTTTAATGACGTGAGCGATGGCCTGTGTTTTCTGGCATTCCCGATCTCTGAGATCTGTAGTGGCTGTGGGGGGAAAAGGAGAGGGGAGGAGCGAAGGACAAGAGTGGAGTTTAGGGGAGGGAGAGATCACATATGAAGTTACAGGCACATTTAATTACGGAGAGCCCATCTCCCAGGTTAGTGGACAGCCTAATCACCATGGGGTAAAAGATTGCCTTCTCTTGTGTGCTGAGTAAACACATCCTGTTTACATCTGCTTAACGGTTACATTCCACTGGAACACAGTTGCAGAAAGACACCTTCCTTTCTAAAGCTGGATTCATGTTACTTTTGTTTTTTATGTGAGGTATTTTTTTCGAGATGAACTGTTATTTGGCTTTATTTTAAATTGAACCGATGATTCCAAAACGTATCTATCATATTAACAAATAATTAAAAAAATGCACATCTAAAGAACGCGAGACCAATAGTTGCATCACGTCCCTGTCTTGTTTTACTTGCAGGCTTTATACATTTGTGCAAGCACTCATTCGATTAGGCTAAACTGAAATAGGGCCTGCTCCAGTAGTGCTGAGAAACTCGACTATCAATCAATCAACAGGTTCCAATCATTTACAGGACAAATGCACATATAACATGAGCTATACTGTATTCTCCAGTGATTACAATAAAACATTTCACTATAAAGTGGGGCTGCTCTAGTCATACCTTTGTTTCCCTTTTCCCTCTACTCATTCCCTGGAATTTCTGATTTTATTTCCATCAATCAACTCCAGCTGGCTAATCTTTATAGGAACATTTATATGTATTTAAAAACATGGCGTCTTAAAAATAATTTAGCAGAAAAACGTTATTTTCGTTTACAAAATATACCTACCGCATTCCTTTATAGGCACATTAACACCAGCATACGCTGTGTATATTGAATTTATGGTTTAGAGAACATTAAATTTGTAGCTTGCGGAAAATTGGCTAAATTAGCATGCGATTTACTGAAATATACATATTTTGTAGATGCTGCTTTCTCTCTCCAAACGTCTAATTAGAGAAAGTTCCAGGATTATTTTCCCTTGCAATTTTGAGCTCTGACTGATTCCTTCGTAATGGCAACTTTTGAGGATTCTCAGATCGGATCGATTCACAAGGCTGTGGGATGAGAGAGGGGGAGGGGAGCTTAGAGACGTTGAAGTTAGTTCATCTGCCCTGCAACAAATAAAGAGCACGCTGAGAAAAATAAAGTGCTCAACACGGTGTGGCAAAAATGTACTCGCTTTCAGCCGGACCTAGCTACCCTGAGCTACTCTGGAAGAATGCAAAAGGCGAATCACTGCGGTAATAAGGAGAGAAGGTGATGTGAGTTATTCACATCAGCTGTTTGCGATGAAACAACACTACACAAAGGTAGCGCTGGGCACTATTTACTGCACCCTGGGATATTCTGACATGAAAGGAAGCCTCTGGAAGATGGTGGGCGATGTGCGTGCTAGCGATGGAGACTAAAGAGGTAACTCGCACTTATTTTATCTACAAATGCGGTGTATTTGTAAGTGCTCGGCAGGACAGTTAGGTGCAATTTTTTGCCGTACACGTGGTGACATGTCTGTAAACACGCTTTGACCTTCCGGCTTGCCTAGAGAACGCATCCCAAACAAGCTTAAAGGGGAACCTTAGATAGGACGGTTAAATAAGGAGAGGAATACTAACCGCGGGGGCGACTACCTGTGGCTGGCAATGCCTCCAGTCTCTACGTGCAATAATATTAGTTAACCGGCATGTGCGATTAGCACTTCGGTAGTCTTCTAACATCCCCTGGAAACATTTCCGTAAGAGGTCGGCATCTGTCCAAGATTTCCTGAGGGTTACCAAACAATAATTTGAGTGCGTCACTGTGCACGTTTGACGCTGAAACCGCGCAGTAGAAAACAAACGGTCGTGGGAGACACGCTGGGTTGTACGAAAAAGTAGGACACCGTTGAACGTGCCGTGCACCAGACCCAGAGTACATGTAGCTTCACACGCAGTTCTTTGGAAGTGGTGTAAGGCCTGCAGCGGTTTCCCGGAATGAGTAGCTTTCCGAACAAAAAAACCAGAAACACTTGGACAGCGGCTGGCCTAACGAATACAGTTCACAATTAAACCCGGAGACAAAAATGCAATAATAGCGATTTGGTGACTGAGCAGACATCGTGAGAGTAGATCTAGATAAATCACCTCTGCCTGGCAAGTCAACGCGCGTTCACAACGTATCCTCTACGAAAACATTAAGCGTGCCTAAGGGGCTTCGTTTCAAAAGCTACGCTCTTGCTACGTGTTGGCGGCAACAAGAGGGAGTGGTGAAGTCCAAAGCGCCGGCCACATTAGGGGCAGGAAAAACATTCCATGCTCTGGCAACGTACCCGAGAACACATCACTTAACAACGAGAGCGCGTGGACGTTCAGCCTGACTCTAATATGGCTGAGCCGATAAAGCGGTTATGTTCGCGTGCAGTCTCGGTTCGTGTGGGCAAGGAGAGAGGCGCGCGCAATTAAAAAAGACACACAGCGTTTCCCTTGCGTGCGCGAGCAGGGGCACCATCTGTTTTCAAGATAATTAGAAACAGATGGTGCCAAAGCTCGCGCCCGCAAGCGAATCGCCAAACGTGCACGCGTTGCCATTGAAAGCAATGCAACGCGTGCACGTTTTTGGCCAAAAAAGCAGATCGATTACTAAAGGTCCCCTCCTATGCAGCGCATGCGCGCTGCGTAGGCGAGTCCTAAAAAGGCAATTAGAAAAGGAGATGTGAAGCAGCCCTATCTTGTGCTTCTGTTATTTTAGTAATTCCTACTTTGACAGAATTAATAATGATTGACGTGTTTGCATTGTGATACAAACTAGCCACTAACCTTATGAGAGTTGAGAGGGATACCAATACTCCGCCAAGATAACAAACAACGATTCACAACTCAAAAGGTTTTTCCCCACGTCTAGCAGTATCACCACCACAAGGACATTCTTTTCACTGAAAAAGAGGGCAATGACTTCAATATGATAGCTAGTGTTTGTGTTCAGCTGTCTACCAGGGATAAAAGCGTTCTGATTGTCATTGATTAAAGGGACCGCTGTTCTACAAATTCTAATTGCTAATAACTTTGCAATTGACTTGAAAAAATTGTTAAACATGGTGATTGGCTGCTATGAATTTGTGTCATGAGGCTGAATCCCTGGTTTTGAAAAGTCAATGACTGTCCCAATTTGGAAAGAAGGAGCAGGACTGAAAACAAGTTATTATTATAATAATATTGAAAGGGGGTAGCAGCTTAGAAACTATTTTATAAAACTATTAGGGGGTGCCGTGGCCGACAAGATGGCCGAGTAGGACGTGTCTCTCGGAGCTCCGTCCCAACACAGTAACATCCACTATAATCCTGCAGTGCCTGCTAAGCACCTACCTCACGAAACACATCGGCCCGACTGGGAGTGCCCTCCGGTCTGGGAATTCAACTCCGGGACAAAGTAAATAAGGCACATGAAGCGCGGAGAGGCGAGTGTTCCTGGGACGAGGCCGCCATATTGGACTTCCGCAGAGGCCTCAGCAGTGGGGAGTGGAGGCTGGGAGCTGGTGACGAAGCCCTTAGGCGAGGGCCCTGACGACCTGAGAAGCGGCGCAGTGACGGAGATGCCAGCCCTGAGGACCTCCGCGACACCACACCCGGGGACAGAGCTGACGAGTCGGGGATCCCTACAGATGAGGTGCGACTAGTCGGGCTGGGATGCTGAACAGTCGGGTTCCGCCCGCACCAGCAGAGGTGCGGCATTGGCAGCCGTGAGATGTCGGCTAAGTCGCTGAGCGAGGGTCCCAGCGGCATGAGGAGCAGTGGTGTGACGGGGACTACAACCCAGAGGGGGTCAGTGGGGGGCACTTGTAAAGCGGACGTTGGCCTTGGGGATCTCCCCGAGCGAGGTGAGATCAGGCCAACAGGACGTTGTGGCGGCCGGCACCCGCCCACGTCGATGGAGGCGCGACGACGGTGTGGCGGACTCCCTACCGGGAGACTGTGAGCATAGAAGTGCAGGCGGCCTCACCCTGAACAGTATTTGACCCCGGTCTAACAAATCCTGGAGACCGAGGGCCGGGCTGGGACCTGAAAACAAAAAGGACTCTCTAGTGCAGGGAAGAGGAACGGAGAGGACACGCTGTGTCTCTTTGGACGCTGGATAGTGGACTCTAGCGAGGACAGGAGGAAGATAAGAAAATACCGTAGTGGAGGTGCTGCGGAAATAGTGAGTACCTGGAGCTGGGGGATGAAGTAGGATAAACCTTACCCTAACGCTCGGTCCTGTGGACTGCTAAATGCTTGGCTGCTTGCCGTTGGGGGCAGATTACTCCGGTGAGGATAAAGGGCTCGAAGTGGTTGGTCCTGAATGTACGTGGCGGTGGGGACCCTGAATGGAGGTACGAATTGAGGAGAACACCGGGGGTCTTGGACATAACCTAAGGTTGGGTTGCTAGAACCGGAGGATACTGCGAGTGGCAGACTGAGGTGGCCCCCGTGTGGGTCGGTGCTGGAGTCCTGGCTCACTACCATTCATCATGGATAAGGATAGAGGCACCAGGGCGCAGTCCAATAAAATACTAAATTACGCGCAGCCTATCCCCCAGGGGCCCAATCAAAGGGACGCGCGAGGAGAAGACGATGCTGCGGGGGTGCCAGGGGAAGAACAACGAGATCCCTCTCTGAGCAATATCCTGCTGGCTGTTCGGACTGCGAGAGACGAGATGGTGACCAGGATAGACGCAGTGGCGATTGATGTAAATCTCCTCCGGTGTGATCTACTCAAGGTCTCCGACAGGGTCACCACGACAGAACAAAACGTGGATGTACTCCAGACGGAGGTCAAATCTCTGCGGGAGACGGTCATGGAGGTTCAGAGGAAGACGATCAGATTGGACGAATGCGCCGAGGACCAGGAAGGACGCTCACGGAGGAACAACTTACGATTTGTGGGATTCCTGGAGCGAGTGGAGGGACCCTTGACGGAGCTGTTTTTGGAGAACTGGATCACGAAAGTGCTGGTACCGGGTAAAACGTCCAAATTCTTTAATATTGAGAGAGCACACAGGGCCCTGGTTCCTCCTCCACGCCTGGGGGCTCCACCGAGAGCAATTATAGCCCGGTTCTTCAACTACCAGGACCGAGATTTGATCCTACAGTCCACACGCGCCAAGACTGATTTACACTATGAGGGACATCACATTGCAATTTTCCCTGATTATAGGCAACGAGTGCAGGATCAGCGACACACTTTTCTGGCGGTGAAGAGGTGCATGAGGGAGGCCGGACTGAAATATAGCCTCCTCTACCCAGCCAAGCTCCGACTTGAATACAAAGGCAGGGCTCTGTTTTTCGGATCGGCGGAGGAAGCCTCAGATTAGATGGATACCACAGGAGACCGCGAAGCCAGACGGAAGTCACAGCCTAACCCAAAGACAGTTGTGGAACCAACGGATTCAGCAATGAGACGGCGTCAATTTTCTGGAGGAGAATGCCAAAAGGACACATGTGAATCTGGAAGAGGCAGTGTGTGAAGATGGAACTTTACAGGCGGTGGAGGAGATGTCGGACTCTGACTTAACCTCATCGGAGGTTATACAGGACACTAATGTATCCTGAGATCCAAGTGCTGTGTTGGAGAGACGATTGGGGGTCCTGAATAATCAGATAAGTGGGCACAAGAAACTTATCACAAACGTTTTCTCGTTTTCTCTCTCCCTTTCCTTTTCTCTGGTATTGGGTGAGAGATGGTATGGTTTGTATATTCCACGTGTGGGAGGGAACACACCCCTCAGTAGTGGCTGGGAATTGCCTGGGGAGCTGGAGGCTTTGTCCTCTCACCCCAACGAGAGCCCAGCCTCTTGCAATGCATCTACTTAGAGGATTTTGATCAATGCTCAGCTGGGAAAGCTTTATTTTATGTAACACAATTGTGGATACCACTACAGGGCATTGTTATACTGTTGAGGAATTTGGAGGGGGGTGGTATACGGCGGGAGATGGGATTGTTTGCTTTCTACAATTTTGGGAGGAATAGACCTGTTTCACTGCCCAGTGGGTGGGGGGGATATGGGGAGTCAATTTGATCTGTTTGTTCTTTATGGTTTCAAGGGACGTTCAGGGATCTATGTGCTGGTTGTAACTTTCCGCAGTGTGCTCAATTCCAAATTAGAAAGCCGGGATGGAAAAGCAAAATCGATGCCGGCCACTTGACCTCATGGCTCCCCCTATGAGGAAACTACTTACCTGGAATGTACAAGGTATGGCAATGCTGGATAAGCGTAGAAAGGTGTACTCCTATTTACGACGATATAAGGTGGCTATGGCCGGCCTGTAGGAAACACATGTTTGTGGAGATACGTTAACGTATATTCGTCGCAGATGGAGGGGACAGCTGTATGCCACGTCCTTCTTGGGGTTCGCACGGGGAGCGCTTATATGGATGGCCCCGGGAACTCCTTTTCAACATATCCATCATGTACTTGACCTGGAGGGACGTTATGTGATCTTATATGGTAGACTTAACTGTCAGGAGGTATGTCTAATTAATGTGTATACCCCCAACTATGACGCCCACAATTTCTTTTATGAGGTGATGGCCACTGCGACCCCGTATCTGGGTGGAGACATCATAATGTTTGGTGACGCTAATTGTGTATTAGACGGGACACTGGACCGGGAACCCCCCCTGGCAAATATTAAACCAGGTATGACTGAAGTTTTGGTAAATGTTATGAGGGAATTGGGGCTGGTGGACGCATGGAGGATGAGACATCCGGATAGTCGGACCTTCTCCTGTCATACACCCGCAACTAACCCGTTTAGCAGACTGGACCAGTTTCTTATCTCAGAGACCCTGATGCCCAGAGTTGAAGAGATAGTGTACCTCCCGAGACACATCTTGGATCATTCCCCCATACTGATGTCCTTAGCTACTGGGGGGCCCAAATCTGTGATCCCCACATGGAGGCTCCAAACCGAAGCGCTCACTGATCCGCCAATTGTTAAAAAGTTGGAAGACGAGTTCACTAGTTACTTTGCGACACACTGGGGATCAGCGTCCTCTAGGGGCGTGGAATGGGAGGCGATGAAGGTGGTAGTTCGAGGAATCTGCCTCAGCACAACTTACAGGGTTCGACAGCAGCTCGAAAAAGACATCAAGGTATTGGAAAAGAATCTAGCTGGGCTGGAGGGGATGTTGCCGACGGCACCTCAACGTCTGGGGGAGTGGCGAGAGGCACGTGAGGAGTTGCTGGTGGCACTGTGCAGGTTGGAAAAGTTCCACTATATGGCACACCGGCAGCGATTGCACGAGAAATCGGTGTACCCCATGCTGAGGGGAGTACAGTATACAGTCAGCCGAAAATCCTAGAAATCCTGGCAGATCATCTAGCGGGGGGTACGTCCTGGACCGGGCCTAGAAGAAATGGTGAGATTCATATCTGCGCTGGGTTTACCTTGTCTAGAAAGGGAGGCTAGCCAACTGCTAGACAAACCGATCTCTAAAGAGGAAATCTTAGGGGGCATAAAGGCGCTGAAGACCGTAAAGAGCCCAGGAAGTGATGGCCTAACGGCCGAATTTTATCAAAAATTTGCACCTGTTTTGGTGGATCGCCTCCTAGAGGTATGTTATGTTATGTTATGTGATAACCATTTATAGCGCGCTCGGCTACTCATGAGTGTCCCGGCGCGAAAAACCAGTTAGAAAGAAACAGAATGGAACTGGGGGAGATTGTTATTAGGCGAACAACAGAGTTTTTAGTCTTTTCTTAAACACGGAAGGGTCGTTGATGATGCGTAGTTCTAGGGGGAGGGAATTCCACGCCTCGGCCGCTTTTAAGGCTAGCGAGCTCCCTCCAATCCTTGTCCGCCGAAAGCGAGGGATCAGAGCTAAGCACTGTGAGGCAGAACGCAGATGTCTTTGTGGAGTATAGAAGCTAAACCGCTTCCTTAAATAGAGGGGCCCTCGGCCATAGAGAGCTGAATGGGCCATCGTGAGGGCCTTAAATTTCACTCTTTGGGCCACTGGTAACCAGTGCAAATCTCGCAGATGATGTTTAACGCTGGACCAGCCAGGGATACCCAACAGAGCTCGGGCCGCAATGTTTTGGATGACCTGGAGTTTCTTAAGCTGGTATCCTGGAAGGCCAATATAAAGTGCATTGGCATAGTCAAGGCGACTAAGAATCAGGGCACGCATGACCATCTCCCTAGCGGGCCTGGGTAATAAAGGAAGGAACTTCTTGAGAGACTTCAATGTACCAAAACATTGACCGGCTAGTTTTTTAACTTGTGTGGAGAACTTGAGGTTTTCCTCGAACCAGACACCCAGGTTCTTCACTGCCTGTCCCAAGGTGCTGGGGAGTGGATATTCTGGCGGCCAAAGTGCTTCCCTGAACTGTGGGGGAAAAGATCCGAATAAGAGGATTTCGGACTTGAAAGCAGGATTTCGGACTGGAATGAAGCATTCCAGAATCAAAAACTACCATCCTCTATGAATGAAGCGCTGGTGGTCATGATACCTAAGGAGGATAGAGACCTGCCGGGGTCGTATAGGCCAATATCCCTATTAAACATAGATATAAAAGTTCTTAGCAGGATCATGGCGACCCGACTGCAACCGTATATGCAAAAGTTAATTCACCCGGATCAAGCTGGATTTATCCCCAAACGCAACATGACCCACAACTTGAGGAGATTAGCACATGTGTGGCACTCCCCTTTATTGCGCAAGAGGAGTGTGCGGTGGTGCTACTGGATATAGAACAAGCGTTTGATTCGGCTGAGTGGGTATATCTCGGGGAGGTACTTCGAGTGATGGGTGTGGGGCCGTAATTCCTCAAATGGGTGCAGCTGCTTTATTCAGAACCCTATGTCAGAGTCAGGTTGGGGAGGTTGGTCTCGAGGGCCTTTGGACTGCAACGTGGCACCAGACAGGGATGTCCGCTGTCACCACTCCTTTTCGCCATGGCGATGGAGCCCCTTGCAGCGGCTCTTAGAAGTGAGATGTCAGCCTTTGGGATTCCGCTGGGAGAGACCAATCATGTGGTGTCTATGTATGCAAACAACACTCTTGTGTACCTTCAGCACCCTGTTCGGGCGATACCGATATTGCTGGACGTCCTTGGAGAGTTTGGAGCCATGTCGGGGTTACGGATTAATTCCACCAAATTGAAACTGCTTCCATTGGGAGGATTGGCTTCGACCCCGGACGGTGGACTACCAGAGGTGGGGTTCCCCTAGGTGAGGGGTGTACCTAGATACCTGGGGGTTAGGTTGGTGGTGAAAGCTGAACAGTACCTGTTGCTTAACATTTAGAGAGTATTCAAAGGAATCCGAGGGTCGGTGCGCTTTTGGCGGGAACTGCCCATAGCCCTTATGGGTAGAATCTCTGTAATTAAAATGATTATCCTACCTAGATGTCTTTACGCGATGCAGCATTCTTTCTTCAAGATCCCTCAATGATCTTTTAAAATATTAGACAACCTCCTAACAGAATTATTATGGGGCATCAAGCGTAAAAGGGTTAGCCTGACCACTCTTCAGAGAGCCTGGCAAAATGAGAAATTGGAGGTTCCCTGAATGGAATACTATTACATGGCCTCACAGCTGCAGCATGCTGTACATTGGATGGATGATGATAGTAAATGGGAAAATACCCTGCTGGCGGGGACCTTTGGAGATAATACACTCCCTTAGCTGTTAATGATGGGAACATGAGTACCTCCGACATGCCCGTACATTATTCGACATGTGGCGGAAATATGGGAACTCGTGATCAGGAGGGTGCTACGAAGGGCTCCTTATGCCCCGGATATGCCCTTATGGGTGGTCTGACCCTTTCATCAAATTTCTGTATCTATGTCTGTCCGCAGATTGCAGGAGGGGGGTTGTTTGACCATGGGGGACTTATATGAAAACAAACAGTATATCACCCGTGAGGAGGCGACGGAAGCCTTCGGATTAGGCCCAGGGCAATTCCTTCAGTATGGGAAAATAGCCCAGGTGTCTAGGGAGCTGTGGCCCATGTTCCCTGAGGAGCCCCCTACTTCTCACGTGTTGCAGACCCTGATAGTTATGGCTAAGGGACGAAGAATGATGTCGCATTTGTACTGGGCAATTCGGGAAGACAGGACGGTCTAGGCACTCCCGGTTCAGACAAGATGGGAAACACTGACAGAGGATCCCATAACGGACAAAGACTGAACAAAAATTCATGAAGGGGTTAAACAAGTGAGCTCAAACACCCGCTTTAAATTAATACAATTTAATTTTGTACACGAGACATATCTCACTCCCAAGATACTACATAGAATTTATCCGGACTGGTCGGGGCGCTGCCCCAGATGTGGGGAGGAGGACGCTACTTTTATTCATATGGTCTGGTCCTGTTCAGAATTGCAGCCTTACTGGACGGAGGTCCTGATCACGCTACGAGAGGTGACGGGGTGGGAAATAGCATGGGAGATTCGGGTGGTGCTGCTGGGTTTGCTGCCCCGACCTAAAAACAAAAAGCTCAGCAGGAAATTCTTCTGGGGTTGGTACTGGCGAAACGCCAGATAGCCATCTGGTGGTTGAACCGCAGACCACCCTGGGTGACACAATGGGTGCAAGATATGAATGAGTGGGGGACGGCTGAGGTGGTGCATATGCAGCAAACTAGACGAGATGAGAAACTAGAGGACGATTTACAAGCATGGAGGGCAATGCTGAGAGATATGCAAAGTGAAGAGACACAATACACCCCGAGACGAGGATACTGAGAATGGACAGACGGGGAGTAGGCCAGATGGTGATTAATGGAAATAGAAGGATACTTACCTTAGAAATCTTAGTCAGCACACCACTGCGGACAAAAGGAAGGGAGAGTGATTTACGTAAAAGCACACAACCAGACATGGAAGGGAAGGAAGTTTTATTAGGGGAGGGGGGGAGCTTTTCTCTTTCATTTTTACAGATTTGCCATTGGACAATTGGCGGTAGCGGCCGAGAAACAATACCTCATGGGGGCGGAAGCCGGAAGGGAAAGTAATTAGAAGGGTCTATGAATCTTAAATGTCTAACATAATGTATATGTATAACTCGTACTTGGCCGCTCCTCTCTATGTTCATAGAATCGGATGATCCTTACTGTATGCTTCTGAGAATGTCTATCCTGTATTTGTTACTTTTGTTCCAAAAGTCAATAAAAATATGTAAGAAAAAAAAAACTATTAGGAGGTGCCATCTTCACTGCATACCATTCCATTAGGCAGTTTTTCTTTTCTTTTTCTATTTCTTGTGCCAAGTAAGGCGATATAATATAGGCGGCATCTGATTCTGATAATTGTAGAAGTGCAGCATTGAAAGATAATTTAAGAATATCAATTGTCTCCATCTTTTAGTGTGGGAGTTAGCTTTTTTATAATGCCTTGGTAAAATCTTATGCCCTCATTTTGGATCTGATGTTAATTTGTTATTTTCAGGGTTAATGATAGTCTCAATTTTGTTTTTGTTGCTTTTCACTTTCGCCTGCCAAGCAAGGAGCTTCCACATGTACACTCTCTCTCATGCCAGCGTTGAACCACCATTGCCTGATTTACTTGAATAGCCATATAATAATAAGCTTAAAGTTATTGACTGCTTCCCAGTTTGCTACATCTTCCATCAAATCAGTTTGAATGTACATGTTTAGGTGAGATCTACATCTGCCTCCATTTTTGTATTTTGATCTTTTTTTTATTGTTATTTACAGACTTTGATATTATCCGATGATATGGTGTCGTTTTAACAGCATCCCAGACTACTAAAAACAAAACAGTGGTGTTTAGATTAATTTAAAAATGATGAATTAATAAAAACATTAGTTTCTGCCACCCGTTCCTCATATCAAGGAGCATTTTGTTAATTTTCCATCTAGAAGTCATATTTTTAGCTAATGGTATAGCTATTTCCAATTTGATTGCAGAGTGACCTGAAACACAATTTGCATTTAGGACCAAAGTTTCACTTTTAAAGATAAAGAAGTTTAAAAAATTTCAGTATAGGCTGCAGAATTATATCTCTTTGAGACACAAATTAGTTCTTTGATGTTTGGATTGTTCTCATGTTTTATTCTCTGTATCTCTGTGACTTTAATGTTGGAACCTTCCGTGCTGACAGTTCTTGGTGAGGGTTCCAGGCTTGGTAAGTACCGGCTGGAGCTTGGAGCAGTCACCAAGGGCTGTTGTGTGCTATCTAGTTCATTTGCCAACAAGTCCTCATCTTTAAAACTTTGTCCCTGGATTGCGTGTATGATTTCACAATGCCACCAGTTTGGATATAACATATTTTGGCGATGAGCTGAATTACATCTGGACAGCATCCTGAGGCTACTACAGTTATTTCTACATCTAAACGAGGGTTGGAAGCTGTTGCTGATGGGCCATCTTCAACTTTTTTTTTAATATCAGATCTGTAAACACTCCACAACGCGGTTGAACTCTACGATTTGTTAAGGTAGTCGTTGAAGGCCGTTTGGAGCACATCATGGTGACCACAGCCGCGCTCCCTCATGCAGGCACCTCGAAAGAGACATGCGTTCTTATCTTGCACTTGCCATGCGCTTCCAGTGGGAGCCATACTGAAGCTAAGATTCATGAAAGGTGTCCACAGTCGTACCTGAGCCTCTTCATTCATTGAAGTTTCTCATCACCCATTTGAGCCTGACTCCCATTGTTTTCTGATCCATCTTGCTCCAACTCCTTTCTTCTTCTGCTGGCGATTTGTAATGATGGCTCTGATTGGTTAATGTAGGAGTGTTTCTGTACTGAAACACGATTTTTGATTGTCTCACCCACTGGTTCAACCTTTCTGCTGTTTTAAAGGTGTCTCACATTACTTTTTTGCCCTAATACTTCAAAATATGCAGAATTAATTACAAAAGTTCAACTGGAAACAATGGTTTAAAATTTTTAACAGTAATTTAATCACAATTGATGGTACAAAATATGAACCCATTAGGAAGTTGACTCTCCTTTGGAGTTGTTTGGGTACTGAAGGTAGGTGCATTTTTTACCACCTTCCACCTGCAATTCAATCTTCTGAAGTTGAATGCAATGTGTGTATAGAAGCAGTTAAAAGGTTACAAAATCATTTTATGGATGACACTAGCATAATTGTTAAACAACACATATTTATCACTCATCGTCAAGTACAACACAAAACAATTGATTATTGTTTGCAAACTTCGTATTTTGCTGTATGCTTGTGAATTTAACAGTAGTATTGACAACTATTCAAGAGATCAATTGGTTGTCGATTGTTTTGACAAGAGAACACAGGAAATCCCAGCTTTAAGGAGATATTGGATATTGCCGGAGGCTTTGAGCTATTGGTGTTGGCATCCAGAGAATTAAATAGATTTAAAAATGCAGCTGAGTCAGAAAATGTCAATGCATCAAGTCCCAAGTGGTCTGTGGAAAAAACTGGGTATGGATTATATTGGCCGAATGTATAACCTTTGTGCTGGAATAAGGTATGCTTTGGTGGTTGTGGACTGTTTTTTAAAATGGGTGGATTGTAAATTGTTTAGGAAACCTAGTACGGGTGTGGTCATCGAATGCTTGAAGGATGTTTTATAGAGAGGGTGTCGCCAAGATTTTGTTCACGTACAATGGAGCCCAGTATAAATCTCAAGACATGGAGTCAATTTTGATGTCATATGAGATTAAACACTTGTCTGTCGCGTTGTAGAGTCCTCAAGGTAATTGAATGATGGAAAGGGTGAAAAGGATGTTGAAGAAACAATTCGAATGGCTGCTGGGATGGGTGGAAATGTTTTGGAACCTGTACAGGAGAGACTAGGGTATTACCATAATTTTCTGCATCCTCAACTTGGGTCTTTCCTTTTGTCCTGTTAAGGGGAAGATGTGCTTCTTGTAAGCTAAGTCTCGGTTGGGTGTTGGAGCACACCTGCTGGAAGGATAGATTGCCTGATTTGGGAGATGTGCGCAACAAAGTTGAAGAATCCCAATGGAAGAGCAAAGAGAGATTTGATGAAGAAAAGAAAGTGAGAGATGTGCAGTCTGGAGTGGTGGTTGTGGTTAAGATTAGAAGACGGGTTGGGGTACAGAAAGAGAACTCAAAGTTTTCCCCAAGACACAAGTGGTGAGGGTATCTAAGCATGGGTGCCTAATGGAGAATGAAAAATGGTAAAAGGAATATGGCTCTAGTTAGCAAACGGAAAGGCGAGGAAAATGATGGAGGAGCTTCTCAATCAGGGTCTTGGTGGTTAGATGGGGTGTGTCATTCCTATGGTATTGGGAACAGTCGTCTTGATGGTCATGAGATTTCAGGACATGAGGCTGGTGATTGTGCTCTGCTTGTGAGTGTTGGGGATAAGTGCACTGAAAATTGGTTTGGCGAGTGTAATAGCTACTGAAAAAGCACTCCACTGTTGATCATTGGCTTTGGAGAGTCGTTGTTCTAATTAATTAAGTCTACTCTCAATGGGGTCAAGCTTTTCTTCAATGTGTTCTATCTTAGTGTTCAATGAGAATGATGTGTCCAGCCTCACCAAATGGGAACCGCAAGTCTTCGTGGGCCATGTCAAATGAGAACTGGAAATCTGAGTATTCATAGACCCTGGTCAGTTGCCTTGAGCAGCTGGTTTTGTGGCTCCCATTTGCCTCCAAGAAACATTGGTAATAAACATAAGCTTTTTGGAAAAAGAGTGACACTAACCTGCAGAAGACACTCCTACTTCTTGAGATAACATTTCTTTCAACAATGGACAAAGAGAAATAGATTTGCAACTGGTGCATTTATAAGGTCTGGGATGTATAGTGGTCTGTGGACAAAGCAACATGATTCTCAGTAACAGGAAATATGATGTTACTTTATGTGTCTCGCAAACACAAAATAGTGTTGTTCTGTTTTCTGGGTTATTGGAAGAGGTGTCAGCACTGGTTTCCTATGAAAAGGTTTGAGGTGTGATCTTCTATGCTTCTCAACGTTCGAGGATCCGTCTTTGTTGCGGTGCTCTCCCACTGCTCCCATTCCCTTATTTCTGCTAGCCGTATTCCAGTTTAAAATTCATGCGTTAGGATTTTTTCTAGTCTTTTAGGATTTTTTTCATTTTTTTCTATTTTGCTTCTGCATTTTGAGAGTTTTTTTTTTTTTTTTTGCAACTTGTTTGCTTTTTCCTCTCATAGCGACCTCTGTGTTTACTCTTCTATCTTGCGTAACTTTCTTGGTGCCTTGCTTGGTTTCTCTTCACCTTTCTCTCCATGAATCTGGAGAACAGTGGTAAGATTATTTAGAAAGTCACCTTTTTTTTCTCCACTTTAAAGAAGAAGGCATCAAAGGAAGTGCTACGTGCCATTAACATCTCAGCCTATGTTGTCTTTATGTCTTTTGATTCTTTCAAAATTAAACTAAGCATTTAAAACATTGTGTTTTGTCTGACTAGATTATGATGCTTTATCTGTTCTAGTTATTATGGCATAATCAATATGAATGCTTCAAGGTGACACTGGTAACGACTGAGATTGTTGATGTGATAGACTATCACCAAAGCTTAAGATATAGTCCCAGTCAAGATTTGAATTTCTAGGGCTTATCAGTGGTACAGACCCAACTCCCTCCAGAAGTAGCTATATGATGGCGCTTTTCATATTTCTCTTGAATGTGCTTTGGGCGTTCTATATGCTATCTATCGGTTTGCTGGATATTTCAAGTTGGGCAGTTACCTTTGTAGTGTGATCTCTTTAGGCCTATCTCCTAGAACTAGGGGGAACTATGGCATTGATTAGAGAAGAGAGGATATGTATCAAAAGATTCTGGTCTAATGTTCATACTGCTGTTGACCGTGTCTCCAGCAACCAGCTTGGCAGAAAGCTCATTTGATGTTAAAAATTGTTCTTGAGTGCCGATGCATGAGTTAAATCTGAAGCTGCTAGAGATACTAAAGCGTGTTTGATTGTTGATCACAGTGCTTGTTTTTGAACTTTCTTGAGTTTTCAGCAAAGTACAATAAGAAGCAGAATAATGCACTGGTAGCTAGGAAACACAATGCCCTAAAGAGCTGCTTCCACTTTGTTTTAAGCTGTCTCTTTGCAGAAATGCTAAAGTCTTTTTTAATTGATATTTTAGTTGATGAGAAGACGCTTTTCTCTATAGCCTTGTTGGTTAAATCACACGCTGTGATGCAACGAGTTAAGACTGGACCCACAGCACCATTCATCATCCTCAATTATGGATGATTTTTCTATCGAGGGCCCAACAAGGCCATGTCTGTGAATGTTTCCATATTTGGAGTACACTGAAGACCGTGTGATGCTAAAATTGAGTCTCTAAGGCACTCACCCCTTGCATTTAATTTAACTCTCAACGTTTTACATTTTGCTGCTCCTAACAGTCCCTTCTTTTGTCAAATAAATCAGCAGAACTGTTTGAAGGCTTCAATGACTGCATATAGATAGTATATGCATATTCATGTGGTAAAAGAAGGGACTGAAGCTTTGGTCAAAGCTGTGGTGCTGGTGGTTTGGGTGCAGCACCTCCTGCTGTCTAGCAGAGTATAAAATTATATGCTGAGAATTTTAGGTTAATCACCTTTTAGCTCCAAGGCACCAGCCGTCCTCCAATGTTGTTCTTGGGTGTATACCTAACTCATATTGGATCTCATGTTTTAGCCCAAATGCCTCTTCAATTACTCATTCACTGCACCCTTGCCACCAGACAGAGAAACCTGGGCTGGAAAACTCATACATGAAAAGTCTGTTCGTGGCCAAAGCTCCCTGAGTCCAGGTCATTATCTCTGGAGTGGGCTCAATTAACTGTGGTATATTCTGACACAAGCACACTGCAGGAGCTGGCAGTGGCAGCCACCTCGTCTTAGTGATATCAGTGTCTGTATTTGCATTTCCCCTTTATGCATCCCATGCGTCTTTTAATCTGCCAGCAACTTCACTTGTTGAGCAGAAGCAGACGGAATAGGACACGTCTCTTCATATTGTAACGATCGCCTGAGGGCGGCGTTGTTTGATGTGATCATTTATCTCATCTCCAACCGGCTGGTGGAGCATTAGTGAGAATACATCGACATCTGAAGTTTCAGACCTCAACCTCCTGGTGTAGGTCTGCATGTTCATCAAATTGGACTACTTTCCAGTTAAAATTTTGATCTTTATCAACTTACCCAATAGGATCCTTGGCATTTATTCCTTGCGGCTGTCAACATTTGTTTTCCCTCCCCCCCTCCCTGTCCTGATGAAGACCCGCTTCTGACGCATATTAAGCTGCGCTTCCGTCTAGGGTCGAAACGTCAACATTGCTTCCACACTAGTCCATGCAGTCTCCCTGACCCGAAATAAAGTAACATTTGGGTCGTGTATTCATGCATTAAGGAATGGACAGAAGAATACGATTGTTATTTTGATTGTTTTATGTGTTACCCATGTGTATAATACGTGTACAGCACTTTTGACTTCACTTATCACCACAAGTCACTTATCCTGCACTTTAGTCACTTTTACATCGCTGTTTATGTAATGTTTCATTGACAGCATATTCATTGTCCGTTGTATATAATATTATAGTAAACAATCTTCATTTTGACTAAATTACCTTGCCTTTGTGGTGTGTTCCCTTCTATCCCCGTTTGGTTCTTGAAAATTGTTGTTGAACCAACTTCTAAATCGAAATTGTAATTAATGTCTTTGAAATGTGAGAGTTCAGGATGTATTACATGCATTGAGCAAAGTAATTGTTACTCCCCGACAGAACCACTTGTTTTGTATAGCAACTTCACATTAGGCATCTTAGAAGGATGCCACTCTTTGACCAGTCAGCAAAACCTTTAGTGAGAACCTGAAGGAAAGGTTGCTGAATCAGCACAAAACACTGGCATACAAAGGATATGCTGGCTCAGTTCAAGGCATTCTCCTTCTACACAACAGCGCTTGTCATTGTTCAGTATGATGAGTTCCTACCCCTCTGCTTGCTCTCATCTGACCTCTTATCTCTCCCTGTATGTTCCCCTATACTCTGCACCCCTCAGCTACCCTTTGCATCAATCGTATATCTTATATCTTATTCTCATCTCCACTTCTCCTGTTTGTTTCCCATTTCCCCCATGATCCTTTCATTCTCTCTGCCTTTTACTTCCCCCCTTTGATTCTCACCACTTAGCTACTGCTCTCCTCTCTCCCATCCACTAATAGCTTTTGTCTCTCTGTGTTTTCTCCTTTCTTGTGACTTTCCTCTTTCCCTGCAACCCTCTTTTCTCTGCACCCTTTACATGTTTCTTCCTTTTCACCTCTTTTCTCCATTTTGTACCCTCTCACCTCTATCACACATCTGCCATACATCTCTTCCATACACCTGCCCATTGTACTTGTACTCTGCATCTCCTTCGTGCCCCCTAAACCTTTATTCTCTCCCATCCATATCTCTCATGCAGGTCCAACCTCTTCATTGGATATCACCCATTTTCCTTTCACTCTTCCCTCTACTTTTTTCTTTCTCCTGTAAGCATTTCCTCTCCCCTCACTACTCCATTTTTTAATTCTTGCGTATCTTCTGCACCTCTCATGTATCAATTTGCCTTACACCTCTCCCCTGCACAGCCCATTTCTCCAGCATATCTACTCTGTCCATATCTCCTGCACCTTTTCCTTGAGAATTCCTGCACATTTTGTAGTGTGCCTAAGAGGTAATTGCTGAGTCCAACACTTATTTCTATGTGCCCCCTTTAGCTTGCCTAAGTAGATAATCCGGGTTGCATATCATGACCAATGCAGATGACACTCAATATATGATAAATAGGAGCGTCAATACCCATCTGGCGAGGTGACATTTTAAAAGAATGCATGAAAAAATAGCTTCTTGGATGGGAGAGATCTATTCAAGTAGAATAGAGACAATCCAAAGGTGCTCATACTAGGAGGAAATCATACTATGTGGACTCATGATTGGTGGCCTTTATCCCTGGGAAAATGTCTGGCACCAGCAAACGCAATGAAGAATCTTGGATTCATGTTTATCAGTAAGTTAGAGTGTGATGCAGATTCCATAATTGCCATGGCCTTGGATTTTACATCTGCGAATCTTAAGGAAAATACATACTTCAATTAGAGCCATGAGACCAGAAATCTACAGTGAATCATGGAATCGTAGACTCTCTCCGCAGTTACACCAATGCACTATGTCTGTTGCTTTCTAAGTACACCTTGAAAAGGCTTCAGATCATGCAAAACATTGCAATAAGATTGAAGTTGAATGTACCTCGACATAATTTGATCTGGCATCACCTTGTACAATTACACCATGCCACTTGAAAAACGAGTCCCATTTAAAGCAATCTCCATCTGCCACAAAGTCATCTATTTTTATTAGGAATGCATTTTTTAAAGATTTAAAAGCAATCACAGATATGGTGGGCTGCTGATCCCAGCTGGCCACCAACCATTCCTGTGATTCTGGCCATTCGTAATGGGTCACAATGTGTGACTTACTAGGACTCTGTATTTTGTGAACAGACCTATTAGTACATAGGTCGGATCGCAAAATACAAATAGATTCGGTGTTATGCACCTCATTCAAATACACTTTCATGAATATCAGAATCAATACACAACTTTTGTTTCTAATTTACAGAGCACAAAACTGAGTCCTGATTTTCATACTGGAAGGCCAACGTGCAAGTAATTTTGTGATTGAGTTTTTTTAATGTTTTCGTCAATCGGTAGAAATATTTTCCATTTTTTGTGACTGGGTGACTCAGAACAATTTTGTTGGCATAGATGTTAATCAGAAACTATTTTATCAGCTGCTGTTTTTCTTCCCTTTCTCTAGCCTGTGGGGGCACTCTCTTAGCCGAGTCTGGAAGCTTCAGTTACCCAAATAATCCAGGAAGCCAGCGATATGACCACAGGGTCAGCTGTTCGTGGGTCATCCGCACTAACCCTAACAAGGTAAGGAAAGCACACAAAACGGAAAAATACATAATTGTAGCTGGAAGATTGGTAACCAAGATGGGCTTGTATCAGTGGTGACCATGTCTGGAAATTAGCATGTCCGAGTTCGAATGACAATGTAGATGTAAAGTCACTACTACTGTTAATTAAGCAGTAAAGTTTAGGATGCATCCTTTTAATTATTTCATTGTATTTGCTGCTGCCTTTTATGAAACAATAATTTAAGAAGAACATTTAATGAGCAACAATATTTAAAAGTCAACAACTGTGGTCAATAAGACAGAATCAATCAATCACAGAATTTGTAGAGCACACTACTTACCCGCGAGGGTCTCAAGGCGCTAGGGAAAAAAAGGGGGGGGGGGTGCCGCTACTGGTCGAACAGCCAGGTCTTGAGTAGCCTCCTGAAGGTCAGCAGGTCTTGGGTCTGTCGTAGGCTGAGTGGAAGGGTGTTCCAGGTCTTGGCGGCGAGGTGGGAGAAGGATCTGCCGCTGGTGGTTGTTCTTCGAATGCGAGGGACGGTGGCGAGGGAGAGGTCGGCGGAGCGGAGCTGGCGGTTGGGGACGTAGAAGAAGAGTCGTCTGTTGAGGTAGGCTGGGCCAGTCTTGTGGAGTGCCTTGTGTGCGTGGATGAGGAGTTTGAAGGAGATTCTCCTGTCGACGGGTAGCCAGTGCAGGTTTCTCAGGTGGGGGGTGATGTGGCTGTGGCGTCGTACGTCGAGGATCAGGCGTGCAGAGGCGTTTTGAATGCGTTGCAGTTGTTTGATGTGCTTGGCCGGGGCTCCCGCGTAGAGGGCGTTTCCATAGTCGAGTCTGCTACTGACGAGGGCCTGGGTGACTGTTCTTCTTGTATCTGTCGGGATCCACCTGTAGATCTTGTGGAGCATGCGGAGGGTGTTGAAGCAGGAGGAGGAGACTGCGTTGACTTGCTTGGCCATGGAGAGCGTTGAGTCGAGGATGACTCCCAGGTTGCGTGCGTGGTCGGTGGGTGTCGGGGCTGCCCCCAGTGTCGTTGGCCACCAGGAGTCATCCCAGGTTGAAGGGTTAGAGCCAGAACAATCATGTTGTGTCCCAATACTTTCATAAACTGCTCTCTAATGAAAATATCAGAAAATATTGCCTTTTGAAAAGTAACACACAAACACACCAATCTCAAAGAAGAACTGAAGGTCCATGAAAGAATTATGGTAAAAAAATATATAACAAGTTAACTTTGATGGCAAAAACTTTATGAGCCTCATTTACAAAGCTATTTTACGGTTGCAAATTATTATTATTATTATTAAATTACATTTATAAGGCGCACAGCTACCCGGAGGTATCCGGCGCACAGGACAGATTGCAGACAAATCGGGCAAACTTTTTACTGGTTGAAAAGCCAGGTCTTCAGGCCTTTGCGGAAGCTTTATGGCTAATTTCGTGGCGAAGTGGGGAAGGTAGTGAGTTCCACAACATTGGGGCCAGGTACAAGAAGGAGCGTCCGCCCATACGTGAAAGTTTAAATCTAGGAACTATAAAGTTAGCTTGGGATGCGGAGTGAAGTAGACGGGGCGGAAGATATATCTGGGCTAGGGAGCATAGGTAATGGGGTGCTGTACCTAGCTTAATCTTATGCATATAGCATAAGGCCTTAAATTTCGTCCGTTGCTCAACCCTGAGCCAATGGAGATCACGCAAAGAGCCTGTGATGGAGGATGTTGTCGATACCTGACGAAGTAGCCTGGCCGCAGAATTCTGCACCACCTGGAGCTTGCGTACTAATTCCCTATCTGCTCCTAGATAAAGGACGTTGCCATAATCAAGCCTCGACATGATTAGGGCCTGGATGACTGTTCTTTGAGTAGATTCAGGCATCATCCATAATATCTTACGGAGCCATTTGAGAATAGTGAAGCAAATAGAAGTGGTCTTCGCTACTTGCTGTTTCATAGTCAGCTGATCGTCAATCACTATGCCCAAATTATGTACAGTTTGTACAGGTTTAGGAAGTTCACCCATTTCAGGCGGCCAGTGATGCGGGCCCCAAAGATCTTTATCCTTCCCCATGATCAAAACCTCAGTTTTCCTCCATTTAGCTTTAACCAGTTAGTGTGCATCCAGTTGGCAATTTTATACAGCCCTAACTGTAGGGGTGAAACACTGGATTTGTCATTGGCGGATAGTGAAAAGAGAAGCTGGGTGTCATCCGCATAAGAGAAGATTGACAACCCAGCCTCTTCCGCGATGGTAGCTATAGGGCTGACGTAAAGATTGAATAGCATAGGACTAAGTATCGATCCCTGAGGCACTCCATGAGGAGATGCATAGGCCTTGGAGCAAGCCGATGGAGAGAAAACCTGAAAAGTCCTGTTGGTGAGGAAGTTTTTAATCCACTCCAAAGCTGATCCAACAATTCCCAGGGACTGGAGAGCTTTTAGAAGGGTAGAATGAGATATCGTGTCAAGGCGGCACTCAGATCTAATAGAATGAGTGCCACCGTTTCCCCTTTATCCAGAAGCAGGCGTATTGTTTCGGTAACTCCTAAGAGAGTAGACTCTGTGGAGTAACCGGCTCTAAAGCCTGATTGGGACCCGTGTAAGATGTTATTGGATTCCACAAACCGTGTAAGCTGTTGATTCACTTGTTTTTCTAGGATCTTAGAAAAAACAGGGAGTAGGGAAATTGGGAGGAAGTTGGAAGACTCAGCTGGATCCGCATTTGGTTTCTTCAAAAGAGGAAGAACCATTGCGTGTTTCCAATCTGCAGGTAAAGTGGCTTCCCACAGTGAGGCATTAAGGAGATCCATGATGATCCTCAATGAAGAGGAATTAAGTTTTTGAAGAATATTGACTGGAAGTGGGTCATTAGGGAGCCTGATTTAAGACTATTTAAAATGGAACTGAAAGATAAAGGGTCTAAGGGTTGCCAGTTTGTTACTTTCATGGTAGATGCCGAGTCCGAGAACCCGACTAGGCTGTTACAGTCAGAAGTGGGGGATGGATTCATTAAATGCTGTACCATTTTAGTAGTTGCCGACTCAAGCACTGCATGGATCTTTTCTACTTTTCGATGAAGAACTTGCTACAATTTCACAGTGTGCTTCAGAAAATATTGCCTTTTGAAAAGTAACACACAAACACACCAATCTCAAAGAAGAACTGAAGGTCCATGAAAGAATTATGGTAAAAAATATATAACAAGTTAACTTTGATGGCAAAAACTTTATGAGCCTCATTTACAAAGCTATTTTACGGTTGCAAAGGTTCCAATTTCAAATCAAATCAAATGTTTATTGTTTCAGTTAATTAAAACCATTACAATTTGTCCCCTGTATAAAAGAAGTCAACAGTAAAACTTTTGTAAAATTGCTTAAAACCACAAAAAGCCTTTTGTTGCCACTTATTATTCAAGTATGTACAAAGATGTATAATAAGCTATTAATAAGTCAATTAATAATAATTAAGTATGTAGAAGAATATATAGTAAACAATTATTAGATCAAAGCAATAATTAGTCCTTCCACTGTGACGTTAAAAAGATACTTTCCAGACATGGTTCTAACTTGGCGTATGGCCTCTCTCTTGATCCAACCCTCCCGGTACACATTACTGGGCAGTGACTGGAGATTCAGTTTTTAATGCTTGATCATGTGAGGTGAGGAACTTTATCAGTTGACAGTTCATTAAGGTATCAGTTGGATCCAACCCAGCTATGATGGCTGATCTGCACGTCCTTATTTTTCTGATGTTCATTGCATCTTTTAATAAAGTGACACGTGCTTTTGAAAGTTTGGGACATATACAGACTAAATGAATGAAGTCCTCTTTGCTACTGACACATAGTCTGCACTCTTTCGGCCCTTTGTGGACCCATGTTGGCTGATCCGCGATGGACGGTAATTTGCCTAATCGCGGGGCCATCAGTTGGAGCTTACGACGGACCGAGAATGTAATATTTAGGTATGGTGCTGGGGTAAGGGTCTTATAATTAGTGATTACTATCCAGGTGTGTTTTCTTTTGCTGAAGATATTTTTTATCTACTAGCAGAGACTGGAGTTTTGCAGATTTATTTATGGCTTGTTTGAAGGATGAGTATGACAAGTTGGTGTTCCAAAGCTCTCGTGCACAGGTTGCTAATAAAGCTTTTTGTAAATATTGATTATAGGGAGTCCTTTTTTCCTTCTCTAGTTCCTCCCACAAAGCTTTATGCAATTCTGATTCTGCTGTGATTTGTTTCAGTCTGTACCATTGCTTAATGGTTGTGTACATCCTCCCCAATGTTTCGTTGGTTATGCCAAATTCTAATCTCACCTGAGCTGGAGACGTGGACTGGTGGATTTGAAAGACCCTTTTATATGTTGAAACTTGCAGTTTATTTAGCAGGTCAGCGTCTCTCCCGTATAGTGCAATGCTGCCATATGATAACGTAGGTAGCATTTTGGCTGATACTACTGCTAGTAAGGGTTTAAACAATGGCCCCTTTAGTTTTTTTGCTAGTGTCCTAAAGACAAACGATAGAGCGTTTGTTCTCTGCATCATGTATGCTTTTTGCTCTCAATGGTTCAGCCTGTTGTCGATGTAAAAACCCAGGTATTTATAATTAGAGACTTCCTCTAGCTTTTTGCCTTCAAGTTGAAAATTCTGTTTAGCCGTCGGGTATCTACTAACTAGCATTGTCTTGCTTTTCGATGTATTTATCAGCTATATATTCCAGCATACCTGTGAGCGACCTACGAAGGCCGATCTTTGTTAGGCTCATCAGGACTACATCGTCCGCATATGATAGGTGGGATAATGACAAAGTGCCCAGTTGAGGTGGGTGGGAGTTAATCTTGTTGAGCTTATGAGCCAGGTCCGCCATAAAAAGATTAATAAGGTGCGGTGCCAGCACACACCCTTGTTTAAGCCCTTTTGTGGTGGTGACCTTCCTTGATAACCTTGAACCATCTCCCAGTTCAACTCTCATCCATGTGTTAGAGTAAAGGCGTAATATTCCTCTGAATATCTTTTGGGGGATTTTCCAAGCTCGCAGCTTTTCCCATAGGATATGACGATCCACACTGTCGCATTTAAATAGACAAAGCAGAGGTTCAGTTGTTGTTTCCTCTGTTTGTATTCGTCGGCAATCAGCGAGAGTGATAAAATGTTTGTAATTGTCCCAATTCCTTTTCTGAAACCTGTCTGATTGACCAGTATCAGTTTTAGCTTGTCTGACCAGGTGATCAAATCTACCAGTATCAGCGACGCGTAGTACTTTGCGTCTACATCTAGTAGTGCAATTAACCTGTAATTGGACGGGGACGATCTATCACCCCCTTTGTAGATCGGTGAAATTATCGATCCTTGTCAGCTCGGCGGAATTTGCTTTATGTTCTCTACTTCTTCAAATACATTTTTTAGTCTCCCACCCCAGAAATCTGGTGCAAGTTTGAAGATTAGCGGGGGATTCCATTTGGTCCTGGTTCCTCGTCCCTTCGAGATTATTCTTTTTATCTCCTCTAGTTGATAGGCTCGGCTTTCAGGTATGGCCCTTAAGCCACTGGCGCTCATCACAACTCCATTCCTTTGGACTTCTTCTACTTTCGGAGCAGTGGTAGGGAATCGGGCGTAGTGCTGTTTGTTTTTTGTTTAGAGAACATGTCGTTTTTTTTTGTTACACTTGATCTTGGACATTTACTTGCTCCTTCTCCTTGCCTGCTAGAAAGTTTGGGAATTTTGTGTCTGTAAAACTTTCTGTTAGAAACGTGGCCCAGTCTTGTTCTTGCGATACAAAGGGGATGATGGACGGAACGTTTGAGCCAATCAAACACTCACCCCCAGTCAACTGATCTGGGTTTAATCCATCATCATTCTTTAGCTCACTCCACCACCCCAGTTCAGACATGGCCATATGCAAATCAGTCTGACCCTGTGCCTCATGGGAACAGTCCAGCCCGAACTGCCAAGCCATGTCTTCCCTGGACCGGAAACAAGCAACCTAGGACCGGTTTCTGGCATTCCAGCCGTCATCAGCCAGGCTTGCTTGAATCCAGTGGCAAAGTGAGCAAGGGACCCACGTCTGGGCATACCCCCGCCAACTTAGGGCGAACAAAGCGATACAAAGGGGATGATGGACGGAACGTTTGAGCCAATCAAACACTCACCCCCAGTCAACTGATCTGGGTTTAATCCATCATCATTCTTTAGCTCACTCCACCACCCCAGTTCAGACATGGCCATATGCAAATCAGTCTGACCCTGTGCCTCATGGGAACAGTCCAGCCCGAACTGCCAAGCCATGTCTTCCCTGGACCGGAAACAAGCAACCTAGGACCGGTTTCTGGCATTCCAGCCGTCATCAGCCAGGCTTGCTTGAATCCAGTGGCAAACCCCCCTTTTGTATCGCCCAGTCTTGTTCTTGTACACTTGAGGCAAAAGAGTTGACGGGCCGATTCAGATTGATTATCGTTTCCCAGAATATGCTTGAGTTGGTTTTTTTCGCATTATGTAATAATGTAACCCAGAAGTTGTCCTCACATCTTTTTTTATGTTCCCATATCTTCTTTTTGTATTCTTTCCTTCGGTTAAGTATGGCTTCCCAACTTATGGCCCTCAACTCAGTTCTTTTTTGTTCCTTTAGAGGTTTTTTTAGTTCTCGTTTGAGAGCATCAATCGGTCTTGGCATACTGTTTTTAAGTCGCGGGGCCTGTTTTGATTTGCCAATCATGATTGTCATTAATTTATCTGTGAAGCTTACCCACTCTTGTATCTTGTTTAGATCCCTTCTTTCACTTTCCATTTTGAACCACTGTAATTTAGCTTGAAGTTCATCGTTGTTCTCCGTTGTCCATTTCAGCCGTTTCAAGTCAATTGAGAATATGCTTTCTACTGCTGTCATGCTAATCTGATGCTTTGGTAGATTTAAACTAAAGTAAATATGTTGGATACAGTGGTCGCTTTTGGTTGTGAATTCGATAACAAACTGGGTAAGAAAGGGCATTAATGGTAGTGATATTGCTGTGTAATCAAGCCTTGATTGCGATTTTCCTCCGAAGTAAGTATACATTGGCGGGTAGTCTTCAGACGTACTGCCGTTTATTATTCTCATGCCCAGATATTCAAGTGTTTTTACCAGTTGTTGCCCCACTAGATCGGAACGAGCCGACTTGAACTGATATTGGGGTTGTACATTCCAGGACTTATTGTCTGCTGCGAGTTTCTCATCCTCTTCTGGTGTAAAAATTAAGTTTGAGTTGAAATATCCTGTTATAATGATATCCCAGAATGGGTTGGTGTTTCGTATGTCGGTGATTATGGTTGTTAGTAAGGCAATATGTTTTTTCTTTTCTTTCGCCGATGGATGTACATAGGTGTTGATTAACAATACCACTCTAGATTCCTCTTTCACTGGAAATGAAAATTTTATTAGTTGCACATTTGATCCATAAGGAGCTATATGTTCTGATTGGATATTGCTTGCTGTTGATACATAAACTGCTAGCCCTCCTTTCGGGCGTCCATACCTCATGTGTTTCTCAGCTGGTGTGCTGAAGTGTATAAATCCTGCAAGAGGCAGTTCCTCCAGTGCCCAGGTCTCCCGAAGGGCAATTATGTCGCATGTCACCCAGTCTTGTAGAGATCTGACATCTTCTGGCCATTTCTTCGCTCTGGCTATATTCCACTAGATAAGGTGGAAAGTCCCTTTGTGATGGTTCATCGCCTGTTAACCTAATGGTCAGTTGCCTTTCTCTTTGTTCAGGATTCCCGGGAGCCAACTCCAATGGTCGATGTCAGGCTCTGTAAACGCCTTTTTTTCTACGATGATCTCATTACGTCTTATTGACATTGGGCTATATCCTTTCGTATGCCATGCCAGAGGACTGGATAAGCCTGTTTCTTTGTTGCCAGGCTATGCCCGGCGTTTTCCTCCTGGGTGTTTTTTTCCCCTAATGGGCCTGGGTATCGTGGTCATGTAGGTTTAGACAGCCTTATGCCCCATGTGTCAAATTGTTGGTTTTGACTCATAATAAGTTGGGCAACCTCCGCTGTTTGCCACGTTGTGAGTGTTTGTTCATTGGTGTTTCCATTTCCCTGCTGGCAAAATTCCACTGTCAGTAGGTTGGTTGAGTTTAGATGTTTTAGCCCGGGGATGGTTGCTAGCAATTTTAAAATGTTACCCCTGTTTAGGATGTCATGCTGCCCCTGGGACTCGTACTCTGGTGATAATAATATTTGTTGTGATAGTTGTCCATACTGTCGAGAGTTGGTGCTATTATTGACTTCTTGATCTTTTCCCACCTCAATGGATCTTTGTGTTATAAGTTTTCCATCGTCAGTCTTAGTACTCTTTTTGACTTCTTGCACTGAGGTAACTAGTGATGACATGTTACTCCGGTTATTCTCCATATCTCTTGGCCGGCTCCCTTGATTACTTTCCGGGGGGGTTACATTCTCCTTATTGTGTATGTTAAATCTGAGATTTTCATGTAACTGGATGCCACTTGTTGTAGATCTGGGAGATGAGATCTTAGAACACTGGATTGAAGTGATCTTGTAGTCCTTTTCTTGAAGGAATGTTTCTGCGTCATCATCGGTCCCAGGCTCATAGTTTGCCTTTTTACCTTGGATTTCATGCGTCCAATCTGGCAGGGTCTCCTCCTTAGTCCTTTCATCCTTGCTCTGTTGCGGATTAGATCCTTCTTTCGCTTTAGTTATTCCTTTTGTCCAGTCCTTCTGCTTCTGATGTGTGACGCTGTTTATAAACAGTTGTGATGTCAAGTTCACAGCTTGCCCTTCCTTTTTCCCTTGTTGCTTCTTCTCGTGGGCCTATGTCTCCTCGGATTGGTCACTTTTTGTTGCTTTCCCATGTAGCCTTTTCTAGGGTTTGAATTAGAATCCCTCTCAGTTGGATCACTGCTCTGTGAGCCTGTTGTTAGCCCTTTTCGTGCTCGGGGCTCTACGCCTACCCTGGTGTGTGCTGCTGTTCTTTTTCTTTGTCTGCACTCCGCTGTACTGTTTGTGTTTTGATCTTTTTGTTCCCTGGGCTCTTCTTCCTCCCTTACTCCCTTACTCCTTATGGTTCGCAATTGAGGTGTCAGTTGTTCCCTTAGAGGACCTTGTGGCATTGAGTGTGTCATTTGTTTCCCTGGTTGCACTGAATATTGGGTACATTTTAATTCTTTGCTCAGTGTTTCTTACTGATTGTTTGTTTCTTGCCCTCCTTTCCCGTTTTTTTTGTCTTCTCATTTGTTTGGTTAAAGTACACTCTTCCAACTTTGTAATGGGAGTAGCTCCTGTCTCCGCTAGTATTTTTATCGCTTTGTCTTCTTCTTTCTCATCCTCCTGTTTGGAAGCAGCTGATTGTATTTTGTTGTCAGCTTTTGCGGGCTTGGAGCATGGCGTATTTTGCTGTCTAAGAGCTATTATTTGCTCAAGGAGAGCTGGAAGGAGACTCAGTTTATCAATGATTGGGCCACAGGTGCAGGAAGTTTGCTCTAGCATATATTTCGATTGTGCTGATGTTATTAATTTCTTAAGTTTATCCAGTTTGGTGTTTATCCATGCTATATGTAGCGCTGTAATATTCATTAGGTCTATTTGGATATCCAGCTTGTCTGATTGCAAATTCAGTACCTTTACAAAAGACTGAAGTGTGTCTAATAACGACCTAAAGAGCTTCGAGTGATTACTTATGTCACTGGGTGATTTTCCTTGTGTAGATGTCTGCTTACTACCTGAGTATGGCTCTGCGTTTAACAAATGATTGCTGGTTGGTATTTGGCTAGTATTCTGCTGTGTCTTGACAGATGAAATCGCAATTCCTTTTTTTTCAGTCCAGGTATTCCCCCTCCATTTTGCATTGGGGCAGTATGGTCCTCTCTGTCTAGTCCCTCTGTTGAGGTAAATTCTTGTGACGACTCCTTGTTAGATGTTGGGCTTAGGAGTCTCAGCCATGAGTTTTCTAGATCTTCCAAAACGTTTACTTCGTCTGAGTTTGTCCGGTGAATTTGAGCCTCCGTTCTGTGACCCTGTCTAATCTCGTGTGGCCTGATAGGTACTATAGGGGTTGTGGATTTTGAGATAGAGCACAATGCAATATTCAGGCTTGTGCTTGGATCTGATAGGCTGGTTTTTACAGTATGCATCCTTCTTTCTTCGCTCCGCTCTATTCTGTGGCCAGGCCTAGGCTCGTCTGTTGCCTTGGAATAACTCAAGGTGGTGGTCATCAGGCATAGGTGTTACCTCTTTTGCCTCGCATATCGTTTTAGTATCTTCCTTCTGACTGTCCTTTTCCTTGTCTTCCTGACCCAAGTTTTTACTTGAGACTTGACTACTTGGGTCCTTTTGGTCCGATGTGTGAGCTACGGATATTGAAGCACTTGGCTTCTCTTCTGTTCCGACATTGTGTGCCACCCTTTGTGGGGTAAGTGGTGCTGGAAGACCCGGTAGGTTCCTAGGTGTTGAGAAAATTACAGCTCCGGGGTTTTAAGAAAGGAAAAGCCTGAACTTTTTTCCATTGCACTTCTAGTTTCCCGGTTCCTGAACAGTGTCAAGATTGGTGAAATTAGGGGGATTTTCAGGTTTGCTTCTGTTCCTTTTACTGGCTGTTTTGTGTATTGTCCTTTTTTCCCTTGATTGGTACCACTGGTTTTCTGGGACTTCTGGGTTTTTAGAGACTGCTTTGGGGTCCGCCTCACTTTGCCTGATCTCATCCTTCCGTGGCTCTTAGTCTTGTGATGTTATTGTAGTTGTTGTTATTGTATAGTTGTTTAATACAGTTATAGTGCAGTTATGGATTGTATATAATTTAATTGAATTATGCTTGTGTTTTTTTCCTTTTTTCCTTTTTATCTGTGGGTTATGGTGCGCAGGTGGGAGACTATAGGAGGCTACATGAAGCCTTAGGAAGGTGCTCTTGGGTTGCCCCTTAAATGTGTGTTCTTGAGTGTGAGGACCTTGACCGGAGCCCCTCTGTGCTGTAGCCCCGCTGCGTTTAGAGTAGACGTAAGCCGCCCAGGGGCCAAAGCTGGTGCTGGTGTATACTGATGTATACTGCAGGCCCCCCTACACCAGATCCTGCTTCCCAGTTACTTTCACCTGCTTTCACCCGGCTTACCGTCCTGTGCTGATCTTGGTAGTCTCTGGTGGTCTCTGTTCGGTGGGGGAAGTTAGAAAATACCCCCGCACTGGTCTGCCGGTCTGCTGCTCCGGTCTGCTGCTCCGTGCCCCCACTCTAGAGACCTCTGATCACCTGCCACCAGCCAAAAAGTTTGGTACCTCCTATGCCTGGTCCTGGGCTTTCCGCTGCATTGTCGCTCCTGTGCTGCCACCGCACACTGCACCCTGGACACGGCTCACCCCGCCCCGCCCTCTCCGCGCTCCTCTCACCGCAAGCCGCACCCGGTCTAGAAACACTTCTGCGGGGGGAGGGAAAACACGGGGCTCAATCCGACGGCTGCCGCCGGATTGAGCCCCATGTCCCCCCCCCGCAGAAGCGGCTGGTGTTCAATCGGCAATCCGGCCTGTTCTTCGGTGCAGGTCGGCCCGCTCTTCGGGTCGTTCAGAGCCCCTGAGCTCCGAGGCTGAGCTCCCACGCTGCCTCTCTAGTTGTGCTGTGGGTGAACTGGAACCGGAAGCAGGAAACTCGTGTTTCTGTTCATCCACGGAAGCAGACGCCTCCCCTGGTCAGTTGGCCTATTTGTTCATGTATAGAACTTCATCAATAATGTAATTTAGCATGCAATGACTGATGTAAAATGTGAGATTATAAGCAGTGCAAAAAGGGAGCACATTATGGTTAGTTTATCAAACTATAACTGGCGAAATATAGTGATTTTTAGGTTTTGTTTTGAAAACACATGGGCACATTCTGTTTTTCTGTAAATTTGAGAGGGTTTTTAACCATGCGTTATGGTTTGATAAACAAGTGAATTTCTGGATATTTTTTTAATCTGCATGGAGCTGTTGCTTGAACTTCACCTTCTAATTCCTAGTTCCTAATTCGAGTTACTGTGACCAGACATCAGCTGAGGGCAGTAGGGTCTGGCTGTGGGCCCAGTAAATAGCCAGGAGTTGGCAGCCGCTGTAGGGGATGGACTTTAGCCATGTGAAGCAGGGGTTGGCTGCAGGGCATGATCTGTGGTCAGGACTTGCGTCCCACTCTCTGCAAGCAGTCAACTTCCACTGCACACAATGTTTGGCCATGCAAACCAGGAGCGTTTGGCATGCAAACTATAACTTGCACCCCAAATGCAAAGATCCTGACCTCATCATTAATGAAACAGATGCAGTTACAAATGCTGTAAATCATCTTACAGATGAGATTACATATCACATTGACATTACAGCTTTGACAGAGATGACGATGAATGTAGTATCATTTATTGGTTTGGTTATGTGTTGTTGATTATTACATTTTGCTTCTAGGTGTTATTTATTGGTATAAATATTGTTTGGCCATAAGTATTACATCTTGTGAGCGAGTTGTTGTTTGCATGGCAGTTGTGAGCAGGGGCGACGTGAATGATCTGCTTTAGCTTTATGGGCCGCGTTTATTTGCAACTTGGCAGATAAAAGCTCATAATTAACTCTAAAAAGAAAAAAAAGAAGGATGGGTTAATAGAAAAGGTAAAGAATGATAACGAGTGAATACTTTGGTGGGTGAAAGTATGGATGGATGAGTGGGTGAAAGGAGGGGAGGATGAAAGGATGGATGGATGGGTGGGTGAAAGAATGGGTGAGTGAGTAGGTGAAGGGATGAGTGGGTGAAAGGATGGATAGGTGGGTTAATGGATGGGTGGGCAAAGGGATGGATGAATAGGTGAAAGGATGAATGGGTGAAAGGATGGGTGGAGGAGTGGATAAAAGGATGGGTGGCTGAGCGGGTAGCGTACATTGAAATCTGAGAGGATGGATGGATGGTTGGATGGATGGACGGATGGATGGTAATTGGACATCTGAGAGGACTGAGGTGTGACTGCATGAATGGATAAGTACATGGGAATCTGAGATGATCGATTGATGGAAGTATGGCAAAGTAAATAGAAACCTGAGATGATGAATGGATAGATGGGTGGGAGAAAGAATGGTGGAGTAAATGGAAATCTAAGAGGGTGGATGGATGGATGGCTGGATAAATGGATGGATGGATGAGTGGGTGAAAGAATGGGTGGATGAATGGGTAAAATAATGGATGGATGAGTGGGTCGGTGTATAGGTGAAAAGATGCGTAGATGAGTCATTGAGAGGATGGGTAGATGGGTGGATGAAAGGAGTTGGAGTAAATTGAAATCTAAGAGGATGTATGTATGGATCAATGGATGTATGTATGTATGGATGGATGGATAATTGGAAATCTGAGAGGATGGTTAGGTGGATGGATGAATGGATGGATGTATGGATGGGCAGACAAAAGGATCAATCAAAGGATGAAAGGCTCTATTGATGGATGGATAAGTCAAATGATTGATGTATCAGTGGATAGATGTATGCCTGGATAGATACTGGATGTGTGAGCGGATGGGTGTATAAAATGGCCAATGGATGAACGCAATGGTGAAAGACTGAATGATGAATGAAACAATAAATAGACGACAGAATGAAAAGGTAAAATGGTGGATATCAGCGGTTAGATGGAAGGGTGAAAGGATGAACGATAGATGCTTGAGTGAAAGATAAAAGGAAGCTTATCTAGGGAGGTTCCGACTCACTACACTTGCTTGGTGCCATCAGAGCTTTGGCTCCAAGTGGGGTGCATTTTAATTTCCTGGCTACTCCCTTGGTTGTGAGAGTAATGGAATGTGCTCCTCGCTGTATCATGGAGGAAATTTGGCAGACCTTTAGTTTGTTTAGCTTACCCTTCATATATGAAGTTTCATACAAATCCGTCAATGGAGGCACATTTCCAGGGAGGGCCAAAAACGTGTTCATTTGCTAATAATTTGCTAACCTGCCACAGACTGTCAAACCCCATTGTGCACGAACTTCAAACATAAATAGCATGGGTCAGCCATACGACCTGGCCTGGAGCCTTGCCTGGTATTATTTTTAAATGATTTTTAAGGATTCAAGAACCCTGTTTCAAGGTTGTTCCTGGTCCAATCTTTATGCCAGCGGACTCGAAATGGACAACGGAAGCTATAAGCTACCTTGTCCACATGTTGGGAGGGGGCCATGCGGCCCCCCTCCTGGATCCCTTGATGGCCCTGGGGACCGCCACCCCCCAGGGCCGGCTCCTGCAGTGTCCCAGGGTGCTCACCCCCGGGACACTGTAGTTTGCTATGGCATTTTTTTTTTTTTTGGGCCCTGGGGGTCCGGGGGTCAGGGTGTTTCTACCCTGCCCCCTTTTTGCGTTTTGCGCACTTGTTTTTCTCTTTTCTTCTACCGAGGCACAAGATGGCTGCCAACACTTCCTGGTTTGGAGTGTTGACAGCCAATTAGCATACAGCTCGTGATCGGGAGGGTGCGCGGATCCTCCGTGCCCATAGATATATATGTGTTTTTACTTTTGATTTTCTCAGCAACTACTGAACGGATTTACACCATTTAACCAAAAGGCACGACTCTGAACCAAGTGCTACCTTTTTGCCAAATTTGGTGTAATTCCGTTCAGCAGTTCGGGCTGTAGCTGCGACTAAAGGTTCCTATGGAAAATTGCATGGGAAAACATGTTTTGGGACCCCCCTTTCTTCTCGGCCCCCACTTGACGAATCACCCCGAGACTTTCAGGATAGGAGCGGACCGGAGCGCCCCACGAGTTTTAAAAATTTCACGAAGATTCGTCAACCGGCGCCAAAGTTATTGGGAATAGAATGTTGCGGATTTCCTATGGAAAATAGGTCCTAACTATAACTATCTACTGGCGACCGCCAGTAGATTATATATATATATATATATATATATATATATATATATATATATATATATATATATATATATATATATATATATATATATATATATATATATATATATCAACACTCAGGGGAACAGGTGTGAACAAGACTGCTTTGACAGTTGAAACGCGTAACTGGTAATAAATCTTTTGTCTCAGCAATGTTCCCCTGATAGTGCACCTACTTGGTTTTTCTTGGATTATATGGTGACCGGTGGGCTCCGCCGGCAAAGCGCACCAACTACCCACGGGCCTGTGTGGGGCGGAAGGAGCAATCGAGTATTCGAATGGACTTTTGACTATATATCACATATTTAATATTTGTCATATATTACCGAGTCAGTCGCATAGAAAACAGTAACGGGGTTTCTGGCAGCATATATATATATATATCAGCTCCAACTCCAATTCCTTCAATCAAGAAATGGACACCGACACAGGCGCTGGATCAAACGATAAGTTTCTGGTTTATTAAAATTATATATATATATATATATATATATATATATATATATATATATATATATATATATATATATATATATATATATATAGATATATATATATATAGATATATATATAGATATATATATATATATATATAGATATATATATATATATACACATACATACATACTGGCGGTCGCCAGTAGGTAGTTATAGTTAGGACCACGTTTCCATAGGAAAAGCATTTTTTGATGTGCTTATGACTTTGGCGTCGTTTGACGAATCTTTACGAAATTTTCCAAAAAGTTCCTCTTTTCAGGTCAGCTGCTATCCTAAAAGTTTGGGGGATTCGTCAAGGGGGGCTAAGAAAAAGGGGGTCCCAAAACGTGTTTTCTCCATGCAATTTCCATAGGAAACTTTAGACAAGGCTACAGGTCAAACTGCTGAACGGAATTACGCCAAATTTGGCACAGAGAAAGGTCTTGGTCCAGAAAGCACGCTTTTGTTTAAATCGGGTAAATCCGTTCAGTAGTTTTAGAGAAATATCAAATTTTCCAGATATCGATATTTAAGAATTCTGACATCTGATTGGCTGAAGCGTTACAAGCATGAGCTTGCGGCTGATTGGCTGCGAACTGTTGAAACTAGGAAGTGTTGGCAGCCATTTTGTGATTCAGTCCGTCAGCTCACAACTCTCCCTCTACAAGGCATCAGGTCCCTACCTCTGCGAGGCAACACTAAAAATATACTGCATCTCTGTCTGTGCGAGCTACTCCTTTCACGGTCCCTCTCCCCACATCACCAGCTCGCGGCTATGCCTTTAGAAGCGAGTCCGTCGGCTCGCAGCTCTGCGACTGCGAGCTGTGAGCCATTTTGTGACTCAGTCCGTCAGCTCGCATCTCTCCCTCTAAAAGGCAACGGATCCGTAATTCTACCTCTGCGAGGCAATACTGAAAATATCCCGCAGGTCTGTCTGTGCGAGCTACTCCTTTTACGCTCCCTCTCCCCACATCATCAGCTCGCGGCTATGCCTTTAGAAGCCAGTACGTCGGCTCGCAGCTCTGTGTCTGCGAGCTGTGGGGCCCGCAGCTGTACCTCTGTGAGCCACCTCGTTAGCTTGTAGCTGTGTCTGTGCTAGCAGGCCCGTCGGCCCGTTACTCTCCCTCTGCGAGTTAGCCCATCGGGTTGCAGCGCGGAGGGCTCGCAGCTGTTTCTCTGCGAGCCAGCCCATTAACTGATAGCTGTGTGTCTGCTAGCAGGCCTGTTAGCCTGTTGGTCTCCCTCTGCGAGTCAGGCCACAGCTCTCCTTCTGCGAGCCGGTACGATGCTGTGCTTTTGCGAGCCAACGGCCCGTAGGTCTCCCTCTGCGAGCTGAGCCCACGGGACGCAGCTCTTCCTCTGCGAGCCTGCCCGACGGCCCGCAGGTGTCCCTCTGCTAGCTGAATCGCAGCTGATACTCTGCGAGCCGAAATTGGGAATATAAGGCGGCTCTAAAAAAAGCCCTTCTGTTTATTAGTTGGAGCTACATGTAAGTGCGAATGCACAGCTTCAGGTTAATCAGGAAAATTCGGTTTCCCTCATCTGTGAAGTGTACTCCATCACTTCTGTAGGTATCAGCGATATCAAAACGTATGTTGTTGTTGTAAATCGACCCCATTCTATGGTCTCTGAGGTATGCAGACACAGCTTTGTTGACATTCTTCCTAGATTTTTCAATCTTATGACAAAATTGGTTTGACCATTTCCACTTCTGTCTTTGGCATATATTGGAATATACAAAGACAGTTTGAGGCAAAAGTAACATCAATTGTCCAAAGGTGTCCTTCATAAGCATTTCCAAACCTACCCAGTCAATGTGCCTAGGTCGTTAACACCACAGTGCACAATCATGAGATCAGGGTGTTGGAGATGCAAACAGGTTTTAACCAAAGGGAGCAATTGGTGCCACTTCAATCCTCTCTGTGCAAACCATTGTTGTAGGGATTCTGCACATACACAGAGCTATGCACAGGATAATAGGACCTCGGAATATAGTGGTGAACCAACCATACACCTTAGCACCTAAAACCCCAATCCGACTATCTTTAGCGTCTCATTAGCAACAATGCTACCAATGATTAGACAACCCAGAACATGGTATCTCTCTCTCAGGACTCGCAGGAGCAAGAACACCCTTTCATAACTCACTCATACCTGTCCACAACGTGCGTAAGAAGAGACACTGTATAGTTTAAAATGTTTATTTCAACTACTGTGCTCTGAGATACAGTACACGTGCCAGTACTATCAGCATAATGCATAAGGATAATATAATCAGCATAGTTACAACTCCATAGAATACAAACGGGGAAAGCATTTCATAAAGCAGTGGAAATAGGGCTAAATGACCTTACCACCCTCCCCGTGCTAGTAGCTAGTTTATTATAAAAACAGAAGACCTCTGGGCTTGGTCGAGCGAACCCCCATACCTCAATATCTAGATGCAAAGTTTACATCATCAGACAAGCACAGCTCTTCTCTCTGGAAAGGTTTTTCTCCAAGTGTCTCTAACCGTGAAATCACAATATTAAAAGCACACAAATTTCTCCAGGGCAGCTGTACATAGTGTTATGTCTAAGTGCGAGGTACTGGCCAGATCAGCAAGAACAAGGGACGTTGTTTTTCGACCTTGTACATGTTGTGCAGACGTAGCCCAAAGGGAACAGGAGAAAAGGTGAAAGACAGAAATGCAGACAGTTCTGAAATAGCCGGGCAGAAGAAGAGGCTGCAAAAACAACGACACAAAGTAACATGCGCAAAAAGGCATCATGGCAGCCAGGCCTAAGCCAACGTAGCAAGGCAGACCAGGAGGCCACAAACCACAAGACACCCTCCCCTGGGCAGTCCATCGGCCAAGACAAAGGACGAAGACAGAGTTCAAATTGATGGTGCAGAACGGACACGTCTGTTGTGGATCAGAACCCATGAAGGACAACGAATGGGAGAGGAAAAAAAATTGTAGCGGTAAAAAAAAAAATCCAAGAGGCAGGTCGCAGAAAGCGAAGGTCCTGTCAATCCAACAGAGTGTAAGTGCAGAAAAACGCCACACCCTCCAACAGGACATCATTGGAATCGTCGGAAAAAAGCGACGCCATCCAGTCCAATAAATCAAAGCTGCAGTCATGTTCCTCGCAAGAGGGAGCAGCGAACAGCATTGCGGGACAACTTGCGTGGTATTCAATATAACTGTGGTGTAGGAGATTCTGAGCAGCCGCCCAGATATCCCATTGTGCCAAAATCCCCAGTGCAGCCGCACGCGCCATATAGCCTGCACCAGAACAGTCCCGTTCATGGACCTCTAAGGGACCCACCAGCAGGACAAAATCCGGTCGAGACAGAGACGTATTGGAGAGGCAATAATCCAAGGACCACGAGAAAGGACATCTGATGCAAGACATCACAGGTTGCACGCAAGTGAAATACGCAAAGCGAAAAGAAAGTGTATAGGACACACTGAGTGTCGCCAATGGCAGAATGCCGAAGCCAGCGAGGATGCGCTCACGGAGCAACTCGAGTCGACCTGGGTCGAGAAGGGCCCAAGGAGGTGCAGCCATTGCGCAGTAAACAGACCAAAAGCAGTACACCCGCCGCCAAAGCGAGGATCAACGGAAAGCCGCCAAAGACGCTGGAAAGAATGGAATGAATAAAAGCCGGAATTACACCAAAAATAGTCTGAAAAGAGGTCACAAGGCCAGAGCCCACAACTTTAAAAAAGTGCACCAGTCCTTCAGTGCGTGATGCATTAAAAACACGGTGAATCAGTTCACCGAAATCTTGTGGGAGGTTAGTGTTCAAAAGGGCCTGTATTTCACTGTGGGTACTCGCCACCTGGAGAATGAACGTCTCCCGGGCGGATGTGAGCATAACCTCCTGGTTCAATAATAGTGCCTTTATTCTGCTCAATTTATTGAAATCTGCCTTCAAAGTAGGAATGGAAGGCCAAATGGAACTATCTATGATGTCGTGCGGGGGAGGAAAAAGCACAGTTTTGCAGCAGACAACACTGTGGGAAACTGTAACTATATAGGGGATGCCGGCCAACATGCCACAGCAATCCTGATTATTCAGAAGGAGATAGCTACCATTTGCAAGCACAGTGAAAGTAGGAGAAATAGCAGGAGCAGGAATACCCTTTAATACACAAGCAAGATTCGGAGCCGAAACGTTACAAGCTCCGTGCAATTTAATGTGTTTGCAAATAAGGGAATGACCCACAGTCAAATCGCATGACTCCCCCGTGAGAAAAACTTCCTTCCCGTCTCTAAGGCATTTATACATGAAAGGCAGGGACCAAAGTTCATGCAGGAAGGCACTGCCCAAGGGCTGGAAGTGGCCCACAGGATAATGTTTCATGCACGAACTAAACTCAAACAAAGAAAAAGGCAAGGCGATAACCCCATGAACTAGCCACACGGCAGAATCCAGTTCCGCCACAGAGAATGGTAAGGGCTCTATTTTCTCGATATGTAACAGAGTGTATGTTACATCCTTCATGGACATGAACTGCTGTTTGTCAGTCAAATTAAAAGGTAGGAATAAGGCAGAGGTGTTCAAAAAATGCCAAGGAACTTTACCCAGCTTAAGTGTTTGCAAAGTCCATGCAAACTGCATAACTGAATGCAATTGATTCTGACCATGATATAACACTGAAACCTCATCTTGTACAATATCAACAACAGAGGACACAATATTCTCCAACGTGTAAATGCGGGAAGACAGGGTATTAATACTATTAACAACAGCAAGCACCTTTTCCAAATTTGCTTGATCTATTTCCCGTAGACGGGAAGCAGCTTCAATTTGCGAAAGCTTCCAGAGTACATTATAAGTTTCATAAATGAATCATCTGAGGTCGGGGACCACGAGGCCCCAGAATAAAGTCGGACAGATCAATGTTGCCTGATAGGAGCGACAAATGTTGTTTAGTAGAATCTAGGGAAGAGTGCTGCAACCACTGTTTACACAATTTACCAACAGAATATGTTGTTACAGTACGAGAGTCAGAAAACCTTGGATCTGGCCTATCCTGTTTGTAACCAGGAACTGAGTCATGAAAACGCAGTTGGCAGGCATTAGACGCAATGGGCCAAGCCAACCAGGGAGACTGAACAAGCGTAGAGACATTAAACAAATTGTTTTGAAAGAGAGCTTGCAAACTCGGAAGGGACATATTGAAATGCAAGCTCCCGTTGGGAGGGGAAGCCAATGCAGGAACGGAAGGTGCATTCAATTGTTTGGAAGTAGCCAAACCCCAGCACGTAGTTTGATAAATGGTATTATTCAGAAATAAAATCTGGGACGGGATAAGGCAAGCACGGTGCAAGGCTTCTATGCCTTGCACCTGCCATGGTCTGGAACCCCAAATTGATTTCAAGTCTACAGTGTCTTTCCAGTACTCATAACCACCCACAGCTAAGGCGCTCAAAAAGGAACCCGAATATAGCAATTTGGTGTGGGTCAACATGATTTTCCGAGTGGGTGGAGTGTTTAATTTAAAATAATAGGACCCAGGGTTTGATCTATTAAAGTCTGTAAAGTAAGTAAATTTATTTCTAAGAGTTTGGGAGCTACCTGGCAAAGGGGTTGGACAATGCTCCCATTGGGTGTAGTTAAAAGGACCACGCAGTGCACTTGGTTTATGGACAAAGTGGTTGCCCCAATGCTGGTAACAATACAAATCAGCATAACTTGCAGAATTCATGTACAAATCTTCAGCATTAAAAGCAGCATAATATTTCAAATCAGTAAATAATGCTTCAACTGCATGCACATCCCAATCGTCAGAATGAATATTACTTTTTACGACATCACCCATTGAAACACGAAGGACATTTGGTACATTAATAATTTTGGTTGGTCCATGAATTTGGAAGTTTACCGCATCCCATACGATGCCATCAGCGACTGGAAAAGCTGAAATGTTCACAAATGTATGGTCTCGCTTCATGATGTGAGATGAAGAATGTGGAGCCAAAGTTCTAGCGACACAGTTCACTGCAGAGCGTTCTGGTAAATAGTGACCATTGATGAGTAGAAAAAACACTGTGACAAAGCCAATGGACATGAACAAAAAAATCAGGAATAGCACCAACCAGATGTATGTCCAGGGGGGAATCAAAAAATTGTCTCTGAACCAGGATACAAGAATGCTGAATTTGGACGGGACAAGTGATGAGGTGGAATCCGAGTCAAATGAATAACGTGTTGGGCTCAGTGGCGTTGTTGGTAGGTGTGCCACCGACTCGTTGGCGGGGTAGGTATACTCAGACTCGTCGTTGCAGGGGGAGTCCGGGTAGTCGAGTAAGCAATCAGGCAAATCTACCATCTCGATAGCAACATCAGTGACCGTTCGGGCAGGAGGGCCACAAACATTTGTCCGGGAAATGACAGGACAAGAGACCGCTGGTGTAACACTATTCAGGATCGGCCAGATGTTGTAGCTTGACATTTTCCACTGAGATGTATCTGTTCTCTTTACGACCAGGAAGCGGTGGTAAGATGACTGTACGAGTTCCCTTCAAGCCAAGGACTAGAACTGGTGCACAATAAGAGGGGCCAAATTCTTTTTTGTTCTCCACCTTCTCTCGAACCAGATCTCCAATCTTCGGAAGCCAGCCGGCAACCGGAATCTGCAGCGCAGCGTCTGTGGCTGAAGGTAAATGTGCGATTGCAAGTTTGTCTCGGGCTTCTTGTAAGTCCTGTAACATAGTAGAATGGTTATCTACATCAAAGATAGCGGATTGCGCCGCCATGTCTAGACCATCACGGTCTGGCACAAACATTCGTATGCCAAAGAGCATTTCGTATGGGGTCCGCCCACCCAGAGGTCTTCTAGGGAGATTATTAAGTGCACGTTGTACGGTATACAAGTGGGCCAGCCAGTTCCTGCCAGTACCTAAGACTCTAGCTGTCAAGATTGCTTTAAGTCATGGTTCATTCGTTCAACAATCGAGTTGCCCTCAGGCCGATATGGAGACGAAAATTTCACCCGCACCCCCAGTGAACCCATTGCGTCCTTGTAAGCCTTAGATGCTGAACGCTGGACCTTGGTCAGAATGGAAGGTGCCACAGGCGAAAATTCCCACAAAGACACGCAAATCCCTTATGACATTTTGAGCGTCAGCACTTCGTTGTGGCCAAACCCAGATTAAACGTGTGCACGAATCCACTGCAACTAAGATATATTTATATGCAGTATCTGAAGAAAATGGACCGCAGTGATCCAGGTAAACACACCCAAAAGGTCTGTTAGAAATGCAGAGCGTGGTCTGTGGTGGTCGTGTAACCGTGGAAGGCTTAATCTGCTGACAAACGTCACAAGAAAGCACATAAGTACGCGTTTGTTTGTATAAACCACACCACCAGTAACGCTGCTGCAAGATGGAAACAGTCGCAGACACTTCAGCATGAGCCGAAGCCATGCCTTCGTGTGCTGCCGTTATCAAGGAAAGTCTGCGGTCCGCGTTGGGAATCAGCCGATCACCAACGTCTGGTATTTTTACGTAAGGAGCCTGTTCGGGACCTAACTGATAAGAATATTTGGAAGGGAAACCCCTAGGGTAATTAGCACCTTCCTTCGACGCAGCAATAGCTGTTAAAATATCAGTATCTATTTTAGACATGGATCTGGTAACTGCTGCGACTGTGCACGTGACTACTGCTGATTTGGCAGCTTCATCTGCCAAACCGTTACCGACAGCGTGTGCGCCCACACGCTGGTGGCCAAGAGTTTGAACCACCTGTGTGAGAGGCAAAAGTTGTTTCAAATCTGCCACTCGAACCCAAAGCATTTTATGCTTAATTGTGCTACCTTTTGCGTCTCTGTAGTCGTTTTGCGACCAAAAGAACAGATTGTCATTGTAAGACTGAACACAGTAGTAAGAATCGCATACAATTAGAGTGGTCACATCCGGATTAGCGAACTCAAGTGCGAGCACCAATGCGCGCAGCTCGGCCAATTGTGCAGTACTGTCTCCCAGTGCCTGAGTATGCACTACAGTTGATTTGAACTTACCGTTCACAAAGGTACCTGCAACAATAGCACATGCTGCTGAATAAGCATGCTTGGAACCCGTGGCCGGTTGTGCCGAACCATCGGTATAAATAATACATTCGTATTCCTCAAGCGGTAGCAAGAACAGAGGAGGAGGATGAACGAATTCATACTGTAAAAACTCCTGAGTCTGAAGAGAAGAATCAAAGATGAAAGTGACATCCGGAGACATCAAAGATGTTGCCCATTGTATCCAACGGGGGTGCAAAGCTTTAGAGTTCGGAACACTTGCTTTCGTCACTGACTCTAGGGCAGGATATGGTGTCACCACCAGAATGCGTTTTCCCTGTGCCAGTGCGCGTTCCTTTAGAATCGCCATCTGCACTGCAGTCAAAACTTTTTCCACAGATGAAAAGCGCATTTCAGCGGAAGTGTAAAGATGTGACTTGTATGCGATCGGTACTGTGTCACCTTCGTTAAAGGTTAAGTACGTGAAACCCACTGCCCCTGGAATGATTCTAATCACCAGGTTTGTGTGGTTATCACGTGTCAACAACAATTTAGATTCAAGTAGGTCTGTCTGCAAAGACTGCAGAATGGAGGAATGCTCCGGAAGCCAGCATGACTTTGAAAAGTTAGGTTGTATCAAAGCATACAGTGGCTTGATACGCTGGGCATATTCGGGAATGTAAGTAAGCCCGAAGTTTAGAAAACCCAGTAAAGACTGAAGTTTCTTCAGAGTGGTTGGAGGGCACAAAAGTGCACATTTCTCCAGGAAATGGGGGGCTAAGCCCTTACCTTCATTGTTGAGCTCATAGCCCAAGAACAAAACGGTAAATTCAGCAATGTGAGATTTGGCAAAGTTAAACTTATAACCTAAATCCGCAAATTCTAGGATAATGCGGACCACTCGGGAAAGATGCGGGTACAATTCGTCGTCTGTCAGATAAATATCATCAACGTACGAACATGCATCTGGGTCTATGCCGTCTAACAAAGAGACAACACGGGCAGCGAATACGCCTGGACTGTTCTTGTAGCCCATAGGTAAACGCCGAAATTTGAATAATTTTCCACCGGAGGTAAAAGCGCTCCCTTGGCTACTCTCCGGGGCCAAGTTGTGCGTGTAGAATCCATTGGATAGGTCAAGTGTAGTTTTATATTTTTTACAAACAAGACTGTCTACAAGCGCAGAACTATGTGTGTTTTGCACCGCAAAGGTCCGACAATGGTAGTTCAAATGTCGGTAATCCAAAACTAAGCGGTAAGATCCATCGGGTTTAGAAACCGCGAAAAGGGGATTATTCATTGGTGTTACGCATGTTTCAATTACTCCCTGATATTCTAACTGAGTCAGAATTTCAGAAACGGGGCCTTTTGCTTCCCGTTTGATGGGATATTGGGGTTGTGGCTGTGGCAGCGACCGCAAAGGAATATCATGGGGTGGAGAATCTTCATCCCAGCCCACATGGTTGCGGTATAACGCTGGAGCCAGGGACACAGCCCATTCAGCTGCAAGAGCCTCCGCTTTGTCCTTGGGGACAAGACGAGAAAAGCTCGGAAGCATTACCTCCTCCCCTTTACGCGCAGCAAGTACGAATGGGGGCGGCCAATCCGCCTCAGCTAACAAAATGTCGTACGAAAAGGTCAGATTTTCCCCAAAAATCCCTTTAATAACACGCTGTATATCACCTTCGATTTGAATGACAATATTATATAGTCTGTCAGGGGGTGCCACTCTGGTGTCTGCTGTCTCGACAGTAATGAATGTTTCAGTTGCTGTCGCCTCCACATGAGGACGTAGCGCCTCCCGCACTATGGTAACTTCCGTGGCGCTGTCTAAGAGTGTCACTGCCCACGTCCAATTCAGGAGTCTCGTTCTCACCGTCTGTGGCATATCTCGCTGTTACAGCGGCAACTTTCTTCTTCTGAAACTGTGGGCGAGAGCGTTGAAATTCTTCTGCTTTCCCTCGGACTTGTTGTCGAGGTTGGTCTCGTCCCTGTGGAGCCTCTCGACCCCTTCCTCTATCCTGGCGATCTCCTCCACCAGCCTGCGAAGTTGTTGGTGCCTGTGAAGAACGAGGAGAACGCGAATCAGGGACTTGAAATCTCTCTGGAGATTTAATTCTCGCCCTATCGCGCAAATCATAAGTGCGTTCAGAAGAGACGGAAACCGGGGATGCGCCTCGCGACCCCAGCTTCTTCTGTTGCTTACCCTGTTTTTTCAACCTCCAGCTCTTTTTAGTAAAAACTGGTTTCTCATCTTTCTCAGATTGAGTTTTTGGTTGTTGTTGCGATTGTGTTTGCGATTTAGCAAAAGGCTTAACTCCCAGACTATTGCGGCCAATTGTTTTGTAAGCCTGTGCAATAATTTTTGGTAATTCGCACGGCTTGTCTGGATCTGGGACCAAAGCCAAAGCATTAGCTACTTGAAAGTTAACTGCATCGCCCTTGACATTCGCAAGGATCAAATCAGCTACTACGTCGAACACTCCCACCAGTCTCATCCCTAATTCCACAGACGCTTCAGGGCCATGCTCATCCTGCACTCGTTTAATTACAGAGGGGAGAACCGTCATGGAAGGAGTGCCGAAACACTTCGCATATACTGCTGCGAATACTCTACCCCAGTTGTTGCATTCTGCCAACTCGGGGTTTAAGTCTTTTGGCAAACTAATCGTCAAAATCCTGTGTTTTTCCACGGGAGAGGTATTTGGAAAAACTGCCTCCAGCTGGTCAAATTTTTCTGCAAGCCAATAAGGAAAATCATCCTTATTTTGTGGGCGCTTGCCCATCACCGAATTAACCATGACAGGACTTATGGTTACACCGCCTGCTCCAGCTGGATGGGCTGCAACTCCAGGCGGGGCTCCCTGGATGTTGCCTGTAACATACTGTACTAAAGCTCTATGCACTCGTTTCAAAGACGAATGCAAATTATGCAGTTCACCGACTGCCACCGTCATATAACACGGATGTGGGGTATACCCGGCCAAGACAGGCCAAGTGGCCCCTTCAATTGATAAGGCGCCTAAACGAACCGCGGTAACCGGTTGGGGGAGGGCGCCATCAAACCAAACACGGTGTTGCCAAGCCGTGAGCGGTAATTCAAGATTCCTATACGGTCTATTGTGATTAGGAACAACGGTGGCTTCATATTCATGGAACAAATTATCAGCCCCATCCACCGCCGGAAAGGTGACCCAAGATTAAAACACCTTAAAGTGGTAAGCTGGATCCGCTTGTACCACAAAGATCAGATCGACACCCGCGTCAGGCACTCCATACACTGTTAAGTGAGCCCGGAGCGCTGCGCGGCTATGTGCCGCAATTTGAACAGCCATTTCAGGCTAGAATTTCTCGACAACCTAATATGAGGCAGCACAATATAGGGTTTTATTTAAAAAAAACCTTTTAACAACTTCAAGCTTGAAAGAACCTATAAAAATGTCAATATAGGAGGTACCACCGTCACACACGCTTCCGGAAGCGTCTGTGAAGGGTGTTGTGGACAAGCACAAGTACTACTCAAGCGTCTCGCAGATAAGCAGCCCACTCGTTGGTTGCGCCATGTTGTAGGGATTCTGCACATACACAGAGCTATGCACAGGATAATAGGACCTCGGAATATAGTGGTGAACCAACCATACACCTTAGCACCTAAAACCCCAATCCGACTAGCTTTAGCGTCTCATTAGCAACAATGCTACCAATGATTAGACAACCCAGAACACGGTATCTCTCTCTCAGTACTCGCAGGCGCAAGAACACCCTTTCATAACTCACTCATACCTGTCCACAACGTGCGTAAGAAGAGACACTGTATAGTTTAAAATGTTTATTTCAACTACCGTGCTCTGAGATACAGTACACGTGCCAGTACTATCAGCATAATGCATAAGGATAATATAATCAGCATAGTTACAACTCCATAGAATACAAACGGGGAAAGCATTTCATAAAGCAGTGGAAATAGGGCTAAATGAACTTACCACCCTCCCCGTGCTAGTAGCTAGTTTATTATAAAAACAGAAGACCTCTGGGCTTGGTCGAGCGAACCCCCATACCTCAATATCTAGATGCAAGGTTTACATCATCAGACAAGCACAGCTCTTCTCTCTGGAAAGGTTTTTCTCCAAGTGTCTCTAACCGTGAAATCACAATATTAAAAGCACACAAATTTCTCCAGGGCAGCTGTACATAGTGTTATGTCTAAGTGCGAGGGACTGGCCAGATCAGCAAGAACAAGGGACGTTGTTTTTCGACCTTGTACATGTTGTGCAGACGTAGCCCAAAGGGAACAGGAGAAAAGGTGAAAGACAGAAATGCAGACAGTTCTGAAATAGCCGGGCAGAAGCAGAGGCTGCAAAAACAACGGCACAAAGTAACGTGCGCAAAAAGGCATCATGGCAGCCAGGCCTAAGCCAACGTAGCAAGGCAGACCAGGAGGCCACAAACCACAAGACACCATTTAATGTACACATTTTGTAAACCTAGGTCTAAGTCAATACGTCTCTGTTCTGCATACCTCTTGCACCAGAAAACATAGCTATGCCCTACAATCCACACTAGCATTTTGAAGGTATGGCTAGAAGATATGGATAAATGTCTGTAGCTCATGCAGTCCGTTCGTAGAATAAGAGATGTGTTTAAACATGGGGAACTACTTTTTTTTTTTATATACAAAATATTAACGGATTGGGAGATGAAATGTATTGTTTCCTAAAAAGTAGGGTGTATATTAGTTTTGATGAAAAGCTTCTTTGTGATTGGTTAATAAAAAAGCAGTTTATACGTGGAGTACATATTATAGGATGAAATTTGCTCAGCTCAACCACACCTGCTAATTGTATTTGGAAGGTGCAGTTCAAACGTGAAAGAATGGTGAACTTTTGACCTCCACGTGCCGTTAAATGTTGGAGAAAATGTTGCAAAAAAATATCGGTAGGTTTAAAAAATTATGAACTTTTAACCTGCACGTGTCGTAGAATGTTCTAGAAAGTGTTGATACAATACCTTGAACTTTTCACCTGTATGTGTCCTTAACAAAACAGTTTATATGGAAAGTTCAAAAATAAGCAATAAAGAGAGGTTTTGCAATCTAAAAAAAATAAGGAACTATTCTGATTTGTTCTTTACATGGATTTATGTGTGGAGCAACAGGGAAATTGTGCCATTACTGGTTCCATTCTTGATGAAAGCGGTGCATTACATGTACTGTGTGACAAGAAAAGAATTGCATGCGTTTGTGACATTTGAAATCTGCATAACAACTAGGAAGGTAAATTAGAAATTAAGAAGGTGTGTTATGTGCGGGGGTGTATCCCTTTGGCAAGCTCCGCCTCTGTGAGCCAGACATTGTTTTTGCATAGGTGCTGGACGACATCTGATGCAGCCCCATCACCTACGCAGTCTGATGTGTCAGGGGCACACAGCCATGCAGCCATCACCCCGCCACACACACCGGACACAGAACCCGTATGAGGGGAGTTTTGTACCACATTGCCTTCATTGCTGATGTTCTGTGATTGATATGTGTGTGGGCTGCATTGTGGGGAATTGCCTGTGCACGGATGGCGATGCACACACACATGTTGGTATGTGTAGCCAGGTGCCCATGCGGCCTTGCGCTGCTTGTGCTATCTCACTCCGTCTCTCTCCCTCGCTCTCTCCCGCCCTGTCATAGCAAACTTGTGAAAGCGATGGGTGCGCGGCTCTCAGCGCGGCACTCGAGTACTTCTTAAGTCTTTCAAACACCGAGGGGTATATTCTCAAGGACATATCGCCGAGTTAACGGCACTTAATCGCAACCAAAATGGTGATAAATTTAACGCACCATTCACATGCTGGAGCAAACAGCCCATATCACCAGTTTACCAGCGATAGCAGCCTCAAAAAGCATCGTCACGGATGAGTCCGGCAAATATTGCTAATGAGATGTAGAGTAGGCGTTCTCTTGCAAAAAGCAGCGAACACATCACTTCGCAAGTGTCTCAACCACCAGCAAGATCGTCAAAGAGAGTACAAAACAGGCGATAAGGTGCGTTAGTAGCAGAAAGTTTACACCTGCTCTGAGCTGGTGTAAAGTCGGACTACAACCTGCAATATGAAAAGGAGCCCACCCAGAGCCATACGTGAATGACAACAGATGCAATGGAGCCAACGATCATGCAGCTCGGACGCCCAACACTGCTCCGACACCCCCCGCCACCAGCCCCTTGTCCGCCATCCCCCCCCACACAAACAAATGTGACAGCAACGTTAGGAAATCTGGAACGTAACAAATTGGCTGATGTCGCACAATTATAGTAAAGAAGATGCATGTGAGGTTGGACAAATAAGATCTCAGTCATCTATGGATTTACATATAAAACATTTTATTTAAACAAAACAACAAAATAAAAGTAGGTACAGGTATGGTGTGTCATCCCTCGACAATTTGTGAATCACAGCCTGCAAGACAAAAAGAAAGATAAGATTGTGCATCATGCGTCTATGAAAAGAGAGAGAGAGAGAGAAAGAGTGAGAGAGACGGAGAGACAGAGAAAGAAAGAGTGAGACAAAGAGGAAGACAGAGAAAGAGAGAAAGAGTGAGAGAGGAAGAGATAGAGAAAGAGAGAAAGAGTGAGATACAAGGAAGTGAGCGAGAAAGAGAGAGAGAAACTGTTAAAGAGAGGTAAAGAGAGAGAGAAAGAGTGAGACAGAGAGGAAGAGAGGAAGAGAGAGAGAAAGAAAGTATGAGAGAGAGAGAGAGGAAGAGACATAGAAAGAGAGAAAGAGTGTGAGAGAGAGAAAGGAAGAGATACAGAGTGAGAAAGAGAGAAAGAGTGTGAGTGACAGAAAGGAAGAGATGGAGAGGGAGAGTGAGTGTTGACACTGTGGAGAAAATCCTTACAGCTCACCTTTCTGCCACCGGTGTGTCTCCAACCACGTGCCGGGACATAGTGGAGTCTTGAAGTTTAGTCATCTGAAACATAGTATAGAATCAGTAATGGCAGAGTACATACAACTGCACAGGCCTAATTCTCTGTTTCGCCCCTGCGCACCCAGGCTGCTGCACCCCATCGACTCCCGCCGCCCAGAGGTGTCTGCCCGCCTCTGCGCACCTAGGCTGCTGTATCCCATCCACTCCCACTGCCCAGAGGTGTCTGCCCACTGCTGTGCACCCAGGCTGGTGCAACCCATCCAGTCCCACTGCCCGGAGGTGACTGCCCATTCCTGCGCACCCAGAGTGCTGCATCCCATCCACTCCCACTGCCTAGAGGTGTCTGCCCACTCCTGTGTACCCAGGCTGCTGCACCCCATCCACTTCCACTGCTCGGAGGTGTCTGCCCGCTCTTGTGCACCCAGGGTGCTGCACACTATCCACTCCCACCACCCAGAGGTGACTGCTCGCTGCTGCGGAAACAAGGCTCTCTGCTCACCTTCCGCCACCGGCGTGTGTCTAGGAGGGTCCACCAGGTGCTGAAGCAACCTCCTCAGGCGCAAGTTGCGTACACACGGTCAAGCCGAGTTCACAATTCAGAGCGAGTGTTGATTGCAGGATGGCCACGCATCATCGCAGGCTGCACACGCGCTCAGCTCTGGTGGCACTAACTCAGTGGAACTGAAGTCATCGCCTCGTGGCGGGAGGTCCGTGTCGGGGGGAGGGGGGGTCGTCAATCTGTGAATCACAGCCTGCTAGACAAAAAGCAAGATAAGACTGTGCGTCATGCGCCCATCAAAGGAGAGAGAGAGAGGAAGAGAGAGAGAAAGAAAGAAAAAGTGAGAGGTAGACAGAGAGAAAGAGAGAAACAGTGAGAGAGAGAGGAAGAGAGAGAGAAACAGTGAGAGAGAGGAAGAGAGAGAGAAAGAGAGAAACTGTGTGAGAAAGAGGAAGAGAGAAACAGAGGAAGAGTGAGAAAGAGAGAGAGAGGTAGAGAGAGAGAAAGAAAAAAACAGTGTGAGAGAGAGGAAGAGATAGAGTGAGAGAGAGAGGAAGGGAGAGAGAAAGAGTGTGAGGAAGAGAAAGGAAGAGATGGAGAGGGACAGTGAGTGCCGACACTGTGGACACAACCCTCACAGCTCACCTTTCCGTCACCGGTGTGTCTCCAACCACGTGCCGGGACATAGTTGAGCCCTCAAGCTTACTCATCTGAAAAGTAGTATAGAATCAGTAATGGCAGAGAACATACAACTGCACACACCTAATTCTCTGTCCCGCCTTTGTGCATCCAGGCTGCTGCACCCCATCCACTTCCACTGCCCAGAGGTGTCTGCTCGCCGCTGCGCACCCAGGCTGCTGCACCCCATCCACTTCCACTGCCCAGAGGTGTCTGCCCGCTGTTGCGCACCCAGGCTGCTGCACCCCATCCACTCCCACTGCCCGGAGGTGACTGTCCGCCGCTGCACACCCAGGCTGCTGCACCCCATCCACTCCCACTGCCCGGAGGTGACTGCCCACCGCTGCGCTAACAAGCCTCTCTGCTCACCTTTCGCAACCTGCGTGTAGAAAAGAGGGCCTACCACCTGCCGCTGCAAGCCCCAAGCCCTGGGCCCGCAGACACCGCACCCTGCATGTCATGCAGCGCCGCTCCGCAGGCCACCAGGTTTCACATTTGGTGCTGGGTCTTGATTTCGCCATGGCAGAGGACATACCAGTGCACCGGGCTTTTCATCGCAGGCTGCACACCCTTGCGGTGGCACTAACTCTGTGACCAGCGAGGTGACGCCACGTGGTGGTAGGCCTGCACTGTCTGATGGCTCAGCCCTACACTGCGGTCCAGCAGGGCACACAAAACCTGAGCTGTCCAGACCGCCGGGACGGGCCATCACCGCAGGCTGCACACCCGCTCAGCAGTTACGGTACCCGTACCTCAGTGGACCGAAAGTCACCGTCCCGTGCCGGTGTGCCTGTGTCAGCCGTAGTGTATCCGGTGCGATCAACTCTGAAATGGCGTCGAGCACGTGCGCCCTGTCTTTTTTATTGGCAGGGTCACGTGTCTTGTGACGCGTGTGCTGGATGGGTGTGGTGTGGGTGTATACTAGCTGTGAGGGAGTGGCTGTGGCGTACTGACAACTAGGGTGTGACAAGCAGATCACTGTAATGAAAATCTGGGCCATGTAGCATTGTTGTCCTTCCCTGTAAGCGTAAGCGGAGTGGGCTGGCCTGGCGTATGCCAGTCCTGCGTGAGGCTGTGAAGAATGACTCCGGAGCTATGGGCGTGGCTCCGTCCTGGGCTGTATGAGGAATCAACTGATGCGGGTGTCCCTGTTGTAGTGCTGACGTCACCCGGGTCGCAAGCGCCAATGTGTCACTCTGTGAGCCAAGTCCCACAACATGGCCAACATGGAAGGTACGGGGAATCACTGACCCTACATTCATCCATAGTTCCACACATGAAAGATGGTGGACATGACACATCTGTGTGGATATGAATGTTTATTGCACATTCAGTGGAGTGTTGCAGCTGTAGCAATACAGGGCCATGGAAAGTTTAAGTTTCAGTTTTTGGCACTTGGAGGGCAGCCAATTAGAGCCAAGCTTGTGTTCGGGGTTAGGCTGCGCCAACATATGTACTTATAGAATTACTCCGCCAATCCCCAAGCACTTATAAATTCACTATACACTCTCCTTGCAGTACTGTAATGATCCAGTCTCTACGTACGTACTTGTATAATGACCGAGAGAAAGTTACATAACCAAAGATTTCCCCACTGCCAGAGGTAACATGGTTGCATACGCTGTCCACAGCACAATGTAATGTGGTAGGGCCCAGGGGCGGCATCTTGCATACATAATGAACACACGTACACAGATAGATAGTGGAACTGGGTACGGGCATGTGCGCTCGACTCATTTTTATTACCAGGGTCACATGTCCAGTGACGTCTGTGCTGGTATCGTGTGGGGTGAGTGTGTCAGACTCTTCCTTCCAGAATCCTCGGGATTGTGCTGATGCTCAAAGGGGTCCACCTCTCGACTGCCCCAAGTCTGGAAATGTGAACACACACAGACTTTTGGGATAGTCAAGCGGGGGAAGGAAAGGATAGGGACTGCAGGGAGGGAGATCTGAGGACGACACAGGAACACAGGGTAAGTGCACACCCTAGAATATATATATATATATATAATGTAAACAAGATAGACTACCACATTCTAAGCATACTATGTTTCACATATCCTACCTGTAAAGGAAGATAAGGTGAGAGCATGTTGCCAGAAGAGAGCAGGGGTGGATGTGAGTGTTCCACATAAAACTATGAAGAAAAGAGAATGTATAGGTGAACAAGTCCTTTCTTGCCTTCTTGTCTATATCCACTATATATAGATGTGGAACCGTTCCCCCTCCTCTTTTTCTGACATACCTAAATACTCATGTGGTAACACCTTTACAACTCGACAAAGCCAGAATGTACACCCCGTCGTTGTATCTCTCTTCTGGGTGATAAGAAAACAGAGGACAAGAAGTGACCAAATGTTACTAGTACCAGGTCAATGGAAAACAAGCATTCAGGAAGGATCAAATCTGTCAAGGTTCCTCAATATGATATACTTGTCAATGCTTGTCAATGCTCCTTTTCTGTTACCTCACAACAGAGAGTATATCATAGTTCACAGGAAATATCGCAATGTTGTGGTTCACACTGCCTTTTCCCAACTGTGTCGGTTTAGTGACATCCAAAAACACATACACAAGACAAACAGTTAAGTGTAGCAGAAAACCATAGTTAATGAGTTTTATAGGCTGACTCTTTTCCGCAAGAGACCGCGTAATGCCGGTCTCGACCAACGGAAGAGATATGCCTGAAAGGAGCCGAAATGCTCGTGGGGAACCAAGGACCTCTTCCGCAAGAGACCGCGTAATGCCGGTCTCGACCAACGGAAGAGATATGCCTGAATGGAGCCGAAATGCTCGTGGGGAACCAAGGACCTCTTCCGCAAGAGACCGCGTAATGCCGGTCTCGACCAACGGAAGAGATATGCCTGAATGGAGCCGAAATGCTCGTGGGGAACCAAGGACCTCTTCCGCAAGAGACCGCGTAATGCCGGTCTCGACCAACGGAAGAGATAGGAATTCGGAGGAGATTGACGAGGTTGACGCACCCCGCTGTCTCACTCCCAAGGAAAATACAGGAATATTGGTGCCCAAGACACTCTTACCGCCATACATCAAAGGAGTCCGTAGGAGAAGTCTGGAAGCATCCGTAAGGAATAATCGGCAACGCCGGTGGTCACCAGCTTCTTTTTGTATTCGGATCCGGCTTTGCGTAAGCGTCGCGTGCAATGTGACCTGCAAGGCATGGCGGGAAATGTAGTCCGCAGCCGTTCATACTTCCTGGCACCGCGTTGGATCGGTCAGCGTGTCATCGGCTTGCGATCTCTGACAGAGTGTAAGCCAGCCCTCCGGGAATGGTTGGTGCTGGCAACAAGTACAACAGTAATCATTGGATCAGACACATAGATTCAATCATAAAGGGTCAATGTTTTGTGCTGCACTAAGGTAGGGGCAACAGATGTGAAATAATACACAGAAGATTGTATCGTAAAGGGTCCATGACTTGTGGTACACTGAGGTAGGGGCAGCAGATGTGAAATTATACACAAAACATTGTATCATAAAGGGTCCATGAGTTGTGCTGCACTGAGATAGGGGCATCAGAAACATTCAGCGTGTGCGCAGCCAGCGATGATGCGGGGTGCGGGCGAGCGGCACTGGGAGCAATGTCTGTTGCCTACTGGACAGAGTCATCTGCAATCGCGACTCGATGTGAATTGTGAGCCCTGCTATCCGCAGTGTAGATCGAAGGCAGTAGTCAGCACAGACATCAAAGAATGCTTTTAGTCACTTCCTGTTTACAAAATTCGAGGACATAGAGTACAATTCTGTCTGCAATAAATAAATCATGTCTCAATTTAAATTGTGAGCTCTGCTAACTGCAGTGTAGGTGTATGGAACAAAAGATGAAACATTTATGGAATACACTATCGAAATATGTAGGTTTCAGGGACGTTATAGTTAGTTGCCTACTGGACTGAATTTGAATTGTGAGCCCTGCTGAGCACAGTGTAGGCCGGAGGAAGTGGTCAGGAAGGGCCTACAGCCACGTGGCGTTGACTTGAGCTGCATACAGTTAGTGGTAGGTGTGGCGCTCAGCGTGTGCGCAGCCAGCGATGATGGAATGTCTCTTGCCTACTGGACTGCGTCATCTGCAATCGCGACTCGATCTGAATTGTGAGCCCTGCTGACCGCAGTGTAGGCCGGAGGCAATAGTCAGCACAGACATCAAGGAATGCTTTTTGTCACTTCCTCTTGACAAAATTCGAGGACATAGAGTACAATTCTGTCTGCAATTAATAAATCAAGACTGAATTCAAATTGTGAGCTCTGCTGTCCGCTGTGTAGACTGCCATTCAGTGTTCCTTTGGACTTGCAAGATGAAGTTGGTCATTGTACTAAAGCTATAACTGATATAAAACAAGTTCTTGAAGCAAGGATACTAAAAGGATATTATGTAGGTTTTAGGGACGTAATACTTAGTTGCCTACTGGACTCTGCAATTAATGAATCAAGAGTCAATTTTAAATGTGAGCCTTGATGACCGCAGTGTAGGCCGGAGGCAGCGGTCAGCAAGGGCCCACAGCCACGTGGCGTTGAGTTGAGCTGTGCAGTTAGTGTCACCTGAAGCAACCAGCGTGTGTGGAGCCTGCGATGATGCGTGGTCCGGGCGGGCCGCACTGGTAGCAATGTCTTTTGCCTAATGAATTCTGTCTTAATAAGTCCACGTGGCGTTGACTTGTGGTGCACTGAGTTAGTGGCACCTGAAGCACTCAGCGTGTGCACAGCCTGCGATGATGCGTGGTCTGGCCGGGCCACACTGGTAGCAATGTCTTTTGTCTAATGAATTCTGCCTTAATAAGGCTACGTGGTGATGACTTGTGGTGCACTGAGTTAGTGGCACCTGAAGCACTCAGCGTGTGCGCAGCCTGCGATGATGCGTGTTCCGGGCGGGCCGCACTGGGAGCAATGCCTCTTGCCTACTGGACTGCGTCATCTGCAATCGGGACTCAATCTGAATTGTGAGCCCTGCTGTCCGCAGTGTAGATCGAAGGCAGTAGTCTGTACAGACATAAGTCTGTGGTGCTCTGCTGCTGGGCTCGCAGGGGGCCTGTGTCGAGGAGGCCGGCGGTCACGGCGGAGGCCTCGTGGCAGGGTGAGGGCTGCCGCCCTGGCAGACGCTTTGGCCTTCCCACAAGTGAACCACGCCCAGAGCCCCAGCCTATGTATTGATACTCCTATGCTGGAGTGGGGTACGTTGGACCAGCCCACTCCGCTTCCGCTTCCAGGGGGGACAACACAGCTACATGACCGAGATCTTCCCCACTGCCTGAGGTAACATGGTTGCGTCTATTGTCCACAACACTACAAGCACCAGCAGTATATGTCCACATGGAGAGGTTTGTGCTCTGCATAGTGAGGTCTGTCCACCACATCACCGCTACACTTGGTATTGTGTGCATTTTTATTGAAGGTTGACTTGCGTCCTTCACACATACTTGGTTGCCACATCTCCCAACATTCAGCTATTGTGTGGCTGAGGGACAATGCCGTTTTTGGAGGGTCAGCTGTCCTGTTCTGCGCTGCCTCGGTGGTAGTAGGAAGGGGGGTGGTCCGGGGGGGAGGTCCTGAGGGTGATGGCAGTGGGTGTTGTGGCCTTCTTGGGTGTCGGAGCTGCATGGTCAGTAGCTCTATGACATGTGTTGGTCTTTAGATGTGGTTATGGGCTGGGCTCCCTTTCACACTGTAGGTAGTCGTCCTGCTTTACACCAGTAAAAGGCAGATGTTAAATTCTTACTGCTTACGCAGCTTATCGCCTGTTTTTGGATCGCACCCCAGATTTGGCTGCTCGTTGAAAATATCGGGAAGTGGTGTTTTCGTGTTATTTTTGCACGGGAACGCCAACTCTGCATATTATTAGCGTTAGTTGTCGCTCTCAGTTGTGGCGATTTTTTTTGCGGAAGCTATTGTTGGAAAACTGCCGATATCGGCTGTTTTCACTAGGTTGAGAATGGAATGATAATTTAAAATCACTGAAAAAACCATAGGTTTAATGAACATTATAATTAGAAATTAGCATTTAAAAAACGTTTGAAATTCACTGAAAAAACCATAGGTTTCAGGGACCTTATAGTTAGGTGGACATTTCACTCGTACAAAACCATAGAAATTCCACCGTTATAGTTAGTTCAGTTAACTATAACTCGCGCCCCGCAATGCACTGCTCATGACGTCACATATTACATAATTCATGGCATGGTCAGTGACATCACTGATGACATCACTGATGACATCTCAAATGACATCACTGATGACATCATCCACGTGATAATCTGATGCACCCCATCACACCCTAATATAACCTTTAATACACCCACTGTAAAATACACACTACCATTTTCGAAACCATCCACACACCAATACCAGTTACTATATACTCACTCACTGATTCCTAGGTCTGCACACACATTCACTCATTCACCTATACAATCACTTATACATGCAGTCACTTATCAATACAACACTATCATATGCACTCATACACCTATTCAGACACTCACACACCGCCACTCATCCATGGAGTTACTCACACACCTAGTCAGTCATGCAAAGAATCAATCACACTCCCATTTACTCACCTAAACAGTTATACACACACCACCTCACTAATTCATACAGACAGTAACGCATAGTTACTCTCTTATGTAATCACTGAAACAAGTACAGACTCATCCATACATGCCACTCTCACAATCATTCAGTCTCACATATAGTTATTTATATATACCATCACTCACATATACTTCCTTTTACATATGTAGTTACTCACATATGTACCACTGAGACATCCATTCACTCACCAACACACCCATACACACACTTATCCACCCATACAGCCCTTCACAGATGCACTCTTGAACCCATACACCCAGTGAATCACCTACTCACACATCTATGCACAGAGTCACACACCTCCAACCCACCCACACACACACACTCAGTCCCCCATACAAATACTCAAGAAAACAATAAATAACCCATATAGACACTAATGTAGCTACTGACCAACCCATGTAGCAGCTTACACAACAACAGACAGACTGATACAGACATTCACACAGTTTAGTCACTAACCCATGCATTCAGTAAGACACGTTTAATCAGTCACTTATACAATCAGTTATATACCTCCTAAATCCTCCATCCAGACACTTATACACCCACTCATTCTTCAATACACCTTGCCATATATACAAAACATATTTAAACTTTACAGAAACACAGAGTCACTGGATGATGTCATCAGTGATGTCATTTGAGATGTCATCAGTGATGTCACTGACCATGCCATGAATGATGTAATATGTGACGCCATGAGCAGTGCATTGCGGGGCGCGAGTTATAGTTAACTGAACTAACTATAACAGTGGAATTTCTATGGTTTTGTACGAGTGAAATGTCCACCTAACTATAACGTCCCTGAAACCTATGGTTTTTTCAGTGAATATATATATATATATATATATATATATATCAGAAATATTAATAAACCAGAAACTTATTGTTTGATCCTGTGTCGGTGTCCATTTCTTGATTGAAGGAATTGGAGTTGGAGCTGATATATATATATATATATGCTGCCAGAGACTGCGTTACTGTTTTCTATGCGACTGACTCAGTAATATATGACAAATATTAAATATGTGATATATAGTCAAAAAAGATACTCTACTTGTCAGGAGTAACAACGTGCTTGTATCTATCAGCAAATCACCCCGCTGAATCGAAATAAGTCCAAGTCAAACAATATATATATTTGTGTCCTCTGGACGATCATACTCTAAACGGTATGTGAGAACTAGCTCTATACATACTACAGTAATATAAGAGTGTGCAACTCCAATCATTTACATTAATCTTCAAAACCAGTCTATTAAAAGGGGAAAAAAGATAAGAAAAAGAGTACAAGGCTCAGTGGGTGTTCTAGAGTAAAAAAAAGTGTTCCCAAAGAAGTGAGGTAGATCACAAGTCACACATCTCAGTGTACTTAAAGGATAATATGGTGATCACGCTCCTCAGATCCCTAAGACCAATATTCCGTGTTACATAGTATTTGGGTGCACATGGTAGGACAAGAGAATACACCTTCTGGATATATATTCAAACATACATATATACATATTTCCAAAATCATAATGACCAGATCCATAACATGCCTAAGTAACTGCGAGTGAGTTTCACTTAGCAGTACTAAAACTTCCTATCTTGACCCCTTCTAGACCAACTTGGCCTCACAGGTTGGGGGTGACAGAAAATGCATTTCATATGTATAACAATACATACAATTATTTGTTTTTACTCTCAGGTGAGGACTCAGAGACACACTTGTCTAATCGCCCAGAAAGTACTGTAGTTCATTGTCTATATTTGAACCTAGTTCAACCGCTTTCAATTTCATAATTCAGGTTGCCTCACAGCATCTCAATTTGAGTTCCCTATTTCCTCCCCTAGGGTCTGGTCCTATGTGGTCGATACCATGAAACTTGAAAACATTTTGAATGGCTAGGTGTTGTACAATCAAGAGCGTGTGAGACTGTAGGATACTTCATGTCATTCTGTTTCAGTGCACGAAAATGTTCAGACATACGTTCCCGTACTGGCCTAATCGTGCTGCCCACATAGATTTTGTGACATTGACCACAAACTTAGTACTGCAATCTATGTGCATCTTAATCTCATGTTTACCAGTATCATTGTAATTAAAGGACAGAGTCTTATCTAGTGCCCACCTACATACACTACAGTATCCACATTTATGGAAACCTTTATTATGGCGATGGCGAATATGCCGTAAGACGAAACACAATTTGGCTGTCCTGTCCATGACATCATGTACCTTGTGTTTATAACTGAATACCACGAGTTGGACAAAGGAATAAAGAGAAACTGAACTTTATAAACTTCAAAATTGATGATTGACTTTCTGAGTGCTCAGGACATCTCTGTTGTTCATAAACTGACGTTATAGTTAGGCCTCGGGTGGAATGGCATATCCAAGAATTACTGAATATGTCATAGTGTGGAAAAGACCGCTTTAGTGAAACAGGTGCACAAACTTTAATACCCAAACCTTGGCTCTATGCCTTACATACTAAAATCAATCTGGCCTCACTATACATCTTAGTAACTATCCAAATCCTGCTCCCCTAAGCAGCCCTTCCCAACGAAACCAACCAAAATCCAATCACAACTCTACTCACTGAAAACTCCTTGCATCTAAGCCTCATGCATACAGCACTGTTGCCATCATATTCCATTCATAAACTCCCCCCCAACTCCCCCCTGAAACTTCGACTGGGTCTCAACATGACCAACGTTTTCTTGAATAACTTTTAAAATTGTGTACCAAACCATCGCCAGAAAACCCCTTGAGTTTTTCTGTCCACCGTCCCCCAACAAGGAATTTTACATTCCCACTGGCAAATGGCACAAGTCCACCAAAATGCTCCGTACTTGCATCAAATACAGCTCTACCCCAAATATGGACAGATGTACCCCATCCTCACAAAAATACACCTTCGACTCATATTGGATATTCGAGGGCTCTAGAAACATCAGAACGTCCCCCTGCAAAACTTCCACAGCTCTCTGTTGCCATTCATGCGTGCCCTATTGATTGTCCCAGGTTTCGTAACACCCCCGCCAAACTCTTCTTCTCCATTAAAATAACCGCTGTACCAGACCATGAGCCCTTGATAGCCAACAACTCCTGTTTCATGCTCTTCACTAGTGCCAAACCTTTTAACTTAACTAGATAATTTTCTCCCAGGTGCAAAAGCAAAACTTCGGGGCAGAGGCATTTAGCTTGGGTAACAGTTTGTGCCACCTTATGTCTCCTGTGCCAAACCATTTAAGTTGTACTACCGTATCAGGTAGTCCCAATTTACAACCCCCACTCCTGGCACTGGCATGCCTCTCTGCCCACTTCACAAAGGAGTGCCCACAGATCCACACCTCAATATGCCTTCTCCCAGGGCCCGCAATGCAACCTAGGAGAAAAGGAATCATGTTAGTGCAAATCATGAAAAACCCAGCCCAACCGCAAATAGCGCTGATAACAGTTGGATCGCCAGCAGCCCACATGCCTGATCTCAGCCGCAGTCCAACCCCTGCACTTTGCCTCCATCGCCATCCCAATCCTAAAAGAGTGGTGTGAGAGGCTGGCCTGGTATATGCTGTCCACTAATGTAAGTGGGCACCCTGCACCAGTCCAGACAACCCCTATGATGACTTAAGAGGTCTCGGACAACCTTAGAAAGCTATCCAAGTTGTAGCTGTGGAGAGCAGCCTTCAGGCTAAGTCTTGAAGGAGTGTAAAGCAGCTTGTTTTACCAGAATGCAATCTAATAGTATAGATTAAATGAAAAGAGAACCACACAATAGTTATAAAAATTATATATTTATTATATAACACTATCTAGTACGTTACAGTATCTCCAACGCGGAGATAGACACAAAGCACACAATACTTAAGCAAATAAATGACAGTAAATAGCACTAATACACAGTGGGCCCCAGGGGGGGACCAAACCATAGACTAAGAAAGTGGTATAAGAACCATGACTCGAGTCAGGACGATGTCGAGAGGACGTAGAATCACTGGGACCCCAAGGAACCACCCAAGGTGAGTAGGGACCCCACGGAGGACGGGTGCAGTGTGGGAACACGACCGCGTGCTCTGTACAACTCTATGTGAAAGTCGCGGTTGGAATTTTAGAGATTAATGACCCTTCTCAGTGGACTACGAAAAAACCCCGTGGAAGACAGAAGGTTGGAGAGCCCCCCACCAGTGGATACTGAAGTACCCAAGTTACCTAACCCAGGGAAGCCGGGTGCATATTTGTGAAGTGGCGTCGGAAACCGCTGTCGAACCCAATGGAGGACTTCGAAGAAGAGCCGCTGCTGGAAGGGAGAAGAATGTCCGTTGGAATCCAAACATGAATTCTAGTCGAAGAGTACTTGAAAGCAGAGGGGACAGGGTCTGGGTCACTTGGGAGTGACCAGGGGCTCGGTAGTCGAGTGCCCACCGATGACACCTAATGTGTCCCTCATGCAGACTTTCAGTCGCTGACAAGCACACCCACCCAGCCCTAATACATTAAATCCTGTCTGGGAGGTGGTCAAACCTCCCTGTGACAGGATGCCTATTGTTCTGCCTTCCCCTGCTCGAGCTTGGGTCAGCAGCAGGAGGGCAGAAATGTGTCTCTGGTCGGCAGCAACCATTTTGTGCTGTCCGGAGTTAAAAGGCTGGTACTGGGAACATCAGGGATCCCACGAAGCTCACTTCTGTGGGGTGGAATCATGCCTCCCACACCGGTTACCGGTGTGGGGGTATGATTCCAACATGTTTGACACCAAACACGATAGGGTTTGTTTCAGCTGTTTTAGAGTTGGTCATCACGCGGTCGCATAATGCCCCTCTACATATTGTATATGGCTGCTTCACTGACAACCCGGGAGAATGGACTACTTAGGCTGCAGGGGTGTCCTGCTCATGCAGGGGCACCCTCTCACTTAGAACTAAGCACCCTGCCTTCAGGATTGCAAAGGCCTGTTATAGGGGTGACTTATAGGTTTTAAGTGCAGTGACTCTTAGTAAACCTATATCTTAAGTAAGTGGTGCATCCACCAACTTACACAGGCTGCAATGGCAGGCCTGTAGTTCCATTTTGCATGGCCTCTCATGGGTGGCATTTTACATGCTTCAGCCCATGGGAGGCCTCTGGGGTACCTATGCCCTGGGTACATGTGTACCATATACTAGGGACTGACCAGGGTACACCAGTATCCAATCTGGAGTGTACCTAAGTACATATCACAACAGTTTAGGGAGAAAGCAGATAGACTGGGGTCCTGATTAGCAGGATCCCAGTCAAACTAGTCAAAAACAGTGTTACATCAAGCAAAAAGTGGGGGTAACCATAAGAAGCAGATCCTACTTTCCTACAAGTGGGTCCCAAAATCACATGCACCATAACCCAAACCAACTAGAGCTCTCCAGGATTCAAACTTGCACCGTGCCCGCAAGGGTCCTGACATCTTGCAAACAAATCCCCGTTTGAACCTTTGAACTTACAACCTCCGTCACCCTGAATGCGCCGAAGAACAACAAGACCATATTCACTGAGAAACGCAGGGCCTCCCAGTCATCCCTGCACGCATGAGCCAACATACCAATCACTCGCTATGTCCAGAGTAATAGGATGCCACACCTCCATGCCAGTGCCCCTTTCCCTGGCCCCTTTCTCTGGCCCATCCTTCCAAAATACGCCATACCCCAGAACAGTTTCCCATAAAAAGCCACTCCACCCAACTTACCAGCGATAGTGACGGCAGACTAACCTTTGTCAATCAGAGAAATGATGAAATGTACAACATCATTTCACCGAGCGTTACCTCCATTCATGGCGCTACGACGTACCACCTCTGACTGCACAAACTCGCGCTATGCCAACCCATAAGCCTTATGAGTATACTCTGACAATGACCTGAAGATCAGCTGCATCACGCGCCGTCACCCCCTGACCTTAAATGAGCCGACATTACCGTCTTTGTCTCATCGGCCCATGATGCAAGCCCACGGAACCTCGTCCACTGAAAACTAGAAAGAGCAGCTGCAATCTCAGTGTTGACTCCAGCAATATGTTGTGCCTTGTAGGAGACATTTGCGCACAAACACTCCAAAACAAAAACACATAACAATTTCCAAACCCTTGGATCCCATTCCGATTGGCAGTTAGCATTGCTCACTACAGCCATGTTGTCCAAAATGAAAAGGACTGTCTTGTTTGCAGATTGGCACCACCATCGACAAACCGCAACCACCACTGTAAAAAACTCCAGGAAGGCAATACTTCACACCCCTCACTTCCATTCTTCCGGTCATTCCTCCGCATACCACCGGCCCTGCCAGAAAATTCCGAATCCATGGCCGCCTGCTGCATCTGAAAACAGCTTGACTGGCCACTCCATCTGTTCTCCTACTCCTTCCATGGGAATGCCATTACATTCACAGAAGAATGTTTTTCAAATGCATAAATCTCATTTACTCCCGCTTTTAGGCCCACCCTATGGTGTGGGAGGAATGTGCCCGACGGGACCCAACCCAGCCTCCTGCAAAATGTCCTTCCAGCTCGGACAGCCCTGCACACAAAATTCAAATGATGAAGCAAACCTGTATGTCCTTCACTTGCACCTTGGCTTTGACCAACATCTTGTCCAGAAGCTCTATACAACGCTGTTTCTTGTCCTGAGGCAATCTCATTTCCATCCTGTCTGAATCCAGCTCAATGCCTAAAAACGTCAGCATCTGCACCGGTGCCACTGTCTTTTCCGATGCCAAAGGAACACCCACATCCTTCATCAACTCCTCGAAAAACAGCAAACTCTCCTGCCATTCCCTTGACTGCAGTGCTCCAAACATGAAGAAATCGTCCAGATAATGGATCATGACCTCCTTACCTGACTTGTGTGTAACAATCTTCTGCAAGAAGGTACTAAAAGCCTCAAACAAAGAACATGAAACAGAACAGCCCATAGGCAAAGCCTTGTCCACAAAAAACTTGCCTCCAAACTGTATGCCACCAACTGAACAGCTGCATCCACTGAGGCAAAGTGCACCCTACTACATTCCTCGGGAATGAAATAATTCACCAACAAACCTTCAGACCATGAGAGATGAATCAAACAAAACTCTCCAGGGTCCTTTTTGGGAACTACCCCAATCGGGGAGACCCTCAAATTTTCCCGTGGCCAATCCTGAAACTGGCCTTCCATTCTCCCTTCTTTTACCTCCTTCAACAGATTGTTCCAAACCAATTCCTTGTGCCTTCTCACTGTTTGCAAATTGTCCGCCCATCACTGCACCCTGGGACCACCATAACACAAATGAAAACCAAACCTACAACCAGGCAACAACAAATCCCTTTCCTGTGCCTTTGCCACCAAACCCAGCCAGTAGCGCAACTGCTCCACCTTAACTGGTGTATGTGCTTTTTCCCATTGTGTTCTGACCTCCTCTGCCCCTACTGCGATCAATGGTATCTGTCCACTGACCTGCATTGGTACCCTGTTGTTCGTAAGCACCCCCTTCGGGGCCACACTGGGTAAGCATGTGCTTCCCTCCGCACTTAGAACATTCATGGCAGTACTTGCCGTAGTTCTGTACACATTGTCCCCTGTTATAGGACAAGCATGCACCTCCGCTCCCCACCTGTCCCCTGCCTGCCGCACCCACCCTGTGGATGACCGGCCAGACACTCGCCATATAAGTCGAAGGGGCTGGCCACTCTGGCATCATAGTCTGAAAGAACAACTCATTATCCAGCTGTCCCCAAACACCATCCTCCTCATCTGCGAGTCGAGCCCAGAACTCCTCATCATAACATACCCAGGCCCAACCCCCATAAGTAACCTTCGCCTTTTGCACCACATCTAGATACTTAAACAATGATTTGCACCTCTCCGGGTATCTCTCAGAGTTAACACTTGCATATATTAGAAAAGCTGTGTTCCAGTTTTCTATACTAACTGGCACCCTGGGTCTGCGGGACAACTCGTACTCTTCTTTTTTGGAACCTTCTTTTGCACGCTCTTCCCTGTGTAAAAGTTTAAAAAGCTCTCTGTACTCCCCTCTCCATACGCACTCCTTAGTAGTCAACAGTAAATGAGCCCTAAAGGGCTTCATAATCCCCATGTGTGGCAGTTTCTAGTGCTTCACCTCTTTACTTCCTTTTTTCTCCCCTGAACTCTTGTCCCCCTTCTAAAAGTGAGTCTCCGGATTCCTGTGCTTTTCCACTCACCCCCCCAATGTCTTTCCACTGACACCCTCTCCTTCAGTACCCATCCCTTGGTCCTGTACATACCTACCTTTTGACAAACGCATGCCAGATTCCCTTTGTACATATGTTTCAGTCCCCACAGCCTGCACCCCCACCTCCACTCCTCCAACCGCAGTGCCTACCACTCCAGATGCCTTCCCTGGCCTCAAGGTCAGAACCTGCACCAAAGCCGTCCGTCCTGATGCTGATCTGGCCACCTGTTGACTGGACACTGCCTGCGCTGAGGTATGCGTGACAGGCTGCAATGCACCAATACCCCCCGTTTGGTTAGAATCACCCCATCTCCGATGCCCCTCCTGTGGCTCTTCTCACCAGGCAGCCTCACCCCCATCATCCTCCACAATCTCCCCTTCTTCCAGCTCATCATCTACATAATCCAGGGCCCATTCGGGCTCCTTGCACACTCCACCACAATCCGCACTTGAACCCGGTACCTCCCCATCTCCTACACCCCCATCACCAAACTGCGCATCAAACAGATCTTGCGAGGGGTCAAAGTCCTGCAAAGTGGGCACATAGCCCAATCCTTCCCACTCCAACGATCGGTCCAATGCCATCCCAGAGCTGGCCGCACAGGCATGCATTCTGTCTCCAGACCAGGGTTGCCAGGCCGCACCAGACCCTCCCGGATGACCGAATACTGCCACTGCTGATGTCCCTGCCTCTAACCCCTGGCTGATAGTACACTGGCCCTGTAGTGCCTGTACCATGACACTAGGTGGCCTATCATATCCCCACACCCTCCTGCCAGGACCTCCGTCCTAAAAAGCCTCCGGCCCCAACCAAACCACAGAACGCTCTACAGGTGCTGGGGACAACACACTCCTACCATCACCATGAGATGCCATCCCTCTCAACTGTCCAATAAAACCCTGCATGCTCCCTGATCCCGTAACCAACTGCTGCCCTTCCCTGCCACTAGAAACGACATTACCCAAATTGCCTTTGACTCCTGGCCTCACCAATTGATCTTGCCGCTGGACATTCCTATCCTCAACCATGACTTGAGCCTCTGCCTCACTCCCTCCTACCTCCACACATGCCTGAAGAGCACCTCCTGCTCAGCCAAAACGCTTTCCTCGTCTCTCCCCACTGTCTCCCCCTCCCCTTCCTGCACAACAAGCAGGGCCTGCCTCTGCAGATTAGACAAGTCCACTGGCAGGCCCTGAGAATCACTGGCCCCGCCTCTGCAATCACTTGACTCAGGGCCCCCACACGGCCGAGAGGCGCCATCCCACTCTCGGACCACTCCTGCTGCACCTTGGATGCCGTGCGTGGTGGGGCCACCACCTCTCCAGCCACCAACCACTTGACAGCCCCCTGGAGCCCTCCCACAAAAGGTAATGGCCTCTTGAAAGGGCACAAGCCATCGTGTGACGCGCGCCCTCTTGCCAAATGGGCCGCAGCGGCCATACAGCCGTTGCGGCCGCAGTTCCTCTGCCCCTTCTCCTCACAACAGCCCCCGCCGCAAAGCAGACACAGAGGCTCTGGAAATGCCTCGAGACCCATGGGCACTGCAGGCCACATTCTGACCCCTACCGCCCTGCACAGCACAGCGGGGAATCATGGCCTCAGATGGCCAGCCCACCGCACTGCCAGATCCTTGGCCCTCACTCACCCCATTACAATGACACTTGTGGGCCAGTGATGAGCAGGCCATGACAGCTGCTGCCACCGACCTCTTCAAGTGCTCCGTCTGTGGGCCAGCTTCCTACTTCAGGGCCCCGTGGGCCTGCAAATCCATCCTGCCTGCATTCTTCAATACCTGCAGGGCCTGTCTCACACTATCCTCGAGGGCCATTCTAAACCACAGCACGTAAAGACAAAAATCACTAACGATACTAACCAGGAAAATCTAACAACTCTCCCTGTCAATCGAGGTGTCCCCAGTTCTAAAATGGCACGCAAACCTAAATGTCATGTCCCTAAGAGCCCATGTAACCCTGCACCACGCCCCAGGCCAATCCTGATGCCCCTCACTCCCGGATACTACCACCCACCCAAAGATTCCGAGGGGGTAGGGCATTCTGCCAACCCCCCCAAAACTCCCATTGTAATAATATAAAAACTATCGTTTTAAAAAGAACAAAAATTAATTCACCAGTTATAGTTTACAGAGCTAATTATACCTTGCCCCCATGCACTGTTTATGATCTCACATATTACATCACTCAGGACATGTTAAATGACATAATTGATAACATCACTGATTACATCTCAAATTACATCATTGATGACATCACTGATGACATCATACAATCATTGTAATTCACAGGTATACATTTGCCACTATAAAGACACTTTGCCAACATTTTAAAATTTTCGTTTTAAATTACACGGCCTATGTCACTTGTAAAATCAGTGACTATTACTGAACCTAACTATAACATCCCTTTAACCTTTACTTTTTAACAATCAATTTCTGTTTTTCTTTACACATAAAGCTAAATATTATTTTGGTTGTGAATTTCTAAGCTTTTTTTTATAGCTAGCTATCTATCCATCTATCTATCTATCTATCTATCTATCCAGCTATCTATCTAGTCACTAAAAATACCAAAGGTTAAAGGGACGTTATAGTTAGGTGAAAATGCTAGTTAAAACGTATCATTTTAAACAAACAAACTACTATAAATCACCAGTTATAGTTATCTCAAGTAACAAAAACTCATGCCCTAAAGTGATTATAACTTGCGCTGCTACCATGCACAGTGTTGTTATCAATGAGGCCATTTTAGATGTTGCAGTGATGCTATCAAATATATAATTGAACGACTCATCAGTTATGTAATATACAAGGCAATTTAGCAGTGCATGGCAAGGATTTGTCAAACGTTACCAAAGTTATTAACAAACCAAAAATCTATTTCCTCTGGAAACATGGTCTTGTATATATAAAAACTTTTGTTTTTTCAGTGAATTTTAAAGATTATTTAAACATGGACGGAGAACTTATTACTGTATCCAAATATAACATCACTTTAAACTTTGTTTTTTTCAGTGAATATATATATATTATATTCTGTACCAAAAAGAGTTGCAAACAGCACTCTGAGGTGGTGTAAATTAGTATGCTTTTATTTTTCTGAATAAAAGCAAAAACGCAGATGCGGTGGTCTTGGTCACGCATGATACACAGTCATTTCTCTATTTTATTTATATTACCCAGCTCCCCACAAAGTGTGTCAAGGCTTGTTGGGAAATGTGGTTCAGAATTCTGTTATGTGTCACAAATGAATTCATAAAATAAACAATCCCAGTTCACATTCTTATTACATTCAATCATTCTAAAAAATTATTCTTTAACAGTTGAAAGGACATGCTGAAATTCATTACATAGTATAATAATGAATTTGAGTTTGTCGTTTCAAGAATTCTTTTGAAAAATTCTGTTTTTGTTAATTCCTACAAAGATATACGAGCAAGACGAAATTAGTTGTCCTGACTGTAGGAAATATATATATATATATGTGTCAGGTGGTCTCATTAATGGTCTAAGAGTAGTATGTTCATTGTGAAAGTATTTTTTGTTTAGCAGCACTGACTTAGCCGAAACGTGTCGGGTCTGTTTCTCATTTGAAACTAAAGAACACTTTCCTCATTGGTTTCAGGAAAGGTGCATGTTTTACTACTTTATTACGAGGAGTAGTAGTCAAGTAGTCAGAGTATATATATATATATATATATATATATATATATATATATATATATATATATAAAACAGAAAGTGGATATTTTCTCTCAGAACACTGGTTATTCACTTAATTGGGATGATCATTAATGTGAGTTCACTCTAGGGTCATTTAACAGGAAGAATCTATGATTTTTGCTCTCAAACACTCTACCCTTCTTCAGATGTTAAACCCACACTAGCTACACAGAATCGCAATGATCTCTGTTTCTTTCATGATCTACAAAATAGACCTTATTTCCTGAGCCAGCTGGCTTTCCTCTCTGATGCAGGGAGGGAGACAGTTTTCCAGTTTAATAGAGTCCTACTGTGTTAGGTGAAATGGATTAACAATCAACAAGTTTACAGGAAACTTGTCTAGTTTCTCTCACACAGTGTCAGTGTTCAAATCTTGAAATGTAGACCCCCTAAGCAGAATTCTGCACCCTTGAGATGTTGCATGGCATTCCCAGAATTACACTTGGAAATCTTCAGCTGGTAAAGCTTTCCAGGCACACTTCTGTCAACAGAAAACCCATAAAAGTATGCTTAGGCAGAGATGTGAATATTAAGCCTGGGCGGAACTCGCACAGTTTCACTGCGTGGAACTCTGCAGAGTTACAAAAAACCTCCATGAGATTCAGCAGAATTATGCGAAAGGGGGGGCGGGGGATAGGCACGTTGCCTGCGTGCGCTGTAATTAAGACCCGGGAGCTCGTTCTGTGCTGAAAAATCAGCATGAACGACACCACTCAGCATTGCCAGAGGGCGCAACTTCTATGACTATTTTGCTGCCACTCGAGTAGATTTTCTGTGACTGCTCGCGTTGGAGAAATCTTGCTGGGTGCCCTCCTACTGCCCTCGTGCTAGGGAATGCCAAATCGCGCTCGTGCTTGCCAGCTTACCATTTTTGAGCCGCGTGTGAGAAAAAACTCCACCACCAGGCGGTTGGCTGAATTTGTCCAGAACTCCATGTTACAAGCGTAACGGGAGTGGCCAAAATTCCACCAACTTCACCAGCAGATCAGGAATATATCACCCGGCCCATGTAAATATCTGCCTGTTCCGGTAGTTTTTACGTGAATAGAACCTGATTTGTATACTCTTTTCTTACTGTCTGTTACCTATGGTGGTGACATAGCCTGAGAAGTAGGATATTCACCTTTTCGAAAGGTTAATGTATTGTAATTGTATTTATAATGCATTACTTACCCTTGACAATGCACTAAAATGTTTATACATGCTTATTCCCTTCTTGCTTAGAGGTTTTCAAGTGCAGGACATTTCACCATTCACAAAGTCACATTTTCCCCTACACACACTTTCTTCATGGGGGCTTTGCCTGCCAAAAGTGAGACCTTCTATTCATTAATTGATATTGCTCAGCACATCAATGTTTAATGATAGGACCACCCTCAGTTCTTATGTGCTTTAGGTTAGACTTTTTACCTTAATCCCTCATGGGCAGCCGCCATGCCAGACACTTCTACTTATCTATGTTGTTTCGCAGTAAAGATGTGTATTATGTAGCAGGCCTTAACCACAAGGCCAAAACTCAAGGTAGCCCATACATGCGACCTACATCGGAAGTCTTAGACCATTTGCAACCATTGGGATCGTCCTGTTGAGACAGTAATGGATTGGATGCCATCTCTCTACACACCTTACAGAACACAGATCAGCAATACAAACAAGGAAAGTCAATGCTCCTTTGGTTAAACATTACATGGAAAAGGGACATAACCCAGAAGAAATCAGATGGCTGATCCTCGAGAAGATCGGAGCCAAGGAAGGAGTGGATCCAGTAGAGTTAAGAAAACGCAGAGAAGTCTATTTGATTTTCACACTGGACATCCATTTGATGGGTCTGAATAGCGTAACACCTTGGGAAAATGTCATCCGATATCATAATAAAGGGATCTATAGGTCTACTGTAGAGAATAGATAAAAAGCATATATTAAACACACTATCTCTTGCTATGCATCCAGTCAATCCACCACTTTTAGTTAGAGCCTTCTAGGGAACAAGGTAGGCTATATGATGTTGTTTCACTAGTAGCTGCTGTCCCGTGTAGTGGGGGGAAGATCAAGAACAAGGAGTTTGTGAACACTTTATTTATCAATTCACCTGAAGGGCAACCTTTTGTTAAAATAGAATCAATGAGTTGCCATTCCAGTACTCCACCATGTTCTAAACATTGTTAAATAGTTATAGTGAGGACCGTGTAGAGGATGGCCACCCTCCCTAAGCTGGCAGCGGGAGGTAGATGGTATACGCACTCTCTGTTCCAGCCCACACGCATAGGGTCAAATCTTCCCCCGACTCTCACATGTTAAACACTTTTGCGAAACAGGGAGAATTAGGCTCATACAGATGAAAGCCACACTCCCCAAGATGGCCGCGGCCAATAGACTGTACCCACACTTTTAACTCCAGTCCACATGTAGAAGCAAGTGCCGTCACGTGAGCCATGTGAGCAATACCGGTTGAATGTAACTCAGCTGCGTTCAGCGTCTGGCCATGATGGAGACCAAACTTTTTGAGTGAAGGGGTCGTTATTAACTGCTCCCATCCACGGAGTTGATCAACATTCAGATATAACAGTAATACCACCTCATCCAAGATTTCTATGGAAAATGGTCTTTTTAGACATGCCAGCCTTATGGTGGTCTTCCCCCAAACCTTTTTGGCTTCCTCCTCCTATTTTTTTAAATTAGTTTTTGTTGGCTTTAGGACTCTGTGCAATATACCACTGCTAACCAGTGCTAAAGTGCTTGTGCTCAATCCCATGGTAAAATTGACTTACACCTGATTGGCATGATTAATTTACTTATAAGTCCCTAGTAAAGTGGTATACCATATACCCAGGACCTGTAAATTAAATGCTTCTAGTGGGCCTGCAGCACTTATTGTGCTCCCTCCTAAGTAGCTCCTTAAAACGTCCCTGGCCTGCCATTGCAGCATCTATGCAGTGTTAAACTGGCAATTTGACTTGGCAATATTGACAAGCCTTAAAATCCCTTTTACTGCATATAAGTCATCCCAAGGTAGACTCTTTGTAGCCCATTGGGCAGGGTGCGCAATGAATAAAAGGTTGAACATTAACTTTTACATGTCCTGGTAGTGAAACAAACTCCTACATTTGTTCTGCACTCCTGTGAGGCTTATCTCTCCCATAGGATAACATTGTATTGACTTATCACATTTAAGAAGTGGTATCTTTTGATTTAGAGCAGATAAGGATTTTATTTTTGGTGTCTGAAAAATTGTAATTTAAAATCCTCTTTAATGGTAAAGTCGAATTTTAAGTTACAATTGTGAAAATGCCACTTTTAGAAAGTTGGCATTTTCCTACCCTAACAATTTGGTGCCTGCAGCCTGTTCCTGGGTCACGTGACTCAATGTCTTTTGCAGTTAGTCTTTGTATATTCCACCCAGACTGCCACTCAAAAGAGGTATTAGGTGTGCATTGATGAGCCATCACTAGCAGGATGGGGGAGCGGAGCTGGCACAGCCCTACTTGCAAATCCATAGGGTGTGCCCTGCCTTCACACAAAGGACATGACACCACCTCATTAATCATGCAGCCAGGCTAGAACCAGGGTAGGGGAGGCAGGAAACTCAATCACTTCAACAGGAATTCTCTAGAAACTTCTCCTATTTCAAAGAAGGCACCATGTATAAAAATAGAACCCGTAAACCCACTCTTCAGTTCATTTTCTGGCTCTCAGAGGACTGCCTCCTGAAGTGGCCTGCTGTGTACTTCAGAGGACAGCTTTGCTGCACCTGAAAGGGTTGCTCTGCAGCCTGTAGCCTGCTTTGAACCCTTAGAGGCCTACCCTACTGCTTGAGCCCTGTTCCACTGCTTAAACCCAGGACTACCAGAGTGACTTCAAGGGCAACTTGGCTGGCCTCCGGATCAGAGCCTCAGGTACATAAAAGGCTCCAACCATCTTGACCCACACCTGGACCCAGCCTGAGTGAGTCCTGACCCTCCAAGTGGTGCCCCTCCAGTTTGGACTCTTGGCCCAGATATCCAAAACCTAAAATTTGGGACTTAGACATTTTTGGCAAAAAATTGCTCTGACTGCATTTGAAAATGTAAAATAAAGTTTAAAAATAAAACAAACAAAAAAAACTGCTCTGAGATCTGAAGGGAGACCGGAACCAACTTGCCCATCTATCTGCCCAAGTTGCATCGCTTATCGGCCTTACTTCAGAAGAGCTGTTCATCTCCGCAGCAGGAAATCCTGTTCAAGGGTCCTTTGCATGAGGGGTATCCGGCCTTGTAGAGCCCTTGTCGGCTACAGCCCTGTCCTGCTGGAGATTTTCAACTTCCAAAAAAGATACTAGGTCCAAACATGGAACTCTTCACTGCGAGTACATCCAGCCATTCCCCGATGACGACGCCTCCTGCTCGGACAATGCCTGAAGCTGAACTTTTACCTTCTCAGACATTTTTGTTGAAATTTCTTCTAAGTCCGAAGCTAATCGCCGACTGCGCCCAAACCACTTCTTGTATCCGACTCGCACTCCATCGCAGTCGGACATATTTTTCGACTTTGACCCAGTCTTGCGTGACTAGATGTCCATGGTTGGCACTTTGATCTTTTAGGCACTAGATTTTTACTTAAACTTTAAAAATTCCTAACTCTGGTTTTACTAATTGGATTTTTGTTGTTTTGGTTTTGAAAAATGTACTCGATTTTTCTAAATTAGTGTGGGATTTTCTTGTTTTGTGTTTTCACTTTATTCCTGTATGTATGCTGCAAAAATACTTTACATATTGCATCTAAGTTAAGCCTGTCTGCTTTTATGCCAATCTACCAGAGGGTTAAGTACAGCTTAATTTAGTGACTTTTATAATTCTGCCTGACCGGGATTGTGGCTGTTGCTTGAGTTAACACCCTACTTAACCAATAACCCATTTTCTCACATGTCTGATAGGCAAAAATTTAATCTTTAAATATATCCCATAGTGACACTTTAAGGTCCTTGTTAGGAGTTACCGGTTATTTGCTGTGGGGATACTAAGGACGTGGAATTTCTGATTCTAGCCTCTATCCCCAGGGCTGTAGCCTCTGGGTGGGGTGTTATGGGTGTGGCATTCCACAAATTAATGCATTATTGGCTTCGCAGGTGGATCTGGGGACCCTGAGTCGGGTATGTCATATCTGTGTTAGTTTTTCTCATCATCGCGATTTCACTAAGAGATTCTAACTTGTTCATTTTTTAAATTAGGATCAAATAGATCAGTTTACCAAGAAAGTAGTAGCTCTGCAACCATATAAGAATTCCTTGAATGGATGCAAATTAATAATGTTTAGATTTCACAAACATTGGCAGTAGAAGTCTTGGAAAGCTGCTCCAGTCACAAGTTTCTAGACATGCTACTGGCAATCAAACATCTAAAAGGTGGGACGAATGCTTCAAAATAGTCTAACCACTGGCAGTCACTTGGGGTGGCATTCCAAATCTTGGTTTTTCATCACTGTGCCACTGTAGACAGAGGGCTTGATTTAGGATTTGGTGGATGGAGAAAATGCAGACAGGGTGGCGGAGGACTTTACGTCAGTCACGCTTGCTTTACTCAGCACACAACATTTAGAGATGTCTACCTGCCCCATCGACATCTCTATTCATTGGCAGGAACTGCTGTCATGGCAGTTCCTTTCAATGCAGGAAATGTTTGACCGATCGCTCCGTCAAACATGATGGTCAGGCGTCAAACTTTTCCAAAGTTTTTTTATTTTTTAAAACAAACTCCAAAAAAAAAGCTATCTGACTGTCCACTCTAACTAGGAAAGACAAATGGAGGGCTGACCTTCCCTGGCCTCTACTATTTTTGAGGATGTTTAACACCAAGGAAGCAAATTTTACTCTATCAGTGTAAAACTTGCAGTCTACCCAATTTAGGGCCTGATTTAGATCCCAGCGGTTGGGTTACTCCTTCACAATGGTGACTGATAACCTGTCTGTTGAGACGGAGTAACCCATCTTCTGAGATCTAAATCAGTCCTCTAGTCTGAGGTGGGTGGACCTTCAGTTTGGCAGACATGGTATTCTGACACCATTGCGATGGAGTTCCCTGGCGGCCAAACCCTAAATCAACCCCAGATCCCCACCTAATGCAAATCAGTATTGACCCTGCTCCTCGGGGAACAGTCCATCCTGAACATTGGCCATCTCATTCATTCACCCTGCGGCCCATTGCTTTTTCCATTAGAATTTTGAGATTTACACCCCCGAATCTCATCACTGATTAAGCTACGCTCCTGTCTATCTCCATACCAAAAATAGGCATCAGAAATCGTTCAGCCAGAATTAAGAATAGCATGTGCACCTAGGAATACCAGGTTCTTTCCACATGCCATTCATTCTTGTGGGCCAAATAATGTGCAGTTTTCTGCTGACATTTGCCGTCTGCATTGAATAGGTAATAAATTGCAGTGGGGGTGGGGATGCTCCACCTTGGGGGCTGGAGGGAAGGAGTTGGGTGCAACAAGAGGGCTCAGCAGAGATCCCCAAAGTTGTGGTGAAATGTTATTTGCTCCCCTCTTGGTTCAGCAGGGAGCAGGAGGGGTGGGGATGTATCTCTGACCACAGCTCCAGCCTATGGGTCACAGTTGCAGGTCTGTAACCAGCTAAACCGGGCCTTGGGTTTGTGGGCCTGATAATCTCAGTTGAGGGGACAGCAGATCAGTTGGATTTTGCTGAAGTAGTATCCCCAAAATATACACATCCAGCAAACTCATAAAGAGGGCCTAAGTGTTTCAGCGGCTAATCCATTTTCATTACTTTTCCTGTCTCCACAGGTCATATTCTTTTTATGAGTAAATTGATATGAAGTGAAGGCAGCAACCCAATTGACACAGACCACTGACTGGCTATTTAATGATGAAGGGTTTATTTAAAGTCCAGTTACAGAGAGGCGACAGATTTTTTAGTCCTCTTTTTATCTAAGTATCAAATTCTCTGTTTTATTCAACCATCTCAAAAAACAAGATTCATTCACAGGTATATATATTTTTTTAGGTGAACATAAAGTTTTGAAAGCCTTATTTACATTTTCAAGTGCCAAATGCTCAAAACTTTAATATATATAAAAACATACACAGAGGGAGGTTGTACAGTGTGTTAACATAATTCAAAATGTGAACCATCCCTTTTTTATGCTTCTTTACTGTTGTAGATTCTACGTGTTACTTTCCCATACTTTGAACTGGAGGGTGGTGCAAGGTGCAGCTTTGACTACCTCCAAGTACATGATGGAGAATCATCGTCAGCCTTCATGCTGGGAAAATACTGCGGAACATCTGCTCCTGCGCAGCTCTTCGGCACTCACAATTCGCTGTATTTCTTGTTTGTGTCGGACCACTCAATTAGCCATGGCGGATTTACAGTGGTGTGGGAGACTCGGGATCCTGGTGAGTTTTGATCCGGTTCATATATGACGTGGATAACCATGATGTTATGTTATGCAGTGTATCATGATTGGTTCAGTACTCAAAGATAAAGGGCTGTCTTAAAGATGTATTACACACTTAAAAGAAAAAAAGACATGATACAGTTAGGGAAGAAGAGGAACGAAGAGGCTATAGGATTGCTGAAATGTATTTATAACTGTTTTGACACAAATTTTGCTCCACTCAAGGCTCTCCGGTTGCCTGCTGATCATGATCTGCCATATGCAAAACTCTTCAAACAAAATACCATCACCAAGATATGAACAAGAATCCAAAAATACAACCTACAAACTAACAACGAAATCTCTAGTTCCACCATCGCTTTTCATGACCTTTTCCCCATCTCATGACAACAAACCTTTAATCACTCAGATCTTTGTGAGTCACAATATACATAATTGGTCCATGTCCATCCACTACTAAAGCTTGAATACAGTCCTAAAATAATCCATGTCCATTTTGTTCTCGGCTTAAACAAGTGTCCGTTACACAAACAAAATAAAAAAATCATAATAAAACAATCTGAAATCAGCAACGTCTGTCCTGTAACAAACGTTATATTTCTTGAGAAAATTATAAAAAAGTATCAGATACAGAAACAAAAGTAAAAAAAAATCATATACAGCAATCTGAAGTCAATAACGTCTGTCCTGTAACAAACCTTATATTTCTTGGCAAACTGACAAAAAAGCAAGAGCACAACAGAAACGATTACTCCTAAATACATCCCCTGGTCCCTTGCATTTTGCTGTCTGCCCCTTCACCCTGTCCTAGCTTAACTCACATTAAAAGGCCTTTCTCACGGTAGCCAAGCTGATTCTCAAATAATGCAACAATCTATCAAGGTCAGCCCTACCCTGGGTCCACTCCTTCCTTGAAGACAATTTACAGACCATAGTCTATGTCTGCTACTTTTTGAAGCACTACCATAGGTGTAGGGCCAACAGAAAATCAAAATTCTATATCCTTTTAAATGCACAGTTAGCGTCTCTGCACTTAGAGTGCACAGGGCTTGTGGTACATCAGGTATGTGAATGACAGTCATATCTAAGAATCACTGTAACAGGGATATGCGGAGGCTAGCCAGTGTTTTCAGGAGCCTCTAAAATGAAAAGCCAGCAAGTGATTATGTCTATCCAATGACAATGAAGTATTGCTCTGATGCCTGGAAGCATGGCACATATTTTTTAGGAAATACATGTGCTAACCTTTTGTCCTGGAACTACGACTATGTGCAAAATATACCTCAAACTAAGAAGGTCATGAGCTCTTACATCAGTACACATAATCTTCTAAACAAATGCAAAGCCTTGCTACCCACTTAGCTCTTGCGAATCATCTCCCATCGTTTGTCTTAGGTGTGCTGTCCTATTGCCCCTTATTGGTAAGTGGATTGCATGCAGCAGACTTAAGAGCAGCACACTTGGTATGAAAGGCATCCGCAAGACTGGTGTCCGCTCTGGGATAACACCACGTCCACACTTCACTGGTAGCACAGTAACTACTGCCTGAAGTTTTAATACTCCAGCATTACACATTCAGCACTCTGAACACAAAGAGAGATAATTCAGAACCTCTCACTACCCCACACATACACTGCAAAGTGTGATTTTCAAAACAAATACTGCATTAGAAGCACCAACCAGGATACATTCCCATATGCGTCAGAAAAGATTGTGAAACAATAATAAACATTGAACCATCTTTGAGCCAGGCACTGGTGTGATTTACACACATGGAGGTTCACCATTGGCCATCACATAATGTTCACTGTGAGGGCAGAATGTCTTTCGTAGCACACATCAATGATATGAGTAAAGGACAAACTCGAGATGTAATAAAAGACACTTGCAGTCATTGCACAATGCTTATAACTATTTATTACAGAAGCCACTCCTTCCTTCCTTTTGATGTCCAAGTGAAGCTAAACCTGAATATAAGCAATTGGAATGCATTTTACTGTTCTCCAAGAGACATCTATGATGTTAAATATAATTACAATGCTGGCTGCCTAGGGGGAGATATAAGGTGGAGCAGCAGAACCCAGTGGGGGCAGCATTGCTGGCTGTTACAATAGCCTTAATCTTTTTGTGTTTCTGTTTCAGAATGTGGAGGTGCGTTGACCAGTACCCATGGCTCTATTAGTTCTCCTGGCTATCCTGGTAATTATCCCCCTAACCGGGATTGCTACTGGACTATTTCAACCAATCCTGGACTTATCATCACATTTGCCTTTGGAACTCTGAACATTGAACACCACGCCAGCTGCAACAATGATTATTTGCAGGTAACGTGCATAACATTATGAACATGATAGCAATAAGAACGTGGTTATGTTTGTTGAAATATCTTCATGTCAAGATTTTTTCGATTTGATAGCATGGTCATCTGTAAATCTTTAACTTTAATGTACTATGACTTATGCAAACAGTATCAGTAGCAAAATAGCAGCAATCACCCATCAAATTCACACAGAGAGACAGAATGTAAAATATTCTCTTCCAGGGATGTTGGGGTTTATACATGTAACTGTCCCAAGAACCTTTGCTAACCACGACAGGCCAAAGAGCAGTCTACATTTGGCCGTGGACTACTGATCTGCCTTGGGTTACTCAGCAGTCGAGTTGTGAAACCATATTCCGTCTGCCTGGGGATGTGAGGGCATATTTGCATAGTTGGATATCTTTAGCATTGTAGGTGTCGTTTTGTGGGTCATTACATTTTAGTGCGAAGAGATCTTGGATTTTGTAGCATCCTCGATCAGGGTGAACTTTTAAAATATATTTATTTGCAGATTTATATTGCGCGGACATGGCCCAAAGGCATCAGGGTTCCAGCGGGTTACCATAATAGCAGTTAAACACGACGTTTACATCACTGAATGTGTACAAAAGTTACCACAAAAGACAGTTACAACAATTTGGCAGAGGACATACACAGTTACATGAATTCAGATCAAGGCGCAGACGAGAAAGTACTTAAGTCTAGTCGAGGGTGAATTAACCAAGATGTCTGTCAAATAGGAGGAGCTTGAGGTCCTTTTTGAAGGTTGCTAGGCAGGTGGGTAGACGGAGTGAGGGAGGCAGAGAGTTCCAGATTCTAGTGATGCTACCAGTGAAAGACTGGTTCATGTATTGTTCTCGACTGAAGGTGCGGGGTTCCAGGAGCAGGGATTGGGCATTTCTGGAACCTCTATTTGCTCCGGAGATTTTCAGGGCCAGATGTACGACAAAGACAATTGCGCATCGCAAATTGCGACTCTTTTGCGAGTCGCAATTTGCGAAGCGCAATTTTTGATGTACAACAGTGTATTTCACACTGTTTGCGATTCCCAATGGGGTCGCAAATTGCGAGGCTCATTAATATTAATGAGCCTCTCGCAATTTGCGAGCCCATTGGGAATGACAGCCCTCCCAGGGATGGTGGCCTGCTGGGCTCAGCAGACCACCATGTCTGGGACTGCTTTTTAATAAAGCAGCTTTTTAAAAAAAAAATGCAGCCAGTTTTCCTTAAAGGAAAACGGGATGCATTTCAAAAAGAAAAATTAAACTTTTCAGTTTTATTTTTTTAAGGGCAGGCAGTGGTCTCTGGGAGCACTGCCTGCTCTTAAAAAATATTTTCCAACATACTCTCAAAGGGGAAGGGGTCCCCTGGAGACCCCTTCCCCTTTGCGAGTGGTTTACCACCTACTTGAAGTAGATGGTAAACTGCGAGTGTTTTGCGGTCGCAAAACACTAGTACATAGCATGTTGACTCGCTATTAGGAAGGGACGCCCCTTCCTAATAGCGAGAATCGCAAATGCTATTTTGCGAGTCAGAGACTCGTAAAATAGCATTTGTACATGCTATTACCCTTTTTTGCGGCGGCAAACGGGAGGTTCTCCCGTTTGCGGCCGCAAAAAAGGGTCGTACATCTGGCTCTCAGTTTCTCATTTAGATAGGGAGCTGAGGAAGAGTGCAGTGCTTTGTAAGTAATGAAAGCGATTTTGATTTGGGCCCGCACTTCAGTGGGGAGCCATTGGAGGGTTAGCAGGGCAGGGGAAATGTGGTCAAATTTCTTGATACCTAAGATGAAGCATGGTGTAGCATGTAGTGCTGCTCTCAGTGGGCCTAGGTGAACTTTGAGAATGCCTGAGAGAAGAGCAATTCCATAGTCTAGTCTAGAGACAACGAGAGACTGCACCACTGTTTTGAGGTCTTGATCCGGAATCAATTGTCTGATACCCCAAAGCTACCTAAGTTGGTGACGTGTGATGTTGGCCGTGGCTGCTTTGAGCTATGAAGATTAAGGCTATTACGAAGGGAGATGCCGAGTGATCTGGCATTTGTGACAATAGCGGGGCAGCCATTGAAGGCGGGAAAGTTGGCCATCCATTGTTGTACTTGAGTTTTTGCTTTTGGAGGTGAGATCAAAAGAAATTCTGTTTTAGTTTGGTTGAGTTTTAAATGATGGTTGGACATCCAGTTTTAAATCTTTAAGAGTATATTTGAAAGCAGGGCAATGTCCTCCCAGGATGAGATTTTCAAGTATATGTGGATATCATTGGTTTAGAGGTGGAAGAGAATCCCAGAGTTTCTGAGAGTCACACATAGTGGTTTTAGGTAGGGGCTGAAGAGGGTTGGGGAAGAGGATCGAACCTTGAGGGACCCCTTGCTGAACGCTGAGTGGTCTTGAGAACAAGTTGGCCATTTTCACAATTTGGGAGCGGTTGGATGGGCAAGGGGAGAACCAGTTGAGGACAGCGCCTCCAAATCACATGCATAGTTCAAGAATACGAAGGAAGTCAAGATGGTTGACAGTGTCGAATGTGGCGGATAAATCCAGGAGGACCTGGAGGCAGGAATTGCCAGACTTGAGGATTTTAAGGGAGTCATTGACTATCTGGAGAATCACAGTTTCTGTATTGTGACCCTGGCGGAAACTTGGAGAGTATCTAGGAGGTTGTTTGTTTGAATGTGTGAGGCTACTTGGGGCTCTTTGCAACTTTCGATGACTTTGCCTAAAAATGGGAATGTGGAGACTGGGAGGTAGTTGTACAGGTTCTCTGGATCAAGAGGTTGTTTTTTCAAGAGCGGAGTGATTTGATCCAGTTTTAGTCATTCTGGGAAGAGGCCCTGTTTGAGAGAAGAATTGACCATGATGGTCCATATGGAGAGTAGGTGTGTGGCAAGAGATTTGCTGAAAGAGCCTGGATTTGCATCCTGATGATGGTTTGAGGGTTTTAATTTGGAGATAGTTCATTGCTGGTCCTGCTCAGAGACTGGAGAGAAGGATGTCAATGATTGTAGTGTTTTGCATAGTAGAGACTCAATCGTTTCAAGGGAGACGTTGATTGGAAGCAAGATATTGATGTCTCTAACTTTTTTATCAAAGAAATCCACGACGTCATTGCAACGGGCAACGGATGGCTTAGGAGCCGAAGTGATAGAGGGGTTAGTAGACAGTGCAATGGCCCCAAACAGGTGCTTCGGTCTACTTGTTGCAGAATTCATGAGGTCCCTGATATGGGAGGATTTGGCTCTGAGGAGTTGGTCTTTGTTTTGTTTTCTTGCTTTGCAAAGCTTAGTCATACTCAGGTGAGATGGTGCTTGTTTCACACATTTTCTGATAAACTTTTGTTCTTTATAAAGCTCTTTTGAGAACCAGGGCCTAGAGGGTTTTGGTCTGGATAATTTGCAGTTCAGGGGTGTACGTTTGTCAGTAAGGGATTCCATACAGGAGTTGTACTTGTCGGTGGCCTTGTTTATGCCAAGATGAGGTGTAAACACAATTAGGGAGAGAAAGGCCATGATGGCCATGGCCTCTGTGTCAAGGTTGAATGTGTGGTCTCCAACGAGTAGCTCGGGAGCTACTGGTAGCTCTCCAGTACCTTCAAAGTAGCTCTCTGAGGTGAAGTCAAGCCCAGTATCAAATTCAGAGAGTAGGTGCCTATTAAAGAAGGCAGCACTGATCATCTCAAGACCCTTAGAGTGACAGCCAGCCAAACTTATGACAGTAACTCATACTAACACTTAAACACACACTGTGTCGGCTTATAGGACCTGCTACATGACAGTCTGTATCCAATCTCAATATAATTAAGCCACAAGGAGCTTGACCATGTTGTAGTCCCGCCTTTATCAGTCACAACATGTGTGTGAACAGCGCACCATCAAAAAAGTATGGCAGCAGTAGCCTGAGCTGTAATCAGTGCTTACCCACCAAAGTGCGGGACTGCAGGAGTCGGAGTGAAAATGTGTCAGTTAGATGCATGATCAGCTCAAGACCTGAGGAGAACAGGGTATGATCCAGACCAGAGAAAATTAAGAGATTCATCAACATTTACGTGTGTGTCCATAATAAACACTATTGCTTCCTGAAACGATGCCTGGTGCCAAGAACCGCCAAATATATATGTTAGCCCCCATCATAAGAGTGTTATCTTTGGCATAATTGTGTCCATTCCTGGCATAATAGTGCCAATGGCATAATAATGGTCATCCTTGAGTATTTTGGTATTTTTGGTCTAGTTGTGGTATACTGGCAGCCATCATAGACCTACTAAGAGCATGACTGGCCTATATGTACCTATTTCTGGCATATTAGTGGTCATGACTGATATATGGTCTTATCCCTGACCCTTATGGTTTCCAGCCTTGGCACAACTGTGGCCCTAGTACAATGGTGGGCATTACTGGCATAATCCAGGCATCCGTGGTGCTATGGTGAGCATCCATGGCATATGACTGTAATACCTGGGAATTCAAAATAGTCTGTCCATATGAGGCATTTGTACATTGGAGTACATGATGAAAATGACAAGCTGATGTTTTGAGACTGTGCATTTCTCAAAAACTGAAAACTGATATTTTAAAGGCAGTTTTAGTTTTCAAAAATGGGGTTTCTTCTGGAAAATTGAGTTTGTTTGCCCACAGTGGAAAGTGGTATTAGATAGAAAAATGTGCATTTTCAGAAACTGGTGAATGATAATTCAAGTTGAGCTGGGGAGACGTACTGCTGTGCTTATGTCCTTTGTGCCACTGGGCATGTCAAGATTTGAATGTTACTTCATAAGTCAAGGGGAGGCATTTAATATTGATGAACTTTTTCCCAGCATTTCTGCTGGTAACCGCACATGGTATACTTGGGTGGTAACTACTGAAAATCTTGCTTTGGGTGGTCATAGTGTAGTCACTATTTTACAGTTATAAAATTTGCTAGCAGCTCTGGAAGACTTTCCTTGAGCAGAAGTAGCTCTCACTACAGAAAAAGTTGGAGACCCCTGCTCTAAACCATATTTTCTCTTTCTTGGGTTTCCTGTATGTTTTGGTGTAAGAGCCAGTTAGAGAGAATGGGATCTGCATGTGATCAGAATAGTAGACTGGGATCGGGTCATATGTCTTCAGGTAGGAGGAATTGGAGATTATCAGATCCGGAATGGTGCCTTTGTGGTGTGTAGGTTTATGGCAGTGTTGTTGGAGATCGTTGACATTGAGAAAGGAGGCAAAAGTGCCTATAGAGCTGTTGCTCACATCTCCCCAGTGGATGTTGAAGTCACCAAGGAAGTTATTGTTGTCAGAGCTGATAAGTTGCGAGGTGAAGAAATCCATGCATTCCTTGATGGTGTTGTTTTGTCCCTGTGGGTGATAAATCACATTCAATCTGAGGTTGGAGGTAGTAGATGTGGACAGTTCCACCGATGTGCATTCAGAAGACTGAAAGTGAGTCATTGGGAGGGTTCGGAATCTCAGAGAGTATCGGTGAATGAGTGCGAGACCTCCACCATTTCTATCTTCCTGGTCACATCGCAAAATGGAGTAGTTCGGAGGAAGAAGTAATTCTAGAGCATGGTTAGATGACACATTGAGCCCCATTTCCGTGAAGATCAAGATGTCAAGATTATGGGTCAGGATCGCGACTGATAACTCTGGACAGTGTTTGACTGCAGATCAACAACTGTATAGAATGCAGTTCAGGGAGAAGTTGTCTTTCTGACTTGTATATTCCAGGAGGGTAGTTGGGATTTGTATCAAGTTAAGAGGGGTTGAGCGTGCACTGGGATGGTGTGTGTGAGTTTTAATGTGGCTAGAGATGATGGTGGAAATCTGCCAGCCCCCTGTAGTAAAATGGGAGGAGGAGGAGGTAGCAGAATTCGACGCTGCATAACTCTTTAGGAGATGAAGTAGGTCCGAGTTTTCTAGGGGTGGATGTGTCCATTTGGATAGGCATATGTTCCTCTGTATGCTAGAAGGGTGTGGGGGAGGGTACTTCGGGGGTAATGGGGGAAGGAGTGATGAGAAGACAGAGAGTCACTAAGCTGGAATAGAGCTGATGTGAGGATATCCATTCTTCGAGAGAGGTGTGAGAACGAAGAAAGGAGTTTGTTGAACAGAGGCCAGTTATGTTCAATACTAGTAGGAGGATAGGGGTGGACTGTCCAGAGCGGACTCTGAGTGGTTGAGGTGCAGAAGGGGAAGGTGCTGGTTGTTGGTGTCTGGTGTTGGGAGATGTTGCTGCAGGGGGTGAAATGGGTAGGAAGGAAGTGGGAGACAAGTGGGCCGATTGTGGGGATGAAAGAAGGGTGGCAGCAGCAACCTAAGTGGGAGATGGTGGTTTGTAGAACGTTGGAGAGGAATAGTGCAGAGATGGTCTGAGGGAGAGATGTTCAAGGTCTGGAATAAGAAGTGAGCTATGGGTTGTGGGGGGGCATAAGGTATTGTAGGAAAGTCCGTGGTGAGAGACGCTGCTTGGGTGGACCCGAAGGGGGAGAGTGGGGGGTGTTATGGGTGGACAGAGTGGGGGTTCCTTGAGAATCACAGGAGGGCCTGAGAGTGGAATAAATTAAGTTGATCGTGTTCAGAGTTGTATCATTAGCTTGGAATATGATCTTCCCATTGTTGTAAATGGATATAGAAAGTTCCCCGGGAAAGGGGGAGCAGCATTTCGTTTGCAGCCAAAGGGGATGTTAGCGAGAGAAGTGTATGGGAGAAAACTGTGTAAGGATCTGATCCATAGGTCAGTATTGTGTGTGAAGAGGAGGAGGTCAGTTTTGTGGGAGCCTTTACATTGGCAGTGGTATTTGTCTGCGAAGAGGGTTTCCGGGAAGTCTCTCAAGGTCCTGTGTTTCAAGTTTTTCATTGCATGTTTGGAAAGATTTGGGGGAGTATTTGATCTTGAAATCATTTGTGCCAGATTTGGAAAAGATGGGGTGCTAGGGAGGAGCTAGTGGCAACGGATGCTGACGACATGTTGGAGGCTGATGCCTGTTGGGAAGTTATAGGAGGTGACCTAGTCAGCCACTGCTAGGTTAAAGATGGTTGTCCTGAGTTCATCCACAGCCTTGCGAAGAGCACAGTGATTGAGGAAATGGGCCGATCCCATGGCAGCTCCAGGCACACACAGTGAGATGGAGGAGGTAAAACCTCAATAGTCCCTCGGGGGATCGTAATGGTCGGCATCCGGATGTGTGTTGGGCCACAGAAGCGCTCAATCATGTGGCGCAGGAGCTTGAGGTGGCCTTCTTGGAGAAAGTTTCACCACTTGAAGAGGGTTTTCCGCTGCTGCTGTTGGAAGAGTTGTTACTCTTTTGGTGAATCAATTATAACTTCGCTGGGGCAGCTTCTTAATAGTAATGGGGTATACCCCAAATGATGAGGGGCGGTGTTCAAACAAGTTGGGACCGCTCTGGTCCAAGTCCAATACTCACAAAACCCCTGCCAAAAGACCTTAGCTCATGAGTGCATACATGTTTTCCTCCCCGAGGACTTCCCAGAAGGTGATAGGTTTATATGGTGTCTTTAAGTTGGATCTCACAGCTGGGATGCTCCTAAGAAAGTGGGACTCTTCTGGTGGGTGACATAAGTCCCAGCAGGGGCAATTTTGGGGTCAAGAATGGGTTCAAGTCATCTCCAGGGAGGTGGTTCCCTTGAAACAGCAGGCCTGAAGAGGCAGGAGGGTGGCTATTCAGGGCATTTCAGGGGTTCGCTGGGGAATACATTGTGATGCAATCATCCATAGGAGCATTCAGTCTCACCTAGGTTGGTGTCAAACAGGATTGAATTGGAAGCCAATACATAGTTCCACAATGTGTCCATCATGTCTCAGAAAGCAAGTGTTAGAACTGGGGGTCTCTAGTTGGCAATGGTATACACCTTTGACCAAATAGGGACCCTTGCTTCTAGTCAGGGAAAGGGGGATTACACTACTGGATAACCCCTGCTCACCCCCTTGGTAGCTTGGCACGAGCAGACAGGCTTATCTCAGAGGCAGTGTGTTAAGCATTTGTGAACACATACAGTAATACAGTGAAAATACTACAGATGGACACCACACAGGTTTTTATAAAAATAAGTATTCTTTATATAGACTTAACACAAGACCACAAACGACAAAAATCCACAATACTGTACTCAAAATAGACTTAAAGATGGTAGAAGTAACTTAGTTCAAGATGATGATAAATCCGACACGTTTCTCACAAAAGTACCTTGGATGCGTAACGCAAAACAAACAAAGGGTCCGCAGGGAGGGCGATGCGGCGAGCAGGCGCCTCGATGTGATGCGACGATCCGGTGCGATGCGATAAAAGTGTGCCCTTGATGCGATGCGATGACGTGACGTGAAGATGGTATGTGCACGCCCGACGGCCGTGCGGCGAACTCTGTACCTTTGGAGCAGCGACAGGCCCTGCGACACGCCTCTCCGGTGATGCGACGGCAGGCAGCTGCGACGGCGACACGCTTCTCTGGTGATGCGACGGCGACCCTTGCGGTGGCGACACGCTTCCCCAGTGATGCGACGGCAGGCAGTTTGTTACGAAGCCACGCTTCTCCGGTGATGCGACGGCAGGCAGCTGCGACAAAGACACGCTTCTCTGGTGATGCGGCGGTGGCCTCTGCGGCAGCGACACGCTTCTCCGGCAATGCGACGGCAACAGCTGCGACAGCGACACGCTTCTTCTCGTTAAGTCGCGCTTCCAGCACCCAGCGACACGCAGGCTTCTGCAGACAGAATCCCCAGCAAGGGAATTCAGGAGGGAGCTGGTGGTGAAGTCTTGTAGCCCTGAGACTTCAGCAGGAGGCAAGCTCTAGTTCAAGCCCTTGGAGAAATATTCTGCAAGATGATGAAAGTTCTTTGAAAGTTCCTTCTCCTTTCCTTGACAATGAAGACCACTGCAGGCCAACACAGCAAACAGCACACTGGCAGAGGGGCAGTCCAAACTCCGGCAGCTTCCTTGGTTCTTCTCCTTGGCAAAGGTTCATCTTGTTGTTTCAGAAGTGATCTAAAGTTCTGGGGTCTGGGCCCCACTATTTATACCAGTAAATCCTTTGTCCTCTGAAGGCAGAGGGTCCTGTACCTAGTCCAAACCAGTTCTGGGTGCATTCTGCCAGTGCACAACAACTTCCTTTGTCAGTGTGGGCCAGGGTCATCAGACACACCACAGGAGGTGGAGCCAGCATTGTGGAAGGCAGGCACAGCCCTATTCAGGCCCAGGTGCTACTCCTCCCACCACTCCCAATGCAGATAGGTCTATTCAGCCTAGTGCTGACTCACCTGGTCTCCTGGAGTCCCCCAGCCCCTGTCACTCACAAAACCAGACATACAATACACAAGCTAGCAGAGGCAGGCTGGATGGTTAGGCAAGAAAATACCTACTTTCTAAAAGTGGTATTTTCAAACACAGAATGTTAAAACCAACTTCACTAAAAGATGCATTTTATCATTCTGAGTTCAGGCATACTAAATTCGAATTTCTACCATGTTCCCTGGGTCAGTTAGGATTATAAGATGTTATAATCAAGCTGCCCATTCTGGCCTATGGGGACAGGTAGCCTTGCAATAGTGAAAAACGAAATTGGCTGTAATTCACTATCAGGACATGCTACACACATCAGGGCATGTCCTACCTTTTACATACAATGCACCCTGCCCTTGGGCCTACCTTAGGGGTGACTGATATGTAGAAAAGGGAAGGTTTAGGGACTGGCAAGTGGGTGCACTTGCCAAGTCAACATGGCAGTCCCAGACTGCACACAGACTCTGCAATGGCAGGCCTGAGCCACACTTTAGAAGCTGCTTCTGTGGGTGGCACAACCAGTGCTGCAAGCCCACCAGCAGCATTTGATTTACAGGCCCTGGGCACCCATGGTGCACTATACTAGGGTCTGACAAGTAAATCAAATAATCCAATCATGGAGTCACTAATTCAGACATCAATTTACAATAGGGAGCACTTGCACTGTGGCACTGAATAGCAGTGGCATAGTGCCCAAAGCATCTAAACCAGCAACACATATCAAAAACAGAGGAGGCAATCTGAAAAAATGGAAGGGAGACTCACGCCAATGGAACCAGGTCTAACAGCAAGCCATGAAATCATCTGATCGTTCTTTAGCTGGAACTACGTAAGAAGAAGATGATGGTTCACACCCATTTGTGGTACAATTTGTTTGAATTATCCACTTCTGAAATATGGAGTGGGCATTCTACGATGTGCATATTTGTATCCATGATCACATCTAGTGGCTGGTATGGGTATTAGGGAGGGCACCAATAGTCTTGTACGGCTATGAGTATTCCCCAATGCTATGGAGTTAGTTTTCCAATTTGGACATGAATGCAGATTTCCTTCTCTCAAGGGTAGGAGCAAGTCAGTTTCTAAGGTGGGAATGGGGAGGGAACACTTCCTACTTAGAGAAAAATATTTTCACCACAGAGAAGAACTTTTTAAAGTGCAAATACACTTCAGCATCAAATTTCCTTATTCACATTGTTAGACCTTTTACAATTCTGCACACATAGCCATTTGAGTACTGGTCGGCAGCTATAGTGTGTATAGATCTTAAAATGTTCTTCTGGAACTGTTGAAAATTTCAGATAGTCAAAGAGTTACTCCAAATGGAGGGCTAACCCTAAGTGACTAAATATCTAATTTTCCTTTAATTTGTGAAGTGGGTCTAAGTAGTTTAAAGGGGCTATATATATTTTATCATAAAACTCTTGTTGATTAAGTTATGTTTCCTGATTAAGTTATGGTTCCTGACTAATTGGGCGCCTTATCCTTGTATCTCAGTCCCTCCAAGTTTCCCGACTTCATAAAAACCTGCCTCCTATCTAAATCACTTACCTTTAATAGAGGACTTTTGTGGGTCCTCTTTGCTTTTAGTTACACAAGTTGCAGGGAGGTGTAAAGATCGTGCTTACTACAGGCCAAGATTTCTTTTTATTCGGCTGTTGAAACTACAATGTTGTATTATGTTTACACTACCAGGACGTACTTAATTACTATAGTACTATACCTTGAAAAAGCTCCACAGCCTTTATTCCTGAACAAAACCTGCATTGGCTGTCCTATCATCAACAAACATGTCTCTTGCTGTAAATGAAGACCTGTGGGGTGCACCAACAAGTCTTTGAATGATTTGTTTTAGAACTACACAAGGGAACTCATCCATACCTCCTATTTATATAATTCAGGTTGATCATTTAGAAAATTCTCTGTATCTGTTTGTGGATTCCAACATTTGGAAAGCAGCAATTTACATCTTATTCACCTGGGAACTAGGTATCAATCGAACTCTCACATTTATGTCCACGAAATATGGTGATACAATAGCCATATTAGTAATGCTGAACTTTGTATGTGATTGTGGGTGCTTTCAACATGGCAGCACCTACAATCAAATAGAGAGCCCAGTGAACAAATGTTGGGGTAGGTACTAACAGTAATAGTTCAATAAATGGGTTGGTGTTTCCTTGAGAAACATAACTTAGAAAAATAGAGACCATCTTCATGATGGGAGTTAGTACCAAATTTATATTATGGCAAAAGTTAAACAAGATAAACTGATTATGGTTGCTCTATGTGATCTGTGTGCACCACTTTGATTCCAAAGACATGCATACTGTGACCACATTTGAATGTATCTTGAGGAATAACTCTATCACAAACATGTCTGCTCAATGCAGTCATGATACTGAATGGGGCTGACATGTTCTCATGTGATGGCATACGCAATCAATTTTGGGCTAAGAGTCGTTCTCTTCTCAGATGTGTCTGTTGAAACATTATCTTTCATTATAATTTAGTGTATTGTAACCAAAAAGAAAAAAAAAACTAAAACCCTAAAGAAAAATTATATAGGTTACATTTTGATCAGAATTTATGGCAGCCCAAATATATGACTGATGATATGAAATATCTGATTAATAACATATAATCTTAATTATATTTAACAGCAATACCTTTGTGTAACCTACAATACATTTAAAGTCTTTAATAGATTCCAGTGTGCGACACTATTGATATTTGTCTGTGTCATTCCAGAAGAGGACTAACCATATGCTAGTCCTTCTTGTCCCTGCTCCAAACAGACAGTCCAGGATGTATAGCTAGGCCTGTGGCATCTGAGCGGGAACTGCAATCCAAATGGTTTTTGGCCTAGAACTGCTAACCTTCAAGATGCAAGTAATGACCCTGTGCCATAGAGAGCTCAGAGACTTATCTCTGATTTCGAAGGGCCAAGACTAATTTTGCAAGTCCTTCTGTAGAATGGCACAGTGAACAAATGACCAAAAATGGAATCTAATCCAGAATAGTCAACAAATGTTCTATCCATCATTATCATTTTTTTAGTCTCAAAAACTGAGCTTCTCTGGACGTCAAATGGGAATTGACCCTGGCAAACATCTGTGTTGAGTGCAATATTAGGATTAGATTGTTGACCATTTAATCCATCACATTCCAAACACCTGGCCAGATTAACTGAGAGCTTCTGTTGCCCTTGTCGCACACAAGGGGATGCAAGGCATTATAAGGGCTAAAGTGAGATTTACTAGGACACTCAAAGCCACCTTGCATAACTCTGCGTGGCTTAATAAATCCAGAGTAATGCAAGGTAGCACAAATCGCTGCCTCGAGTTACTATGTGGTGGAAAGAAATTCCATGGGTGGAGCATGAGCTTTCCCATGCATCCACCCATGGATTTTGACACAGTCTCAGTTTTACAAAGTGAAGTAAACATGGGATTTTTTTTTTATTTTTATTTTACAGAGTTTTATACAGCGCGAACTTGACCCGAATCGGGTATCACAGCGCTTTACATAGCACCAATTGCATTACATGAGGACACATTCATTTTTGCGTCGAAATGGTACTCCTTCCCAACAGTGGCGTAATAAGGAGAAATATCTTCATTTTTCCTCATTATTCTCTTTCTAAGCAGCACACATAGGAAGAAGAAAATGCCCCTGAGGATTATTTGTGTGCAGGAAGAAATTCCTTCCTGCACAAAAACAATCCTGCCTGTAACACAGGCACTCTTGAACCATGGTGCAAGGATGCCTGCGTTGGTGCTAGGCAGCACTCAGTGTGCCAGCACAAGGAGAGAGCAGTAATGTGTCTTATCTCAGTAAATATGGCATGTGCCTGCTCTCTCCCTGTCATACAGCGCAGTGCAGCAAGTTCTCTGGCTGCGTTGCATTGTGTGAGTTTTAAGTAAATCTGAGCCAGGGTATACAGCTACACCTGTGTTAGACCATGTGAATTTGTATGAATCACTCTGTCAACTATATGCACTTTGTATATGTTAGGATCCCTGTTTATTTAATGAACTGCACTTTATTATAGATTCAAGATGGACTCCTTCAAGATGACCCTGTCCTTGGCAAATTCTGCAGCACTGGATCACCTGCTCCACTGCAAACCAGTGGTCCACAAGCACGAATCCGCTTCCATTCGGACAGTACGATCAATGACCGAGGCTTCCAAATCACCTACACAACATCATCTTGTGAGTAGAGCATGCCTTCCGAGTATTAAGGAATGCTCCTCAGAAAACATGCATTCCATATGTGCCTCTAAAATATACAGGGTGCTTTATTTATATAGAGGAAGGAAAAGTGACAAGACTTATATCCTTCTGAAAAAGTCAGCCCATTAAAAGTAGAAGCCATTGGCCATGTGGAATATATGGCTCATTTTGTTAAACAGAAGCCTCGTTCAATTAATGGCACGCATTGTGGAATAAACTATGCTTACTAGGACCCAGTGTGAGTTGAGATAAATACTTTTGTAGTGGTTTTAAGCACCATTATCTTGTTTTGCTTTGGAAAAAGTTTAAAAATGAAATTGCGGACCGATTTCCCTTTTTGTAAACTGCAGCTTGAGAGTAGCTTAGTCAATTCAGTTTATTGAACACTTTCCGCCTTTTGATAGCTAGAAAATTAAATAACATTAAGAAAGTGAGTAAATGAGTTACAAACAGTGACATAACTATAAAAGGAAAACTATATGTGGTTATTTCCCCGGCTACGTGAGAGGTAAGCGTTTTACTTTTTAATGTGCTGTGGCTGCTGTTTGCTTTTCCCCACATAGGCACAATTCCTCATCAAGGAAGGGTGTGTGTCTGTGGTCACTTTCTCTAACTTTCCCAGCAGAAGGAAGAGAACTGCTTGTCTGATGTTCTCTGCAGAGTTCCTTGATAGCGGCCGTATGGAACTTTTGTGCATCTGATGGTATGCCTTACATATAAGAACGAAGTAGATTAAGGGTTGCTATCTCCTTGCATGATATTCGTTCTATGGTAAGATGTTCCCCGTACCATGGAAAGCAGTCTTTTTTGTAATAACTTGTTGTTCAGGGGTATAGAACGGGTCCCTTTAGTTTTTACTTGATTTTTGCTGAATTTGGTTGCTTCCTGGTGGTCCCATAGATGTTCCAATTTTAGACCTCAAAGGGTTTTGCTAACTTTAAGCATGATTTGATTCTTGGATTTAATTGCTTCTCTCCATACCCTGACTGCCAACTGGTTCAGTGCGTTGAACTGTCTCATTATGGCATAGAAGAGCAGCACTTGTGTGGATCTTGCCTCAGTAAATGCATAGCTCGGATCTGTTGCTGGTGTGACAGCTTTAGATGACTGCAGGGGACCAAGCTTTTTTCCAATCGCACCTTTCAAGTTGAGCAGTTGCTGATAGATCACTTGCGCCACCCATAATTCTGGCCATAACACCACATACTATATACTTTGTCATAGATCACTGTTCCCATGGGATTGGGATCCACACATTGCCGTGTCTCTGTAGAATTGTATTATGCCTTTGGCTGCTCTCTATGCCTTCGCTACGCTGTTCTCCAGAAGGGTTTTCACTGTTACTCTGAGATAGTTAAACAGCTACATTTTTCTATTTTTTTGTTTGCACAGTGGCGGAGATTTGTGCAGTCTCATCTTCTATTTTTGGCACCAGAACATCACTTTATTTTTTGATTAATTGTTTTTGGGGATTTTATTTTTGGCACGTTATCTTTCCATGATGTCTAGATAGAGCATTTTCAGTTCTTGCTAATAGAGTGGCTCCGGTGAATTTTTGTTTGTCTGTAACCATATCTAATGAATATTTCCAGAATCTTCTTAGTTGCAATTGGGTGAGAATAAAAACATTCTCATGACTTGAGCATGCATAGCACAGCACACCCACCAGGAGCGATGCTGAGACCACCTAACACATTTCACATGCTTAATGAAATATTTACCAGTAGAGGTGAGCTTCAAACCAGTCTACTTAAAAGTGAAAACTTCAGAACTCAGCCCTAATTTGAGTTCAGTCACTACTCTTACTTTGTGAAATGATTTCAGCAATTAAGACAATGGTGTATTTTTTAAGAAATGCCCCTAAGAATAACATTTTACTATGCCCCCTCCGATAAGCCACATCAATAGTCTGATTTGATTGAGACATTGTATTCCTTCAGAAAGATGCTGGTTTGGTGTACAAGGAGACCTTCAAATGTCTCCTTAATGGTGAAGTCCCATACATTATCACTGGTTACAATGGTGTTTTCAAGTTTCTCCGCCAACATTTTAACTGAGCCATTGTTTCAAAATCTTGGAGCCTTATGAGTAACATCAGCATTTTTTGCTAGAATGGAAGTTTCTGTTGATTTCCTTCTATGCAGTAGAACTGGGCTATTTGTATTTTGAAAGTTTTTCTAAGAATGTGGCACTAAGGTCTAAATTTCATCGCTCTCCCAAACGCAATACAGAAAGGACAAGGACCTTTGTGAAATCATGAGATCAATGTTTGTTTTCCCTCAGTGGTCTGAGTTCACTCACGAAAACTGTGGTATAGGAAAATGTGTGACTCTACTGTGTGTTCTGAGACACGTACCAAAAATGTATCTAATGTATTTGCCATTTGTAATGCTGCTGCAGTGTGCTGTCCAGTAATGAAGTATATAAACGCATCATGCTCAGTGGTTAATTTGTGAAAAAATAAGTGCCGGGGCTCTCATCAGGAGATCGCTTGCACAAGCCCATTGCTCCTATTAGCGCCGCCTATAACAGGACCACCTCCCAACCATGAAACCCTACAAGTGGGGAGAGGATGGGGCATAAAGACTAGAGCTGCCGACTTTGGAGCTGGGGGACCAGGTTCGAGACTCGGTATAGGCTCAACATCCTGTGATTCTGGGCTAATCACTTAATCTCCCAGTGCCTACCAAAAATGGTCCTTAACTCGTGCTCATGAAAAGCGCTCCAGTACCTTTGGGTCGAGTTCTCACTATAAGAGCCGGTGTTGACGATTAAGTGCTGGTGCCGAGCACTGGAAACCACATTCTCAAATTAAGCACTGCTCGGAGTCCCCCGTTAAGCCAGATGGGACTGATAAATGGGGTATCACCCCCATTGGAATCACAAGTAACATAGAACAACCCCACACATTGCGAGTATTGTGCCCTAAATATTGTTTACCAGATTATCATCCCTTGAGCTGAAGATTTTCTATGATTAACTCCAATGGGGTGATATTTTTGTAAATTAAATTTAGGATACAGTCAGGTGATATTGTAGTTACGACATTGCAGTACCATACCTAGCAAAGATTTGAAGTAAATCAGACCTCTGAATAGAAAATCTTTATTAATCGGCTACATTTCTGTCTAAGCAACAACTTGTCCTAGGTATACTGCTTTGATTCTTCAGAAGTTTTTCCTTTTTGCTGTGCATCTTCCTCACATTCTACTCTGCAGTACTCCACGGTTGCATTTCTCCATCCAGAAAGATGTTCTTATGAGTAGGTGTGTATTACATTGGTAGTACTTCTAGCCTACTCATGTAATTCAGAGAAGGCCAAGAGTACTCTAAGAGTAAGTCACAACAAAATCTTTGTGAATCAGGACCATAACGAGTAAATCTGAAGCCTTTGAGGTGAAATTTTACTGTGGATTCGAGATGTCCCTAATGTTAGTTCTCGGCCAAAGACAGCTTTAGCTTCCTGTTGTCAGACCTCTTGTTTTCAATCCATAATATATATTCGGGGCCACTGGAATTATGTGGTTGTGTGACAGCAGTGTTTTTCACATTATTATAGATTTGCTGCATTTGCCACATTGTCCATAATCTGCTGCATAATCTGCATCTTTTAACAAAAATATTGTTTCGGGCTCAAACAGTTCAAATGTTGCTAAAACGTAGCAGCATGTGCTGCTGCACACTGGAAGGCCCTTTGCCAAGGTTGATTAGTCACTTTTCTCTTGCTCATGGCTATATTTGGGTGTTAAATGGTTACTAATGAGGTGCAAACAATGTCCTGACGGTGTTAGCAAGTGTAAAAAAAAAGACAAAATTATGACGTGATACTATAACAAAATGAGATGCATTATGCCACATAATTTGACTTTTCTCGCTGTGTAAGTGGTGGGCAGAAGTAAAGAGAGGTGAGATGGACTTTGGGGTTGTGGTTGGATAAAAGTAAAGGTAGCTGGGAGTGACTTTGAGGTGCAGGGGTGGTTAGAGCTAAAGGGAGGTGAGGGTGACTTGAGGGTTCAGGAGTGAGTAGAGGTAAAGGGAAATGAGGGTGACATGAGGGCTCAGGAGTGTGAAGAGGTAAGGAGATGTGGGTTACTTGAGGCTTCATGGGGTGGGTAGAGGTAAAGGGAGCTGAGCGTGATTTGAGGGCTCAGGGTGGGTTGAGGTAAAGGGAGGTGAGGGTGATGTGAGGGTTCAGGGGTGGGTAGAGGTAAAGGGAAGTTAGTGTGACTTGAGGGTTCGGGTGGGTAGAAGTAAAGGGAGGTGAGTGTGACTGAAGGTATCAGGTGTGGGTAAAGTTAAAAGCAGGTGAGGGTGATTGGGTGGTTCAGGGTTGGGGAGAAGTAAAGGGAGGGGAGGGGGACTTGAGGGTTCAAAGGTAGGTTGAGACAAAGGGAGCTGAGTAGGACCATTTGTAGGAGGACCATTACAGAAGAGACAAGGGTCAGATGGAAGAACAATGTGGAACAGGCAAACCAGGAGACCAGGAGGACTAATGGGACTATGATGGGGTAGGAGAACCAGAGGTCCAGGAGGGCTAGAGAAATCAATTCCAGTGTGACAAGCACCAGCATACCCAATCCAGGAAGAGCAGACAAAGGACTACAAGAACTAAGATGACCAGGACTACATGGACAAGGGGGGCCAGGAGCAGAAGGATTGGGGATAGGAAAACCCGGGGGGCTAGATAAACCAGAAGAGCAGGACCAGGAGGACTGAGGGAGAAGAATTAAGGTGAGGTTGAAAAGGGCCAGGACCAGGAGTCTGTGAAATAGGAGAACCAGGATCCAGAGGATCGGGTACAGAAGTACATGGAAATGGCGGTCAAAACTGAGAAGGTCATGGCCAGGAAGTTCTAAGATTAGCATGAATGGGAGAACATGAACTATCACAACAAGGAATGCTAGTCTGATCAGTGGTTGACCATCACAAGTGTTTGCAGAACCATGAACAAGAACAAGAAGCAGGAGGGCTTGGGTCAGGAGAAAGACCAGATTGAGGAGGGCTAGGAAGATCAGTAGCACAATGGCCACAAGAACCAGGAGGCCAGGATAAGCAGGACATAAATTAGGGGGGCCTGGACCAATGGCAGTAGAGGGACTAGAGCAGGAAGGACTAGGTGGACTAAAAGGATTATGACCAAGAGGATTGGAAAAAGGGCTAAGAAGGCCATGAAGATCCAAGGGACCTTGTCCTGGAGTAGCAAGTGGAGCAGATCCATCATCTCAGGTAGCAGGATTAAGGTGAGGAGGACCCGATGTAAGAAGGCCAACCAAAGTCAGTAAGACCAAGGGGACTGGATAAGGGTGGCCAGGAGGACCAGAATCAAAATGACCAGGCTGAGGAGGATCTAAGCAAGGAGAACAAGGATCAAGATGGCCAGAGCCAATGTGTGCAGTACCAGGAGGACCAAGAAGAAATTAAACTGAGCCAGGACGACTAGGACAGCGCACAATAGGAGGGCAAGGACTAAGAGGGCCAGGGCACAACAGGCCAGATGGACAAAGAAGACCAGCAGGAAGGAGCCCTGTAGTATCAGGATTAGGAGGTACAAGATGAGGAGAACCATGAGAAGGTGACCGTGGCCAAGAGGGCCAGAAAGGAACAGGGCCAGGTTTGGCCAATACTGGGGAAACTAAGAAGGGGTGGGATGGCCAAAGACAGGTTTTATGATGACCAACACAACAGTACAAGAAAAGGAAGGACCAGGATGTCCATAGAAAGGAGACCAGGATGGCTTTGAGGACCAGTTCCAGGAGAGCTAGGTCCAGGATATCCCAAATTATATGGGCCAGGACCAAGAGGATCAGGTCCAATAGGCATGGAATCATGAGCAGGACAAGGACTATGAAAAACAATAATAAGAGGACCATGGTCAGGAGGACCAGGGGGAGAGAGATCAAAGACCTATGCAACTACAACCAGAAGTATTTGCTCTACAAGGAGCAGGAAATAGAGGCCCAGGGGCACCAAGGGGACAAGGAAGATAAGAACAAAGAAGAGTGGGAGTCAGGACCAGGAGTACCAGGAGGAGGAGATGGGGATAAGGACAAGGGACATCAAGACCAGGATGACCACAGCCAGGAGGTCCAAAAAGGAGCACTACAAACAGGATGGCTGGGAGGAAGAGGAACAGCATGGCCAGGAGCAGTAGGACCAGAATAAAGGAGACTGTAGTCAGTTGGTGTACAACCATGAGGACAAGAAGCAGAAGGGTCAGATCCTAAAGGACTAGGAAGATCAGGAGCATGACGATTATGGCCAGCAGGACCAAAGGACAAGAATAAGAAAGGAAGATGAGGGGGTAGTACCAAACGACCAGAGCCATGAGAATCAGAACCAGAGCAATCCGGACTAGAAGGATCAGGACCATATGGAGTGGGAACAGGCCTATAAGTGCCAGTTGGACCAGGATGTCAGGATACAGTGCCCAGATTTCCAAGTGGAGAAGAAAGACTAGAACTAAGAGGTAGCAGGACCAGGGTGAGCAAGATCAGGAGGATCAGGACAGCCGGGGCCAGGACAATTAAGGTGACTACACCCTGATGGCCAGAAGGACCAGGACCTAAATGATCAGGCTCAGAAGGACCAAAACAAAGAGAACCAAAACCAATTGAGTTGGGACCACTGGGTGCAGTAGCAGAAGGATAATGAGGCCAAGGCACCGGGCCAGGACGATCCAACCAAGAAGACAAGAGACAAGAGGGCCAGTATTAACAGAACCAGGAGACTGGAGGGAACATAGAGCCCTTGTTCTAGGTCCCCTTGACCACCAGGGGCTGATGAACAAGGAACTGGATGAACAGGGTGAGGGGGATCAGCTGGTCAAGGGGATGATGGTCAAGAGAAAGGAACAGGATGAGCTAGGAGAAGAGGGCGTGGAAGGACAGGAATGGCTAGTAGAAGCAGGACTAAGAGGACTAGTCATACAAAGATCTGAACAGTGGAGACGAGAAGCAAGAGGATCAAATCAGTGGGCACAAATCTAGGAAAAGAACAAGGACTGTGAAGGCCAAGAATAGGAAGGCTAGTGCTAGGCAGACCAGACACAGCGTAAGAAAGACTAAGAGAACAGGACCTGGAGGATTAGGAGTAGATAGGCAGGCAACCAGAGCCTGAAGTATACGAGTTAAGAGGGCCAGGGAAGTGTGGAGCAGTGGGGACACAATCAATGGGACCAGGAAGATCAAGCCACAGAGGCCCAGTAGGATCAAGACCTGGCATAACAGGACAAGGGAGATCAGGATGAGGAGGAAAAGAAGGACTGGGATGACAGGAGCCAAGATGACCAAGCCGGGTGGCCAGGAGCAGGTTGACCTGAAGAAGGAGGATCGGAACTAAGAGGGCGAGTTGGTGGAGAATCAGGATGGCAAGGAACCAACATGAAAACCAAGACCAGATGAAGGATGGCCAAGAGAACTTGCCAGATTTGGAGCAGGTGGACCAGAACGAATATATGACGTTACAATGCATGCGTTTACAACACATGCTTTTACAACGCAGTCAGTACAACGACTGCATTGTTACCACGTGTACCATTACAACGCAAGTCACTACAACGACTTGCTGTGGGGGGGGCTGGAGTTTCAAATAGTATAATTTCCTATTCCAACTCCAGTCTGTGCAAGCCCCCTACAACAAGTCGTTATAATGACTTGCGCTGTAATGGTATGCGTGGTAACAACGCAGTTGTTGTACTGACCGCGTTGTAATGGCACCGTGTTGTACCAACAGCGTGGTAAACGCTGTTTCCCACCAGAACCATTAGTAACAGGAACAAGATGGAAGAGGATTAGGTGGACTATGAGGATCAGGATAAGCAGGACCAGGAATAGGTCTATGAGGACTTGGGGCAAAGCCAAGGGGAACAGGACCTTGAGTACCAAGTGGAGCAGGAGGACCAGGATGATTAGGATCAGGGCAATGAGAGCCACAAAGACCAATGGGACCAGACAAGGATTAAAATGACCAGGCCCAGCCCAAAAGGACCTAACAAGGAGGAAAAGGACCAGTGGGTGCAGTATGAAGAGGACAGTGATGATAGCCAGGTGGATCATGCTGAGCCATACCAGGAGGACTAGAATTGCCAGACTCAGGAGGGCTAGAAAGGCCCAATACAAGGAAGGACCCAAATGAATACAACCAGGAGGGCCAGGGTCAGAAAGCCAGTACTGAGGTGAATCGGAGCTAGGGAAAACTGAGCCCAGAGGAGGCCCAGGAGGACCAAAATAATCCAGAAAAGGAGGACCTTGAACAGGATCAGGAGGAGTACTAGCACCAGAAGTCACAGAAGGACCAGGAGGAGAAGGAAGAAGACTGGAAGCATGAGGACATCCATTTTGATTCTAGACCACATGTATTAAGATATCCATTTTTGCAAATTGTTCTTATCTATGCTTCTTGTGCTATCAACCCCTTAGAAACCTCCACCTTTTTCAGCATACTTATAGATTTGTTGGTAAATATTTTTAGAAAAATCAAAGAATGCAAAGTTAATAAAAAGCCAGGACTGCCACACTCTGCGCTCAGAGTGATAACAGATGCTAACTGAGGCTGTCACAGTGGTTGGAGGGTGGATCATAGGGCAGAGGGACTGAAACTTGGCAGAAGGGTCTATTGGTGGATGATTTTGTGAAATCAAGCCATTAATATCATGGTAAAATTGGAGTTTGTTCTGGTAAAAATCCTATTTCAGGAGCACCAGCACAGCGTGAACTGACAGATCATGAACTGCTCATGTTTGCAGCATATGTTTGTGCTTTATGTAGTGTGGAGTGCGTCCTCTCGGTTCAAATTGACACAGGGATGCATTTTCTGCTTAAATGTGAATGAAAATTCCACATTGGCTTTCTGTGTAATTTAGCGTAACTTCACAGAAATTTCACGAATTTTACACATCCTTTGTTTGAATCTTCCATTCCAATCTATGATCATGAGATCAAAGATCCCTGTAGTGTCAATGTTACTTCTACTGAGCATCAGACCAGCCCAAGATTTGACAATATGTAATGTGATTGAAAGCAAGATAAGTAGAGAGTAATATAGCACAAATGTAAAATTCAATTTTCAGAAGGCTTAATTATGTTTTTTGTATATGCATTGATCATTGGGGGTACAACTGAACAATCATCAAATGTTATGTTGGCATTTGTGCAGCACTAGCAGTGAATTGTCACACCTGTTGCTTAAGTACACAAATCCAACATGATCTTCTAATATCCATGTTTGTCTACTTTCATCCAGCGGACCCTGGATGTGGCGGGAATTACACGGACAGCGAAGGCGTGATCACCTCCCCCTTCTGGCCTCATTCGTACGCCAACAGCAGGCAGTGTGTGTACACTCTCTGGCAGTCTCCCAACGAGAGGATTAATCTGACATTCACGGACCTTGAGCTCGAGAGCCAGAGTGGCTGCTCTTGGAATTATATTGAGGTGATTTACTGTACGATTCTTGTGTGTGATCGTTTAATTTATGCACATTTGAGTACTGTTTATTATATTGCATGTCATAGAATGAGACAAATAGTCGTCACATTAAATCTGACTAAAATTTCAGCACTCTCAAGTTTCACAGGCCTATGAGTAAGTAACTTGTCCAGACCAGTATTTTTGTTGCATTCTTGGACTTGCAGTCCTGTTTATACCATTTTAGAATGAAGGAAGTGACCCGATTAGGGCCACCCGGCTCACTCGTGACCACCTCTCAGCCTTCAAAGAAATGAAGAGTCGGTGAGACAGTAGATTATACAAACCAAGTTATTTATTAGTAATTACGCTGGAGCGGAGTCCAGTCAGACTAGCCTCCTTAGATGCTACCGAGGGGACTGACTTCAGAACACTTGGTAAAACATAATATGCATTTCCAACACCCCTTAAAAACACGCCCAGACTGGAATTTTCCATCTTGGGCACTGATGAACAAAGGAGGTACAGAAGGATGGGCTACCACCTGAAGAACGGGTACCTGTTATCACATTTTCAAGGTAGCCTTGTTCAAGCTCAACGCTCTTTAGTGTGGGAGCAGGGCTACGGTAAAGGAAAGGCATGCCAAGGTAGAATAAGCTATTCATCAGTACATTAGGATTCAACCTTGAATACGATAAGAAGTAACTCAAAGCAGCTTTTCGCTGAGGCAGGCAATTGAATGAGATAAAAGCTTACTTTCGATTATAGAATAAAATGGCGGCTATAGACAAAATGGCGCCGCAAATTCTAACTTAACTCGCTCAATGCTAGAAGGAGTCGGCTAGACGCATTTGCAGTCCAACAGACCCTCCTTTTAGCATTTGCTAACAATTGTGTCTATTCTAGCATAAGAAAAATCATTAACGCAGGACAATACACATACTGCTAATATTCAAAAATACCCTCATCTGTATTCATTAAATCATGGACAGCTTGCATCATCATAGCTGAGGGCTTAGTATCATGCCCTGGGGCCTTGTGTGCAGGTGTTAACTTGCTAACACAATATGTACAGCAGGCAGGAAGACAATTAATACACAGGCAACAAGTGAAAATGATACCCGCAATGGCTACTAGGAAAATTAGTATTTTCCAACCCCAGGATGCTATCAAACCCCAGAACCAACCAGAAAGGGACCAGGTGCCATTCTCTTGGTGAATATCGGATGCAAGTCGGTGCAACTTCTGTATTGCTGCATAGACATTCGGAGCATGGTCCTGTATGTTCACACAGCAGCTACTACGCGACAGGCCCCACCCCGATCAGCAAGGATGACGTCTAACACCATCCTGATTTGAAGAGCAACAAGTCTCGTAGCCTGAAGCTCAGCTGTAATGTTGGTCAGTATTCCTGCAGTGGTATTAATAACTCCCTCCACAACCCTTGTGAGACTGCGAATGCTAAGGCTATTGGACATAGGACCCCAGAAAGGCACAATACCCTTCATGGCATCAGTGAACTGCTGCAATGTGGTGTCTGTTTGATCAATGTCCTCGGTATTAATAACCCTTCTGATACGGGATAGACTGACTCTCCTACGCTGTAAACGATGGTCCCTATGGGTAATTGGATGGTGCTATATATACAGGGGGTAGGAGGAAAGAGACGTAACATATCAGACCACCCCCTGGGAAGCCATACTTAAGCCTGGGACCCACAAACAAAATACACGTTATGGGGTGGTAGTAAAGGTGGACTATTGGTCGTGCTCAAGTCATAAGTATAATTGCAAATACTCTTTCCCACTTTAACACTCCCAAAACCTTGGACACAGAAACTAGCTGTTGTGTTAACTATTGGCACTGGCATTGCTTTGTCCTGAGTAATATTACGCATCTGAAAGGACCTGAAGTACTCAGTGACATTAAAATCTTGAAAATACATCATTTCATTTTGGAACCATGTTACATTCTTTTTGACTTCTTAAATATTCATACAGGCATTTGGATGCAAAGTATCAGGGGCCCCTTGTTCTCCTAATCGGCATAAGTCATATTCATTGCATCAGTATGGAAATGGATATACACCATGGTAAACAGTTGAAACCATGCCTCACAGCTCCCTAAATAAGAGAAGGGTAAGGACATCAATAAATCATTTTTATGCATCACAGAAGGGAGCAAGCCGCAAACCCAACAATTAGTAACATTAGAGGTATGGTGCGCCTGATGGAGCATCTGTAAGAAAACATTGTCAACGTACGTTTGTCTGTGCCTCTCCTTATGAGGGGCCAAAGTGACAAATACATGCTCAGGGGGAATAGGAGTAGTACCAATCAAAGAATGCACAGGATATTTTTCTTCAAGAAACCACATAATTCCAAATGCAGTTATTAAAAAGATCAGAACTATTACTAAAAAGACTATCTTGCTTCTAGTAGACCAGCTAGACCAACCAGGACCACTTTGCTCAAAACGTGGGGCTGCTAAGGGCTGTTCTTCATCCATAATTGGGCGGCCAAATGGGTACAATTTTCTATAAATGTTTTAAAATCAGACTACCAGAGGAAAGGTCATACAATGGAGCCAACGATGATAAAACAAAGAAGAGAGGCACAAAACCCAGCATCCGTCAGAGCCTCGCTGGCAGACTCCTATTGTTCATCCAGGGTGGTGCTATTGAGCACTTCTCGGTGGAGCTGCGCGATCACAGCCCTTTCTGAAGAAATCCACATCGTTCAGGATAGGGCACCCTCCCTCCTGGGAAGACACCCTCAACTTATCCTGTCCAGTGTCTCGGACAATGCACCAATCTCCCTTCTCCTATCAATTGTTGGTACCGCAGACAGGGTACATACACCCTATTCTTCATCCATGCAGTCCATCCCTACTAATCTGACTTTTCCTTTGGTGCACTGTCCCTCCGTCGGGGGCGTAAATTGTACCTAGCCACTCCGGGCACTGTGTCGTCACGGAAAAGGATCTTAAATTCAGAGGGGCCAAGGGACTGAGACTCAGGCTCCTGTGGGCCAGATGGAGGAGGATCCTGGGCAGCCCTTACTTCTGGGGGGGCCGCCTCATTCAAGACAGCATCGTTCTCCTCCTCCGTTTGCGCCCATGTCAGTCTTGCATCAGAAAAGGGGACAAAGCGTGGCACCTTCTCTGTGTTGTGATCCCCCACGCCGTCCAGGACCCACTGGTCGTAGGGGAGGGGTAACGGGACTCTCCGACAGTGGGACGAATGTATCCAATGCTTCCGGCCGTCCACCTTCACTGCCGTCCGGGTGGCGAGGAGGACCTGCAGAGGTCCTTTCCAACGAGGCTCCAAACTTCCCTTCCTCTGGTAGTTCCTCACCAGGATATAATCACTGGGTCGAATATCGTGGTCTGGCCCCTCAGGTATTGGCGGTAGAGCCTCATGAATCTGTTGGTGAATAGAACCCAAATTTTTAGTCAACTCGCACAAGTAGTCCACAAGCAAAGGGCATTCTATCTCAGAAAACCTACGAGGTCGTTGGACGCTCCAAACATTTGCCGGGCGGCCGAACACGACCTCGTATGGGGACAACCCTGTTCTAGAGTGGGCTGTCGCCCTTGTGGACAACAGGGCTAAGGGTAACGCATCTGGCCATTGCAATCCTGTGCTTTCTTTGATCTTTGCCAACTTCAGTTTGAGAGTACCATTGTACTTCTCAACCAAACCTGCCGACTGGGGATGGTTTGCTGCGTGGAATTTCTGCTTAATGTGCAAGCCATCGCACACCAGCTGGATAACCTTTGAGTTGAAGTGACTTCCGTTGTAGATCCAAATCAAACGGGGCAATCCGAAGCGCAGGAAGAACTCTTTCAAGAGTGCCTTCGCCGTCGCCATGGCTGTGTTCTCTTTAGTGGGGTAAGCTTCAATCCATTTACTGAACGCACAAACAACCACTAACACATATTTCAAATTGTTGCCTCGTTCCATTTCGATGAAATCCATCTGGAGAACCTTGAAAGGGAAGGAAGGTGGTGCAAAGTTACCAGAAGGTGTAGGAGTGCCTCTTCCAGGATTATGTATCATGCAGACCATGCAGTACTTCACCAGATGAGCAGCTACCTTAGGGATGTTATCGTTCTGCCATACAGGATCTAACAACTTACATATTCCCTTCGCACTAATGTGAGCTGGCCAGTGCGCCATTGTGACTACAGGGAGTACATATGCATCTGGTAACATCCATCTCTGCTTCTCTGATTTATCAGTCCAACACCCTTCCTCGTCTAAACGTCCTGTTCTCTCCTGCCATATTGCCAATTCCTCAATTGTTGCCTTGCTTTGGATCTCTTTAACATTCTCCAACGTATCTTCAAACATCGCACCGTCGGTTACCCATCTAGCAGGACCTGACACAAACATTCTTTTCATTTTAGATCGGGCTGTCTCCTTAGCTGTCTGAGCTGCAAACGCATTTCCCCTCCCTACATCATCAGTAATTGCCTTGTGGGGGCTGCACTTCACTCTTGCTAGCTTTTTTGGAAGTGTCAGAGCTGACAAAAGCCTGTGTATCAGTGGGCCGTTCTGGATCTTTAACCCATGTGAAGTCAAGAATCCCCTCTCCACCCAGAGCCGCCCAAAATGATGGGCAACCCCAAAGGACAGTCAGTCCCTAACTTAACTCGCAAGCTCAAAGGAGAGCAACTAGTTCTGCACCTTGGGCCGATAGATAAGGAACACGTGATGTCTCAACTACAGTACGCAGCATAGTAATAGCGTACGCTGCAGTGGTGGTGCCATCTGGTAGTTTAAAACAAGCGCCATCGACATATAGTTCCCCTTGTGGGTCAGGTAAGGGAACATCAGTCAGGTCTACCCGTCCCTTCGTCTCCTCTTCCGTTCTGAAAATACAATCATGTATATCTCTGTCCTCACTTTCAGAAGGGAGAGGTAGTAACGTGGCTGGGTTCAGAGTGGCACATCTTTTAATCGTAACATGTGTTGCAAAGAGGGTCAGTTCATAGCCGGTCAGACGTGCACTGGTAAGGTGCTGTGTCTTCGTTTTGTTCAAAAGTGTGTCCACAGTATGAGGTACCATAACTGATCAGTATCAAGGACGAGCCCCGCCGATTGTCGGATAGAGACGGCCACAGCCGCGACCGCTCTTAGACAGCTCGGGAGGGCTCTCGCGACGTTATCAAGCAAAGCGGAAAAATAAGCACACAGCCTCTGTTTACCTCCAAAGGCTTGCGTTAAAACAGAGAGCGCGCAACCAGCCGTCTTGTGTACATACAACACGAACAGCTTAGCATAATCTGGGGTGCCAAGCACAGGTGCAGAGCAAAGTGCAACTTTTAGTTGCTCACAAGCTTGTTGACATTTTGGCGTCCAGGGCAAGGGTTCATGCACATCTTTAGTGGTTAGCTGCAACAGCGGATTTATTAGTAAAGAATAGTTAGCAATCCAGTGGCGACAGTACGAAGTAATGCCGATGAAGGCACGCACATCCCTTTGAGTCTTAGGGATGGGCATTTTAACAATAGCACTAATGCGTTCAGGTGTTAGTCTCCTTCCCTCCTTCGACAGTAGGTGACCTAAATAGGTGACCTCCTGTCGACAATATTGAAACTTTGAAAGGGACACTTTATGTCCATGCTGCGCCAAATGTACTAATAATTTGACAGTTGCATCTTTGCAACCTTCTTCAGTATTAGAAGCGATCAGGAGATCATCCACATACTGCAGTAATACATTACCTGGAGGAAGTGTGAGAGAATCCAATTGGCCTTTTAAAGCTTGGCTATATATATGCTAGGGGTCTCAGTATAGCCCTGAGGAGCGCGACAGAATCGGAAACTTCTGCCGGCCAGAGTAAATCCAAAAAGGTGCCTGCTATCTGGATGAATGGGAATGCTAAAGAAAGCATTTTTCAAATCAATCACAGAAAATTTGGCAGTGGAAGGAATCATCGTCAGAAGGGCCGTGATGTCGGGGACCACTCGAAACTGAGGAACCACTATTTTATTAACCTCACGCAAATCAATCACAAAACAATAGACATCAGGATGAGCATCAGAGGAATCCAAGGGTGCCTTCTTAAGAATGGGAAGAATAGGACTATTACACACATTTGCTGCTGTCTCCTCAACAACTCCTGACTTAATCAAATCCTGTATAATCTGCAATAGAGCTCGCTCCCCTGCCTGCGGTATTTTGTTCTGAGTAATACGGGGCAACACAGCATTGTCTTTGACCTTAATAGAGACCCGAGGTATCTGCAACAACCCTACATCTGTATCACCTGTAGCCCACAACGTGAGCGGCACATCTTTGAATTCAGCAGGGAGTGGTGCATCTTTGGAAAAACACTGTTTGGTACTAGCCACATTTGGTCCTATCGTCATATAGACACCATCCGGAGAACAAAAAATTGTTGCATGCAACTTTTTCAGCAAATCTAGTCCCATTAAATTCTCTCCGCAATTTGTTGTCAATAAGAATGGCGAATCTACGGTAAAAGAGCCAATAGTCAAAGCAAGGGGTTTGGAAATGGGGCTCACGACCGGTACGCCTGAAAAGCCTACCGAAACATTATTTTGGCCAGACAGAGCTGCCCCGGGGACCAGCGAACAAGAAACAGAGCTATTCATTGCACCTGTATCCACCAAAATTTTTCTAACCGAGCAGTGCAAATCCGCTGTGACATAAGGACCACACTGATCTACAGGTATCTGAACTGGTCCCTCACCCTGTCCCTGGCTGTCCTAGCTGTAAGACATCCCTGTCACCTCGTCCATATCATAATCATCGTGATAGTACTGTCTCCCTCGAGGGTCATCGAAATAGTTCTGATCAGAGCGACCCTGCGACAACTCATCTGCCTGAACCTCGTCACGACCACCTCCACCACGACCCCGTCCACGAGGACTCCGTCCTCTGGGGACTGCAACTTTCTGTAACAACTCCGGGCACTCACTTCGCCAGTGTCCCTCCTTCTTACAATACGCACACTTGTTCGGCCCCACAGGTACACCATTTCTGTTGGTGCGGGGCAACTGTCGGGCCGGACCGGTGCCATGCCCTCTAGCGTTCCCCCTAGCTGCCTGCTGCATCAACACCTTCGTCTTCAACTCTTTATTTTTCTTCTCCACTTTTTCCTTCTCCTCATTTTCCCTATGCTCATAATACTGGGCCATACTCAATATCACTGAAGGGGAGGATGTAGTCCAAGTGCTCTCCGAAGCCTGTAACCGAGTCGCGATCTCGGGAAGCAGGTTCGTAACAAATCTGTTAACGAACAATCGGACACCGCCCTCCATTGACAAATCCTGCCCACTGAAATCAAAAAACACACCTTCAAACCTAGTAAAAAAATCAGATACACTTTCGTCTTTCTTCTGGCGACATGCTGCTAACTTGTCCCAATCTTCTCGTCTAGGTGGGATGAGGGAATGCATGTAAGTAATAATACGACTCAGCAAAGCTAGTATCTCAGCCCTAGGCTTCTCACCAGGCTTCCTCTCTTTATCCCATGCCCTAATCTTGTCCCAAGTGCCATCCAACTCCACAACGTGGTCCTGTGTATGCACCTGCCTCCAAATATCCACCGGTACCAACAAACCGAAAAACATCTCAATATCTGCCAACGCCATCACTGTTGACGAGGCTGCCTCTGTCAATTCTTTGTAATATGCAGTCGGATTTTTCCTAGGGTCTGGCAACTGACTCTTAAGAGATAAACCCTCACTCCTTTTTCATGGAGTGTAAACCCATTGTTCTCGGAAGTGGGCCTCCACTTGCTGTCTGACAATGGCATCCTGCTGATTACGCAGCTGCGGTATCTCAGGGTGAAAAATAGGATGTACTTCCTTCATCGGAAACTGGGACACTGTTGTCGGTGTTGTCTGTTGTAACCTACCTTGGTAACCAATCATTGTGGCAACATTACTAAAAACGTCGTTAGGAGCCATGTCGGCAGCATACACACGGTCCCGGATGTCATAAATGATCTGAGGTGCGACACTATTGAAACACTGCTCCCACAACCCTATTAGTGTGGCCGAGATATGCTTGAGGGCATGATGTTGCACAAACGGCTCAGAATCTTTCACCACACTCCACACATCCTCCACGCTGTAAATCGGATTCCGGGCCCACTGTGCGGCCTGATTAGCCACCATCTTTTTCTCTTCATTCCCCACATTAGATCGAATCAGCACCCGCCCCATTCATTCTCGAGCTGCTGCCCAATTGCCTTCATCCGGTCCACGCACCAGCGTCCCAATACTCAGCAATGTCGGGGAAGAGACATTTGAGGAAGACACAATAGATGAAGGGGCAGGCACCAGAGTTATTAATGGCTGCGTTGAGGGTGTGAGGGATTGAGAGAGAGCATAAGCGGAAACGATAGGCGTAGCAGGGAGACTTGCAGTCATTGCATCCGCGGCATGTGAAGCTAGAAAAAGAGCAGAAAGTGCCGTAGCCAAAGCAGGCAGGTCAAGAGCAGAAGAACCAGTAGTGGAAGCAGGAGGGGCGGAAGACTGCGGCGTAGGGACAACAGGGTATATTCTCTGCGGGGAATAGGAAGGTGGAGGTCGAGCATCTAACAGCTCCTCCACAAATGTATAGCCTTCCTCTCGGGCGACATAAGATTTATCACATTGCAATTGAAACTTTCTGTCAGCGCACTCTATACCTTTTTCTATTTTCTCTCTATCATACGCTACTGCTTTCTGAGTCACTGTCTGCATCTTCCCTCTCAGGCCTCTTTTTCTGATTTCATGCGCTTTTGCCTAGCTTCTTTTTGCCATACCTGAAGAGAATCAAACATCGACTGTCTACTTCGTTTTGCAAACAATTTATCCTGCAGGAAATTCAGTTTTTGTTCATCAGAGGTACCTGTTAGTGGCCACTGCAGCTCGGCATTGTCCCTCGTATATTTGTGCCATAGTGTATTAAACCTAATAGGGCCAATGCCGTGCTTGACATAGATTTCAAAGTTCGGGGTGCCTTCCGGAGGTGCAGGTTGTCTTTCCTCCAGTCGAGCCTCAGCAGAACAGCAACGGCACCCCAAGCACCACAATTTACTCAAACAAAGCATTTTAGTAGAAGACACATTCACTATCCGTACCAGACGAATAACTTGCAAATATACCTTTTTTAATGTTATTTTTATTTTTAAAGAGTTGGTCCTCAACCGCATCAAACAAAGGAAACCAAGAGTCAGTTCTCAGACTGCACCAAAGAGACAGGCTCAAGCCCCAGGCATTTTCAAGAGTAAGCCAAATTCATTATGTTGCCTGGCAGAGTGTCCGCAGACACCCTGTATCTAAACTGTCCGCAGACCTACCAAGTTCAAGCAAGCCAAGAAATGGTCTCCAGACCATACCCAAGAGTATTCAAAATAGTACCATATTCACCAAGAATGAAGACAAACTCACCTGGTGCACACAGGTTGAACAAAGTTATTCTCCACTGCCGACTCTTCGGACCAAACGGTCAGATCCAAGGGTTACGCCTTTCAGGACCGGAGCCGGGATGACCGCTGGGCGAGGCACTGCCCGATCAGACAGGCGGGGCAGCTGCGAGTACTAGGCTCTATCATGCAGGGATCCCCGATCCGCCCATCCGACCCGACGTGGCCCCATCCTCCTCACTCGTCTGCAGGCGAAGATGGGTCAGCCCGATGGAGTCCCTGTTCGGGCGCCAACTGAAGGAAATGACCCGATTAGGGCCACCCGGGTCACTCGCGACCACCTCTCAGCCTTCCAACAAATGAAGAGTTGGTGAGACAGTAGAGAATACAAACCAAGTTATTTATTAGCAATTGCGCTCGAGAGGAGTCCAGTCAGACTAGCCTCCTGAGATGCTACCAAGGGGACTGACTTCAGAACACTTGGTAAAACATAATATGCATTTCCTACACCCCTAAAGACCCGCCCAGACTGAAATTTTCCAGCTTGGGCACTGAGAACAAAGGAGGTACAGAAGGATGAGCTACCACCTGCAGAACGGGTACATGTTATGACATTTTCAAGGTTGTCTTGTTCAAGCTCAACGCTCTCTAGTGTGGGAGCAGGGCTACGTTAGAGGAAAGGCATGTGAGGGCAGAATAAGCTATTCATTAGTACATTAGGATTCAACCTTGAATACGAGAAGAAGAAATAACTCGAAGCAGCTTTTTGCTGAGGCAGACAGTGAATGAGATAAAAGCTTACTTTCGATCACAGTACAAAATGGCGGCTAAAGACAAAATGGTGCCGCAAATGCTAACTTAACTTGCACAATGCTAGAAGGAGTCGGTCAAACGCATTTGCAGTCCAACAAGCACTCTACTGGTTTAGCTTTTGACGCATGATCCTGGTGAAATAGAGACCTCTGGAAGTTGCTGCGTTTATTTTATCTAGTTATCTAATTAATGCACATTTTAAGTACCATTCCCACAATAGTAGAAAACAGAAATTTTGAGATCCCTTGCTGTACATAGGATATTTATGCTTTTACACACATTATATGTTTTAGACACTGCTGAGACAACTGTGTAGGTGTGGGTGTGTAAACGATGTCCGAGAGACAGTCATAACACAACTTGCCTCTCACCCCTGGAATTGGAGCACTAAAGATCAATCACTCCACCTGTGGGTGGTCTGCCTGTCAGTTTTACTTCAGTGTCTACTCTGACTGAGACTTGTAACAGGCAGCTGGACACATGGAAACCATCGTAATTACCAAAGATTCGGCTGTTTACCTAAGAGTTCAGGCAATGGGTGCAAGTGAATGCAAGTGATTATTGTAAGAAGCTGGCTTCGGTATATACTATACCAAAGTAAGGTATAGTGTGCACAGAGTCCAGTGGAACCCCAAAGTAGGCAGAGTTAAAAGTAGATAATACCTTACTCTCTATTTGTGGTAGTGTAGGCGAGCAGCAAGGCTTTATCAGAGGGTAGTGTTAAGCATTTGTTGTACACACTCAGGCAGCAAATGATGTCACACACTCAAAGACTGAACTCAGACCAATTTGTTTGTTTAAAATATTATTTAGTTATATTTATTTTCTAGAACCAAGCCAGGCCTGGTACAGGTAAGTATAAAAATGCTTTGCCAGCATATGCAGTTTAAAAACAGTTTGAATGCAGCCAATTAGTTACAGTCTAGTTTGCATTTGCAGATAGTCAGAATTTGCAATTACTTTTCTTACGCAGCCAGGTATCTCTAGATGCAAGGCTGGTGCACTTCCTGAGGGAAGGAGAAATGATACAATGCATTTTTCAAACTTATTACACGTTTACAGTATTACTCACGAGCCACATTTAGTCCTGGGGAAGCGCGACTGAGCTTACGGATCCGTGGGTGAGATTCGGTCAAATGGGCATTCAAGTTGGCACAGAGGCAGCTGGGTGAGGAGTGCAGGGGCCACATGTTAGCCAATCTCACAGTGAACCGATCCCAGTCTCCAGTATGCACCCCCTCCTGTGAATACATATGCTTAGACATTACTAGCAATAGCAAACCGGTTTGCTCTCTGCACACTATCTATCATCCTCCAGGTGATAACCTCACCTTCATAGAACATCTCATGGACATTGTTTCTACTAATGCCGGACAACAAAATACCCAAATATTTCTCGGAGACCTCAATCTCCACTGGAATGACCCTAATGATTCAGCGGTCAATAGTCTCAAAACCTTCCTCTCGGACCTTGACCTCACCCAAATCTGTAACAGCTCCACACATGATAAAGGATCAATCCTTGACTTAGTCATCTCTAAGGCAGATTCCATCCAGCTAGACTCAATCCTTCCATGTGATTGGTCCGACCATCATGTCATCACCTTTTTCATCAATGAAACAGTTAAAACTTAATTTTGCGCAACCCACGAGATCTAAAATATGGAAGAGGGACCTGAAAAACATTGATGCTGACTTAATCACAACCGCCAGCTCCAACATCTTTCTTCCCCCAGTAGGGCTATCAGATGTTCAAGATCTCACCAATCACTACTTCAACTCCATGAACATGGTATTAGATGAGGTCGCTCCCCTACAATTGAAGAGAGTCTCCACAAAAGATTCAAAACCCTGGTACGATGGAAGACTCAATGAGGACAGACGATCCCTAAGACTAATGGAACGTAGATGGAGATCTGCACCATCTTCCAACCACCTCAAGCTGCTAAGATTGTAGAGAAACGCATATTACAGAAAGATCAGACGATCTAAAGCAGACTTTTTCAGTCATCAATTAGACCAGGCCAAGAATCGTCCCCAAAAACTTTTCGAGCTAATCAAAACACAATCTAAGGATGCACCTCACACCCCCCCCAAACTAACACAGGCACACTACCCAACTGCGAAGAGTTCGCCTCCTTCTTCACTCTGAAGACCGAAAATATAAAGAAGGACCTTCTCAACGATTTAATCACACATACTGACATACACATTGACTCTTCATCATCCCTTCCAGGAGTCCCTCACCGGAGCTCTCCAAAGTTCGACCTAAAAAATAATGCAGCTTGGTCATCCTTCAATATCTACAGTGAAGAAACTATACTCAAAATGCTCATGGCTTTGAACCCTGCCAATCACTTCACTGACCCTCTTCCCGCTAACTGCATAAAAGACTTCATCCCGTTGCTACTGCCTCTTTGGACCAAGATTATAAATACTTCTCTCCTTCAAGGAACCATCCCTGATATCCTTAAATCCGGGCAGGTATCCCCCATCCTAAAGGAGCCAATGGTTGACCCCGCGGACTTAAATAATTATTGCCCAATATCCAGCATCCCTTCCCTGGCCAAACTCTTAGAAAAATGTGTACACCTTCAGCTTGGGAGACACATAGACCATTTCAACCTGCTCAACCAATACCAATCCGGCTTCCGTGCAGGACATAGTACTGAATCAGCTATGACCCACATAATTGACGATGCACTACAAATCCTAGCCCAAAACGAGGTCTGTTTACTTATCTTGCTCGACCTTTCCTCTGCCTTTGACGCCGTCAAACAGGACAACGTGCTAGACCTTTTGGAACACAGAATGGGATTATCAGGATCCGTTCTAAATTGGTTCACCTCGTTCCTCCAAAACAGATCGTAACGATTCAAGGTTAATCATTCCCTGTCCAAACCCGTCCCAGTCACCTTAGGAGTCCCACAAGGATCATCCTCTCTCTCCGACACTTTTTAATCTATTCATGGAACCACTCACCGAAATTCTCAATTCCTCTAACGTACAATATCATATGTATGCAGACGATACACAACTATACCTAAAGATCCATTCACTAGAAGACATCAAATCTCTCGACACAACTCTAGGAAAAACTTAGACCTGGCTGGCCGAAAATCATCTAAATCTAAACACCCTCAAACCGAATTCCTCCTAATCGCTCCCCCCTCCCAAGTACCCATAATTCAAGATTGGATCAAACACCTAACAGCACTCAACTGCCAACCTCTTATCGTCAATTCAGCGAAATCTCTGGGTGTAACTCTGGACAGAAACCTAAACATGCAGAAACACATCAGCACCGCAACAAAAGGAGCAAACCTTCAGATGAACACATTGCGAAAACTAAAACCTTTCCTCCCTGAAAAGGACTTCAAACTGGCGGTACAGGCTCTAGTTATCCCAAGAGTGGAATATGGGAGTGTCTCTCTCTGCGGCCTCCCCAGATCCTCAACGGCCCCTCTAAGAGCTTCAATCAACGCAGCAGCTAGACTTATTACTGGCTCCAAAAGAAACTCCCACATATCCCCTGACCTAAGATCCCTTAACTGGTTACGTTTCGAAACCAGAATCCAACTAAAAATCGCATGCATGACGCATAAAGCCATTCATCACAACACTCCCAGCTATCTGGCACAGAAACTGGTGCCTTCATGTGGCAACAGAGCGTCCCGAAGTGCCAATAACCTTTTACTGAAACCACAAAGATTCATCAAGAAGAAAACCTACACCCAAGCCTTCTCGGGGATGGCACCCAGGATCTGGAATGCTTTGCCCCCAAAAACTAGAATGAATCACTCTACTGCATCTTTCAAAAAAGAAGTGAAATCTCTTCTCATGACTAAATTCACTTGAGCCAAGGCTACTGTGATTATACGATTCTTGATTTGCATGGAACTATATGTTTTTTACTATATGCCTATTTATCTTCGATATTTTTGTGATTATACGACTCTCGATTTGTATGGAACTACATGTTCTGTATCATATGCCTATGTATCTTCAATATTTACCTTGTAAAGCGCTCTGATACCCGCAAGGGTCTTGTTCGCGCTATATAAAACCTTCAAAATAAAAAAAATAAACGGGCTAAGCACGGTCGTGGGCTTGGGGGCTGCAGCAGGCAGGCCACCAGGTTGGGAAACAAAAAGCTCCTGGAATCGAGGTCAGCACTGTAGGGCCCAATGGCCAACAGGAACTACACCACCAGCGGCAAAGAGGCGGCTGGGTGTAGGATGTGGCTTTGTCTGAGGCTGCAGAGTGGGTCGGGGATCCCTTGGAGTCGGTCAGCGGCTGATAAGGCGAATGGGGACTTTGGGATTCATTGTCCTGTGACCGCAGGCGTTCGGTGACGGAGTTGGTCGGACGGTCGCGGTTTGTCTCTGTAAACCTATTCGGTTACGGAGTCGGTATGTGTGTCGCCTTCAGTCGCGGTTGAGGGGATCCTCCAGTTGTTGACTGCAGGTTTGGGTTGGGATATTTTTGAGGTTCAGGGGTCACTGGGATCCAGGCTAGGATTAGCTTTTTAGGAAATTGGGTCACTCAGGCTCGGGCACCGGGAGTGGAGTGTTGGTGACTCGCAGACTCAGCCGAAGTCAGAGTCACTTACTTTTGAGCAAATCCGGTGCACACGGAGGACACAGTCCCTTTTGAGTCGCAAAGGCAGGGCAGGTTCTACGGGTTTTCGAGGACTGCTGGCTGCAGGACACACCGAGGTTCTGTTGGAGGAGTCTGAGGTTGGCACAGGCTGGTAAGACTGAGGTCAAGTCACTTGGTGTCCCTCTCATCTTCTCTCCGCACAGCTGTTCATTCCGTCTTCTTCATCTTTCTTCTTTTCGGCTCTGATCTGAGGAGGCAAGATTCATGGTTGCCCCTAAATACTAAATTTAGGGGCGTTACAGGTAGGTGCAGGTCAGGACCAATGGGTCTCTTACTTGAGGTGGGTACACCCCCTATTATGCCAACCTCCAGTGGGAGGGGGGCATGAGCCTCACTCGGGTTGGCTGGGTCCCCCATTTGCAAGATGGCGGGGACTGAGAGTTGGGCTTCACCTCGCCTCCCCCATCTTATGGGTGGGGTTGGCAAAGGTGGGCCCACCCCTCTTCCTATCTTGGTTTTACTGGAGATTCTCCTGCCCAAAAGTGGGGGTCAGAACCTGTAGGGGCCGGTTGCTGGGAGCAGCCGATGGGTGGGGTAGCTCACAAAGACAGCAGGCCTTTGAAGCTTCCCCTTCGTGGACCTTGCCCATCTTGGGGGAGGAGGCTTGGCACCTCGCCTCAGGATGTGCTTTGTTTCAGGACCCCGAGAGCGACAGGCTCTCGACCCAGGGGTCCAGAAACATGTCTGGTGGTGGCAGCTGGCGAGCAGCCACTCAGCCAGGGGACTAGAGTTAGCCTTTTCAGGGGGCATCTCTAAGATGCCCTCTGAGTGCATTTTTCATTAAATCCCACACTGGCATCAGTGTGGGTTTAATGTGCTGAGAAGTTTGATACCAAACTTCCCAGTTTTCAGTAAAGCCATTATGGTGCTGTGGAGTTTGTAATGACAAACTCCCAGACCATATACTCTTTATGGCATTACTGCACTTACAATGTCTAAGAATTGACTTACAATAAACAACAAGAGAGTGAGGGAGTATAAGGGACACTCTTGATCCCCCTAATCAATATGCACAACAACAAAAGAGTGTATCCACTAATAAAGAAGAGCTGGGAAGAAGAATCAGATGTGATTCTTTAAAAGCCCTCACTCACCAACCTGGTTGGTGACATGCTTCATCATAGGGCCCCACCAGGGCGGTCGAATACCTCCCGGTGTGCTGCGACGCCAGAATTACTGCGGAGCTGGTTCAAAAGATGTTTTTGTGTCTCAATGACAAGTGCAAGTGATTGTGATGTGAGTTTAAAAGTGACGTGGTTGAGTCCAAAAAGAATTTTATTCGTTGGCCAACCAGCCACGGATAAAAACTAAATAAGTGATGTTTAAGCTGGATAGATTAATCAGCTATACCTCACTACGTGTGGTCGACATGTTTCTGCCACTTTCTTGCCATTAGCTGGGCATTCTTCAGGACCAATAGTGCAGACCCCGGCGGTATGAGCGCGCTAAGGCTCACCCTAACCTGGAGGTCATGTATGTGAAAAAACAGAAGGAAGGATTTTAACCTGCTGTTACCGTGGGAAAGATGGAACCCAACGTGTGTGTAAGGAGTGAAAAATAATCACACCATGGGTCTCGGGAGGGGGGTGGTAGCTAGTAGGCACACCGCCAGCAAAGCCAGGCACCCACTTGGGACCTGGGTAAACCCTCAATACACCGGACCCCATCTTTCCCACGGTAACAGCAGGTTAAAATCCTTCCTTCTGTTTTAAACATCACTTATTTAGTTTTTATCCGTGGCTGGTTGGCCAACGAATAAAATTATTTTTGGACACAACCACGTCACTTTTAAACTCACATCACAATCACTTGCACTTGTCATCGAGACACAAAAAACATCTTTTGAACCAGCTCCGCAGTAATTCTGGCGTCGCAGCACACCGGGGAGGTATTCGACCGCCCTGGTGGGGCCCTATGATGAAGCATGTCACCAACCAGGTTGGTGAGTGAGGGCTTTTTAAAGAATCACATCTGATTCTTCTTCCCAGCTCTTCTTTATTAGTGGATACACTCTTTTGTTGTTGTGCATAAGAATTGACTTAGACACTGTAGGGGTACAGGGCTCATGCACCTGTACCCTCACCACTGGTACAGTGCACCCAGCTAGAGGGGGGGATTACCTATGCCAGGGTAGTGGATTGTAGGCATAGCACACAGGGAGGTGTGCCATGTCGACTCTTCACTTTGTTCTGCACCAAAACACGCAGCCTGCAATGGCAGTGTGTGTGTGTAAAGGTACAGGGCCTGTAAGGGTGGCACAATAAGTGCTGCAGCCCTTAGAGGTCTTCCCTGGTCACAGTACCCTTGGTACCTATTGTACCTTTTACATGGGACTTACATGTGGCCAGAGAGTTGCTAATTGACTTTTGCAACAGTACAGTTTAGGGAAAGAACATAGGCCCTGGGTACCTGGTTGGCAGGAACCCAGGGCACACTCAGTCAAACTACATCAATATTGGGCAAAAAGTGGGGGCAGCCATGCAAAAAGAGGCACTTTCCTATAATTATTAAAACAGAAAAATACTGGAAACATTCAGCAAAGCATCAGTGGTCAATGACTTCCTGCTCTCCTTTATTAGACTTGCACATCTGAGGTTATCATTATTATTAAATTTTTTTGCAAACTGCTTGCATCGAACATTTGGTGCAAAACTAGCGATGTGCCTGAACTGCAGACCATTGTCGGTGGTGGTGTACATTTAGTACAGTGGGGAAATTGGTAGTGCTTTACATCTAGTACACCATCTCGGGCCAGCCAAACCTTCATGCGCACTTAGCATGTTCTCCACCCAGGCTGCAGTACAGCCTGGGAGGAGATCATGTCCAGGCTCCCATTCCCTGGCTGAGCGCCGCACCACAGCGCGCAGACCAATCACAACGCTGTATTGCAGTGTTGTGATTGGCCCAGGGGAGCCTGGGTGCTTTCTGAGTGCTTCGTGTTCCGGCCAAAGGGACGAGGAGGAGATACACGACGAGGAGGACACGGTGAGGAGGTAAGTGAAATTTCATTTTTTATTTACCCCCCTCCATGCTTACCACCCCTGATCTGTGCCAGCCGCCACTGCAAGAGTTACTGCCTAATAACCACAGATTGCCTGAAGGATATATATAAAAGGACTCACAACAACAGCAGAGATACTGTCTAATAACCACTGTCTTTCCCAAAGAGTCTGACACAAAGAAAGGACTAACACCCGTGCTAGATATACTGTCTAATAACCAGTGAGTGTCCCAAGGTCGCATAGAAAATGACTCACAGCTGCTGTGGTGTCTCACTTTTAGGTGGGGATTTTGGGCTCATCCTGCTGCACCACTGTGGTGGGAAAGTGGGTGTGTGTTCGGAACTTTTAGAGAGGGCTAGTATGGTAAAACCCACTGTTTGTGGCCAATCAAAGGGGTGCAATTGCAGAATGCACCCTCATGTGCAGAGAGCAGTGAAGAGAAAAGGAAAGACATAGACCTTAAAGAATACAAGCCCGCAGGAATCGTTATCAGAATCTATCTGAAAGAGCACATGAGGCATCTCATCAAATGTGATGAACCCACCTTATCCCGACCTCTCCAGTACTATTACTTACTTTGCAGTAACCCATACCTACAACACTAGAGCCAAGTGGGGTGGCAGAGTGCTTTCTTCTGTACCCTAAGTCTTAGAGTACTGTTCCATTGGCGTAGATCAATTGACTTGATTCCAGACCAATTTGAATAGTCTTTCTAGCTCTTAAAGATCTGGAGACTACATAATTTACTTTGTTGGTTGGACCCACAGCCTATGTCCCAATATGGCATTTTTGACTAGTGACTGTGTGGATCCAATGCAGATCCCTTCCAAACAATAATCTTGACCCCACGACCAGCTCCTTGGAGTATTGCCACCTCAGTGGATGCTCCTTAGGTAGTAGCCCAAGTCTAGCACCATTATTCGTCATGCTTTTGACTGTCACTGTTTGGCCCTAACTGGTCTCTGTCTGAATTGTGTGGCATTTAAATAGCGACTATTGTATCTTCAATAGCCCTTTAATTGGACACAGCGATTTTTTTAAGTTGACCATTGACAACTTTAACTTTTCACTTTGGGAAATGCCTGGGACCCATTCTGGGCTGTGAGCTTTGGGGGTACTTATCCATCATAACACACGGGCATTTAGGAAAAAGCAAGAAAGCAGATGTATCAAAGGCACCTCGACACCTTGTAAAATTATGTGAGGTACCTCTACGCCATTGTACTGGCCATAGTATGCAGAGCCTGTAGCAAGCTAAAGAGTTCATGAAGTGTGTCGAGGACACCCAAAGCTTTCCCTATATGATGACATTGGTTGTTGGCCTGCATATTATTTATTTTGCAGTTCCATACTGTGCAAGCACCACAGTTGTTTTTGGGGCCATATCTCGGCCAATAATGTTTTAGGATCTCCAATTTTTGATCAGTGTTTCATTATGTTTTTTTATAGATTTGATTGCACTACTTTGCTACCTTAAATAAAATCTGTTTTTACTTTTCAAAATATCTCACTGATTAAGATCGAGTTTTTCTGAGTAGTTACTTGAGTCATACAGTAGTTGTATTGTGAAGCTACTTTCAGCTTCTGGAGTAAGACTTGATTGCTCACACTAGCTACAACTATACGAATGAAGTAACTTGGTTACATAATTGAAGACCAATAAGGCTACGTGATAATTAACAATACCTACAGGAGGTCAGAGGTGGCTCCTCCGCTAAGGAGGCGGAGCGTCGCCCCACAGCTTTTCAGCAGTGTAAGGAAAAATAAAATGACAATAACTCAAAGTTATTATCATTTTATTTTTTTCATTTTGCTGCAGCTTTGCGGGACGGGGCGGGCTGCTCTGCTCACAGAGCAGGGGAGGAGTGGTTTTCACTCCATAAGTGCGCATGAATGTTTGGCTGACCAAACCTTCATGCGCACTTAGCATGTTCTCCACCCAGGCTGCAGTACAGCCTGGGTGGAGATCATGTCCAGGCTCCCATTCCCTGGCTGAGCGCCGCACCACAGCGCGCAGACCAATCACAAAGCTGTATTGCAGTGTTGTGATTGGCCCAGGGGAGCCTGGGTGCTTCCTGAGCGCTTCGTGTTCCGGCCAAAGGGACGAGGAGGAGATACGCGACGAGGAGGACACGGTGAGGAGGTAAGTGAAATTACATTTTTTATTTACCCCCCTCCATGCCTACCACCCCTGATCTGTGCCAGCTGCCACTGCAAGAGTTACTGCCTAATAACCACAGATTGCCTGAAGGATATATATAAAAAGACTCACAACAACAGCAGAGATACTGTCTAATAACCACTGTCTTTCCCAAAGATTCTGACACAAAGTAAGGACTAACACCCGTGCTAGATATACTGTCTAATAACCAGTGAGTGCCCCAAGGACGCATAGAAAATGACTCACAGCTGCTGTGGTGTCTGACTTTTAGGTGGGGATTTTGTGCTCATCCTGCTGCACCACTGTGGTGGGAAAATGGGTGTGTGTTCGGTACTCTGAGCATCACTGTCCTTGGTATTGGAGGTGTATGCTCTGCTGCAGTGTTGGTGCACATATTCTGTGAACGCTGTCTAGTGTGGAGTGTGACAATGTGGGCGCATTATAGGCACAATGATGAGCTGGAAAGCTTTGTCATATTTTAGGGTGGAGGTTGTTTCTGGTTAGCCGTTTGTGAGCTGGAGAGATTCCACATTTGTAAGTCTGCGCCACGCACAGTAAGCACGACTGCCAAATTAAGAGTTCTTCTTAAAGATTGTAGGAAATGTGCACATGACCATGTAAGTCCAACATAAACTAATGACTCTTTAATGATCTTTGGCATTTAGTACTCGTGCTTAGAGGTAAGTAGTCTTACAGAGTATTTTTTTTTGTATAGACTCCACAAGTGTACTCGCCCTGTTACCATTGGGGTGAGCCGTACCATAAAGGGGATATGCACTAGCAGGCAGGTATCCAAATTGTAACATGCTTATTGTGCAAGGTTCGACCCCTGCTCATGAATAACTCTCTCCGAGAACCTTCCCTCGAATAGGAATAATGGAGATGGAGCGTAAGGCCGCGTGGTCATTCTTTACTGCCCTTTGCATTTCCAAACTACTCTGAATTTATTTGTTCCAGATATGTATGCACCTTGCCAGCCATACTGCTCAGCCGTTTAAATCCTCTTCCTTGATGTGTGCGGTGATATAGCGGTGATAAGTTTCAAACCACAAAAGACTGAGTCAATCTTCCATCATTGGGACGTCGGTGAAGTGAATACTAATACATTGGCTTATCTTGACACCTGTTATTTACAGCGCGCGTACAAAAGGCAGATATGTTGCAAGAAGCGCTGTATTAAAACACAAGTTATTAGTATTCGATTCTTGCTTTTTTATAGCACAGGCAGTCAGAGGTGATCTTCGCTTTATCACTGTAATGTTCTTGGAAGGCTGGCTTCTTCTTGAGAAGCATATCTAATTCACTTTCTCACCCAGTCCTGCAGCCAAGAGGTCTGACATTATCAACAACTAAACATCCTCTCACTAGCACTAGGAGAAGTATCTGCTTCCTATGGAAACCATGGATATTTCCTGCTGTCCATGGGGAACAGTCAGACTAGGGCCCTGGTTCTCCTCGAAGTGAGAAAACAGATGTCGGAAATGGAGCATTCAATGACATCACATGAGCCAAATCCGTTTCCACAGTTTACGTTTTAATATAAACGTAGAATAGTTATTTTCTTGAAATAGTTCTAGGAAGTTTTCCCTGAGCTGTCTTATAAAGTAGCTGTTACCAGCTGCTCTGGTTAGGTCATCAAAAACAAAGTGATGAACTGAATGCTTGAATTGATCTCAGCCACTGGCAATAGCTCGGGACACAACCCAATCCATCATTTTTCACTCACCATGCAACTTCAGTTTAGGCCTAGCCATATGCAAATCAGACAGGACCCTGCTCCAATTGGAACAGTTCAGCCTGAACTGCCAGGCAGGTCTTCTCTGAACCGGAAACGAGCAACCCAGGACCGATTTCACCCTTATTAGGGCTCATCAGCCAGATATTCAGTGGCGTAGCCGGGGGCGGGGCAGTTCCCCCCCCCAACCCCGCGCTCTTACCTGCGGCCGTCGCGGGGTGTCATAGCAGGGATCGACAGCACCCCCCCGCTTTTACCTGCGGGCCTCGGGGTGGCAAAGCAGATCGCCAGCATCCCCGCTCTTACCTGCGGCCCACGGGGTGGCAAAGCAAGGACCGCCACGGGCGGCCACAGGTTTTGCTACGCCACTGTAGCTATTGCTTGGTTCCAGTTGCACAGTGAGCACAGGACCCCCATCTATGCATACCCGTCACACTTAGGGCATCAAAAACAAAGTGATGGATGAAATGCTTGAATTTATCTCAGCCACTGGGAATTGCTCGAGCCACATCCCAAGCCATCGTTTGTCGCCCACCAAACCATCTCAGTTTGGGCCCAGCTATATGTGAATCAGTCTTGACCCTGCTCCAATGGGAACAATCTAGCCCGAATTGCTAGGCCAGGTCTTATCTGAACCAGAACACAAGAAACCCAGTTCCGGTATCGCCCTTATAAGGCTGATCAGCCAGGTATAGCTTGGTTCCAGTGACACAGTGAGTGAAGGACCCACGTCTCGACATACCCGTTACACTTAGGACATCAAAAACAAACTGGATGATGGAATTCTTGACTTAAATGCAGCACTGGCAATAGCTTGGGGCTGCATCTTTATCCATAATTTTTCTCCTACCATGCCACCTCAGTTTGGACCTAGCCATATACAAATCAGTCTTGACCCTGCTCCAATGGGAACAATCCAGCCCAAAACTGCCAGGCCATGTCCTCCCTGAGCACGAACACAAGCAACACAGGGCCGGTTTCTCCCTTATTAGGGCTCATCAGCCAGGTATAGCTGGGTTTCAGTGGCCCAGTGAGCATGCGATCCACGCTGGGCCTACCTGTCACACTTAGGGCATTAAAAGCAAAGTAACTTGGAATGCTTGTACTAATCTCAGCCACTGGCAATCACTTTGAGCCACATCCAAATCCATTGTTTTTCACCCACCATGCCACATCAATGTGGATTCACCATATGCAAATCAGTTTTGACCCTGCTCCAGTGGGAACAGTCCAGCACGAACTGCAGGGCCAGGTCCTCCCTGAACCGTAACACAAGCAACCCAGGACCAGTTTTGCCATCATTAGGGCACATCGGCCAAGTATTGCTTAGTTCCAGTGGCAGGTGTCCAAAGGCCCTCTAAAGTTATACTTATGCACTCTTTTGGTTGTTACTTTAGTTGACTTCCATAACACTGGAAGTAGTTCTGTGATGGTAGTAAAAAAACAGCTATCCCAATTGGAATGAATTAGACCCCTTACACCTCTGGGCCCCTCTGCCTGCCGCATTATTGAAAGCTACACCACTGCATTTACCTTGTAGGGCAATCCAGGCATTCATGACTGTTTTCTCCTTTTAACGCAGCTCTGGAAGTCCAGGTCCCCTGACATGCCTGTGGGGCTGAGTACAGGTCAGCCTGCACTGGAAAGTATTCTGTCACTGTGGGTTCTTAGTCCATGAAAACACACACTTCTAATCTCTTCACAGCACTGGTGCTGCTGGTGTGACGTTCAGAGAGATACAAGAGAATATATGACCCCTAACTAAAAGAAACACAATACACAGACCTGAGATGCATACACAACCAATGGATCCTTAACTAGAAAAATAGAATTGGCCCTCACCACAGGCATGGCTTGTGCTTCATTAACGCTGTCATAGGTGGGTATCCAAGAACTACAATAAACTAAAAAGAAGAGAGAGAGGAAATTGAAAAAAATGGACAAGAACATCTACAATACATAAACATTCTGAAAAATGTTGACCTCCTCATATAGTGTACACTTACACTTTGTGGCACTTCGTGTGGTATGCCGCTCTCAGTGCATCATTAAAGTGCGATTATGTAGTCTGACAAGCACTTCCGTTTAATAATGTGACACTACACAACCCCACGTGAACGATACTCTGTTATTTTGATTGGTGCTATGAAATCATTGCATAGGGTTGGCTAGACAATTAAATATATTTTGTACAAGACATTTAATTAAGCATTACCATTTCCTCTCTTAAGCCAGTAAATTGTGTGTCAGTTTAGTAATTCTGGCAATGAGAAGTATATTAACGTTAACTCATAGGTTTTAGGTCTCTGCTAGACAGCGCATGCGCTGTCTCGAAGAGACATGTGTTTAATCTGTGGGCCTCAGCCCATCCACAGCCTTCCCATTTGCTCACTCCATCGTCCTGCCGCATATTCTTTGTCACCATTTGTCCCTGGCATGCATGGTCAGTCATTTTTTTGTGTTTAGCTCTCCCCCCAGAGCATGGACCACCCCCAAAGCATGGACGAAGTACTTATAAACATCCACTGCTCCTGTTTTTAAGACCATTTTAGGACCTACTTTTTTTTCCCTTTTTCATCACTCTACACAGTGCTCGTACTTTTACCATCTCCGTATCCTCCCATCCGTCCTCATGCCCCATCCACAGATCACCCCCTCCTGTGTCACTGCTTGTCCTTTCATTGCTGCTTTCCCCACCTCCTCCCTGTTGTCTCTGCTTGCTCCCTCAAACCTCCCGATGCTTTCCCATCCACAGATCACCCCTCCATGTCACTGCTTTTCCTTTTGTTGCAGCTTTCTGCTTTCCCCACCTCCTCCCCACCTCCTCCCTCCCGTCTCTGCTTGCCCCTTTGCACCTCCTGGAGCTTGCCCTGTCCACAGATCACCCCCTCACCCCTCCCATCATTGCTGCTTTTCTTTTCCCCCACCTCCTCCCTTCGATCGCTGCTTGCTCCCTCGCACCTCCTGGTGTTTGCCCCGTCCACAGATCACCCCTTTTCCCTTTGTTGCAGCTTTCCATTTCCCCCACCTCCTCCCTCTTGTCTCTGCTCGCTCCCTCACACCTCCCAGTGCTTTCCCCGTCCACAAATCACTCCCTACCCCATCCCTACTCGAAACCCCCATTGTAGTCTGTTTCGTTATAGTGAATGGTATTGTTCTGCCTTTTAATGTCCTGCTAGTGTAAAGTTGACGTGGTGGTTGGAGCATGTGTGCACGGCTGCTATTACATGGCACACATGTAGTTTCTGTTTATTTTCGGCATGTGTGGGTGCTAGATGTGTGCGTGTTTACACCATATGTGGTCGTTTGGTAATGGTGTTTATAGCTGGAAAATCAGACCTCAAGTTAATCAGGTATGCGTTATCACAGGGCATGTCAGAGCTTCTAAACTACCTGTGTCTTCTGCTGTGATTGTATACTTGTGTTTCTCCTGTGCAAAAGGATTGAACTGTTTGTGTCTCACCTTGTTGCTTCTCATTTCATATGGTAGGACTCTATTTCTTCAACTTTCTCCCGTCGGGATACTTTCTTACTTTTTCCGCATTCACAGGTGAAGTGTTTCCATGCACCATTGTTGCTTAACTTGAATTCTCTTCAAAGGAGTCAGGCTTTGTCTTGATGTCATCAAGGTCTGCTTGCCCCTCAGTGTCCATGGCAAAAGTAGTCCTTTTAATGTGGTTGCCGATGCAATGCATTTCCTCATGTTCACTACTGTAAACCAGCCTAACACTGTGATTCTTTTGGGTTTTTTTGTGCAGTTTTATACAGCGCCAACACCACCCAAATGTATGAAGTGCTTTACATTAGCACCAGTTCCTTTACAAAATGACACATTCAGTTTTGTAGGCACGGGGAGATTAAGTGATGTGCCCAGAGTCAAGGATGTTAAATCGATGCCAAAACTCAAACCTGATTTCCCAGCTCCATAGGCGGCAGCTGTGGCCCTTATGCCACAAACTCTCCCAAGAGGATGTCATATCTTCTCCCTAGCGTCAGCCTCAGATCCACATTTTGTGATTATGGCCAAATCACGTAATCTCAGCGTGGCAGCCCACATTTGCTGTTGGTTGCCCATTCACATCCCACCCATTGCTGCTTGCCCCGCTGAACTCCATTGCACAGATCCTCTCCTCCCCCAACTCTACTTTCCACATTTTTTTGTGCAGTCATATATAGTGCCAACACCACCCGAAGGTATTAGAGTGCTTTACATTAGCACCAGTTACTTTTTTTGTGCAGTTTTATATAGCGCCAACACCACCCGAAGATATTGGAGCACTTAGCTTAACACCAGTTACTTTTCACAATAACACCGTAAACGTTGGCAAATCACTTAATCTCCCCATGGCATCCCGCATTTGCTGGTGGTTACTCGTCAAACTCCCGCCCGTCACTAAATGCCCCCCCTGAACACCCGATACACACATCCCCTCTTCCCCCAGATCACCTCTCCCCCGACTCTGCTTTTCACATTTATTTATTTTTATCAGTTTTATGCAGCCCCAACACCACTCGAAGGTATTGGAGCACTGTACATAAGCACCAGTTACTTTTTTTTGTTTTGTACAGTTTCATATATCACCAAACACCACCCAAAAGTATTGGAGCACTGTACATAAGCACCAGTTACTTTTTTTTGTTTTGTACAGTTTCATATATCACCAAACACCACCCAAAAGTATTGGATTGCTTTACATTAGCACCAGTTACTTTACACAAGGACACATTTATTTTTGTAAGCACGGGGAGATTAAGTGATTTGCCCAGAATCAAGGATGTTAAGCTGATGCCGAAACTCGAACCCGGTTTTCCAGCACCATAGTCGGCAGCTGTGCCCTTACACCACATCCTTTTTTGCTCTGTTTAATACAACGCCAACACCACCCGAAGGTATTGAAGCGCATTACATTAGCACCAGTTACTTTACACAAGGACACATTCATTTTTGTGTGCATGGCGAGATTAAGTGATTTGCCCAAAATTAAGGATGTTAAGACGACGCTGAAACTTGAACCCAGTTTACCATCTCGCCTTGGCCTCAGTGCCACACTTTGTGATTACAAATAAATTACTTATTCTCCCCCTTTCTAAACACAACAAGCATTGGCAAAAAGCAGTAGTTTTCGCCTGTGCGAAATCAATTTGGCTGGACGCCGCATGTGCTGCTCGGCTAGACAGCGCATGTGCTTTCTCGAAGAGTTGTGGTGTGTTCTATCTGGGGGCTTACATGCCGCCCATTACCTACCACTGGTAAACTTCAGCATCGTCCTCATTTTCTTTGATGCCATTCGTGTTGACATGTGGGCGTCATGCCCTCTTCTTGTGTTTGGCCCGCCCATAGCTCATGGACCAAGTATATATCTCCTTACACTGCTCCCAGTTTGCGCAGCAATTTTTTCTTGTTTATCAAGCACTCCATGGGAGTACTTGTGTTTTCGGGTCATCTCCCTTGTACACATTGACACATCACTAAAATGCATGCGCATGTATATAAACAAATGAATTTCTTAAAAAGTTGTTAAAACACAAAAAACACTTATTTATTTTTATTTTTTGCACAATCCGATGGTATTGGAGGGCTTAATCCATCCTCCATCTTGCAATAGCGAGAACACGAGCCGGTGGTATTGGAGCACTTTAAGTGCTCACCAGTTACATTCCATAATGGCACATCATTTTTGTTGCTGATTCTGCTTCAATTAACAAATTCTCTCCCCCTCATTGTTGCTTTCTCCTGCTTGACCCATCCACCCACTACCTCCCTCGTCACTGCTGCTTTTATTTTTGTATTTTTTTTGGACAATCCGATGGTATTGGAGCTCTTTTTCCATTCTCCATCTTGCTATAGTGCTAAAACCAGCCAATGGTTTTGGAGCACTTTAAGTGCTCACCAGTTACATTACACAATGACACATTCATTGTCCTATGCAGGGCGAAGCGTAAGTGATTTGCCCAGAATCACAAACTGTTCAGCCGACCCCAAGATTCAATCCTGGTTCCCCTGTCTGCAGCTCTGACCGTTAACCCACATCCTCACTTCACTTCAGAACTCTTCAACTGTTTCTCACTATCACATCCACATTTGTTCAGCAAGACCCCGTCAACAGCGAACAAGAATTGGCAAAGCCAATAGATCGCAGCAATGCCCGAGCTATTGGCCTTGCCAATGTGAATGTCTTTTAGCCATCTTGCCTAGCACCACATCTGATGTTCAGCATGGTTGAAAGTAACTGAGAAAGTGCTATGATGTGGCCAGCACAGGCCAAGTCATAGTGCTTTTTTTGTGTTGGGAGGAGCAGGACAATAAACTCAACATGGGAGGTGAAGACACTCGGCCCAACATCCTGTGGTTCTGGAATTTCAGTGACTTTCAGCCATGCTGAACACCAGATGTGCTGCTAGACAACATGGCTAAAAGACATTCCCATTGACAAGGCCAATAGCTTGGGCATTGCTGAGACCTATTGGCTTTGCCAATGCTTGTTTTTAAATCATCTCAACATCCACTCCCTTCATCCCTATCAGGCCTATGCGGAATAAGACAAATAAGAATCAAGATATTGTTAAGATTGCATCTCTCAAAGGTGCAAAACACCTTGTTCACTTTCCCTCATGTATAATCTGCCTATTGAAGTTTCACCCTAGCATCCAGTTAACTTTTGGGCTTAGCTCCCTTCTCCTTGAGATGGTTACCATAAGAGTTTCAAAGCTTTTAAGCAGGGGGTGTAAGTCAGGGATGGTCTCTCCTCTGACAAATATCTCACCAGAGGATCCCAAACTGCTTCTAAGTCTGTAACATCGTCCACAGACTGACCAATGGTTCACCCTCTCCATTGACACAATGTTTACAGGCGTGAATTCCATTGCTTGATGTCAGGTGGATCTTTCTTTGTCTATGCAGCTGCAATCGTGGTGTTAGCTGCCATAGACAGTTCCATTTCGGTATTTTATCCCATTTGGTTTGGTAAAGTAAATCTTGTGTACCCTCTCCCGTTAATACATAAGAGAAATATTTTTTTAGGGTATAGCCCCGAGCAGCTCCTGGTGTGGCTTGAAGAAAGTTGATTTTCAGGGTAGTTCCACCAGGTATACAGAATGTCTCGCTCTCCCCACACTCCCTGCAGCATCTTGTGCTCACTGTTGTGTAGTATTTTTATAAATTAGGTGGGTACATGCAGCAATCGAGGAGCAGTTTATAATGTGTCTCTTTGCCTTGAACGCTTCGCATGGCTTGGTTTAATGATCTTTATCAAAAATGGAGGGAATTAGATTTTGAGGGGGGTCACCTCGACTTCCCAATCACAGTAACACTAGGATACAAGTCAGGATGCTTCAGGGTCACCACGTCTAGTTGTATTCATAGACACTGTACTGGAGGGAAACGAGCAACAGGACTGCCAAGTTTTATTATGTGTTATTTTCTTAATATAAAAGATTCAAACTCAGCACGACGTCTTAGTGACCTGAAGATTGAACACTGACTGAGTGTGATATTAGCCTTACAAAATTGGTTGTGCTGCATCTTATTAACAGCTGCAGCCCAGTACAGTCTGAAAATATGTTCTATTTCCAAAGCTGCGAACTTTGAATCTGTGGACCTGGGTTCAAATCCAGGCTTGGTGCTTGGCTGATAGTTGTGTGATCATTCGTAAATATCCCTTTCCCTTTAATGTAAATATGTAAAACGCAATGGTAATTTAATGTTCTAAAATTCCCCCATTATACCAAGCGGTCCATTGTTCACCAATACAAACATGTTGCACGCAGCAGGTTTATAATCACTTAGTAGACACGAGGCTGTGGAATAAACAAATACCGGTAAATACATTACAGGTATTTAATAATTACTGGCACGGACCTTTAAGTCTTAATTACCGGTGAGGTCGGTGAAAAGAATGGCAGGAGTGGGCTCCAGGGACCTCACGCATCATCCCGCAAACAAGTAGTGGTTTGAATGTGCACCCACTCTACGCTTACACGCTTTTTCTGTGTGCATGAGATGGGCCTAGTGTATGCACACCTCGCCGCAGTCGCCACCGCACCATTAGAAGGATACTTGGAGCTCCACAATAGAATTTATAAAAATTCCGTCCACTGTGTATGTTCGGCGTACTGCATGCTGGGGAAATTAGCTGTTTAATCATAGTCATAGAAGGTATACTGCACATCAAAGAGCAATGGGATTTTGAAGACATACTCTGGCTTTCCGTTTCCTGAATCTGGATGATGTTTAACAAAGCAACCACTTTCTAATGGCTGCTTTCTTATTTTTAAGATGAGACACTTTTAACAGTGACAACTGAACAAGTCAGGCAAGGTTGGATTGTGTGCCAGGAGGCCTATTGCTATGGCAGGTATAGACTACTTTTCTAAGTAGTTCACATCCACAATATACCAGGAGCAGATACCAAGGATGATGGACAACCCTATCAGCCAATGAGAAAATCCAGCTGAACCGTTGTAGCCAATGGCTTACAGCGGCTGTCCACAAGCCTTCTTGTATTTATACATGCATTGTGTGTGTGTGTGTGTGTGTGTGTGTGTATGTGTGTGTGTTGTGTGAGCAGAGTGTAGGCAAGAACTAAAAATAGCAATCCTGGCATGCTTTTTAAAAAACAACCCCCATACACCAGGCCCTACACAGTCCCCATCTCCTGTATAAGGCACTTCCTTCAGATAGGCACAAGGCATAGCAGACATGCGCTGCTCCCAGTCCACCTCTCCCAGAGTTGCACAGCCTCACCCTAAGCTGGGCCACTCAGATCTCAGGGGTCTTGCCTTCAGCCAATCCTAGTCGGCTGTGGAGGCCAGGTGTGGTCTTTAAGTATGACCTGCACCCTGTTGCTTCTGTACCAGACCTTCTGGTCATGGCCTCTGACTATGTACAGTGGCTTTAAGCGCAGTGCAAGATCTTTGATCATACCCTCCATCCAGTCTCCCTGATGCTTGAACTAGCAAGAATGTTCTTCAGCAAGGCGCAGTGAGCTCTGATCATACGATTTAGATTTTTTCCATGCTCTATGCCCGCATTTCCACCTCAAGGAGAGCAAAGAGAATGAGCTTTGGCTATATATAGTCGACTCTGATGGAAGGGGAAGACCTTCCACACATCCTTTGCCCAGTACCCTCCCTTCTTGCTCTAGGGAGCCCTGCATCTAGCTGCCTCCAGTGGGTGTTGGGTACAACAAGTGACATTCTTCCATGCCCTGCACCTGGTCTCTATGCCCTCACAGCCAGTGAGAGTACCCTTCAGCAGTATTAATTAGGCTCTGTGCATGGTTTTCAGCAATGTCCTTCACCCACTCCTGATGCTATCATCGTGAGCCTGCAGGCACTTCATTCAGCCATGCGCACTGTGGGCACAGGACATTAATTGCAGCCATTCTATGCCTGCAAAGCCCACAGGGCAAGGCCTTTGGTCCTGACCAATGAGCTATGTCCTTCAGAGTTGGAGAAAATTGTATATTTTCTTAGTCAGCAAATAAGCGCTCAAAAGAACAAAAAGTTTGCCGCTTAGGCAATATTATTGTTTATGCCAAACATTAAGTTATATGCAATGTCACCAAATGGTGTTGTTTATGACGTCGTCAGTGTATGTCGAAAAAAAACCCACACACAAGTGATAGGAGGAATGCTTGCAACATGTCTAGCCACTCACAATTGCTTGGGTAGCATTCCAGCCCGTTGCTCAGTCTTGAACCTGTTCCAATGGAAACATTCCAGCCCGAACTGCCAGGCCAGGTCCTCCTTGAACCAGAACACAAGCAACCCAAGACTGGTTTTGCCCTGATTGGTGCTCATCAGTTGGGTGTAGCTTGGTTCCAGTGGCACAGTGAGCACAGGAGCAACATCTGGACATACACTTACCACTTACGGCAGTAAATCAAACACAAAAAAGATGATAGGATAGGGTGATAGGAGGCTTGCAATAAGTCTACCCACTGGTAAATGCTCAGGTTAGCATTTCAACCCATCGTTCTGGAAAACCTCAGAGGTATATGCCCCCTTCATATGGACACAAGTGAAAGATAAAAAGTGCTGATGGGCTGAAAACCATTGAGTTTTGAACAAGAAGTCATCCCACCAAGAGAATAATAGAAAAATCAGCTTTAACCATGCCATGCCTTGTAGAAACAATAAGAGACTTTCTCATAACATAATGAGCCAGAGTATTTGAAAAACACCGAGCCTCACCACTTTTGGAAAAGACTTTGTGGACACAAAAGATCTATCCAACTATGATAATGTTGTGGTTGTTATAGAAATAGTAGTTAGAGCAGCACATTGAGAAATGTATCTAGAAAATGAGTATTGCTTGTTGGAGGTACAAACCACACACAAGCAGAGGTCACGGGGTGTTAGAGACAGACAAGTGTCCTATTTTACTGGAAGTGATGCTCAACTTGTTAACCACCTTCAAAACCATTTAAAATACCATCTTGCTGGACAGGTTTAAGGCAGCCGCAAGAGTCTCTGCGGAAGTCAATATTTGGCTTTCACATTTCTCTGGGATTGAATGTTGACAGTATTTTGTATGGCATGTTATGAAACTCCTTTGGTTACATCTGTGTGCAGGGTGCCAAAGAGGTCATTGCCCTTGAATCACCTGTTCAATATGCAGTTGCAGGAGACCACTTAATAGGATGGGGAGTAAAGCATCCAATAATTTTCTGACTCTCTGATAACTTTGTTTAGGACCTGCAGCACTGTCAGTGCATTAATTGGCAACCCCTTAACCTGAATAAAATGGAATATATGATTGTGTAGCCAGACAAAGTCATCAGGAGTTGATCAGAAGACTTTAGAATGCTCCGTATTGATGGATGCTAGATTATGACCTTTAGAAAATTTAAAATCTCTGCAATTGGACTACATCACAGGCTCCCCATGGAACATCAAATACGTAAATGGGGTAAAATAATGTAGATATTGTGTAGACTTTCATAGTAGGTTTCACCTACTGATACACAAGATTGATATAGATACTCCAAATTGGATAAAGATTTGATTATAGATGAGGCGTCTTCCCAGCCGGGGTACCCGCCAATTTCTACGCCAAATACGGAGCTTGGTATCACACATCTTTGTCATCTGTGTGTAACTGTGAACTCAACATTCTAAAGTAGCCTTCACTGCAATACAATCTATTCATTGCGTCATAGTTCTACAGAGTTCATCAGGAACCAAAAGGGTTCCATCATTGTTAACTCGCAAGACACTACAATGGATAGCTAAAGTTTTTGGACAACTGAAAAGCCTGCTTAAATAAAACTGCAAAAGAGACAAAAATCAGTGCCTGGACAGTTGTTGTGTTTTCTATCAGGAACCCTATTTTGCTTACATTGTGGAGACAATGCTTAAGTCCGCAAAAATAGCCTGTGAGCTCGGGTGAACTTCGGTAGACAGCTAGCAGTTTGATGTCTATTTCAAAATTCTACTGAGTGGGTATGATACCAGAATATCCGAACCAAAATATCGTCTGACAGAAATACTGTGTCCTGAATATAATTTACAAATATCTAGCTCCATTGCAATTAACAGTAGAACATCTACACCCAATGGGTCAATTTGTTTTGTACACAATGTTTCGGACACGCTATTTCTGCCATACAATATTTTTGCTAATGATGTTCTAAAATACAACCTGGCCAGAAGCAACAGATCCCACTTAATGGTAGGGTTGAAATGCTGAAAATCTCCCTGTGCAGCTATGCCTGGACCAGAACGTAATATCATTTAGAAACAAACGAATACAAAGTTTTTTAAAGCAATTTAGGCACCTGTCCTTATTGGGCCAAACCCTTGGCTACCATGACATCATTTTGAAAAATGCAAAGTACTAACCTAATCTAAGCATAACCTGAGATAAATGAAAGATGGCTGCATCGATTCCTGCCACTGGTGATAAAGAGAGTGTGAGCTCATAGTACTCTAGTAGCTCACATCTTGAAAGTACTGCAGATAAACCATGAGAAGTGCTTGTCCTGTTGGGAGCAGCCATTGACACTCTTGTGCTTTAAAACTTCCTTCCTTCTGCCACATATTTGTGCCTGTGAATGTATGTGTATACATTTGCAGGGCTAACAAAATTAGTTCTGCTTACAAATACGTTTAAAACAGTGTAAAAAGAAATAGGTGAGCATAGCCAGGGGACAAGAGTTAGGGTATTCCAGGAAGTCTACTTCATTGGGGGGGGAGGGGGAGCAGCAGAGTCAAACTAAAGAGGAAGGGCAAAGGAATTCATAGGGGTCATTCCAGTAGAGCATTGAATGTTCATGAGTACAAGAGGGTGGGGGATTTGGTCTTTGGTTTAGTAAGCAGTTGTTAGCACGTGGTGTGGAAGGAATGGAGGAGGGAGCATGACTTGGCATCGAAGCAGAAGATGGTGTTTGCAGCAGGGAGTGGGGCAGCAAATTGAGCCACAAAATGGTGCCAGCTGGCCTGCGTAAAGCAAGGAATTGAGACACCAGTGTGCTGTCCAGACAAGGTAGCGGGGAATGGATTCATGCTTCAGGTCATTGATTACAAAAAGGAGTCCTGAAGATGATCCGGTAACACAAACTGCTTATCACAGGAGTGTTTTTTGGAAAAAAATGTAATTACAGTCTTTTCACCCTTTTCTACAGATGTATGAGTTTGCACAATATTTGTAAATATAAGTATGCATTACTTTATTAGTATCTGTAACCAGAAAGCTTTCTGAGAATAGGAAGAAACGGAGAGCTGGACTGAGGAAGTCAACGAAAAAGAACCTTGTATATAACAATGTAACGTCATCCTGTATGAATAGTATTCCCTTGGCTGGGACAAAAATACATTTTCTGCAGTGGTGTTTTTGGCATCGCATGATTTCAGACCTTCACATTGTTTCATGGTTTGTTTCCTGTTCAGCCAGGTCTTTTCGGGACTGTGAATTGTGTTACTTCCTAAGGATGTGCCTCCCACAGAACATCACTTCAGCACTGACTAACTCCTAGTTTTCAACAAGAGATGCATTGGCAAGAAGAATGTGTAATTTGCCGTCTGAGTTTGGTATTTTTCATAGGTTCTCATTGAATATTCAAGGGCTCGATGTATCGGAGGTTTTTACCCATTCTGGGTCTATGGAGAAATGTGTTGATACATAAGGGCCCAACTTCCCAGTGTAATTAAATGGCCTCTTTAGAAGCTGATAACAGTTTTTGAATTGATGAAAATTGCTGTTGGCTTCGTGCGGCCAGCATCAGTGTGAATGATCCCCAGAGGGAGAGACTGGTTCACAGATCTACAGACACTTCTGCCAGGGAGCTGAAACCTATATGAACATATGTATATAATGCTTGATGTGTGCCCGTGTTTGCAGGTGGAGGGCACCTGCACTCATTTATGGGGACCGGGACTTATTTTTTATTTAGAAACAGCAAGAGAGAAAAGTGGGAATAAGGGAGAATGAAGAAGAAAGAGAAGGATGGGAAAACGGTGACAAAGGGGGGAGGAAAAAGAACATGCAAGAGCGAGAGACGGGAAGTGTAAGTTGGTTGAAGAAAGAGGCATGCGATGAAATCAACAATAGAAAGCATTAGTGTGCAGCAACTCGTTCTTCAGACTCCTTAGACTATATTCGGGCCCTTTCACTTATCTTTAAAAAAAAATATGCACTCATAAATATGGTCTTGCATCAGCTTTGGCCCCATAAACCTCTGATGATGGCTTAATGCCCCTGAGTGACAGGCCTCTGACGTGACTACTTACCACTTTTCATTTACATTCTTATGACTGGATGTCTGAACCTTGCTATAACAAGGCATTCTCAATAACTCAAATTTAATTCATCCTCCAGTTTCAAAATCTGTCTGAATTTGCATCTGTGCCCACTATCCTTAAAAATAGATCAAAGAACAGGCATCCACCCCACTCTAATTTTGTTTTTGTTTTTTGTGCGGCGGTGTTGGTTTCACCGGAGAATCCGCTTTTATTTAACCAAGGGAAGCACCTGGGGCCATAAAAACGCGAGGCTGGAGGGGCTGTAGGAACAATAAAATAAACCTACATATGCGCCCCACTGGCACCTGTCTCCACGCTTGCAGTTGTTATGAGTTTATCGTCTGACATAAGTGAACTTCCAAAGTATGGTTATCTATAAGCGAGACTCATACCGAGGAGAACCAGTCAGAAGGTGTATTTTGATGGATCTGTTTCCCGGGTCATGCCCTGTGCCAGCTGTAATGACATCCTGCTAGCTTTGTTTTGCTCTCATTTAGATTCTAGCTGTGATTCAGTTTACTGAATGAGTCCCTCTAGCAGGATATTCTCGGGCCGGTGTCCTTCCGTTCATCTGCTTGGATCTCTTCCATTTTAATTTGTCTCTCACAGTGGGGTAACTCGGTAAGCACATAAAATAAGTATCACATCAGCATCGATTTCTTGGGCTGTAGGAATACCACTGGCTGGTTTGGCATTTACCTCTGCTGATAAAATAAGACCCTTTGCAGGCAAGAAAAACAAATGCCAGAGGTAAAATCCGCTCCACCGGGTTAGAGCTGGAGGTAAAATTACCAGTGCTTGTATATATATATATGCACACTGCTTTTGACTGCATTGTTTGGAGGTCTCCATTACGGAAAGTTTTCGATCTGAAAATATATTTTTTCACACTGAAAAATGTTCAGCTGTGATTTAATCTTAAAAAGAGTCAAAGGCATGCCCTGCCAGTATGTAATCGATGTAGTCAGTTCAGGGGGTCACCAAAAACCAGGTATTGACAGAGGTCTGTGTTTCACTATAGGAACTCTAGCACTACAGTAACAATTCACACCATATTTCTGTACATGGTAATTTAGTAATTTCTTAACTAGGCCAATAGTTGTTTAGCTGCTGGAGATAAAAAGTCTGCAGGTAATCATGTTTAACTCCAGGGGCTTGTACAGTCAAACTTGCACAGGCGCCAGCATGGCTCTGAACTCTTATAATGGTAAGTAAATCTTTGTAATGATTGACATCACTTTGCCTCACACATGAGCCCAAGAATGTGTGGAATCTGCCACTAAAGGTAATTTTAAATTACTGGCAATAATAGGCAATTTCAGTTTATCACGCTTGAGTGATAATTTAAGGACAATGGTCTATATAACGCCATTAGGCACCAGTGTCTTGAAAATCTTTGAGGAGAGAGTTTCACATTGAACCACTTGGCACAAGTACCTACATTTAAACATACTTTATAAACTTTGAAAGTGCTTGGTGGTTTCAAATTACTACCCTGTTAGTTATTCATTTAAACAAGCACTTCCACTGGTATCACATGATTATCATATTAGAGTCTAATATTTAGGTTTACCGAGTATTTATTGGTGGAGCAAAATTTAAATACTACTCTGAAATAACAAGCAATTTATGTAAATAGTGATCAGAAAGGGCCAAGCAGTTTATTCGAAAACTTGAAATAGATCTGAGGAGATTACGGAAAAAGTAATGATAGTAACAAACTTTATTTACCAAAACAACACAACAACATAAAAACAAGCACTGGAAAAGCCAATAGGTCTCGCCTAAGCAAGAGCTATTGGCTTTGCCAATATGTTTTGGGCGTGTTGTACACCAGCGTGGCTGCTGTTCAGCATGGCTAAAGGAGACTGGCATGGAGTGAAGTGTCTTGAAGTGAAGTGTTGTGGAGGAGAGTGGAGTGTTATGGAGTGGCGAGGAGTCATGGAGTGGTGTAGAGTGCCATGGAGTAGTGTGGAGTTAAGTGAAGTGGATTGTCATGGAGTTGCATAGAATGGAGTGGCATAGAGTGTTGTGGAGGGTCATGGAGGGAGTAGAGTGTTGTAGAGTTGAATGGTGTAGAGTGGAGTTGAGTGGCGTATAGTGGAGTGGCATAGAGTGGAGTGGTGTAGAAAAGAGTGAAGCTGCGTAGAGGGTGCTGCCTAGAGTGGAGCAGAATGTTGTAGAGCAGAGTGGCGTAGAGCCGAGTAGATTGGCGTAGAGTGGAGTGGAGTAGTCTAATACAGGGGAATGGCATAGATGGGAGTGGAGTGTCACAGAGTGGAGTGGCATAGAGTTGCATAGAGTGAAGTGTCATAGAGTGGAGAGGTGGTGTACAGTGGAGTCGAGTAGGGTAGAGTAGTGTGTCATAAAATAGAGTGGAGTAAAGTGGCAAGAAGTGACATTGGGTGAGTTGCGTAGTGCATCGTAGAGTGGAGTAGTATTGTAGAGTGGCATAGAGGGGAGTAGAGTGTTGTAGAAGGGAGTAGCATAGAGTGGAGTAGAGTGTCATTGAGTGGAGTAGAGTTTAATGAAGTAGAGCGTCCCAGAGTGGAGTATTGTGAGTGTAGTGTCACAGAGTGGAGTGTTGTAGAGTGGCCTAGAGTGAAGCGCCGTAAAGTACAGTGGTGCAGAGTATATTGGCCTAGAGTGCAGTGGCATAGAATGCATTGGTTTTGACCAAAGTGTCGTACAGTGCAGTTGTGTAGAGTAGAGCAGTGTAGAGTATAGTAGAGTGGCAAAGGGTGGATTGGTGCAGCATAGATTGCAGTGGTGTAGAGTGCAGTGGCGTAGAGTGGAGTGGCACAGAGTGGAGCAGAGTGGCTTAGAGTGCAGTGTCCTAGAGTGCAGTGACAAAGAGTAGATTGCTTCAGAGTAGATTGAAGTGGCTTAGAGTGGTGCAGGGTAGGGTGGAGTGGTGTAGAGCAGAGTGGAGTAGTGCAGGGCAGTGTGGAGTGCAGTGGTGCAGAGTAGATTTGAGTGGCTTAGAGTGGATTGGCATAGAGTATGGTGATGCAGAGTAGAGTGTAGTAGCGTACAGTGCATTGGTGTAGAGTTAATTGGTGCATAGTAGAGAACAGTGGCATGGAGTACAGTAGTGCAGAGTAGAGTGGTGTAGAGTTCAGTGGTGGAGAATGCAGTGTTGCAGAGTAGAATGGCATAGAGTGAAGTAGCATAGAGTGGTGCGGTGCAGAGTAGAGTGGAGTGTTGCAGAGTAGAGTGTCGTAGAGTGGAGTGGTGCAAAGTGCGTTGGTGTAGAGTGCAGTTGAGTGGCCTATAGTAGAATGCAGTGGCATAGAGTGGAGTGGCATAGAGGTCAGTGGCAAAGAGTGCTGTGTTGCAGAGTAGACTCTCGAGTGCAGGGGTGTATAGTATAGTTGTGTCGAGTGCATTGGCGCAGAGTGAAATGGTGTAGAGTAGAGTGGTGCAGAGTAGAGTGGCATAGAGAGCAGTGGCATAAAGTGCAGTGGTGCAGAGTAGAATAGAGTGGCATAGAGTGCAGTGACATTGGACAGTGGTGTAAAGTAGGGTGGCGTAAAGTGCAGTGGCATAGAGTGGAGTGTTGCAGAGTAGGGTATAGTGGCGTAGAGTGCAGCGGTGGGCAGTAGTTAATGTGGAGTTCAGTGGCATTGAGTGGTGCAGACTAAAGTAGAGTGGCTCAGAGTGGAGTGGTACAGAGTTGTTTGTTTCAGAGTAGAATGAAGTGGCATAGAGTGGAGTGTTGCAGGATAGAGTTCACTGGCTTAGAGTACAGTGGTGTAGAGTGCAGTGGAGTTGAGTGCAGTGGAGTTGAGTACAGTGGAGTTGAGTGCAGTGGTGCAGAGTACATTAGAGTGGTGTAGAATAGATTGGCATAGAGTGCACTGCTGTAAAGTGGAGTGGTACAGAGTAGAGTGCATTTTCATAGAGTGCAGTGTTGCAGAGTAGAGTGCCATAGAGTGGAGTAGGCTAGACTGGAATGGTGTAGAGTGCAGTGGCGAAGATGCAATGGTGCATAGTAGAGTAGAGTTGGGTAGAGCACATTGACATAGAGTAGGGTGGTGCAGAGTAGAGTTGTGAGGTGTAGAGTGAAGTGGCGTACAGTGGAGTGGTGCAGAGTAGAGTGCAGTGATGCAGTGTGGAATGGTGTAGAGTACAGTGCAGTGGCGTGGAGTGGTGCAGAGTAGAGTGGAGTGAGGTAAAGTGGAGTATGCATGGTGTGGTAGTGCACTGCCATTACAGACAACACGTCTTCAATTGAAATGGTCGTTACATTTGCACAGCCATACAGTTTTACTGATAAAAGTATACAGCGCCCAAACGATAATGTGTGGAAATGTCATCTGCTAGTGTATTGATTTGTTTTGATAGTATTAACATATTTGTTTGCACCACACTTCAGAATTCCCCAAAAATGTGCTTCATTTGTGCTTTCCTAATTCTTCTATATTCTGAAATATCTGCACAGTTCTTTTACAGACATTTAAATTGTCTTGGGTGCTAGAAAAAACATAACATCGTACAGACTTCTTCTAGCATACCCTCATTAGCCAGCATGATTGCCACAAATCCTCTCACTTTGAGGTCTGAGAAAGACAAGTAAACACCAAGATCCTTCCACAACAGAGCATGACATTTGACCTCTGGATTTTAATGCACAGCAAATGTGACATGATAAGAACAAGATTTAAAGGCCTGTTTAGAGAAAGCGAGTACTGGTGGTGGAATACAATAAATAGGTAATGAGCCATCGAAGGGAAGAACTCAAGCTGTACAGCATAAAAGAAACAAAGCCAGCAAATAGAAAGCAAGCAAATGTGAGTTACAAAACACAAAGTTAATGGTAAGCAATGGGTGGAATGCATTCCCAGAGAAGCTTTCCAAATGTCCCCAAGATGTTGTAGGCAAACAGACAGCTGTGCTGTCTAATAAGCTTCGACCTTAAAAGATGCACATGCGTTGATATTTTTTTTAAACTGTATTCGATTTCTTGAAACTACTGTTATTTTACTTTCAGTTCACTTTCGACCCCCTCACAGCTCATGTGGAAGTGCCCTAGCACTGGCGGCGTGAAAAGTAGTTTGCCACCAGTTTGTTTTTAGTTCTTTATTTTGGAAGGTTTTGAATATTTTGTTTGTTTGGTACAAAAACATCTTAGAGAAGGAAGACTAGGGACATTTTTTCCAGACTGACAACAGACATCTCAAAATGTTATTGATGGTGTAAACCATGGAATTCCCTCAGTCGTGCTAGGATGATGCTTATTCCTACAGTTCTGATTTTTGTGTGTGCAACCTCCTGCAATCATCTTAAAGGAAGAGCCAGGTGTGAGGCATTTCAATAGAAAGTGAGGTCAGCAAAGTAGTATTATATGCAGATTGTTTGCAAAGACTTTTACAAAGGAAGGTGGTATATTTCTATAAATGTTAAATTATTTTTTTAGCAGTGGGAGGATTTTTGTTCAACATGTGCTAAAACTCCATTAATCAGGTGGACCCAGGAAAAATGATGGCTCCTGACGCTATTAACGTTACAAACAAATTGAGACATTTTGTGATTGTGGTATGTGAACATTTAGAGCCTTTGATTTTTAGAGAATTACAATGTTCTATTACTCTCTCCAATGGGGCATGTGGTATATGATAATGCACATATTTCTTACATGAAAAAACTGAATTATTTCAAACAATGGTTCTACCTTCAAATAGAATCAATGATTAATATATTTCTTTGGGGCAGAGAACTGCACGAACAGCATGGCAGAAACTGTGTTTAAAAAGGTTGAATGATAATGGCGTTCTAGGATGCAAGCAGATTTAGCCTGTTCCATCCCCAAAGAGGAAGTTCATACTGCATCTTTGAATAAAGATACTATTTCAAATATACTTAATGAATTATCCTACAGAAAGAATATTGATAGGGTTATTGACACACTTGGTGTTGTTGTTGGAGGAAATCTAATTTCATTTGATGAATTGTAGTGCAAAAGGAAATTAAACACATTGGCCCTCATTACGATGTCGGACTGTTGCGGGGAAGGAACCGACTGGCCATAGATTGGTGGTTCTGACACCCTAATTTGGATGCGACCACACCTGGTGTGGTTGCAAAGTTCAATTTTTCAATGGGAGCTTGTGCGTCGGGCTGAAAACGCCCTCAGCACAATCTGCCATTGGAAAATGAAAGTTTGTAAACATCCCTGCACCTCACAGTGCCTGCCACACGGTGCAGGGATGTTGAAGGGGGCACCATAGGTGCCCCACAGGCCCATATGCGGAGGGCCAGGGGGTAATGGGGCCCTGCTAGGGGCCCCCAAAGTCACTTTCTGACAGACAATCTTTGTCGGTTCCAACATGGATTGGCTGCCGGAAACCGGCATCGTAATCCCGACGGCAGAGCTGAGCCTGTCTCCCCCGTCATTGAAGGGATAACTATTCTGCTCCTGTTCCATCAGAAGAGAAGTGGAATCCCCAAATCGGGCCCATTGTCTGTTTCTAATTATTTAAAAAAATAATTACAGAGGGACACTGAAACTATGAGCTTCTTGTATTTTCCTTTCTTCGGTCGTTTTTGAAAAAGGTAAATTTAAATATAAAGCAAATGTTTGTTAGACCTAGACAACCTCTGATAAGATTCTGATAAGAAAGGGTCAAAAGAATCTGTTCAAATGATGTTCCAGTCGCTGATGTCGGCAAACTGAAAAAACACAGCATTTTAGCAATTTAAGTTTGTTTTAGTATTGGGCAGGAATTGCTAAATTTTAGAGTTTTAATTCAAGTTGTAATAGATGTGCTCAGATGGGCATGCCATTTTATGTGCTAGCTTTATATCCAGTTCTGTACGATTTTTGATCTAGGAAATATCACATTTTCACTTAGATTACAGAGTTGGAAGTGGAACCTGGTGTTTCAGATTCATCCGATTTAATTTAGTAATGATTAAGCAGGCAACGATTGCTGCACGTTTTGTGCTAATGACACACTGGAAGAACAGTTATGCAAAAATTGCGATGGAATAGTAGAATCTGTTAAATATGTTTTGTCAAAGGACACGCTATCTGCTTAGTTAAGTTATTAGATAAATGACTGAAAATAGTCTGGAGGTCTGCTACTTCAGCAGAAGATAATATTGTAAATTTATGAATTGATATTCTGAATAAGGATGGTTGAAATAATATTTTTGTAAGATGATATTTCTCTGGCATGATTTTTGCATTTCTTTGTGATGAATCCAGCTTAATCACATTTTGAATTCGAGTTCTATATTTTAAAAATAAAAATAACATTCATGATAAAAGTAACAATTTTAGAGTGGGCATACTATTGTATCATGATAAGTTGCTTATATGAGTTGTTCATCAGATACAGAGTATTTCATTCTTTGATTCGGTTTCAACATCATCTAACAGGATAAGTGTATTTATAAATTAAAGGAGCTATCTACAGCATCAAATGTGCATTTTTAAGGCCTCCTTATGCAGATTACAGACATGAGTCCATACATGAAGGTAAGGTTAGGGATGAGGGAACATGGTTGCTGGAGATGGGTTACTGGGGAGATGGTTAAGATAACAACATGAGATTGGTTGAGGGTGGGAGTAAGATGAAAGCAATTTTTTCATGATTATTTTGTTTTATACAAGTACCCTTGAAGTTGCTTTGTTTTGTTGCTGGGTGCAATAGGCCATATTTTAGCCAAAAGCGCTTCAACGCCTTGTCACGTAAGCGCTATATAAATCGAATTGCAATTACAAAAGCTTCCATGAAGAACTAGTTTTTTGGGACATTAAAGTTGGTTTGGTTAGGATGGGAAAACAAAATAAAGTTAAATTGCAGGTTAAGTACCTTATGAAGGAGTTTGGACATCTTTCCTTTTCTCACATTCGAGAGAAATATAATTTGACGGGTTCTTAAAAATTAAGGACTTATGTGAAATGAGGAATGAGAGGAGCCCGAAAAGTACATCTTAACCATTTTGACAAACCAGATGTTGCTCTAATTATATATACATACCATATTGTCCATTTCAAACCATTAGCAGAGTTGCTATGCCTGGGTACTTCTTTTTTTCTCACAGTCAAATAAAAAGTGCTTCTGTTTTTATCTCATGGTGAAATTACCTTGAGATAAGCAAATGTTCGAGCCCTATTATCCCATCGCATCTGTTTCCATTCTGATTCATTGTGGTTTTGTTATTAGGTTCGAGATGGTGCAAGTGAGACAAGTCCATTGTTCGGGAAATACTGCAACAGTACAATTCCTGCCTCTATCACTTCAAGTTCCAACAATCTATGGGTCAGATTTAAATCTGATACTTCTGCAACAAGAGCCAAATTCAGGGCAATCTATCAAATTGGTAAGCAACATTATCAACATAATTATGACTGTTTTGTTGTTATGGCAGCATTATTCTTATTGTATAAATGATGATTTAGTTATAACATTAAACCCCTGATCAGGTGTTATCCATCCTTCAATCTGTCCATCTGACTGTCAATCCTCCTAGCCATCACTCCATCCTTCTTTCCGTACAGCTGTCTATTATCCCTTCCTCGCTCCCTCTGTTCCTCATTCCCTCCCTCCCTTTCTTCCTCCCTTCACCATGTGTGTAACCCATAACTTTTTAGGTCGAGCCTGGGCAGCGCATGCGCTGCTGCGAGGCATGCAGTATTGGAGTATGTAATTGAAGCACTGCCCATTCTCCGCCCATATTCGTCATTTGCTTGTATCATTGTCCTTCGTAAATGCTGGCTTCTGATTAGTTAGTAGGCTTTTTAGTCCCTCCTTAGTACCGCCATGTCCCCATTTGTACCCTCCCATGAGGACTGGACCTTTTACTTCTGTTGTTACAGGGTATGTTATTTTAGTCTGGAACAACTCTTTTCTTTAAGGTGTTTCTCCTACTTCAGGCACGACATGCGCTATGAAGACCGTCACACGCTCAAGTTTTATATACACGGGAGCCTTATATACACAGGCGCCGCTCCGTGTTTCAGTGCGGCGCCCACTTTGATGTATTTTAAAAAATTTAATTACTATGGCGCCCGCTTCACGTACATCGTGTGTTTACGCAATGCTTGTTTTAGGCGCTCCAGCTCTGAACTGTCCTGAAAGCAGCCATTTGTTCATCCTTTCCCTTTACTGGTTCTCGCTCGTCCTACTTTCGCCCCCTGCATTATTCTCGTCAGTCACTATGCTGCGCCACACTTTAAAGCCTAAAGACACTGCGCAGTATCTGCTCAGCCTCTTCTGGGGTCCGATGAGAGCAGGCTCTCCTTTGGGATTCTCCAGCGAGTCCACCTGCTGCCTCCCCGACCAACCTCCCGTTCCCATTCTTTTCACAGCACCCCTTTGGTTTCTAACTTTCGTGTCCACTTGATAATTGTTCTGCCTCTCTCTACCCCATTTTCTATCCAACTTAATTTGGTTTCTAATCCAGTTTCACCCTACTGCTTCTGTATACGGCCGCCCGAGCTCTCATGTCACATGACATATCCCGATGCCCATGCTTTTTCACCGACATTATTTATTTTGTATTGCATTATGGGGCTTGCAGTTTCGCTTCCTCTATTTTTAGGTAAGAGCTATAACACAACCTGTTGGCTCGCAAATTGGAGCGAAGTCGTAGATTTAAGAGGGTGGCACCATTAAAGTTTTAGGAAGGTGAGGCATGTTTCTTTGTGAGAGGGTGAATATAATTAAAAGAGGGCGACACCCTCAACATGATGCATTGACAAGTCTGTTAGCAATGCAAGTATATACTCCCAAGTAAGCAAAACAGTATTTGGGAAATTCTAGTGCTGAGACCAGTTTTTAAATATAGTTCTACATACTTGCAAGCATTTGGTAATGCATACTAGGGAGATTTACGAAAGTAAGCAGGAGAAATGAGTTCATCCTTTAAGTGTCGTTGGTGTTGACAGAAGTTTCAATACGAAGAAAAGTAAAATAACACAATCTTCTGCTTTAAAAAGTTGTGAGTCTCCACTCTGTGCAGCCTCAATTGAGAGTGTTGGCCTCTAGGGGTTTACAAGTCATGACCATCTCCAAAGCGTGAGGAGTTTTCTGTGTATTCTGGGGCAGTCAGATGTTACTGGGCCGTGTTTGTGGTGGGGACTGCTGTCTGCCACCAGTGTCTCATGGTCACTGCTTCTATTCCACTGCAATTGGTTGACAAAATCAGTCCTTTGGTTCATTTCACTCTCTAAACGCAGCAAAGGTGAGCAGTTAAGTCTTATTCTAGGAGTTGAGAGTAATGTATGACAGAAGTAAGTATACACATTGAATGCAATGTGCAGTAGAGGTACGCCTACTAAAAATAATAGGTATTTTATTTGTGCTTTGTAAAGTAGAGCATGTTAAAGTGAATACCACAAAAACAAAAGGTATCAGCATTTTCTAGTGCTAAGATATAAAAACAGTCATAGTTGTAATGTATGAGACGTTTTAAAAAAAAGCATGCTGTCCTGTGTTCAGGCATTATCCTTTGGTAACAGATTTGGGTGACCTTGGATAGTTTGAGGAGACCCCAGGTCTCCAGTATTTTACTATATAAGTGACACAAATTTTAGTTAATAGGATTAGACTGCCAAGCAAAATAAAACAATGCATCAAGCCTTCTATGGTATTGTCTCTGCAGCTTTAGATGCACATAGAGGCAACTAAGTAGTTTTCAGCCCAGGTTTGCGAAACTCTGAGAAAGAAGTCCAAAAAGTGATTTATTCAAACCACCCAGATTGGACATGGGTATCCTACTCAAGTTAAAAAAAAAAATAGTTGAAATGGTTGCCTAAGTCTTGATGTCCAGTTTAATAGGGAGATTGGTGGTCCCATAGTTTGTGTTTAGGTCACTGACGACAGTTAAATGGGGAGGGAACAGACATTTCAAGTTCTATTTTCTTTCAGTTCCATGAGTATCTGGCACATAAATGTTTTTTTCCCCACAAAGAGCATAGGTTTTAGATATGTAGGTTTTAAGTATTATTGAAGGAAGGTACAATATAACCACCTCCTTTAGAGGTAGTGGAAATCTCACAAATATTGTTCTTGCGGAAAAGAAGATTTTGTAGTTATGGTTAACGATTAACCTTACATCATCTAAACCTTTGGGTTCTGTAGAGACATCTTGCAACCTGACCTGAAATGACTAGCCTTCTCTCCTTCCACCCAAAGGCAGACACAATCCATTCCAGTATTATCTAACTTTGTATTGTTTTTTTCTGCTCTAAAAAGGATAGAATAGGAACCCTCCTGCCTACCTCACTTCTGCTCTGCCCCATAGTCATTTACACTTCTATTCATACATATACAACTCAATTTGTCTACTACTCTGGACTCCATGCCTTTATTACAGTCAGCAAACTGTTTCTGTTTTGCTCATTAAATATTAAATCTGGCCTCTGTTATTTTGCGCTTTCTAGCCACATCGTTTATTCACTCCCATTTATCTGGCTCCTACAGAAAAAACTTCACATCATTCAACAATTTAAAAAAAAAAAACGCCGAATCCACGAGCTGTAATTACCATCTGATCACACAACTCCCTTTTTCTCAGCGACTCTTATATGCCTTGTATTCAATGTAATCACATTTTTCCTCCTCACCCACAATCTTCTTGTCCTCAACTCACAAGCTTTATGACCTGTTATGTACAAATAATTTGCGTTTAATGTCATGTCTGTCTTGCAAACCACATAGCACTGTCCCACTATTAGCTTGCTATGTGCCTACTTCCATTCTTTTGAAAAGTTTTTAAAGGACCGTGTATGCCCAAGCACTGCAGTATTGTACAAAAGAGAAAACAAATATAAAAAAAACAACCAGTGTGGCCTAGCAATAACACTGGGTAATCACTGTAAAATGAGCTAAAGTATGACAGTAAAGGAAAGACAGTAAGCATTGTCAATATTTAACAAGCTTTGGCAAAGCAAACAGGTTTTGCCTTTGTGACTTATTGGCGTTGCTAGTGGTTTTTAGCCACAGCTCACAGCATCCCTGGTGCTGTGCAGTGTTGCAAAAAAAAAAACACTAATGCGAGCACCCATCATTTTGTAGTTGTGTGCACCATGCCTGCACACGCCTACAAAATGACTCAGGCAGTTTTTGTTAGGTCTCGCCTAGGCAGCGATTGCACTGTCTCTTCAAGACATGCTGTATTCAGGATATCGGCATAAAGCTCTGCCCACTTCCCACCCATCTTTTTAATTGGCTCCTGTCTCTGTCCTTTGTAAATGGTGGCTTTTCATTGGTCAAAAGGCTTAGTAGTCCCTCCTTAGTACCGCCTTGTCTTTTCTTGTAACCTCCCATGAGGACACCCCCTGTTACATGTGTTGTTACTCCCTAGGTTTTAGTTACAGCCTCAGAGCACTATTTTCTTAAAGGGCTTCAGGCAGGACACACACTTGGGACTAAGCAAGGCTGGCAGTGGTTACTTTATTCACTAGCACATCTCACATTTATATGAGACCTTCTATAAATTTCCCTTCATCAGCTCCACACAGAGAACAACTTAATCTGGAATTAATATACTAATTCTTTTGTCACATCTCAAAGCTACTATTTGTATATATGGACATAGCTATTTGATTGTACTTGTGGTACTTTCTTGCATGCAATGCATTATAGGTAGGGTGGATTTACCATATCTTCTGCAGGGTGCAGTACCATATGTGACAGAACGTTTGGCCACATATAGTACTGCACCCTGCAACATGGCTAGGTAAAAAACATTGGTATTTATAATGCCAATAACTCCAACTTTGCAGGATGCAGTACTATATACGGCCAAAAGAGGTCCCATAGGACCTCTTTTAGCCACATATGGTAATGCACCCTGCAACATGGCTGGATAAAAAACATTGATATTTATAATGCCAATAACTCCAACTTTGCAGGGTGCAGAACTATATGTGGCCAAGAGAGGTCCCATGGGACCTCTGTTGGCCACATATGGTACTGCACCCTCCAACATGGTTAGGTAAAAAACATTGTCATTTATAATGCCAATAACTCCAACAAATGCGAGACCGATTGCATTTCCAATGCAATTGGTCTCAGCATTGTTAGAGTTAGAGCTGTTGGCCTTGAAAATGACAATGTTTTTTACTTTGCTTTTATACAATTGGCACTAGTGCTATGCAAAATCATAACTTCACTGCAAATAAATAAGAAAAGTAAAAAACATTGTTATTTTCAACGCCAACAGCTCTAACTTTAACAAATGCGAGACCTATTGCATTGCAAATGCTTGTTTTATTACGCTGTGAGGTGTCAGATAGACACTTTTATGTCCCTAACTGGCTTCTCTTTAGAAAGACACTAAGGGTCTGATTTGGCACTTGGAATGTGGCACTGTCTTGTCCACCTTATTACAAGTGCATTGAGATAAAATACACTTGTGATAAGGTGGACAGAATATCCTTCATGTTTGTGATGGAGTACCTGTCTGCCAAAATCTAAGTCAGGTCCCAATTTATGCAACCTTGCACCTTGGTGCCCAAACACGTTCTTAACCTGCCTCATGATTTACGATTTAGATAGACTCTGCTTAATGAGCACAACTTATACCAATGTTATTTTTTAACAAGATGTTTTAAAAATTAACAACTTGATTTTTTACTGTGCCTATTAAGTAATGATTAATGTTTAGTGCATAAGTCACAATAAATGTAATTGAAAATGTATTATGTAGATTTCTACCTATGTTTGGAGTACATTTCTGACGATCGCGGAATTCACAAAGAATTTCACAAACATCTCCCCCTGGGAATCTGCAACAGTTATAGAGTCCCTGGAACAGTGTTTGAATTATTTTGTGAATCTCTTTCTGCTCAAATGCTTTACCACAAATATGTGAATATATGCAGGCTACCTGTTGAAGGGCATCGTCTATGCACTTGTCTCTTCTTTTTTCACAAGGATAAATTTCCCTTGGAAGAAACGGCATCCATCACAGCCCCTAAGTACAAATTTACTTTTGTGTTCAAGGTGGGAAATTGCCTGCAAATGATTGTAAATGCCCTCTAATTTGTGAGTTTGCAAATGTTAACCTAGTTTAGCAGATAGCCCCATACAAACATGCCCATGCCCTCCAATTTGAAGAGGCTTACTCCCAGGAAATATGAAACCACATTTGTATAATGTTTAAGGCGAGTAAATAGCAATGCAGGTGTAGATTCACATTTTCTGAATATAAACCTTACATTTATAGAAATTCATAAATGGAGGTATTTGTGCACCTATTGTGGTATAGGTGTGGAAATAGCTTCGTGAATGGGGCCCTGGATGTCTAAATTGGATCATCAGTCAGTGACTCCCAGCTCCTCCACTGCCTGATGTGATACATGCAGGAGCGGTTTCTCTATGGGAACGTGGAGGTGTTGACCCCCTACTTTGAGCCACCGCACCAGAGCAGTGGCGGATGGTGACATTTGAAAGTGGTGAGGCGTAAAATGCTGGTCATACTGCACCGTAGCGAGCAAGCGGAGCGAGCGAGCCCGAACAACCTAAGGGGAGTTCGGGGGGGTTCCCCCCCCCTGCGAAAATTTTGAAAAAAGAGTGGAAAAATGGTGCATTTTCAAGCAAATTTGAGAAAGCAGGAAGGTTAATAAAGCAATTGTGAAAGTGCAGTTATTACATTAATGCAGTTTGCATGCAGCTCTTAGATGACAGTTAATAGCTCACTGTTGTATGTTAGGATTTTAACTTACAAACTGCAAGTAACAAAACAGGTTAATGTGCCTGCTGCAAAGAACATGTACCTGATGATGATCACAAAATGCTCTAAATAGGTCAGTGAGTCACTGCTTTTGTCAGAGAGATCCTTTTGTTCTTTGCAGCAGGCACATTAACCTTCTGCGCTACCTTTCCATGAGTCAAAAGTTCCACTAGACAAAACTCCTTCCACATGTAACATGAAGGAAGTATGAGTTCTATCCAGCCAGGACAGAGGAAACATGCACTGGACAAAAGGAATGGACAGGAAGACAGGGTTCACAGAGGGAGACAGGAAGGGTTGATCTAGATGGAGACTGGGAAGTGTAAAATGGATATCAGCAGCTTGGCCTCCATCTTGTACACAGCACACACACGGTCTAAAAATAATGCACGTTCCCTGCCCTGGGAGTGTGTAAAGGCAAGTCCAATCGGGACGTGACTCACACAACAAATAAGCTTTTGTGAGTAAAATGTGAGCAAGCAAACAGGCTATAAGAATAAGTCTTATAAATAGAGCGTGCAGCTTTACGCTCATTAATAACGCTATCCAAACATACTTACGTTGGAAAGATCTTAGTAAACAAGCAGACAGCTGATAAAGAACATCTTTGGACACTTTGTGGGAACATTTGATGTGACAGTGCAGGCTTAACTAGGAGCAGCCCTCATCTTGCCTCCAAGCTTGCCGTGCTCCTGAGGCGCAGGGCACACGTCGGCCGGACATGCATGAGCACACTCGTGTAATGTCCATAAAAAGTAATGGCGAGCAGGGAGACGACTCTCTGAAAATATGCTTGCTCTGCACCACGGGCATTGGCAGACGCTTCCTCCAGTTCCTTCTCTTGTCAGGGGCATGATCTCTGTGGGCACAGAGTGGGAGATGGCATTACCAAGAACAAGCCACTCATTCTTATTTAAAGAAATAGGCGTGTGAAATTAATTAATCTGAAGTCTGTCTTGCAAAAACTACCGCTCTACCGCCTCAAGAAAACAAGATTTGATGAGGATGCCAGTATATTAAAAAGCTGTCCTTATCATAGGGGAGAGGATGTGGCCTAACGGATTCAGCGGTCGACCTCAAAGCTGGGGAAGCAGGTTCGAGTCTCGGCAGGGACGCTCAACATCCTGTGCAAATCACTTAATCTTCCTATGCCTAACAAAATGAATGAGTCCGTCTGTAAGGCAAATGGTGCTACAGTGAAACGCTATGATACCGTCTGGTCGAGTTCCGCTATATAAAACTCACTCTCCCGCCCCCCACCCCCCCAAAAAAATGAATGTACATTATAAAAAATATAGTTTCCTGTAAGAAATCACCATTCATTGAGGGCGAAATGGGGGTTCCAGTTTTGAGACTGCAGCAGTGGAATCAACAGAAAGAAAAGGAGTTTGTAGGAACCCGCCTTCATCCATCAGCTGATAGGTGCATATCAGCAACCATTTCACACAAATCAGTTCTTGACAGTAAACTCGCCTGCTTGTACACACACTCCGCTTTTATCGTTAGTGATAAGCGAAGATATATGTTATAAAAGAACGCAGCGAGGTAATAAAACATCGCACATGACATAACTTGTTTATATTATACTCACAAAGACCTGGCGTTTAGAGATCATTTTCTTGGAAGATACTAGTATCTTGAAATGATTAAAGGTATCATATCAGTTGCACTGCTGCTCTATCACACGCACTGTCCTTCGGGCGTGCAGATATGACGTTGACAGATAATGGGCTTATATTGTTATATTATTGGCTTAGGAATGTCTTGAGACAATCCTGATTTTTAATATTACCAACATAAAATTTATAGCAGGTGAGGTGGCACGTTGAAATAGGTACTACTCTGGGCCGTATTCACATAGATACATTTGCTTTTAAACTTATTTTTATGACCAAATGTACAGTCGCGGCTCGCAATACTTGCAGGGGGGGTCTCGCGCGGGGGAGGGGGGTCTCGCGCAGGGGTGGGGGGCCGCGGGGGTTTGAAAATAAAGTACAAAGAAGCTTAAACTTACCTGACCGGGTCCGCGGCCTCTGCTGTCTGCTTCTGGGCCGGGGTCCGCGTTTGGCGCCTTCACCGTCGTCTTCTGCGTGAGTGGCTGGCAAGCCCTCTCAGGCTCTCAGCCAATCCAGACGCTGCTCCAGAGTCCAGCAGCGCCAGGATTGGCCTGGAGCAGGGTCACTCCCTGCCCATTAGGAGACCGGGGGCTGCAAATGAAGCAACCCTCGCTCTCCTAAGGGGAAGGCTTAGTGCGCATGTTCGGGCTGGTCTTAAAAATGACCAGCCCAAAAACTGAACATGCGCACTATTGCGCTGTCACTCACCCTGAGTGCTGCCGCAGCCCCACCCCCTTCAGCGTCCCTCGTTCTACTTCTGAAGCTAATTCCATTCCAATCAGGAGTCCTGATTGCTGGAATTAGTGTCAGAAGTAGAACGATTTCTAAATGGGGCCGTGGGCCCGTGGCATTGGTGGGGCAACGCCCGAACGCCCCCAATGGACGCACCGCCACTGCACCAGAGACAGACTACTTTTAAACCCATTTATTCTTCCCCTGAACTGACATTCTTCTTTTTCTTATTAGGGGCGGGGCTAAAGTGCTCTTTCCTAGCAAGGATAGCTTGGGATAACCACTAGGCAGTGTAAACTGAACTGCGCATGTGAGATTGGCTGGTGTTTTCACTGTGGCCAGCCTCACATGCGCAGTTCAGGCTTCCAGGTGCAATGTTACCAGGGAGGTGACACAGCAGAGACTTAGCCCCGTCAGTCTCCCACAGAGCGCTGTCTTTGCCTGACCCAGCAAATCCTGGCTCTGCTCTTCTGCTGTTTAGTATTATAAACAGCATGAAAACAGTGCTTGGATTGTCTGGGATGCTTAGGGCTTATCTTGTGTGGGAACAGCATGCACACATTGTCAGACGAACAGCGTGACGTGGCACAATCTAAATGCCAAGGCAAGATTTATCGTTTTTTTTGGCAGAGCTCCATGCTTATAACAGATGGTAGATTACTTTATAAATAGAATGTGCCAGATCACCTCTGCAATACAAATTTCATTCTGCACCAATTGCTGCAAAATGAAATTCGTACTGCAAAGGTGATCGGGGCACATTCTATTTATAAAGCATTTACAATGCGTTATAAGCATATTTGAGTTTTATACGCACCACACAATTCAGAATTTGCCAGCCGCCTCTGGATACATGATTCCTTATCCCCAGGTGGATTTTTAAGTAGAAGTAGGAACCAACATAAGCTCCAGTCTCCGCAGTAAAACCTACCTCTCCCTTGATCTTCTGTTTCTTCAGAAAGCTGAAACTTTGTGGTAGTTCAGGTATGACTCTAGCAGCTATCACACAGAGGTCTGGTTCTCTGCAAATGCCATTAGCACCGTCAACACCCACTGCCTCAACCACTAAATGCAAACAAAGTGCTAATAAAAATATGGTCTAAATTTGCTAGGGATACTGTAGACCTAGCAGTCTCAATAAAACAGCAACCCTTAGTATAGAACACATTAAAAATAAAAAAATTAACAGCAGTGCCTGAGATGGATGCACAGAAGTGCAGGTTCTCGCTGCCCTAAATAGAAGCTTGTTTCCTAATGGGAAGTGCCTGTACTCGCATCTCTAGTAATGCATCTCTGCTGAGAAGTGGTGGCACAGTACTTATCAGAGGTAATAAGTGCAGTTAATCAACACCTCAGAGTATGTGCCCATTTAAAACACTGTTTGACAGCGTTTGATGGCCCACAGATGCCAGTTTTATATCTCAATCCATCAGGGAGGTACCCTTGCGTTTAATCTGCACTTCTCATCTTGCAGAAATGACCATTAAATCTTTCCATTTTGCAGCATAACTGGCCTTATAGAGCCAGAGGTTGCTCTGGTAGTGCATTCTCTTGCATCAGCCTGATTTTGGAGTGGAGTGCACCTTCATAATAACGTTAAATATGGTTCATTATAGGGGCCAGAGAACGAGAACTGAAGATTTACTAATACCAAGTGGGTTGTTCAGTGTCATTGGCATAGCCTTAGGCAACCCAAAAAAATGGACCCCAAGTTCGATATTAAATCAAAATGTAATCGGGGTGCAGTGGGTCAATCACTTTCCTGAACCTCTTTGCCGCTGCACCTGCTGCACTTATGACAACTGGGCTCCTGTTTACGAGTCTCAGTGTTCCCCCATTCAACCTGTCTTTCCTTCTCTCCTCTTTCTTGCCATGGCCCGTTCAGCTCCTTCCTATCTTTAACTCTCTCCTCCCCATCCTCTTCACCCATCTCTCTCTCTTTGTCCTCTTCTGTCTCTCACTCTTCCTTAACTCCTGCCTCACATCATAATTTCTGTCCCCTTTCTTTTCTTCTTCTCTTGCCCTGTTTGCTCATACTTACAATGTTTCTGTTTCTCTCTGATCCCTTTCTGTAAAATCTTCCTCTTGTCCTCTTCTTGCTTTCTTTTACACCCGTTTTCTTTCATTCTTTTCCACTTCTACCTTTCTCTTTTATCTTCTACTCTATTTGTATCCCACCCCTCCCATCCTCTCCAAAAAGTAAACAGAAAGCCAGGCCCAAGGCAAGCTCTGAGTTTGAAAAATTCTGACAGGGCAGCCTCAGGGGCCCCGGTGCCACTGCACCAGCTGCATCAGTGTATGTTTTATTCAGATTCAATTCTTTTGCAATATTAAACAAGCATTTGCAATGCAATAGGTCTCGCATTATTAAAGTTTGAGCTATTGGTGTTGCATTATTTAGCAATGCCAATAGCTCAAACTTTAATAATGCGAGACCTATTGCATTGCAAATGCTTGTTTTTACTGTTGCAATGGAACCTGACCCTCCGGCTCCTATGTTGAGGTGCGGATGGAGAATATAGAATGCTGTAGGGAGGGACAGATAGCCCTGTCCAAGTGCGGTAACATTTTAATGATCTATAAATCCCCCTCCCTTTTCAAGAATTTAAATAGAATCTCTAAAGGCTACGAATGTCTCCTAGTTTCCCTTAGCTCCCCACTTTATCTGGTACTTTGAAGTGGCACCAGCTTCATGTAACGGTTACAAACCACCAGTAAATAAACAAATTTCGTATGTGGGCCACTCACACCCTCAATAGTCTCACTCCTGCTTAGGTCATAGTAAGCACACCGTATTGATGGATGCTACTGAAAGCGAGCCATCTCTTGGCTTTGCTAGTGATTGTTAATTCTAGGCTACAACATGAAACTGACAGCTGGGAAAGGGTGTATTGCATTTGTTATTGTAGTGATAATATTGTTGGTCTTGTGTATAGCGGTAAGTGTCAATGTCACTGTAGAACTTGGCGGAACGGTTTGCTCCTTGGTACATGTGCCCATGAAACCACTGAGAACGAAGTATGTCACTGTGCAATCAGGTGCCTAGGCCCACATGCCAAGTAAGAGTTCTTGTGGCTTTGTATCTCAGTGGCCATCATCTGCTGACTAAAAGTGCATGTCCTGTATTCCCCATCTAGCAGTCATAACAATCTAGACAATCCGGATGCCACCCTCTCTGGGAAACGTACAGAACTCAAATGAGAGTGGGCGTATGCAACATTTGACTGCCATTACACCTCGGCCAAATATTATTCTAAAAACAATGAGTAAAGCTGTTAAATTCTTCTTGGATTGCAGCTTACAACACCACCCCCATTGATAATGTAGAATTTCGCACTGTTAGACTTAAAATATGTTCAGAGATGCTTTTATTTTTCCCCTCGCACCAAAAATTTGTGGTTTTGGCACTATATAATATAAGGCGTGCTATTTCGTCATGGAAGAGTATCTGTAGATGTGTGTAGTATTACAAAAATGTTGTAAGTGTGTGAGACGAATATCAACTCAAACTTTTTTAGATGATGTATAACAACCTGCCCTGAAGTGAGATGGTTATCAAGGACTCCGCCCCCCCCCCTTCCCCCCACCTCCCGCTTAACATCCTGTGATTCTGGGCAAATCACTTAATCTCCCCGTGCCTAACAAAAAAAAAATGAATGTGTCCTTGTGTAACTCAACTGGTGCTCATGTAAAGCGCTCTGATACCTGAAACCCTCGGGTCAAGTTCGCGCTATGTAAAACTCCGGGGAAAAAAACTAGCTACGAGCCAATAGAAAGTCGTTCAAGAGTGCGGGACATGCTAAAAACTGGACTTCAGATGTGTGCATGAGAAATAACCTTATACACTTACATACGGTTAAAGACTAGAGCAAGCTAAACATGTGTGATTGTTTAAAAAAAAAGAAGCTATCTGCTTGGCGCTGACCTTTAAGTCTAAATTGACATTTTCCTGTAATGCATATGGTGCGGCATCTAGTAGGATAAGATTAGCTCTTCAAGTATCCACTACCACGTGCGTGCTAAAATAGGGAAGACGCATCAGACGGCCTGCAAACTGCGTTAATCTTAGAGCGAAGGAGGCAAACGTTTCCTGGTACGATAAAGGCAGTGACGGGTGAAAATAAATGAGAATTCAGCCGTAAAGAGAGCAGCGTAGCAACAACTGAGGACTGGGAAAAGAGAGCTGGTGCGAGCACCCCGGAAGAGAATTATACCCTCGTGGCGAGTGAAAGGCGCCCCGTTTACCGAGGGCAGGGGTCGGTACCCAGGCCTTCTTTAGGAAATATGTAATGAAACTACAGGTTATTAAACCCTCAACAAACGTACCCTCACTGTTAATAAAGTTCAGGTTGTTGCAAAGAGTTGAAATTCAGGCAGGCAGGAGAAATAAAAGACGTATTTTGATGCAGCCAAGGGCGTGTTGATGAGGCCTTAATTATGCATGGTTGAAGTAATGGCCCAGAAGCTCATGCACTTTTTTTGTTGGGAGCAGACTGGAGGGGTGGGACCAGAAGCTGGCATGGCGCAATGCTGGCCAACAAGGATCATTCCCGGTAGATCTCAACTCCCCAGTTATTAAGGGTAGGCTCAGTCCCCCATCTTGTTTGGGTACTCCTTCATAACAGCAACAATTGGAATATAGTGAGCATCCATTTGCATGCACTGCCAGTTGCATGGAAGTTAAGCTGTGGATTGCGGGTTGTAAGTACATTTGGTGGGTTAAGGAACAGAGGCCTTAAGTTTTTCATGTGATTGCGTGCAGCGATGACAGGGTGAGTTAAAGGGAGCATGGCTAATGGGACTTCTTGACCAATCATGCAACCGGAGTATGTAAACATTTATTTTACCCATGTCAAACCATGTTCACTCATCCCTTCATGCAGCTATGTAGCGAGGTGCTCACCCAATTAACTACCGACTCATTATAACACACTCGCGCACACACACATTTACTCTGACACTCCCGAAATAAATAAGGATCTTAAACGACCGATCTTTTGGTTTTGTCACTACTTGTTTTTCGCGCTGCAGATATAGTTGTAGATTAAAACCTGACGATATATACCTTTCATTTGACCAGATTATGGAAAGACTTGCTGCACAACTATCCAGAGCTGAAATATTCTAAGAGCAGACGCGATAGCCAGCTGGTTGCATGCCAAGTTCTCTTTTAATGCACTTAATTAACAGGGTGTGTTTGATGGCATCTCGTTAGCTGGATCAACCTCTTTCACAGCACAAAATCAACCTAGTCGGCAAGTCCTCTTTTTGAGAGGAGTTGTCTAGCCTAGCCATGGTTGCCACCAGCAAGGGCTCATGGAATAGAAGGGAGTAGGGAAAGGTGAGTCCTCAACAGACCAGGGCCCAGCCTCTTACCTTCCTCCTGAAAACACATTGTCCTGGGCTTGGCTAGGAGGAAGATTGCCCCCCATTCTGTGACCGAATCAGGGCGGTGCAACATGGATGTTATAATCCCGCCGGTCGAAGAGACTCTTAACTTGTGTTTTTGTCCCTGCACATTAAAGCTAAAGCCCACCCTAGAGAACAGAACTTTTGGCACTTGGTGGTTTCAGCCCTGGTAGGGTTAGTTTGAGGGTCTGGCTGGGGGCAAGGGGCTGGCTTGCTGGAAGTCTAAACCTCTAGCCTTACCCCGGTTTTGTCCACTGATGGATTGAAATAATTTTCTAGGTAGGGGTATGTCTGGTTTACGCCCACGGGTGCCCCAACCAGGTGAACGGGATCGGGAGGGTCCCTGGTCATAGGTCGATGCACGTAGTTATACTGGTGCATTTTGTTGGCTGCATGAGCCTGTCTGCCTGGAAAGCACATATGTTGTTTTCCATTAATTTAGTATTTCTATGCTTACTCTGTGAAAACAAATAGTATAACCGTTGTAACTTGTCTGTTTGCTGAAAATTGTCCAGTTGGCCATATGCAAGAGAAAAGTGAGTAACTTGGGCAGTGACCTGTGTGTTTGAAGTAAAAGCTACGGCCTGAGAGAGAGATGCCAAAAAGAGGTGTGTCGATCCTGTTTGGCGCATGCTGCTTGGTTTGAGCACCACCGTATTGGTGGTGGTGGGAAATGTGATGGTGCTGGGGGGGAGACACCTATGCCGGGGCATGCTCGTAGCGAGTTGGTTAAGCACTGTTCTTTGCGTTCCTGCTGCAGTTCGGTGGGAGTGGGGTGGTGATCGGCAAAGTTTCCGATGTTGTTGGTGCGTAGCTTGGCTTGAGTTTTTTATGACCCAGGATATCCCAACAGACATCGGGCAGGAGGAGCTCATATCCAGCGCAGTTCTCAACCATTCTCCTCTGGAAATCAATCATGTTTATTGTTCAGAGTGCCCTGCTGTCGTCGCATGCTACGGCGATCAGGATTTGCCAAGCCACATCATGCCCCTAGAGGTGGATTGGACTTTGGTATGTTATCATTAACTGTGCGTGTGTACAGAAGTTGCTTAACAGTAGAGATTGTGCAAGGTAAACAGCCCCGCCATATCAACGCCTTCTCTGGTACATAAGGTGTGTGCTGGAGGTATTCACGAGATCCAGCACCCTTAGAACGCAGTGCCTGGAGCCCACCAAACATTAGCTGCTGCTTTTCAGGTGCATTAAATAAAACGGCATATCGCTGGTCGTATCCATCAATATGGGTGCATAGAGCAGAAGTGTTATATTCTAATACTTTGTTTCTGGTTTTTTAAAACCTTTACAATGTAAAACAGCAAGTGCATTTAGCAAAACAGGTGCGATTTCATGCCTTTAAGGGGAAGTCGAATTCATATATATTTAAACCAATAACCACATTGGTGAGCTACATAAGAGTATCTAGTGGGAATGTCTCGTATAAGGCAGGACAGGGTCGAATTCATACGAGATGAGCAAAAATCGATTTCATGCTTATAACCAGTGGTGCGCGCGCACCACAGAGGAGGGGGGGAGCGCGGCAGCGAGGCGAATGCGCGCTGCAGCGCGTGCTAGACACCGGTGGGAATGGGCGCGGCAAAGGCAGGACATGCGCCCGCCTTTGCCCAATTGCGTGCTGTCTTTCTTATAAAGACGCACGCAAAGCCCAATAGCCGGGGAAAACGAATCGCACACGCACGAGCGTGTGCGATTCCTAGGTCAGTTTCAAAACCCCATACAAGAGGTCTCGCGCTGCACGAGCAGGTCTGCGCACTGCAACGCTAGGCGCGAGACCTAAAAAATGACTGGTTACCTAAACCTCCACTCCCCAATCTAGTTTACATTCCAGACTATTTTGGCGAAGTATCCTGTATGCCAACCTCACCAAAAGGCTGTAAGGCTTCTATTTAGAGTTTGGCAAATTGTATATTCCGTCAAATGTGACAGTTATCCCGTCTGCAATATTACAAGTCCATTTTAGCCTTTGGCAGGCAGGTTATCCGCCACATTGTGACTGAGAATCCTCAGCATCAAACACCAAATAAGGTACTTAATCATATTGGTCATGACTTGCAAAACCATTTTTAATACTTGCACAAATGGATAGTATTTACATACATGTCAGGCAGTCGCGTCGCTGCAAGTAAGAGCGGTAGGGCGGTGGGGCTTGCTGGGGGGATTTGAGAGACGACCACAAGGGAAAATTAAATAAAGAATTAATTTTCTCTCGTGGTCGTCTCTTGAAATCCCCCTCAGCCGGCCCCACCGCCCTACCGCTCTTACCCGCAGCGGCCGCTGCTGATGTCAGTTATAAACCTTTTTCTTCTAACCCTACCTTTGTGAAATTTCAGCTTTCCAGAAAATTCATACACTCGGGCCAGGAAATAATGGTTTACTCATAATATATTTTTTTATTTTATTTTCAATTGAAAGATATTCATCATGTGAATTCTTCTCTTGTTATGGACACCCTATAAAAAATATGGGTTTTCATGGATGAATGCATTCTGTACCAATTACTCCTAGATCTTTCAGATGTGAACTTGCTAGTGCAGGGAAGTGTGGGAAAGGCATGGGAAATGCTTGTGAATGCTCACAAGGTTAGCAGTGCTTCAAAAGGCATGTACTGATTACCCCCACTTCTTTAATATGAAGTGAGCATCCACACTTCACACCAGGGGTTCAATACTTTTAATGGAAGAGCATGGGCACCCTTCAATATCAAAGAGGCTCCAATATATATTATATTTCCTTGTCTGGGAAGAATGCCCACTGCATGTGGCGGCTGTGAAAACAATCTGCATTTTATGGGTAACAGCTGGACGTCTGTGAATTTGACCCTTTGTCATTATAGGTCATCACATAGAAAATTATTTCTTAATTGTTCTTATTGTGGTACTCCCCTTCCAAAAGGGTTAGAGCTGTCCTACTCACCAGGGTTGCAACAGTAAACATGTTTGTAGTCTGGAATATTTTGTACTGAATATTGAGTTACAAGAATGTTGTTTCCAAAATATCAAGGATCAATATATCGAAGAGGTAAGTGCATATTAATACATATAAATTCACTATTCAGAACTCCACATCTACGTAAATTAAAGATATATTGTGGAGGTACAAATATGTGAAGTTAAGTAAAGAAATCTATATTTACCCATATAAACTTACCACAATATTTGTGTGACTCAATATTAAGTACAGGTTATTTTGTACTTACACCGTAAACATAAACTAACCTGCATGCAATTCAATCACAGCATTATGAACTGTTATTATAAGGTGATTGTAAAGGTTGGTTGTTCTAAGCCCATCCTTGGAAGTCAAGTCAGCAGACTTCCAGGGGTAGCACAAGTGGCATCATGCACCTTTCAGCATACAAGGACATCACAGATTTAACTCCTTGCCCCACTTCCCCAAGCTTCTAAATAACTTCATATTTGCTTCTGAGGAGTCAAACTAAGAGTAGAGAGAAGAACTACAGACGTTAGACAGTGCTGTTAGAATCCTGTTGGGATTAGCAGTATCAGGGGCAGTGTCAAGGGTACCAAAGAGTAAACCAGGCATAGTGCATGTTACCCTCAGTAACTCCCAGTTGATGTTTAGGAAGGCCTTCAATATTAGTCCCAGGAAAGCTATTGAGATCCACTTTGTGGTTTCCACCAAAATGTATACATAACTTTAGTTGTTTCATCCAGTAATTCCAAAAAAGAGCAGTATTGGCTCTAACTGACCACGCAGACGTTTTGTATTGTTAATATGTATGTAATAGCACTCAACCTTCTAATGGTCCTACTGTTCCAAAACCATAAACAAAAGTGAAAAACAATATATAAAAGGGAGTGCTTAGGAAGTCTGATGTTTTTACTGAAAGTTCAATTAATCACATATTAATCCAGCTTATTCAAACATATGAATTCTTCATATAGATCCAATATAACACAGGAGCCATGATATGATATTCCAAAAAAGATTTTCTTTATTCTTTACAACATCAAATTGCAGCCCAGCCAACAGGTTTCATGCCGACAAGGGACTTCATCAGGGTTTAGAGATTTTTTAGTGTTTCCTTGTGGGCAAGTGTAAGCCACACAGAAGAAGAGGGCGCTGAATAGTGGTATCACCCAAAGCTCATTAACAATTCCTTATTGATTCTTCCTGGATTAGTGTAAACCAGAGAAGGGAGAAGGCTGAATATCTGTATTCCCAGTGGGACCTGCCAGGTTAAGCAGAAAGACTCGGCATCTCATCCAACCGAAGCCTTCGCATGCTTGTGTGGCTTTCACTTTGTTTCATCCAGTGATAACTGCACACTGCAAAAATACAGATCTATTTTATTAGCCCAACCTTTCCAGCTCTGTTGTTTCTTCTATGTTTTAGGTATAAAATGTCACTCATCATGGATTGCACAAATTAGATGTTTATTAAGTATTGTCTCAGCATAGTGCGAATCCCCGCTGATGAAGAAGAAATTATTACTAATTGTTGTGTGCTTGCTTTTCAGCTTGTGGGGGTGTGCAATCTGGGGAAGGGGTAATTGGCTCCCCTTACTACCCCAATGCTTACCCCCATGGTAAGATCTGTGAGTGGATCATTTCCCAGCCTGAAGGAGAAGTCGTCCGCCTCACCTTCACTGGTTTCAGCATGGGGAACCTCACTGACTGCGGCTCTGGATATGTAGAGGTACTCCTAGAATCACAACAACTTGCATCATTTTATACATTTGTGTGGAACACAACATACTTTGTATTTAATTGTGATTATCATAGAACAAACAGGAAATTACTATTTGCACTGAAATAAAAAACAAATGACAACCATGTGAATATAATATGACCATGTTCACAGGGACATGTAAACCTAGCATGATTTGCTCACTGTTACTTGATTAGCATTGGTACCTACCCAAGAAATCATTTAAAATTGGTGATATACTATATAAATACAGGAGTAACATACTGACAAGAGATAGTAACATGAAGTGGCAAGAAGAAATGGAGACCTGTCATGCGATTGAAGGTCCCTTCTTTCTCCTCTACCTTCCGCTCTTTCTCTCCTGGGTCTGGTGAAGGAGCACCAGAGTCATCCACATGATCCTGTTACATGTCATGTGATTTTCAACATTGACCAAATTTGGAGCAGTGTGGGATGAACGCAAGCAGAGGGTTTGTCATGCGAAGGCTGTTTTAAGATCCAGCCACACTCCTAGGAGTTGGCAGAATTGTGCATGCTGGTGGATGCAATCTATGGCTGATTCATTCAACAATTTAGTTGGAAATGATTTCATTGTTAGAGCTTGCTTTAATGATCAAGCATGGTTGTCCTCAATACTTAATCTAATTTGGTGATTGCAGGAGGTAGGCACTTAATGTTTTGGGCAGCAGAACATATTTTTCTTAATCAGACTTTGACCCAGAGTAAAAGAGAGAAAGGCAGGTACTGGATCAAAAAAGCTGAAAGTGCAATATCGGGAAACAGAGACAAACAGAAAAAACAAATATGAAAAAGAATGTGCAGGAGTGAGCTAAAGAACGGTTGTGTAGAATAGTGGACAAAAGAGGCATGAGGTGAATCAAAACTTTGCCACCTCGGTAGTCAGAAACTCAGAGCATTTGGCAGTAGGCTCCAACAGAGATATTTTGGGCCTTAGACTTATTTTCTTTTTACAAATTACAAATTAATTTTGTTGTTAGGAGGCAAAAACATTGAACATTTGTTTTTAGAGGGTAAGGAGGCCAAGCTTTGTATGTGGTGAAGATGTGCCAGGGCGCACAGATGGTCTGGTGATTTTTTAATCTGGAAAGACGAACATCATTTTAATTGAAGGCAGGAATCATTACTGAGGGGTTTAAGCATGTGAATGCAACAACCAAATCCTGAGGATGATCATGGGTTCGCCGGATGTAGCCATTAGCAAACAAAGATTGAAACATCTATTTTAATTTGGAAATGGCGTCGCATAGGTAATCCATTGGTTTGTTGTCCGGGAGCATGTTATGTCCTCAAGGGACAAAGGGTCTGATGTTGTGGCTTTCTTTTGACCTCGCCCCCCAATAACTACAGGTATTATTAACATTTGGGTTGTTGTAAGTTCTGCGTCCCAAGTGGCAAGAACACACATGTTGTCTGAAAGTGTTTAATATTAGCTTATGTATGGCATTAAAACACTTATATTTATGGGTTGGAATATCACATTGTATTGAGATGGATGTATTATTTTCATGTAAAAAAGTTGGTCAATTGTCAATATATAAACAAGAATCCAAGTCATTTTCTCTGTTATATACTTGTAACAGTAATTAACTGAGCATGTGAAAGCTCGTATTTAGGTCTCGCCTACAGGTAGCTTTTAGTTATCTTTTTTCAGAAGACCTATTGTCGACTAACATACCAAGAGTTACAGTGTGCTTTGGGCTGACCACTTGCTTACCAATGATCGACTTTCATGTCAGTCTCATTAGCTTGCTTCTTATTTCATGTCCATTCAAGCTTTTGTTATATTTTTCCATCCCCTTGAGCTTAACTTCTTTACCATCCTTTTGATTTGATGTCTTGTATTCTTCCACTACTCACAACATTTTACTTTTTCTTTCAGCACTCCAGGAGAGTGCTTATGTTTTGATGCTCTGTCAATTCTGTGCTGCTTTCCGCCTCAAATACCCACCCCGATGCGCCCCATATTGCTCTCTCCTCCTCTCACCCCTTCACGTCCATTGCTTCCTGCAGTCCAATTTTTTCTGCTTCCTATTATCTTTCTCTTTCCTCTCTCTGCTTCAATCTCTTCTGTTGCTAACCCATCACTCCTTGTTACCCCTGTGGCCTAGACATATTCCTCACATGCTCCCTCAACCTGGTCTCCTGTTGCCCCCCCCACACCTCTCATTGAGGTCCTTCAAAAAAAAAAAATTCTATTTGTTGAAGGGTCAGGCAGCTCCTAGCTCCTTCCAGCAATTTGTTTTGCTTTAGACAGCCTAAATGCGACAAATATGCTCTAGGACTCACTGATGACATTTAAGTAGGTCAAAACCATTATGGCGTTGCTTGTGTTCACAACTGGAGGGAACCTGGCCTGTCCGGTCGGGATGGAATGTTCCCATGGTCTGAAATGCGGCCAGCAAAAATATAAATATATATATATTGCAGAATGACCCTGTGTGTTACAGACCTATATCATTGATTGATGCAACAGCAAAGGTCTTGGGTAGGGTCCTCCTTGCACGACTAGAAGAGTGGGCCTCATCTAAAGGGGTTTTATCAAATACACTATATGGTTTTAGAAGGGGTATGGGCATGACTGAACAATATCTCAATCTGTCCCTGATAGTTAGTAAGCACGTGAAGTCCATGAAGAGCTCCATCCATCTGGCCTTCATGGAATTGTCTAGTGCTTTGGACACCGTAAATCGGGACAAATTGTGGGCTATGATGGAGGATATGGACGTAGAAAAAGCACTAGTAACCCTTTTACGTAGGCTCCACACAAATACAACGGCGACCGTAAGATATGGTAGCAAAGGGGAAAAGACACAACCTATTTTTTCTATGGAGGGGGTCCATCAAGTATGTATCTTAGCCCCTTTTATATTTCCTATTTATACTAATGGGTTGGAGGCCTTTTCATTAAAAAGCGAGCTTGATTCCCCAGAATTGGTAGGAATTTTGTCCCTCTGCTTGCATACGCAGATGATATTGTGCTGTTTGCAAGAACAGCGGAAAGCCTGCAAAAATCTCTTGATGCCGTCACAGAATTTATGACATTGCTTGATTTAAAAGTTAACTGCAATAAATCATATATCATGGTCTGTGGTCCTCGGACCACAAAATCCAAAACCTTTGTCATTCAGGGGAAGGTGATAGAAAAAGTCAGTAACTTTTCGTATTTGGACAATTTATTTAATGCACAGATTAAATGGGATCCTCTTTTGACTGTTAGAGCACAGCAGACAAGCAGGGTAGCGGATGCACTTTTCCGGTTTGCATCCAAGTTGGGGGAAAAACCAGTGAAACAATTACTAACCCTCTACAGAGCCAAATGCCTCACTATAGACACCAACGGGGCAGGTGTATGGAGATATAATAGATGTCAACAGCTCCAAGTAGTTGAGAATGATTTTACTAAAAGACGTTTGATGGTACCAAAAAGCGCCCCTACATATTTTTGTCATGCAGAATTGGGCTTAGAGTTCGTAGATGACCGCATTGGTTTTGCCCCGCTGTTCCTATGGGCTAAGATTTGGCTTTCAGAGGATTTAGCGTTCTCAAGAGATTTTATAAACGATTTCATTATTGCCCACAGTCTCAACAAGATCCCCTGGTTTCATTACTTGAGAGACATGTTCTTAGAGCTAGGTCTAGGACATTTTTATGATAATCCCCAGAATATTCCCCCAAACGCCAAAAAGACCATCAAACTAGCATTTCTAAACAAGGGTAAAACACGCAATCAGCAGCTCCTAGGTTATCCTGGAGGTTATCCCCCTGTTTTGGCTAACCCGGAGTTTTATTTAACTTTTATTTTAAACCCTCAGACCAGATTTTATCTTACTAGATTTCGATTAAGCACGGTGCACTTTCTGGTAGCGTTTCCTAGCCAAGGAGGATGGTCCGATAAACTCACGCCCTGCCCCTGTGACAATTCATTGAAACAAAGCACACTGCACTTTATTTTATTTTGTGCACTTTATAAGTCAGTGAGAATTAGATTTTTTCTCCCTTTGTTAAGAAATCTTCGCCCGTGTACGTACAGTGCAGGTTTTAACTATCTATACTCACTGGCTTCCAGTGATATCTGTATAGCAGTAGCTAATTTCATCAGGGGTGCCGCTGTAATGAGAAAGCGTTATGAGTAATACTATGACCTAGCTGGCCAGCAAATGACATCACCAAGCCAAACTGTTTTGTATAAAGAGAGGACTGGTCGAGTTTGGACTTGACAAGGACCCACTTTTAATGTTTTGTTATGTCCTATTCTTAATATTCTAATTTATTGTTCTTAATGATTTTTGGTTACTTTGATATGTCAGTCTAGTTCCTGAGACTTATTTTATCTTCTACTGCATGATTACGATATTTACATGGAATGTTATTCTGTCTGCTAAAGTCTCTTATGAATTGTATTTTTTAATATTGTGCACTGTTATGGTTCTTTTGAATCGAAATAAAGTTACTTGACTGACTGACTGACAGTGTCCACTCTGTCGTTTTAGGATTCCCAGGTATAAGAATTCCTTGGAAATTTGGTCACTAATAACCTTGCCCCCATTTGACACATCCCTGCAAAACCTTCCTGACGTGTTGCTCTTTCTACCTTGGTGGAGGGTGGAAAGCTTCATGGCAACTGGTCAAGGCAGTGCAAAAATAAAAGGGGGGTCACAAAATGCGTTTTTCCACCACTGCATTTTCCATAGACTTTTGAATAACACTTAGCTCGAAAACAGCGGAACGGAATTAGATGAAACATGGCAGGATTAGACATTATGGTACAGAGACGATCCTTTTGGGTACTACAGGTTAGTAGGATAAATATTTGGTAAATTGTAAGGCATTTTAACCTAGTAATATCTACTTTTTGGTTTATTTTCGTGCAATTTTGCTGTATTTCATGGAAGTACTGCGGTACATGGCGATGACAAGTCAATATGTGACTGGCTAGTGACTGGCCTTACAAACAAGCGTTAAAGGCAGCCATGTTGTTTTTAGGTATAGTTTGCCTGTGTTCTGCATTTCCCCCTTAGATGTAGGTAAGTATTAGGTTTGATATTTTTCCCCTACCTATTACCACTTCATTAAAGTGGTAATAGGTAGGTAAAAATATTAATAAGTTTCTAAAAACATTTTTTTTAAAATGTACAGAGTACAGCAGTACTGCCTTGGGAGTACTGCGGTGCCAAAAATAAATTTGAAAAAATTGTAAAATTTTAAATATACCTTAGTACCCTCTATTTTACAAATATAGACACTACAGTGTATTTTCAATTGTTAACATATTTAAATCTTCAGTAAAAATTCTACGCAGTACCGCAATAATACCTGAAAGCTACTGCAATACTTAAAAATGTTTTTTTTTTTAATGAGCAGTTTTCCCTAAACTGCTGTAAAAATATATAGAAAATTATAAATACATTTCTCTACCTATTAACACTTTAATAAAGTTTTTATAGATAGGGAACAACAATAAAACCTACAACTTACCTAGATCTAATACCCTAATCCAGAATTCAACAAAATGCAGAATGCAGACAAAATGTCCTGAAAACAACATGACTGCCATGGAATGACCTTTGGTAAACACAGCCATCAGTCAATCACATACTGCCTTATCATGTGCATGCACTATGGTGTCCCGCAAACTTACCATGGTAAACTGCGGGACAACATATAACAAAGTATTTTCAAAATTAAAACGTTAACTCTACCTACACTATTCACACATACTGCCAACAATTACCATTTGCACCAAATAATCTATTTTCCTCCCACATTAAATCTACATCCCTTAACACACTTTCATGCTACGTCTGTTTCAATTACCACACTCCAATGTACACCACTCCACTCTATGCCTCTCCACTCTACGCCACTCCACTCTACACTATTACAGTCTATGGCACTCCACTCTACATCACTCCATTATATGCAACTTCCGTCTACCTTAATCCACTGTATACCACTCCGCTCTATGCCTCTCCACTCTATACCACTACACTGTACACCACTACACTCTACATTACTCCATCTTATGAAACTCTAGTGTAAGGCAAAACACTGTACATCCTTCCATTCTATACTACTCCACTGTACACTATTTCACTGTACACAATCTACTCTACGACACTACACTCTATGCTATTCCTCTGTATGCCACTGCACCTCATTCCACTTCAGTGTATACTGCTACACTGTATACCGTTCCTCTGCATGCCACTGCCCTTAACACCACTCCACTGTACACCACTCCACGTTACTCCACTCTATGACAAACCACTGTACCCTAGTACACTGTACATCACTCCATTCTATGGCACTACACTCTATGCCACTCTACTCTATGCCAGACCACTCTACTGTACTACACTCTATGCCATTCCACTGTATGACACTGGCTCTACCCCACTCTACTCTATGCTATTCCACTACATGCCACCTCACTCTATGTCACTACACTGTACGCCAGTAACACTCAACGTTATTCCAGTCTACAGCACTCTACTGTATGCTACTCCACTCTATGCCATGCCAATCTATGCCATTCCATTCTACTCCATTCCACGCTATTCCACTGTATGCCACTGCACTCTCCACCACTATAGTCTACCCCACTACTCTGTACCCGGCTCACACTTTACAACATTCTAATACAATATTCCACTACACCGTACGCTAATCCACTCTACCCCATTCCAGTTTTACACTGTTCCACTGTACCCCAACACACTGTACCCTACTCCACTCTACTTTACGCTACCCTTCCACACTCTACCCTTTTCCACTGTATGAAACTTCATTCTGCACCACTCAAGTGTACACAATTCCACTATATGCCACTCCACTCCCTGTCACTACACTGTACACCAGTAACACTCAACATTACTCCACTCTACACCACTCCATGGTACGCACCTCCACTGTATGCCACTCCACTCCACTCTACGACACTAGACACTACCCTATTCCACTGTACGCCACTCCACTTTATATCACTCAAGTCTACGCCACTCTACTCTATGCCACTCTATTCTATGCTAGTTCCCTCCATGCTATTCCGCAGAATGCAACTCCATTCTCACCACTAAACTTTACGGCACTACACTCTACACCACTCCACTATACATTATTCCACTCTACATCATTCCACTATATGACACTCCACTATATGCTTGTCAACTGTACGCCATTCTACTCTACCCTATTGTACTGTATGCCACTCCACTGTACCTCACTCCACTGTATGCCAATCCACTCTATGCCACTGCACTCTACCCTCCTCCACTGTACACTATTACACTCTACCACACTATACTCTATGCCACTCCTGTGTATGCTATTCCACTTTATGCCACTACACTGTACCTCACTCCACTCTACGCCACTCCACTCTGCAACACTCCACTGTATGCCACTCCACTTTATGCCACTCCGCTGAATGCCACTCTACTCTACAATATTCCGCTGTATGCCACTCCACTCTAACACACTCCAGTACACGCTACTGCACTGTACCCCATGCCACTGTGTGATATTTCACTGTATGCTGCTCAACTGTACGATACTCTAGTCTAACCCACTCCACTGTACACTACTACACTATACGCCAATACACTCTACACTGTTCCACTATACGCAACTTCATTGTACGACACTCCACTCTATGCCATTCTACTGACTGCAACTCCACTCTCTGCCACTCTACTGTACGCCACTCAAATGTACGCTATTCCACTGTACTTCACTCCACTGTATTCCACTCCTCGAATCTACCATACTCCACTATATACCACTCCAGGCTACGCCACTCCACTCTATGCCACTGGACTATACTCCACTGTACACTATTCCTCTGTATGCTGCTCAACTGTTCAAACCTCCAGCTTATGCCACTCCACTGTACACTACTACACTATAGGCCAATACACTCTACACTATTCCACTGTAAGCAGCTTCACTTTACAATACTCCACTCTGTCATTCCAATCTATGCACTTGACTCTATGCTACTCCACTGTACGCCACTCTAATATATACTATTACACTGTACGCCACTCCACTGTACCCGCTTAATTGTACCCCACTCCACTATATGCCACTCCACTCTAAGCTTCCCAGTCAACACTGCTCCACTCTACTCCACTCCACTGTATGCCTCTCCAGTCTACACCACTGCTCTGTCTATCACTCCACTAAACACCACTCTGCTCTACGAAAATCCACTGTATGCTATTACCTTGTACATCACTCCATTCTACGGCACTCCACTGTATGCCACTCCACTCTACACCACTACACTGTACGACACTCCATTCTATGCCACTCTAGTGTAGACTATTCCACAATATGCCACTCCGCTCTGTCACTACACTGTACAGCAGTAACACTCAATGTTCTTCCACTACACTCCACTGTACACTAGTTCACTGTATGCACTCCACTCAACACCACTCCAATCTCCGCCAGTACACTCTACCCCATTCTACTGTATGCCACTCCACTCTAGAACACTGCACCCAATGCCACTTACCAGTACACTATTACACTGTACGCCACAACAGTCTACCCCACCCCACTCCACTCTACCCTACTCTACTATACATCACTACACTATGGTATTCCACTCTACAATACTGCACTATATGCCAGTACACTATACACCACTACACTGTACGCCACTCCACTCTATACTGTTCCGCTGTATGCCACTACAATGTACTTCACTCCATTTCATGCCACTGTACTCTACGCTACTCCATTGTACGCCACTCCTCTCTATGCTATTACACTCTTCGCCGCTCCACTCTACCCCACTTTAGTTTACACTATTCCACTGTGTGCCACTCCAGTATATCCCACTCCATTCCACGCTATTCCAATGTATGCCACCCCACTCTATGCCAGTCCGCTCTACAACACTCCACTGTACGCCACTCCACTTCATGCCACGCCACTCTACTCTACGCTATCCATTGTACACCACTTCACTTTAACACACTCCAGTCTACACAACTGCACTGTACACCACTCCACTGCACGCTAGTCCATGTATGCTGCTCAACTATTCAACACTCCAGTCTATGCCGCTCCATTGTACGCTACTACACTATATGCCAATACACTCTACACTATTCCTCTGTATGCAACTCCGCTGTATGATGCTCCACTCCATGCTATTCCACTCTATGCAACACCACTTTATGACACTCCAGCATACATCACTCTAATATATGGAATTCCACTGTACGCCACTCCAATGTACACCAATCCACTCAATGGCGCTCTAACCCACTCTACTCAATGCCACTCCACTCTATGACACTCCAGTCTATGCTACTGCACTGTACACCACACCTCTGTACGCCACTGCACTCTACATCACTCCATTGACACCACTTCACTGTATACCACTTGACTCTGCACCAATCCACTCTACCCTACTTCACTCTACCCTGTTCCAGTGGACGACACTCCATTCTATGCCAATCTATTCCTCTATATGCCACTCTGTGACACTATGTCACTATACTGTATGCCAGTAAAACTCAATGTTATTCCACTCTACACCCCTCCACCGTACACTACTCCATTATATGCCACTACACTCTGCGCTGTTCCACTGTACTCCCACCCACTCTAAAACACTCCACTCTACACTACTGCACAGTACGCTATTTGACTGTATACCCCTACAGTATAACCCACTATACTCTACCCCGCTCCACCCTACAACACTCCACCCTATGGTATTCCACTGTACAGCACTACACTGTACGTCACTCTGATCTATGCTATTCCACTTTGCGCCACTGAACTGTACCTCACTTCACTCTATGCCACTCTACTGTACGCCACTCCACTCTACACTGTTGTAAACGACACCACTCCACTCTACCCCCACTCCAGTGTATTCTATTCCACTGTCTGCCACTCCAGTATACACCACTCCACTATATTCTGTTCCACTGTACGCCACTACATTTTACCTCACCCCACTCTACACCAGTCAACTGTACAACACTACACTGTACTCCACTCCACTCTATGACACTCCACTGTATGCCACTCCACTCTATGCTATTCTACTGTACCCCACTCCACTGTATGCCCCTGCACTGCATACCACTACACTGTATGCCCATCCATACTGCACTATTACACTAAACGCAACTTCACTGTACGTCACTCCACTCTATGCTATTCCACTCTATGTTACTCCACTGTATGCCACTCCATTGTATGCCACTCCACAGTATGCCACTCTACTCTACACCACTCTACTCTACACCACTCTTCTCTATGCCACTTTACTCTACCCCACCCCACTCCACTCTAAGCCACTCCACCATACGCTACTCTACTCTGTGCCACTCCACGGCACTCCAGTCTATGCCACTTCACTCTACACTAGTCACCTACATGCTATTCCACTATACGCTACTCCACTCTCGCTACTGCACTCTATGCTATTCCAGTCTATGTCACTCCACTCTTCGCTATTGTACTGTTTACCACTACGCTGTACACAACTCCACTCTATGCCACTGCACTCTACACTGTTCCACTGTATGCTATTTCACTCTACCGCACTCCAGTCTATGCCACTCCACTCTTCGCCATGCTACAGTACGCTATTCTACTGTGCGCCATTCCACTCAATGCTACTACACTCTACAATACTCCATTCTATGCTAGTCCGTTCTACACCACTCCATTCTTAGCCACTCCACTGACCTGCAATTCTCTGTACAATACTCCAGTCTACACCACTCCAATGAATGCTATTCCACTGTACGCCTCTCCACAGTACCACATTCCACTCTACTCACTCTAGAACACTATACTCTACGACAGTATACTTTGACACTCTCCTCCACTCTATTGTACCACACTCCACTTACTGACACTACACTTGATGACAGTAATCTTTATGATTTCAGAAACATTTTTATTAAAACAAAACATTGAGAGTCAATGAAAAAACCAAAGGTTAAATCTTTGTTAGGACAACTGTATTTATTCTTTCTATATAAACCAAATGTGAAATAAACAACAATTAGAAATTCTTCACTTATAGTTATACATTGAATTTATAATTGCACACCACCTTTAACTTAATAGAACTTTCTTTATTCTAATATATTTCTAAACTTATAAGTAATACCTTTAATTTATAATTTACACAACACCTTCAAATTATTATAACTCATGCACCTCCATACATAGGGGTCGATTCCGATTCGGGCCGGAAAAAGCACCGACCGACTCGGATCCGGAAAAAATACCGACCGACACGTACCAGTGGCGCCCGACACGCCAAGTACGATGCAAGCCGCGATAAATCCGACCGACACGTCAGGAAACCAAGCCGACCGACCGACCCGCTCGGAAAATAGCAATCCGGCCGGAAAAACACGCGAATCCAACCGACCGACACGCACCCGGAACAAATCCGACCGAATCGTACCCGCCAACTCCAACCTGCAAAGTACGATGCAAGGCGCGAAAACACGACCGAGTCGGACGGAGGACAAGCCGTACGACCGACACGCATACAAAACCGAGCCGAAGCAACACAATACACCGCGACCGACGCGTACGCAGCATACAAAACTGCACAAACACAGCGTGAACGAAACGGAAAACACCGTACGAGACCAATGCACGGTCCGACTCGGTCACAAGAACGTTTCCAACATACACAAACAGCACAAAGGAAAAATCAACCAAAAAAAGGCCAAACAAGCAATTACCAAGCCAATAAATACTGGGGGGGTGGGGACAGAGAACAAAGACACACCCACAACTCCACCTATATAAAGGACACAAATCACTACCATGAGCCTTTGCAAATGCCATTTCACTGCCAGCACCCAAGAGAAAGCAACCACACACCCACAGCTCATCCCTCACACAAGCCACACACCATCAGCACACCAACAAATACCTACCTCACATACACCCAGCAAAACACACACTCACACACCCTCACCTGCACACCAACACACACATCACTCACCATCACCACCCATCACCATGCCCCCCAAGAAGAATCCCAAGTTCCTAGATTGTGAATTGGAAGTCCTGGTAGACGAGATCCTCAGGGTGGAGCCACAGCTGTTTGGCACACTGGTCCAACAGACCCCCATGTCGCAGAAAACCAAGATGTGGGAGAGGATCATCAACAGGGTGAACGCCCAATCACCATGTCGGCGCACAAAGACCGACATCCAGAACAGGTGGTATGACGTGCGCAGGAGGGTCCGGGAGCTGCTCAAGAAAGACTACATCAACAGCCAATACACCGGCAGTGGCCCTCCTGCCAAGCCAGTATACCTCAGGCCCTGGGAGGAGAAGGTGCGGGCCATCCTTCCGCCAGTGAGCGTATATGGACTAGAGGACATCCCAGAGCCTGGTGAGTACACAACAAATGTACACAATAAACTGCCACAAAACACACACATCACTGTCAAGGGGAGAGTCAAACCATGCACTCATAGCAATTACACAGCAACTAGAACAGAATCATCCCAAAATGTGTATGTCAGTCAGATAAACACAACACATGCCATCAAAAAAGTCACATCCAACTGTGCCAACACATGTACAAACACAACCACAACTACAGCTAGGCAGTGGCACAAATAGAACTAACACACACATCCACACATGTAGCCACCACAACAACACCAACACACAGTGAAGACCACTCAAAGGAAGGAATTCTGTGTATGCTGGCCAAGTCAGTGTAGCCAATAGCATCATGGGAGTCGCACTCACACATATTGCCCCCCCCACAACTGTCCCATCAACACCACCCTGAACCATGCTCACATCACAGGGAGTGGAGAAGGACTCACAAGATGGCTGACACTGGCTACTGCTGTGGGGAGCACAAGGCTCTGCTGCCAACTGTGCACCAACAAACAGCAGGACACCACTGACTGACATCCTGAGAGACAACTTACACTCCCTGCAATGCAAGCACGTTCCATGGTGGGATATCTGGCTGGCTGGCTGGGTGGGAAGGGGGACTTGCAGCACTGACCATAGTCACCAGCACCTCCCCTCACACCCCCCCAACACAAACTCCACAGTACCCACCTGGTAGAATGCAATGCCCTCCATCCTAACACAAGATCCCACAAAGCACCACCACCCTGGGTTATGTTGTGTGAAGCACAGGGACACTCTTGGGACTCTTAGCCAAACAACTGCCAGGACAACACTCCCAGCCATCCTGTCAGCACAGCCAGCCCACCCCACAGGGAAGCAGAGTCAAAGGAAGGAAGCATGGGCATGCTGGGAAGGGGGGTGGAGGCAATAGCATGATGGGAGTCGTAGTCACAGACATTGCTCAGCCTCACAACTGGCCCATCAACACCACCCTGAACCATGCTCACATCACAGGGAGTGGAGAAGGACTCACAAGATGGCTGACACTGGCTACTGCTGTGGGGAGCACAAGGCCCTGCTGCCAACTGTGCACCAACAAACAGCAGGACACCACTGACTGACATCCTGAGAGACAACTTACACTCCCTGCAATGCAAGCACGTTCCATGGTGGGATAACTGACTGGGTGGGTGGGTGGGTGGGAAGGAGGTCTGGCTGTCAACCAAACACAATCAATGCAGACCATGTTCACACCCCAGAGAATACATAGAAATGCCCAAATAATGCAGGACAATGTGCCACACCAATATCAACCCCTGACTGTGACGACTTAGGACAATACAATGTACAGGCCCGCACCCCGAGGCACAGTCACAACTGTCAGGTGTGTCAACCACTGATGCCTGCAGAAACATGACATACATTGTTTGTGTCTCCCAAAAACAGGTGATGATAGGGACACAGCAGCAGACGCTGAGGAGTCCCAGTCCCAGGCTCAAGAGGATGCCGAGCTCACTGGCGTCGTACAGCCTCTGTCCTCCTCGGACGATGAAGAACAACCTGGCACATCCGGTGCAAGTCAACATGCTGCACCAGCAGGACCACCAGCTGCAGCACCAGCAGGTCCACCAGCTGCACCCCCTGCACCCACCCCTCCAACGACTGTCACCACGAATACCATCCCTGCCGACATGGACAGAATAAGGAACAACACCAGCGCAGTGACCCTGGACCAACCTGGGGCCATGGACACCACCACCACCACCAACCCCCAAGGTGGACCAGGGTTATCTGTGCGTGCAACTGCACACACTGCACATGTCAGCAGGGGTGGTGGGAGGGGTGGGAGACAGAGGTCGCTGCTTGCAGACGTTGCTGGTGTGCATGAAGACCCACAACTGGTACGCATAGCTGATGCGTACCAGTCCAGCACCGGAGAGCTCAGCCAGGTAGTGGGGCTCCTCAGAGACATCAAACAGCAGCAGGCTGCCCATCATGCCCGCTTGGACTCCCACATGTCCCATGTGGAGTCACACATGTCACGTGTGGACTCCCACATGTCACGTGTGGACTCCCACATGACCCGCGTGGAGTCCAAGTGGGATGTACTACATGAGATGACGGCGGTGCACAGGGACATTTTACAATGCCTCCGCCAGATGAACAGCAACCAGTCCACACCTCCCTGTGTGCCAACAACATCTGGTACCGAACAAACTGCAACTGCCACAGGGAGGGAGGAGGACTCTGGCGGAGAGTCCCCTGCACCGCAGCAGCCTGCACTTGAGGGCCCCCCCCCAAGAAGAGGGGTCGTCCGAGGAGGGGAAAGTGAGAGGCTGATGGCCAAGCGCAACTCCCAGGAAGCCTGAACCTGTTCTGGATTTTCGCCTTTGTGCACAGACTGTTCACCCTGTTGATGGCAACACTACTCCCACACATTGCATGGGGAGTACAAGTTGGAACAATGTGTCAGACAACTGTGGCCCCGATACTGGGGATCCTGTCTACCTGGACTTTCTATTCATCTAGGAACTTGGGATTGCAAGATTCATGTACAGCACAATCCATCCTATGCACTATTATCACAGATGTATCACAATAAACACAATAATACACCATACTTGCCTCTGTCGTGATTCCAACGTGGGTACTGTTATGGGGATGATGAACAACAAAATTACACTGTGTATGCGAACTGCAACAGCAAGGACAACACAGGCATGTGAGTACAGGCAACGTGACACATATGAGGGAGACACACCACCAGGGCTACACAACACATACACACCTAGGCCATCTGACTCATTGCCTACACTGATGTTGCCAGGGAAGACGGTGCAATGCACAGACACCACACCCATTCCCAGTTGTAGTCAAGTAGCCCACAGGTGCAGTAAGCAAATGGCAGTCAAATGTGTGACCACAGACAACGCACATCACTAAGTGAAGCACAGGTTTATTACACAGTAGCAACATGCCGTAACCACTACAGATGCAAGGTAACCCCACCTGGTAGCGGGCACACAGTCAACAACTGTAGACAGAAGGAAGTCCATGGGTGTGGCGCACATCACCTGTAGGGACACAACTGCTACCAGCCTGGATGTGCAATCACGTTGTCGGTGGACACAGTTGACCAAACGAATCTGAAAGTACCCTGTGAAGGACAGAAATGACACACAGTCAAAAGCAATGGAGTACAGGACAGAACAGCAAAACTCATGCACAATACATGTTACAAGATACCCACCCAGAACCAAGTTAGCATGTCAACACTGTTGGGGAGTACAGCCCACCTGTCACCACACATCGCAACACACATCCAGTCAAGTAGCCCATGGACACACTCCAACAGCACCAGAGCACCACCCACACATCATGCCAACTCACATCATTCACATGACACCTCAGGATACTCACATTCAGCTAAAGAAGTTGGTGATGAGCTGTGTGCGGACATCACCATCACCATCATCATCATCATCGTCACTGGCATCGTGGTCCAGGCCAGGATCCTCCACAGGTGGCGGATGTTGGTCATCGTCATCCTGGATGAGAGGCAACTCCTTCCGCACTGCCAGGTTGTGGAGCATGCAGCAGACGATGATAATCTTGCACACTTTCGCAGGGGCATATGGGAGGGACCCTCCGGTCTTGTCCAGGCAGCGGAAGCGGCTCTTCAGGAGACCAAAGGTCCGCTCAATCACTCTCCTGGTCCGACCATGTGCCTCATTGTAGCGCATCTGGGCAGGTGTCACAGGGTTCCTGAGGGGTGTCAGCAACCACGGCATGTTGGGGTATCCCGAGTCACCTACGGACAGACAAGTGCACATCAGCTGACTTGGAAAAGTGGGCGGAATACTACAGATCAGATCACACACAATGGCACAAAGTCAGTACACACCGACAAGCCAGGCACGCTGGTTCTGCATCTGTGCCATCAACCTGGGGATGCGACTACTCCTCATCACAAAGGCATCGTGTGCTGAACCAGGGAAACGGGCACACACGTGTGTGATGGTCATGTCTGCAAGACACACCACCAGTGCATTGACCGAGTGGTAGTGCTTGCGGTTCCTGTAGGCCTGCTCCTGGGCCTGTGGTGGTACCAAAGCCACATGTGTCCCATCAATGGAGCCAATTACATGCGGCATCCTCCCCAGGGCATAAAAGTCACTCTTCACGTCAGTGAGTCGTCGCAGTCTAGGGAAATAGATGTACCGGTTCAGGAAGAGCAACATTGCCGCCAAGAAATCGCGGAGCACACGGCTGAACATGGTCTGTGACATCCCACCAGCAGACGCCACAGTATGTTGGAAGGTACCGGTGGCAAAGAAGTGTAGGGCTGCCATCACCTTCACCTTGGGGGTCAGCGCTGTAGGATACGGCCGGCCAGGCTGCAAATGTGGGGACAACTGCACTGCCAAATCCTCAATCAGCTGCCTGGTGAAGCGGTACCGTCGGATGCTGTCCCGTTCCACCATCGTTGCCAGGTCTGGGAATGGCCGATGGACAGCAGGAGCCCTGCAGTGCAGAGGAGAAGTAAGCAAGATCGTCAGTCACCCCACATATGCGGCATTGAACACACTCAAGATCCCAACATACATCATCATGAGGCACAACTACATGAAGTGTGCAGTACCGGAACGACATGTATGGTACATACATGGCCAACATCTGTCAACACGGTCCTACAGGTGGCATCAATTTGTCCCAGGTTGGCCCATTGGATATCATGATGCTGTGTCACAGTCACCCCCCAGTGACATGTGAGGACAGATGTGCCCCAGGCACCACAGCTCAACGACAGGCACATTCCCAGGGACCCTGTAATGCCACATGGACACTGGCATCACCTGGAGTATCATGTGTACACCACAACAAAACAAACATGACCCCCACAGGTAGTGGCCACACTTGCCATGGCAGGAGAGCCATGGACGTCTGTGACACACACGCACAACATCAGAGTCCATGCACACACAACGTGGATGTGGAGACTGTCTCCCATTGTGCACATGAAATCAGAGACATTGTAAACACTACATGCACAAAGACTGTGGAGGGCCATCACTATTGTGCCACTGGGACACCCTGGCTCAAACATACCGTCCCACATGGGACTCACGGGGTATGTGACATGACATACACAAACACCACTGTGAAATGTGACCATGGCACATGCACAGATATGAACAGTTGCACATCACAGTGGTCACGTACACGTAACACCCAGGATCCTGTCCCCATTAACACGTGCACAGCCTGGGGGTGGCTGCCCACAGGTGACACCCACAGGACAACATGTACACCAACATACACACAATAGGAAATGCAGCCTTACATGCCTTATGATAAGGTTTGGACAGGCTGTCGTGATGTAGGTGTGCCCCTCACTCCCTGGGAGCTATCTGTGGCTGGCATATGTCCATCTGAGACAGGCATGCTGACATATGCCAGTCACATGTACAGTGATGCGTTGAACAGCAATGGACCGATCGGTGCCTCCGGCCGGCCCATTGCTTTCAATGTGTGCGGGTACGCGTTGTACCCCTGTGCGCGTTGTACTGCAATGGACCGATCGGTGCCTCCGGCCGGCCCATTGCATTCAATGTGTGCGGGTACGCGTTGTACCCCTGTGCGCGTTGTACTGCAATGGACCGATCGGTGCCTCCGGCCGGCCCATTGCATTCAATGTGTGCGGGTACGCGTTGTACCCCTGTGCGCGTTGTACTGCAATGGACCGATCGGTGCCTCCGGCCGGCCCATTGCATTCAATGTGTGCGGGTACGCGTTGTACCCCTGTGCGCGTTGTACTGCAATGGACCGATCGGTGCCTCCGGCCGGCCCATTGCATTCAATGTGCGGGTACGCGTTGTACCCCTGTGCGCGTTGTACTGCAATGGACCGATCGGTGCCTCCGGCCGGCCCATTGCTTTCAATGTGCGGGTACGCGTTGTACCCCTGTGCGCGTTGTACTGCAATGGACCGATCGGTGCCTCCGGCCGGCCCATTGCATTCAATGTGTGCGGGTACGCGTTGTACTCCTGTGCGCGTTGTACTGCAATGGACCGATCGGTGCCTCCGGCCGGCCCATTGCATTCAATGTGTGCGAGTACGCGTTGTACCCCTATGCGCGTTGTACTGCAATGGACCGATCGGTGCCTCCGGCCGGCCCATTGCTTTCAATGTGTCGGGTACGCGTTGTACCCCTGTGCGCGTTGTACTGCAATGGACCGATCGGTGCCTCCGGCCGGCCCATTGCATTCAATGTGTGCGGGTACGCGTTGTACCCCTGTGCGCGTTGTACTGCAATGGACCGATCGGTGCCTCCGGCCGGCCCATTGCATTCAATGTGTGCGGGTACGCGTTGTACCCCTGTGCGCGTTGTACTGCAATGGACCGATCGGTGCCTCCGGCCGGCCCATTGCATTCAATGTGTGCGGGTACGCGTTGTACCCCTGTGCGCGTTGTACTGCAATGGACCGATCGGTGCCTCCGGCCGGCCCATTGCTTTCAATGTGTGCGGGTACGCGTTGTACCCCTGTGCGCGTTGTACTGCAATGGACCGATCGGTGCCTCCGGCCGGCCCATTGCATTCAATGTGTGCGGGTACGCGTTGTACCCCTGTGCGCGTTGTACCTCAATGGACCGATCGGTGCGCACCCATTGACAATGGGCTTGCCTGGCAACGGACGCGTTTTCGAATATTCGAACGAGTCGGTTGCTGGAAAATCAGTTGGTCACCCACAACAATGTTGCAAAATCATGTATGTCATGAAGTTGAAATTTTGAAGGATGCTGTGGGCGTGTTTTGGTGCTGCTATTCCATGGATTGGCCAGATTCAGAAGATGCAAACGACTTGGACCTATCACTTTGGACACAAGGGACAGTATCTGCCTCTCCAGCACATATATATTGCTGCATGTTCCCCTGAGAGCCCACTTGCCTGCACTACATGCTCCAGGACGACATCTGCCACTGCACTGCTGCTGTCTCTGCCCCTCTGGACCCTGCAATGGCACGTACTGTGGAGAGAGCCCCAGCCTTCAGCCTTGAAGAGAACCAGGCCCTGCTGGACAGCCTACTTCCACAGTACAGCAAGCTGTATGGGACACCAGGGGAGCAGGTGAGTGTTCTGTGCACTGCCTTTCTGAATGTGCATTTTGTCTGACTAGCAAGGCTGAGAGTCAGCACACCACTGGCTAGCAGGCTCACTGAGTAGTTGTCACCCCCCATAGTGTGTAGTGACTTGCACTGGACAGGTATGGTGCAGTGACAGTGCTTCTGAACAGGGTTTTACTCCCCATGCTATGATACCATGTAGTGACTTCTGGAAAACTGTCCATGGGCAGCCGTGCACTGCCTGGGTACACCATGTGCCCCTGTGATTGCGACATGTATATGCAACTGTGTCATGCACGGATATGTTGCATGTGTAGTAATGGCCTTATCACTTTGTCATCCTGACAGGCTTCTGCCCATCGGAAGCATGAGATATGGAAGGACATCGTCCGGGCTGTCCGGTCCGTGGGGGTCTACAAGCGCCGGATCCGCAACTGCCAAAAGAGGTGGCAGGACCTTCGGGGCTGGACCCGGAGGATTGCACGGGTCCAGCTGAAGCTGTCGCCTCCTCGCAGGAGGGGCGGAACACGGACCCTGACCCCCACATGCTCAGGATCCTGGCGGTGGTCTTTCCAGACCTGGATGGGCAGCTGAAGGCCAGAGAGCAGCAAGGAGGGGGTGAGTCAAAGACTGCACTGTGTACTCTGTCTAACATGTTATGTGCCCTCCTCGGGCCAGGTTGAACTGCCACAGTACAGCAGTCATGTTGTCCAGGAGCCATGTCCCTCTATTGTGCACTGCCCACTCCTCATCTGATACCCAGGTGTGGCCCTTACATGCAGGGAATTCTGTCACTTAGGACTGTGTCCTTGCAGTTTGCTTGACTCAAGGTGGGAGACAGCATCTGTTTCCCTGACTCTGTGGTGGGCATCATGGGTGGGTCCATTGCTTACACAATGCCTGTATTCTGACATGTATTCAGCGTGTTACTTTGATCTGTGGTCCAATTGCTGAGCTGATCCACCACATGTGGCTGGGGTACCTGGCACACACCCATGCTGCGGGTGGGAACAATGTTTGGGCCCCAGGAGTATGTATATGACGTGTGTCACACATACTTAGCCAGCTGCCTACAGTCCAGGGCTCATCCCTCATTCATGTGGGGCTGGACAGTCATGCCTACTCCAGGCCATACAATACACTCTGTACTCCCACTCCCGTGTATCAGAGGACACATTGTGCACAGTGTTTTGACCCCTCAGGTGTCTGCCTCTGTGTCAGTGTGCTGTGGATTAGTCGCCAGGACTGCTGTGGAGTTTCTTGGTAGGGGCTCAGCATGCCACTGGAGATGTGACCATAGGAGACGATACTTGTGTGACACATAGGTGTCTGATCAGCTGCCCATGCAGACTGGGGCATGTAAATGTGAAGTTCAGGCAGCTGTTCCCCATGCACAGCAGAGTGTGAGGGGCTCAGGTTCAGAGGGTAGTGTCACAGGTCTCCCATATGTCCAATAGGTATGACCTGGACAGATGAGGGTTAAGAGGATGTGTTGTGGGGGGATGTACATGTGCACTTGTGCAGCTCCAGGACTTGCATTCCCCATGACCTACTATTGTGACACAGTGCAGAGTGTTGTTGTCTGGCTGCAAAGTCATACATCACTGAGACAGTGATGTATGACTTTGCAGTCATGCCTCCGCCATGGCATGTGTCTACTGATTGGTGATCCTGCAGGGGAGTGACATGTGCTACATGCACACCATAGTGGCGCTGGCTATCAGGACATGGGTGCATCATGGTGTCTGTCGCTGGAATGCATCACATGCATTTCCTATTTGACTCTGGGCATCCCTTACATCCGTAAACCTGTACTGACTCAGTGGCAAGAGCTGTGATGTGTCCACACCGTGTCCTCTGCACTGTCCAACTACTGTGTACTTGGTGCATGTGTCAACACTGGGGTGTTGCAATCCAACAGACACCAGACAGATGGGTGCAAGGCCATGTGGGATGTGAGTGCCATGCTTGGCATCAGACTGACAATTGACTTCTCCTGTTCAATTAGGGCACTTTTAGCAATGTACAACTAATGATGCCAGGGCTTGCTCTGTAATGTGCTGTGCTCACAGTGGTGTGTGCGTTTGGTGCAGGTGACTGATGTCTGTCTGTTTCCCCATTGTTTGCAGATACATCCACGGCCACGGAAGGGGACAGCTCCACGGACCAGGAGGAGCCGGAGAGCCAGACTGGGTCAGCAGCCGAGGAGTGGTCGGAGGGACCCAGTGGCACGGAGGGCGAGGGGAGCCACACCGAGGAGTCCTCAGCAGCATCCACCTCAGCTGAGGACCAGAGCAACTCGGAGGATGACTCCCTTGTGGAGGCGGGTGTCAGCAGCCACCACACCCCAGCTAGTGTTGCTGTCCCCGCCACCACCAGCACCACCACCGCCCTCCCATCGGCTCCCATTCCCCAGGTCCGTGGAGGCTCCCATGTCCGGGAGCGTGTCTCCTTTGGGCCAGGCACCGCACCCCCTGCCCCTGTGTCCCCTGCTGCCCTGAGTGAGGAGTCTGTGTACCTCCTTCGCCAGCTCCATGTAGGGCAGACAGCCATGCTGAGTGTCCTCCATGCGCACACCGCGCTGTTGACTCAGCTGGTGTCGTTCATGGAGGGCATCTCATCGGGCATGTCTGACCTACAGAGGGGCAATAGGTCCATGGACTCCTCCCTGACGGCAGCAGTGTCCCTCCTCAAACGGTCCCTCACCCCTCCTGCCTCTGCTCCATCCACACTCCCCAGCACCTTACCCATCCCAGGCACACACACACTGGCACAGGCACACACCAGCACACACACATCCAGCACACTGACACACACGCCAATGACAAAACGCACACGCACGCACATTCAGGGGACTGAAGCCAGACTCACAGGGGATGGGGCCCTGGAACACACACACGCATCCACATGCACTGCGCAGTCCTCAGTTCCCTCTCCCTCCAAAGCACCCTCCCTTGCCTCACCTGCAACCCCAAAGTCACAGCAGCTCTTCCTCTGTGACCTCGGCCTCTTCCCCACCGATGAAGCTGCTCCAGCATCCCGGGGGAAGAGGAAGCCCACCCACACGGAGCAGAGTGCCCCTCGCCCCCGGACACCCTCCCCCAGGCGCAGACGGACTGAGGCCCCCACCCGCAAGTCCCCCGGAGTGCTAAGAGCAAGACCCCGCCACCACCCTGCAGCTCAGGCACAAGGTCTCCGTCCTCCATCCCTCAGGCCCCCACTGCACAGGTGCCCCCACCACACCCTGCCCCAGGTTCCCCCACCCACAGATATACCATCCCCAAGATGCTCCGGCCTTCTCCCCCTGCCACTTGCTCTCCCAGCACCACACCCCCGCTGCGCTTGTCTGTGCCACTGATGTGGTGAGGGTGTCCCCCCTCTGTCCAACCCACCTTGCCTGTTCCCCATTCTCCTCCCCTGGAGGTAGGCACTGCAGTGGAGTCCACTACCGCCCTGTCTGACTTGGGCACTGCAGTGGCGGACCTGTCCACCCCATCTGCAGGGTCCACTGCAGTTGTGCCGGCACCCACGACATCTGTGTCATGCCCCCAGTTGTGCCGGCACACACCATGTCAGACACCTCCACTGCAGTTGTCAGTGGCTCTCCTGCACCCACCACCCCTTCCCTGACTCCCCCTGGTGAGCCCTGATCCTGTCCCTGCGGTGCCTGGCCTGCCCCCGGTTGCCCCTCCTAGTGGATTGTCCCTGGTATTGTGCAGGCATGCGTAGGGTGACATCTGCCAGTGTCACCCTGTTTGAACTTTGACAATGGACTGGCCATTGGCCTTTGCTCTTTTTCAGGACTTCGTTTGGCCTCAACACATATGCTGAATAAAGCAACTTTCTTTTCTCTAGTGCTCATGCTTCAGATGTACATGTTGTTGGTGCAGCTAACCATGCCCTTGCTGCAGTGATGGTGATATCTGGTCTCATGATTATGAAGTGTTACTGTGCAGGAACCCATGTGGTCCAGGGGGAATGTGTCCTATCATGTGGTGTATCCATGTCATCAATAGCAGCATCTGAGGGTGTCATGTGTTCAGTATTTGGCAATGGGTTTCCTACTTACATTGGCAATTTCATATCTGTGGCTTCCACCCCTGCACATCTGTTGTGCCTGCCATCGTTGCATTTGTCTACTTCCCTGACCGTGTTGCCATCTCCAGTGGACATGCAGGTTTGGGCATCAATGGGGAGGGACTCATCCGTGTAGTCAGTGCAACATTGCTATACAAGTGTGTTGGATCTGTGCTGATGATTCCGTTGGCACATCCATGACCAGGCTGATGTGATGGGAGCCCTCATTTGGTGCTAATTGTTGATTGTGTGACCAAGTGCTCAGCTGACATGATGGGGCCCTACTGAGGCAACATATGGCACAGCTTTCCTCACACAGGAGTGGAGTCCCCTCATGGCAGTGTGTACACGTGTGACATTGCCTGCGCCCAAGGTGTGTGTTGTATGTGCATGTCTGTGTGTTCACTTCCATTCATCTGCGCATGCTGTGATCCCTAGTGTTGTACCTGTTTGTGATGCTTGCTGACTTGAGCTATGTTCCCCCAAAGTCTTCTCCCTGTGTTCTCTGTGATGTGGGTGCATGGCACATTACTGGTCATCAGGGTGTCACCCATAGGTGTGTTTGCTGTCAGGGCTGAGTTTGTGTGCAGACGCAGATGGGTCACAGTCAGGTTTCCCCTTGGCACTTGTTGTTTGCCCCTGTCATGTGATTTCCAGTTTGTGTTATCTTTCAGTGATTGTGACATGTTGTGTGTGTGACTGCTGCCACTCCTCAGGGTCAGAGCTGCAATGTTGGAAGTTGTCTATGTGTGTTCGTTGTGGGTGACCTTGGCTTCTTCATTGGTGTGTGACTGTGGCTGGGATCCCATTGGTCGGTGTGGTATTGCCGTCATGTCCATGTACAGCGTAGTGTGCAGTGTGTCAGACATTCAGGAGTCTTGTTGAGTGTCCATGTGTGATGTGTTTCTACACCTTGGTTCCCACCCACCACCCTGGAATAGTCATGGGTGCATGTGCAATGTCACCAGTGCATGTGTACTTCACTGCTGCACATTGTTGGAGGTCGAGGGGTGTGGTGTTGAGTGTGTGCAGATGAGAGTTGTTGCCCGGCTAGGCCCCTGCCTCCATGTTGGCCTTGGCTTACTGGCCATGCTGATTGATTTGTGCTTGTGTAGGTGTGATGGTAGTTTGTTGCTCAGGACACCTGACTGTGGTTCATAGTGTGAACGACATTTAGCTTTGTCATCACAGTGGTATTTTTCTTCAGCCCAGGGTCACCACATTGTGGGGGCCCTGGGGGTGGTGCTGTGGTGTGTCTGTGACTTGCTGTGTCAGTTGTTGTTCCTACGTGCCTGTGTGACATGTGTGTTTTGTGCTCCCTCTCACCTGACAATGCCTGCTTGCCCACATAGGGGATTTGGATCCATGAGTTACCTTAGTGTGGCAGTGTATGCACATCTGTATGATTGGTATTCAGCTCTCCTCATGTGTTGTGTGGTTGCCTGGGGACACTGGCACCCCCACCCCTCACCTGCTGTGTATGATGACAGTGTTGGTCTGCCTGTTTGTGTTTGTGCATCTGCACCACTGCATTGGCATATCTTGGGTGTGCCATTGGCTGTATGTTGTTTGGTGTGTTTCCCCTGCTGTCCCTGGGACTCCTAGGTCATCGGTCAGCACAGTGATCATGGTTTGTGTGTCCCATTGCTGCCATGGTATGGTATCTGTTCACCTCACATCTGCTGTCTCCACAGGGTATCTGCATTTGTGTGCCCATTGGTGCAAATATGTGGTTCTGCATTCTGATGGTCACTTCTGTCATTGTGTCATTGATGACTGTTGACGGTCTCAGCCCCCATGGGTGTTGTTTGTCTGCACATGGCCAAAGGAATGTTTCATTTGCACTGCAGTATTTGGCTCCCCCAATTTATGTTGCAATGGGACACATACACTACTTTGCCACAGATGAGTTTTTGGTTCTGTGAGCAGGAATGATCCATGCAGTTTGGCAGTTGCAGCTCTTTCTTTGTCAACAATTACCTTTTGGTCACTGTGATGATGAGGGTGTAGACCCCATTGCCACAATGGTCAAAATGTGCTTCAGCTATGGACCCCACACTTGCCTTTTGGTCACTGTGATGATGGGGGTTTGGACCCCATTGCCACAATGGTCAAAATGTGCTTCAGCTATGGACCCCACACTTGCCTTTTGGTCACTGTGATGATGGGGGTTTGGACCCCATTGCCACAATGGTCAAAATGTGCTTCAGCTATGGACCCCACACTTACCTTTTGGTCACTGTGATGATGGGGGTTTAGGCCCCATTGCCACAATGGTCATGGGCTGCTTGCATTGTGGGTGCCACACACATATATGTGTGGCACATGTGCTAGGGGTCACATTGTATGTTGAAAGTCATGTTCGGTGTTGTAGGCATTTGACACAGCCTACACACGCTTGTCATGGTGGTGGGGGGATGTCTTAATCTTGCATTCCCTAGGTTGTGGTGTGCTTGTTGTGTCATGCATTGTCCATCCTATGAGTGGGGGTGGTAGTAGTGGTAGGCATCCAGCCCCCTGGCTAAGGGTGGTAGTAGTGGTAGGCATCCAGCCCCCCTGGATAAGGGTGGTAGTAGTGGTGGGCATCCTGCCCCCTGGCTAAGGGTGGTAGTAGTGGTAGGCATCCTGCCCCCTGGCTAAGGGTGGTAGTAGTGGTAGGCATCCTGCCACCCTGGCTAAGGGTGGTAGTAGTGGTAGGCATCCTGCCACCCCTGGGTGAGGGTGGTAGTAGTGGTAGGCATCCAGCCCCCCTGGGTGAGGGTGGTAGTAGTGGTGGGCATCCTGCCCCCTGGCTAAGGGTGGTAGTAGTGGTAGGCATCCAGCCCCCCTGGCTAAGGGTGGTAGTAGTGGTGGGCATCCTGCCCCCTGGCTAAGGGTGGTAGTAGTGGTAGGCATCCTGCCCCCTGGCTAAGGGTGGTAGTAGTGGTAGGCATCCTGCCACCCTGGCTAAGGGTGGTAGTAGTGGTAGGCATCCTGCCCCCGTGGGTGAGGGTGGTAGTAGTGGTGGGCATCCTGCCCCCTGGCTAAGGGTGGTAGTAGTGGTAGGCATCCAGCCCCCCTGGGTTGGGGTGGTAGTAGTGGTAGGCATCCTGCCCCCTGGCTAAGGGTGGTAGTAGTGGTAGGCATCCTGCCCCCTGGCTAAGGGTGGTAGTAGTGGTAGGCATCCTGCCACCCTGGCTAAGGGTGGTAGTAGTGGTAGGCATCCTGCCCCCTGGCTAAGGGTGGTAGTAGTGGTAGGCATCCTGCCCCCCTGGGTGAGGGTGGTAGTAGTTGTGGGCATCCTGCCCCCTGGCTAAGGGTGGTAGTAGTGGTAGGCATCCAGCCCCCCTGGGTTGGGGTGGTAGTAGTGGTAGGCATCCAGCCCCCCTGGCTAAGGGTGGTAGTAGTGGTAGGCATCCTGCCCCCCTGGGTGAGGGTGGTAGTAGTGGTAGGCATCCAGCCCCCTGGCTAAGGGTGGTAGTAGTGGTAGGCATCCTGCCCCCCTGGGTGAGGGTGGTAGTAGTGGTAGGCATCCTGCCCCCCTGGGTGAGGGTGGTAGTAGTGGTAGGCATCCAGCCCCCCTGGGTGAGGGTGGTAGTAGTGGTGGGCATCCTGCCCCCTGGCTAAGGGTGGTAGTAGTGGTAGGCATCCAGCCCCCCTGGCTAAGGGTGGTAGTAGTGGTAGGCATCCTGCCCCCTGGGTGAGGGTGGTAGTAGTTGTGGGCATCCTGCCCCCTGGCTAAGGGTGGTAGTAGTGGTAGGCATCCAGCCCCCCTGGGTGAGGGTGGTAGTAGTGGTAGGCATCCTGCCACCCCTGGGTGAGGGTGGTAGTAGTGGTAGGCATCCAGCCCCCCTGGGTGAGGGTGGTAGTAGTGGTGGGCATCCTGCCCCCTGGCTAAGGGTGGTAGTAGTGGTAGGCATCCAGCCCCCCTGGCTAAGGGTGGTAGTAGTGGTGGGCATCCTGCCCCCTGGCTAAGGGTGGTAGTAGTGGTAGGCATCCTGCCCCCTGGCTAAGGGTGGTAGTAGTGGTAGGCATCCTGCCACCCTGGCTAAGGGTGGTAGTAGTGGTAGGCATCCTGCCCCCCTGGGTGAGGGTGGTAGTAGTGGTAGGCATCCTGCCCCCCTGGTTGAGGGTGGTTGGCATCCAGCCCCCTGGGTTGGGGTGGTGGCGCGCATTCAGGCCCCTGTGTGCATATGTGGCATTGGTGATGGGCATCCCGCCCCTATGGTGCTGCTGTTGCAAGTATATTCAGATTCCCAGTGTATGTGTGTGATGTGTCGTGTACGTGTTGTATGTGTTTTGTGGTTGGTGTCTGACTTACCTTCTGCGCCGTACGCGTCCGTGCCTGTTCCGGTAGTAGATGTAGAATATTGGTATGATCGGGACGAAGGGATTCATGGTTGGTTCGTGTCGTTCGTCCTTCTCGTTGCTTCGCGTCGTCCTCGTCGCTTGGCTTCGTCCTCGTCGCTCGCTCGTCCTCGTCGCTTCGCGTCGTCCTCGTCTGTGCTGTGTTCGTCTCGTAGCCGTGGATCGTGTTGTGGCGCGATTCGGAGCTTATGTGCGCCTCTCCCGGATGCTTTGACGTGCCGTGCGTAGCGACGGGTTCGGCGCGTACGGAAAGCGCATCGTACTTGTCCGGCCGGACGGGGCTGCATTTTCCCTTCCGTGCGACTCGATTCGGCGTTTCCGGATTCGCCTCGGTCGGAGAACAGGACCTGGTTTGGGTGAGTACGGCTCGGCCGGAATTTTTGCTGTTGTGCGCATCGTACTTGCTCGTTCGGTGTGCTGTACGGATCGGTCGGGAAACTGGCTTTCGCATGGCTTTTTTCCCGACCGAATGGTATTGGGTGCGCCTCCGACCGAGATCGGAATCGGCCCCATAGTGTATTCAATTTGGCAACCACACTATATTAACTATAACTTACACCTTCTCCATGCACTGCTTATATTATATCAGTTATTCTATCTAAAATAACATTATTTACAATAATAGTTATGGCATCACAAATCAAATCTTTTGTGAGAACACAGTGCATTGGTAGAGTGACAATTTAAAGTTAATGTAGTGTGGTTACCAAGTTGAATACACTGTGTATGGAGGTATGCAAGTTATAGCAATTAGAAGGTGTTTAGTTTTCATTACAATGGGAGGCCTAGATTACGTGTCATAGCCTTTCTTTCAGCTAATTAGTCTGTAAGCATGACAGGTCATTTAGATAATGGCAGCCCCAGCCCACTGTAGAAAACATTTTACAATTTCTCATTTGTCATGAAAGCAAGGCAAAACCAAAAAATTCTGAGAATTGCAGGAGCACTTTCAAACATCTTTTATCTTAACCATTGCTTTGTTTAATTTCTGTTCCTGAAAGGCAAACATTCTATTTGGACTCAGTGTCCATTGTTACCTCTACCTTGCTAGCAGAATCTTCAAAATCATTAACGTTTACTCACATAATGTACTTTTTAACAAGTTAAAGTCTGTTTTCTCTAAAATCCTGCATTATAAGCTACAGAAATTAATGCTTTTCACTTCTTTTAACAACAAAAGTTTCAAAGAGCATAGTCTACTATTTCACATATTGTTTTGAATGAACATTTGCATGTTTGGAAACCGATAATTGCACTGAAATTAGCATATAATTGAAAAAATACAAAATTGGTAACATGCAAAATGTCCCTACACTGCTATTTTGAGATTCTGGTGACATTTACAGACTGTGCAGCCTTTTGGTTTACAATTTCACCTCAATCTCTTGAGGAAATATTGGATAATGTTACAGAGTTACGTGTTATGTATTCTCAATATGTTGAACACCAGGGATTTCTTTAATGGGAAGCATGCTTTCTGTTCAATGTAAGTGTACAATTGAGGTAATGTTTGATCTGAAATATGTATGAATAGTGTTTGATATTTATATTTTCTGTTAGTTCAGGGATGGTTCTTCCATTGATTCTTCCTTAATTGGAAAATATTGTGGCCAATCTACGCCTCCACCTATCCGTTCTACACAGAGATCCCTGTTTGTGAAGTTCAAGACAGATGGTTCTACTTCCCACCGGGGCTTCATGGCTCAGTTTAATTCTGAGGTCAAAGGTAAGGGCAACTAGTATTTTCTGAAGTCTAAACATAGTTAAATCATTAACGTAGATGATCCTGAAATGAAAATGTTCAGGTAGTTAAGTTTTCATTTGTATTTGATTGTGAATTAACATTTAATATATTTAGATCTAATTGGTCTTTTATGGACTGATATCTGAAGCGGGGCAAAAGATTAAAGGCTAGCCATGCTTAATATCCTAAGAGGTACCCATGGTGGAGAGGCAGTTCAATATGACTCGCACCACATAATGATATTTCCAGATTATACCAAATTTGTGTAGAAATCATTTGAAGAAGTGAAAAATAAACTTAGGGGCATGGATCTCAGATACATGTTACTCTACCCTGCTCAACCCAAAGATCTTCCAGGATAAAGCTTTCTTCTTTGACTGTATGGAGGCAGCATATGTGTGCGGAGGATAGACCTTCTCACAAACTGTGACCTGCAGCAATGAGAGAACAATACAAGCATCAGTGGCCCCTTGGTGCTTGTGGTCACAAGAGAATGCAGAAAAGGGTCAAAGCAGAAAAGACTTTGCTCGACCCAGGGGGCAGGAGCAGACTAACGAAACAGTATTGAGACTGCATATCCTCAGAGACAATCCTGTCCCTACAAGATTCCTCCAAACATCCTCACATGGACTTCGATGATCCAGAGGGTAATGCAACAAACAACCTTTTTGTTGTAATACTTTATAATGATCCAAACTATACATCCAGAATACCAACCTCTGAGCATCCTGCAAAGATCCCTGGTTACTTTTGTACAGGGTTCTCAATAGATGCCTGACTGCCATCAACATGAATGAGCATAACACTTGTGACATTTCTGGCGTGTACCAAATGCTCCTCTTTCTACAATGTGTCAATCTTATGATTGTGTCCAATTGAGAATGAGCTATGCTTCCCATGCACTATGTGTTCTTTGTTTGATAATTGTTTACCAGATTAAGGTGTTTTTCTGATTTACACTGGACAAATTTGAGACTGCTTGTCACCTGGGGAACTCAATATCATATATCGCAAAAGGGTGACAGATACATCTTGTTGAAAGTGTATGGAAGGGGGAGTTGCGTCTGATAATTTAATGTGTTATTTTGATTACATTTTATGGTCCACTCTTCATCCAGTTGCAAGTAATTGATATTTCCGGAGAGTTACTCAAACACCAACCTCGGAATTATACTGCACATCACCTCCATCCCCCTAAGATGTATGGGCAGTGAACCTACTATATTCTGCTCCTCATCAGTGCAGTTCTTGTCCTTGGATCTCAATGGCCTGAACTATTGGATCAAATCAGCATGCACTCAACATCTTCTTTCTGAAAGAAACCTACCTGGCTGGGACCAACTGGTCCCTCCTGGGCCAATATAAGTTTAGAAATGTGGGCTTCAACAGGGAATCCGGGGGCAGAGCTGTGTTACTAAGGAATTCCTCCTTTAACATCTGAAAGGTATAGCGAGATACTCATAAAAGATATATCATGGCCTCCGGAACTCTCATGTAGCACACTCTTACCTCCCTCAACATATGTGGCTCCTTCCCATATCAGCCACATTCCTCTCCCATCAACCACCTTAGAGAATTCAACTGGAACCTCAACTGCTTTTCATCCAAAAACAGGGCTAGTTTAGGGTCCTCCCCTTTCTATAACGTTGCATCTCCTTTAGACATCTCAGATGTGTGTCAGGCACTCCACCTCACAATGAGGGCATGCACCCTATTCTTCACAGGGGCACAGAGTTCGTGTTCCAGATTAGACTATTTCTTCACATTACTGGCTGATACGCACCTGCCCTCAGAAGTCTAAATACTTCACCGTTGCAACTTAGATCACTCCCCCTGTATTACTAACCTAGGCAACCCCGAGCTATGCTGAATGAAGCATTTGAAGGCTCAATGAGTGGTGGCTTATGGATGAATCTCTAATTACTCATTTGACAGAGGAAGGGAACCCTAGTTCCCACAGCAAATTGGATCTATTAACTCCCATGTGACTACGGGATGCATTGAAGCCGGTGCTCTGTTGTAAAGTAAGTCCGGTTTTACTGTTGGCATGCCAAGCAGTACATTTCTAGGTTGAGGCGATAGCGCTGAAAGACAACAGCCACCTCTAAGAAACAACTGTTTGATCTTGAGCTCAAGTTTAGTTAGACTGGTGACCATAACAATCTTCTTGTAAAAGGGGGCACAGAGATCACCATGCAACAACAATGGGCTGATGAAGCCTAGACATCTAGTGTACATCCCAGTTTCAAATGTATGAGCATGAGAACAAACCTGGCAAACTACTCTGCTGGTTTAGCAAGAGAAATGCCCATATCGTCATGGGCTCAGGCTTGCTGGTTACTGAGTAAAAGTGGAGAGCATCTTCCTTTACTTCCTGTTGCAAATGATGTTACAGCTGGTTCCAGAACAGTAACATTGTACATCTTCTTGTGACCCTCCAGAGAGACCTGGTGCATTGGACACCCCTCCTTATGTCTATATTGGAACGAGTAATCATCACTATATCTGTATCCACACTGCCCTACAGCTTACAAAACTACCCCTTCCACATCCCATCGTCCTTCTTCCAGAAACAGAACACACTACTGCAAAGCTTCTTACCGGAGACTGTGGGGAAGGGGGTAAGACCCCTGAAATCTCCATGAAAAATAGAAACATAAATCATATGATAATGTCTGGACATGATGGGCATTACCTCCAACAATAGGGCTTTTACTTAGTAGTTATTAACGAATGGCTGTAAGGTCACGTAAATGACCCTGCATACCCCGGAGGGCAATGGGTGATTGGAGAAGGATCACCCCTACACCTTCACTATGAAGAACATATCACTCCAGCATAACCACGTGCCACCACACTACTTAATACCATCTGGCAAAACTCCTTCTGTGCACTCAGGTGGCATGACATATTGATTAGGGAAACTCCCCTAAGGGTCTGGGATTTGACTGCTTGACATTTCCTCAGTGAATGTTTTGAGGGGATGGGATAATATTAGAATTTCCCGGCTCAACTACATAACCTCTCAATGACACTTCCAGTCTTTTTCGGATTTACAAACGAAATGCAACCTTTATAGATTTCATTTATACTGATAACTTCAATACAGACATGCTATTATTTTTCATCTTAGAGAAGCATGTGGAATTGCTGAGATTGACCCATTGAATGCAAAACTTAGCCCCCTTGCTGGAAAGAAAATCTTTCAGATTCAATGACCCCTGATAATTAACACCACCAACACTTTTCCTGGGTGGGAGAGCCTGTACAGCTGACAGCTCACTGAGGGGGACTGGTGTGACACACTCTTGCAACAAAAACAGGTGACCATATCCTCTCATTACTGGCCCGTACAATATAAGAGTTTATTATTAATCTGATGAACTCTGGTAGATGGCCCTGGACACCTCCCAACTGGCCTGAGATGTAACCGCCTCAATGACACATTCTTTTACACAGTGTTGAAGTGTCCAGTCATCCAGGGATTTTCAGGTAGTTTTTTTTATTCTGTTTTAAGTCCTTGGATGGACTATCCTGCCACCACCTCAACTTCCTATATTGCATGTCCTTGCGTTCATACAAGTCAATCAATACCCCAAGGTACTCGTGAATTTAGGTCTACTATTGGCTCAGACTAACATCATTCTGCATTGGAGGGCCAGGGACATTTTCAGTCATCCATAAGCCTAAGATAGCCTTGCCTAACTGTCCATAATGGTGATGTATAAATACACTGAATCTACACCATTGTCCATGTAGATATAGTAACTCTGGCACTGCTGTTATTCACTGATACACGCCATATTGACTGTAGTAGGGTAGATTTAGTTGTTATTGTTATCCATCACTTCCTGAGGACATATATCTACTTTAGATAACAAGAAAACTGAGTTATATAAAAGATAGAACATTGCTCAGAGAAATATACTTTAGAGAAAACAAATCATGCTGAATTGTCTTACGAGTTAACTTATTTGCATTGTTAATACATTATTTCTTTATATGAATTGATATGAACTCCTAACAAATACTTTTTGTTATCTGATTATTCTATGATGCTTGTTCAATCACTGAACCAGTATATGTTTATTTGTTCATGGCTTATGCATGATATACATCAATTTGTTAAATATTCCACCTATTCTCTGGTATTCTTATTCATGTCAACTTAGATTTTTCCTCAATGAGGTTACTTTGGTGAACTAATATAATTAGCAATATGATATTTCGTGTATCTGGCCCAATCCATTTCAGTCCTCCTTGCAAACATCTACCGATTTGTGTTATGTTTGTCCCCCATGGTGAAAGCATGATTACCTCCTTTCGAAAATACCTGGTCGGTCGCATCATCTTGTCTTCTCTGATAACACTTCCTTCCCCACTCAATGTATACAATCATTGCATCTAAATTTAAAACATGTACTTGCCTTTGGCACCAGATTTGTTAGCATATACCTGTTGTCAGGGTTTAAGTGCAATTCAACCCCAGAAGTGTTTGATTTTTGGACCAAAACCAGAACATATGGCTATGCATTTCCTACACAACACGTTTCCTAGCACAAGCTTCTCTCCACTCTCTTCCACTGTTTGTATTATTTTGGGACCCACAGGTTTGCCACAAATTGGAATTCATTCAATGAAGTGTTAAGAGTTAGCTATGGGAAACACTGTTTTCCAATGTCTCTTCAGGGCCCGCTTCCCATCCCTGCAACACATTTCTTTTAAGTATACCTTTTTGGCATCTCTGATAGTACTTGGATGCTAGTTCAATGTCTTCTGGTACATTAAACAGTTTTGTAAACAGTTTTGTACACTATACTCGAAGATAATAGTTTTCTAATGAGCCTTTTTCTCCATTAAGGTCTGCTAGGTAGCAGTGTATCTTTATATCTTCATAGAGTGTTTTCTGTGATGCATGTTGCGATGTGTTGTTCACATTTGTATAGAACGCATTTCCCCCTGTGTTGTAGCACGTTCTCGCCGGGGGATCTTTTGTAGGACACTGCGAAGGCGATTGAACATATTTGGTGTTTTTCGTTGTTTCTTTAAAAGAGATTTCTATAAGGTATTTTCAATGTTCAATTTAAAAAAGTGGCTTTTAAAGGATAGTGTGCAGGGACATTATTTATTTATATTTTTTGGTGGGTGTGCCATAGGACTGCCCCATTTTTTTCTTCAATGATGTTGGTCGTCCATTGTTCAGCCGGGGTAAGGTTTTGTACCTGTATTCATCACAGTATGATGAGATGTGCGTCTGAGGGAATTGGGGTGTATACAAGATTTATCAGAGTGGAACTACATTATAAATCACTGTGGTGCATGAGCGTGTTGTCGGTTTGGCTACATGTTGCCATATTTATGACTCAGTTGCAGTGTTGCACTCATGAAGATGTAAGGGCACCAGGGCCAGACTGGCTGTACCAGGCATTGTGCGTTTCTCCGGGAGGCTGGAAGGTGGGGGCTGTTTTTTGAGTGATGGGGGCCGGTATTGTTACTGGGTTGCCGGTTTTGCAGCAGTGTTGCAATATCGGCCTCCAGTAACAAAAGCAGCAGTGCTGGGAGCTGGTTTTGTTAAGCAGCAGTACTTCACGCTTTATGTTGTGCAGAAGTGTGTTTTTCAAAGATAGCCCGGGTGCTTTGGACTTAAGACCTGTCCTGCTCAGGCCTGCATGCCACTCATCGCTGCCTCTGACATCGGTCTCACATAAAGCTAACTCTGCCTCAGTGCGCAGGATCAAGCACAGAATGTGAGCACCGGGCCTTTTGTCATGCATCTTTTCCACAGGTAAGCCCTTTTTTCTTTAACATGCAGTATTGTTTCAGTTTAGTTCATTAAATTATTACACTGCTGCGCCACTGGCAGTGTAACAATTTAGGGCCAGATGTACGACCCACCAATTTGCGACTTGTAAATTGCGTCGCATTTGCGACTCGCAAATTGGGATGTACAACAGTGTTTCAGACAATGTTTGGGATTCCCAATGGGGTAGTAAATTGCATGCCTCATGAATATTAATGAGGCTGTCGCAATTTGCACCCCATTGGGAATGGTTAGCACTCCCAGGAATGGTGGCCTGCTGAGGTCAGCAGACCACCAGGTCCTTAAAGGAAAACGGGATGCATTTAAAAAAAGAAAAAGGAAACTTGTCAGTTTCATATTTTTAAGGGCAGGCAGTGGTGCCTGGGACCACTGCCTGCTCTTAAAAAATATTTACTCACAAAGGCAGGGGACCCCTTCCTGTTTGCGAGTCGTTTACCACCTACTTGAGGTAGGTTGTAAACTGTGAGTGTTTTGCGGCCGCAAACAATTCTTGCTATTAGGAAGAGGCGCCCCTTCCTAAATGCGGGAGTCACAAATGCTATTTTGCGAGTCTGTGACTCGCAAAATAGCATTTGTACATGCCATTACCCTTTTTTGCGGTCACAAACGGGAAGGATCTCCCGTTTGTGACCGCAAAAAGTCGTACATCTGGCCATTAATGCATTAAAATGAAAAGCTTCTGGATGTTAACTAAATACTATATTTCTTTAACATGCTGAAGCATTTAAGTTTACTCCATTATGGGCCATATGAGGAAAACCTTTTTTGAGTATACAAATGGCCCAATCTGCAGAATCGGCCCATTTGTTACCACAAAACAAGGTTTTTAAAAAGCCAAAATGCAATTTGGGGTTGCAAATTGGTACTTGGAAGGGGCGTGTTTAGGGCATCCCTTCCTAATACCGATTTGTAGTGGGATGTATGAATGTTTTGCAACCAAATTATGGATGCAAAACATTCATTTTTTACTGACACCTCAAGCGTGGTAGTAACCATTGGCAAAGGGGTCGTTTCATTTTTTCTTCATAAATGGATCCCGTTTTCCGTTATAGAAAACAGGCTGCATTTAAAAAAAAAAAAAGATTAAAGCAATTACAGACATGGTGGTCTGCTGACCCCCGCAGGCCACCATTCATGTGGTGGTAGCAGTTCCTTTTTGCGACCTACCTCATTAATATTCATGAGGTAAGTCTATTGCGACTCCATTAGGAATTGCTATTTCCCACTCGTATGTTTTTGTACATTAGGATTGCGGGCAAGATGGCGGCCGCATCCGCGGCTGAGTAAGCTGACTCTTCCTTTGAGCTGACCCCCCCCACCTACCTGCCCTGATGGACGAATAACCGGATTCTGCCCTTTGGAGATGCTCTGGAGACTCTGTGTGAGGTGCCACGAGTTACAGGTGCCACCTCACACCTGGCTGTTTTTAGCTGGTGCGAGGCTGCTGCTTTCCTGGCAACGGCCGAGTATCCCTGCGGCTCCAATGCCGCCGAAGCCCGCGAGAGGTGCAAGAGGCCGCGGACCGCCCACGGTGAAGGGAATCACAGCAGGGGCTGGACTTGGAGCGGGAGCTCCTCGGCCGGCTGGAGCGGGATCCCTTGACTTTGGGGAGACGCTGAAGACTGGATCCTCCGCCCGGGGCCGGAAAACGCTACCGGCAATCTTCCAGACCCAGATGGCAAAGACAAGGAAGATGCAGGCAGCCGAGGTGGAAAACAAATGCAGCCACAGCTAGCGCGAGCCCTCCGCTGAACACAAAAGTGTCATGTCAGCCCATTACGCCTGAATCACTCAGTGGTAGAGAGGTGAGCAAGGGTAATGGGAAATCTTTGACTATGGATTGGGGGCCACCGCCGAACATGGTGGATCCCGAGACTATGGTGGGGGATGCTCGCCTGGTGGGGGTGTGGGGGAAGCTGCGCCGGCTAACCCCCGAATGGAGAATGTGGGTTTGGCAGTCACTAAAGTTGAAAAAGGGGCCTCAGAGAGAACCCCTAGAGGGAAAAATGCTAAAGAAAAAGGAGTAGTAGAAAGCCGTACCCTGATAATGGAGCACCAATCCTGTAATATTGATAATATGGGCGTCCCAAAAGAGGAGGACTCTGGAGAAAAGTTCTTTTCAATGCCAGACCCCTTGAACTCGTCAAGTGATGAGAGCCTGGGTGGTTTAAAAGATTCGACTGGAGAAGAATTTACCCAGAGCGATGGGAGTGATACAAGTAACATGCATCTCGAGGAGGAGGTCACCGGTTCCGCAGGAGGTAGGCCCTTAACTAACCCCTTAACTGTTCGAAAGCAGAAAGAGTGCGGAAAGGCACTCATGACAGAATCTAAAGGGGCCGTAGGCTCATTGGTATGGGATTACTCCTTTTCGCCCAATCTTGGGAGTGACGGAGATGTAGCCATAGGAAACGCAGTGGTTGGGGGAGTGGAAATTACAGAAGAAATTCACTCTCTACTATCTACAAAAGTATTATGGCACATAGGGAGGAGACCCAGTCAGAGAGTCTAAAAACTCAAGGCGCATACCGAAAGCTGCAGAACTCCATTCGTAGAGTGGCTAAGTCCTGAACAGAATTTGCAGCTAGGATTGGGGAAGCCGAAACTCGGATTTCTACGCTGGAGAACGAATTTGTTGCTCAAAGAACCCTTACGGACTCTTTAAAATTACAGAAAGATGATACCATTTGGAAGTTAACGGACATGAAAAACCGTTTAAGAAGGAACAATTTGAGACTCTTGGGTATCCATGAGGGGGCGGAGGGAACGGATGTGCGGAAATTTATTGTAGATCTTTTTTCAGAGGCGTTCCCCGAGCTCACACAGTGGAATTGGAACTCAGAGGTTCAAAGGGCGCATAGGTTTCCCTTCAAGCAGCAGGGCAGCTTGTAACTAAACCAAGAGCCATATTAATTTGTTGAATAATTTCTTGGCTCGAGAAGCTATTTATGACCTAGCACGACCAGACAGGAAAAGGGCAGGAAAGGGGAGTGAATTTTTCGTTAGGCCCGATTTCTGTCATGGGACAGTAGAAAAGAGGTGGCAGTTGAGGCAATTGATGCCAATGTTTCAGGCCAAGGCAGGACAGGTTTTTTTGCTTAACCCGGCCAAATTGAAAGTCATTTGTAAAGGTCAAACACAATTTTTTACTTCCGAAATCCAAGCCAACGAATATCTGCAATCAATTTAGAATGGTTAGGGTGGAATATATATAGATATGGACTGTCTCTGTTTGTTTATTAGATATATATTCTGTTTAATGTTAGGTGGTTATCTTTTGATGTAATGTGTGGGGGACAGCAAGGGGGGGTTTAGTCAGCTTCTCATCACCAGGGACCCTAGGTCTTTATGCCTCATTTGATGGGGGGAATGGGAGGGGGAGGGTTCAGAGTGTGGGGGTCAGTGGGGTGGGGAAGGAGGGAACGGGGGGAGGAGGTGCGGGGGCACAGGGGCACAGGGTGGGGGGGTTTGGGTGGGTTTGGGGAGAAAAGAAAAAAAGAGGTCACGGTGGAGGTTGGAGGAGCAATGTTTACTTAAAAATGCTGTGTCTAATCAGGAGGAGTATGTCTTGAGAAGATGGAGGATAGAATGATGGCAGGGAGGTTACGGGTATGTACATTCAATGTGTCAGGCTTAAACGACAGGGTCAAGAGGCAGCGGGTTGCGAGGGAACTGAGAAGTTTTTATCCCGATGTGGTGTGTCTTCAGGAAACACATATTCCATGGGAGAATTGGCTGAATTGCGATATACGGTATTAGTGTGCACGCAACACAGTGCTACAACTATGGGGGTGGCTATATTGGCCAAATCTTGTGTACGGCTGGTGGGAAGGGCTATGGCAGATAAATACGGCCAGTGGGCCATTGCTGAATGTGCTGCGGGGGAATGGAAATTTGTTATATGCTCGGTCTACAGGTCAAATATGGATGAAGCACAGATTTTAGAGTTGCTTAATATTGAGTTGGCACCACGGGCAACTCCTTTAATACTGTGCGGGGATTTTAATATACATCTAACTGGACCAGAGCTACAAACCCACAACGGACAATACATGGGGAGGAAACCTAAGGTCTTCAAGGGCTTACAGCAGCTAGTGTCGGAGCATGGGTTAGAAGACTCATGGTTTACAAATAGATATCCTGATCCAGGATTCACATACTTTTCCTGTCCCCATAACAAGTGGGTGAGACTAGTTTACTTCTTTGTCTCTAGAGTGCAGGCCGCTATGGCCAGAATTCAACTATTCCCCAGACTCACTTCTGACCATAGCCCAGTGGTCATGGATTTATCGATTCAAAGTCTATTTAGGCCATAGAGACGATTTACCTTTGATAGGAAATTACTGTCCGACTAAGCATTTGTGATCCATGTGAAGAACTGGATTACGTATTTTTGGGATATAAATAGGAACACGGCTTCCCCTGCTGTAGTATGGGATACTCTGAAGGCAGGTCTCAGGGGGGAAATATTGAGCTTTTGTATACATAAGCAAAAACAGCATAACATCTTGCTCCAGGGTTTCTATGATGATCTCAGGAGGGCTGAATGTGGCTTGATACAATGTGTAACTGATAAAATATCAAGTTCTTTGGCACAAGCCACTGTCGCCCGCTGTAAGGCTAAGATTAATCTACTATGGTCTAAAGATATTGCTTCCAGATATCTACCCTATAGGAGAGAATGTTACGAATTTGGAGAGACTGCTGGTAGATGCTTAGCTAAACGAATCAGGAATAGGGAGACTGAACGGGGCATTGTGCAAATAGAAGATTCTGCTGGGAAATTAGTGAGTAAACCTCCTGAGATTTTAGCAGTTTTAAGAACCTTTTATCAGGACTTGTATACAGGGGAGGATAGAACAGAGGAAAATCCAGTCCTTTGTCTACCGCAAACTATGTTTAACCAGACTTTGAGTAGTGAAGATGCGGCAGAGTTAGAAGAGTATATAACCCAGGAGGAGATCGAGAGTGCTAATAATTTGTTAGCAATGGGTAAAGCAGCTGGCCCCGATACATTACCGCTGGAATTTTATAAGATCTTTTTTTCTGAACTTAAGACAGAAATGTTGACAGTCTTTCAAGCTGCTCAACAAGGACAGGCACCAGTATCATGGGATACCTAAAACATTATTATTTTTAAGAAAAGGGATAAACCACCAACTCTCCCTGGCTCATATAGACCCATTTTGCTTTTAAATTCTATCTATGCCAAAATTCTGGCAGCACGGCTATCTAGGGTAATAACCCAGTTGGTTTCAATATGCCAGCATGGTTTTATCCTGGGAAGAGGCACGGTCAATCATATTAATCGAGTGGTGACTATGTTCGAAATAGCCAAAGTTCAACAGACTCCACTTGGACTGATACTCATTGATGCTGAAAAGGCGTTTGACCGTGTCACTTGGGAGTTTTTATGGATAGTTATGGGCCGCACAGGGTTTGGACGTGGTTTTGTTAATGCAATTAAAACAATGTATAGGCTCCCCCTGGCTCGAATCTGTGTGATGGGATTGGAATCTGAACCTGTTTTTATAACCAGGGGAACGCGGCAGGGCTGCCCGTGCTCACCTTTATTATTTGCGCTGTATATTAATCCTTTGGTGGTCCAAATAGAACAGAGTATGGTCATAGAACCTGTACAGATTCAACGGGAAAAGTATAAAGTATTCGTTTATGCCGATGACATAGCGATCGTCACCACAACACCCGCTATAGCGATGCCTGAAATAGAACGGTTGGCTGCCTCATTTGGATCAATGTCAGGGTACAAATTGAACATTGCCAAAACACAGATCATTTGTACAAATCAGGACATTTTTAACGACCTGAGAGTTGTACAGGAGGCAGTTTACCTAGGTATTAAAATTAGAGCTTCATTAGTTGATTTAGTTACTGCGCACTGGGACCCACTGCTGTCTGGAATCGAGAAAGAACTTGGAAGAATAGAGTGCTTACACCTCTCACTGGTAGGGCACTGTAACGTGCTGAAAATGAACATTCTGCCTAAGGTGCTGTATTTTTTTAGGTCGGTTCCTTTAGAGCTCAGGAGAATACAGTTACAAAATTTGCAATCTATCTGTGGAAAGTTTATGTGGGGTCAGAAACAAGCTCGGAGAGCAATGAAGTATATGACTCTCTCTAGATCTTGGGGAGGTTGGGCAGTCCCTAATTTTGTGCTCTATTATTATGCTTCCCTTCTTCAGAATATGAGTATTTTAATAACCGGAGAAAAAAGTAACAATTCAGCCGATGCTCCTTCTATTTACCATATGCTGCAGTGCAGAGGCAGAGAGATGTCTTTTAAAGGTAATTGAACCAAGCTATTATAAAAAGACCCGGTTTAAGGTGTTAGGGGCTGCTTTTAAAGTGTGGGAACAGGATCGCAAGAACCTGAAAATTGGGAAAATCAATTATTATACTCCTATTCACACAACACAGCTACTACCCCCCATTTTTTGGGATACGATTATGGGCAGGTGGAAATTACAGGGGATTTCAATCATTGCCACTGGCAGTGTAAAAAGTTAAGGCAGTAAAATAAAACACTTTGGCACGTTAAAGAACCAGATGGCAATGTCAGTAAATAAGGAAAGACAAGTTATTTATCATGCGCTCCTTGCATAAGGCCTAGGTTGCGATGCTAGATGGAGCAATACTCTAGTATATTAAAAAAAACGCAAGAGAGTTTTCAGCCAGCACTCATCCTGCAGTATTTTAGGATGCTCTATCTGTCCCAGCCTCACACTTGACCAAATTGTGTGATCCTGGGCAATTGCCTTATTCTGAGTATCTTTGTCCTTTATCATCACAGTTGGTGAAATGAGGTAAGTGCCTAGGATCACACAATGAGATGATAAAGGACAAAGAAGCATAGTGAGATAAGGCAATTGCCTTCGATCAGACAATTTGGTCAAGTGGGGAGGCCGGTATTGATCCCAGTTTTATTTGTTTCACGATATGCAATTCAGCAACTAGATGGATATTTTTAAACATACAAAATTCATGTCCTGATGACAATGACAGTAAAAAGAAAACAAAGGTAACTCATTTATAGTCACCGTATATGTGGCCTAGGGTGTTATCATAGATGGGGAAACATTATATTCTATTGAAGTATCTACAAGAAAGGTTTTTGTATTGTGCACAGCTTCAACCAAAGTACTTCAAGGTGCTCTCAACTGTGATGATAAAAGGCAAGGAGGCACAGTGAAATAAGGCAATTCCCTTGGATCACGCAATTTTGTTAAGTGGGGAAGCCTGGATGTATCCCAGGTTGTCTGGTTCCACATTGTGCAATTTAGCCATTAGATGGCTTTCCCTGTCTCCCTCCCATTTTTAACTAAATGTAGTGATACAAGCCCTCCAGTCTGGTTTTGGGGAGGTCAGTCTCAATTTGCAAATCAGAAATTTGTAAGAAATAGTTTGTGAAATTTCCTTTGAAAATGCTGTAAGAATTATTTTTTAGTCATTTTTTGAAGAAATTGTGCTGGAAAAATGCACTATTTCACATCAAGGTATAAAATATTCTCAGGAAGAGAAAACCCCCAAACCCCAGGGATAAGACCAGCTTGCTTCCTATCCCTGGGGTTTGGGGGTTTTCTCTTCCTGAGCATATTTTATACCTTAGTGTGAAATAGTGCATTTTTCCAGCACAATTTCTTTAAAAAATGACTCCCTCAGCTCAGCCTGCATCCACCAACTGGCACTCCGCACACAACCAAGCAATCAAGCATTCCGTGACCTCATCACACATTCCAGCACTCATCCTGGCTGAGCAGTAGGGAAGAAGAGAATAAGGACAAGAAGAGGAGACAATCAAGTCACAACACTTACTCACCCAATTTCACTTATTGGTCTTACATTCCGTCACTTTCAAACTTCAACCAGCCACCACTGAATGTAGGAGATGGTACTGAATACATGAGCGTGTGCAGCATGGAATTTTTTTGAATCCTCATTATCTGATTGGGGATGTAAGGCATTGGTTGAACATGATTTATTCATTACCACAACCTAACTCCCAGTATAATATTTAAAGTAGTTCAATGTAAAATCCTATCGAGCTAAATATCCAAATATAAACCATAGGATAATAGACCATTCATATCTCACAAATTGAATTCCTTTGGAAGACTCCCACCCTTTAATTGAGCAGGAGTGAGGAGCAGATCCACCTTTCTCCTTCCTCACAGCTGTTGCAGACCTAGACGGGGGTCAGCTTTTTTCCCTTGATCTATGCAGGTGTCTGTTGTTTTCAGTCTCACCAGCTGGCGAACTGTTCTGTGACCCCTGCACACCCTTTCCCTCTTACCTCTTCCTCAGTAGACAAGCAAAGGTAACCAGGGTTTATAGGGACGGATATTTTCCTGAGTCATGGTCCCTGGCAAGGAGTCCCTTAGCATGCAAGGGTGGGCATTGTCCTGGCATCCCCTTTACCTCTCCCACATTGCCAAGTCTCTTTTTTTCATAATTCATTTATTGCTCCTTGGCTTTACTCAATTCTGCACAAGGCGCTTTTCCTTCAGTCTAACTTTCTGCAGTTTCATTTCTAGTGGTAGAGTTTTAAGGGCCTGATTACGAGCTGCATGATACAGACGGGGTGGTAAATCTGCATGCAAAATTTACAATACTGTGGTGTAACACCATTTCAGTACCATGTAATTACAAGTCTACCACAATGGAATGGGGAATTCCCATATGGAACCAGATTTACTGCTTGTAAAACCACATGGAGTTCCGAATTCTACGGGGTTTAACACATACATTTACCACCTGTTCTAAGCAGGGGGTAAGTGTATGCATGGCCTCTGGTTGGAAAATAGGGGAGAGAAGGGAAAGATAATATTTGGTAGGGCTGCTATAGCCAAAGTCTCATGCAATTTTACTGGCCCGCATTACCCATCTGGTACAGTTGGGTCCAGTATTCCGACACCCAGGAAAACCTGTATGCTGGAACGCTGACCCACTCATTTATGTATGCATATTTGTATTTATAAACCACCCCCTCATCCCCAGGGGGATATCCTGGTGCTAAAACCTTATCTTACTAGTTTCAGTCGAAGCCCTAAAGTAGATAAAAGCTGGGCCTGTATTACAGAAGTGCCCCGGGGACGCAACAGGCATTTGTGCCCGCTTTGTGGGCCCCTGGGGCACTTTGATATTTCAGAAGTTGCTGCAGACGCTTGTGCGGTCCCTTCTGTAATACAGATAGCACTGGCACATATGTTGCACCAGAGCTATCCAGAGAGGGTGTTTCCTCAGATGCATGGGGTCATGGCCCCATGCGAATGAGGGAATCTCTTTACTTCTGCACCTGCGCCATATTATGGATGTGGGCACAGAGGTAAAGAAGCTGTCTGGAGGTGCACTGACAGTGCACCACAAAAAGGGGAGCACTGCCAGTGCGCCCCCTGATGGCAGCCCTCTGGAGGGGGTCACATCCCATTGCAGGTGGGTGCAGTCACTCACTGCACCTGCCTGCAAGGAGATCTCCCTCCCCTCTTTATAGTGCAGGCTGGTGTCGCCTGCACAATGAAAAATAAAGAAGCTTTGAAGCAGCCGCTCCGTATTTCCCTTGAATGAGCTGCCCGTAGGGCAACACAAGTTCAAGCTGCCCTATGGGCAGTGTATTGAACCAAATAGGACGCACTATCCCTGTTTGCACCCAGCGTGACTGTTCGAAGGTGTGCCATGGTGCGAACAGGTAAAGTGTGCCCTATACGTAATAGAGCCACTGGTCTTCAGCTTTCTCCAGAAAACTACCAAATCTGATACTGTACGGGGTCATAAGCAGGCAAAGTGGAATTTCATATGGGAACTCTGCTTCACCTGACTCATAAGCAGAACATAAATCTTAACAAGCAGTGCCTGAGATCACTAAACTAACTGCAAGATTAGGGGTGAGGTTATCAGGGATGCAGGAATGCCAGAACCTTGTTGGCAGCTTAAGGTATCCTCTTCCAAGCGGCCTTTGCTAACAACAATTTTGCCCCTAACTGGGACAGAAATTGAGGGTATAATCACAAGGCTCCAACTTGCCATATTATAAACTTTGAGGTTCCATTGGCAAGAAGGTCTATCACTCTATATTTAAACTATTATCTAAGTTTATAAACAGTCCAGTGCAATTTATTTTCTATTTGAGGAAAGAGGAAGTCTGCATAATGTTTTCAGCCCTGTGTTTCACTTTGGTTTCAATGATTCAGTGGATTTGTATTGTCTAACTGGGAAGTTTGTGTCATTGCAATGACCAGATCTGTTTTCAGTTTTATTGTTTCTGATTTGAATATAGTACATGTATAACCTGATAGTGCATTGTAGTGTGTCCACTGAAGGAATAACTGTGGGGTGTTGAAAGGTGCATAACAGAACGTTGACTGTATTGAGATTTTGATGTTTTCATCCCCATTGATTATTTTTCATTTCATGTACTTGCTCACCCTGATTGATTTGTCGTGTGGCTAATATGCCAAGGGCAGCAGCAATAGGGATAGTGGGCAATTCTTTCTCATGCTTCCTTAATCCTCTGATTTCGTCCATAAACCCATTAAAACCTAACACTTAATGTCAAACTTTAAAATAGTTTGAGAAAGACACCAGGTAATCATTTGCGACGACTAGTGACATTTGGAAGAAAAAGTTGGGTATGACTTTTATGTAATGAGTGATGCAGGCAAGTTTAATTGGCAAACTTGAGGTCCAAGGTAGGTCCTCCTCCCGAGAAAAAATTGAAAAACGTTTGTCAAGTGGTGCATTTTAAAGCAAATGAATTTAGTGGTAAAGCAATGCTTAGCATGCAGTGGGAACGTATAGTCTTGAAATATTAAACACATTAAAAACTGCCCCATACTTACTGCATTAATATGTTCAGCAGTTACTATAATGTGCAAATTTACAGAGTGACAACTTCAGCCCTTTAAAGTGTGTGCTTGCCCAGTGTCTCGCACTGAAAGCGGGAATCAACTTTGGAAGAAAATGCTCTAACCAGGCTTCTGGAAGCACCCAAAGCTGCTGACTGCAATCAGTCATAGAGAAATATGTGCAGGCAGGTCTTTAAGTGGGGTGAAAGAAGTGGGGGCTCTCTAAAAGTTAACAAGTAAAATACATTTCTGTGATTCCCATGGTGTTCCACCCAACTAGTATTTTGGTTTTTGTCTGAGATGTAATTACATCCAGATATATTACATAAAAACTGATATGCACCTAAAACATGTCAGTTACATTTGCTTTGTCAATGGCTGTTAGCTGTTTAAGATAAATGAGTAACAACAATGATTTGCTATAAATAATAAACATTGGAAATGTTTCAATTTTGAAATTGTGAGTCTGAGAATTAAATAGTATTGAGGCCTGTGGAAGGAATTTTGGCCTTCAAGTTTGTGCTCTTTATGTTAGATATGTATGCCCTTTTTCTCTTCACATCTTACCGACCGCCTCTCTTTCCTCTTCAGCACCCTGTCTTCACTTTTCCCCAATGCACTTCCTCACATCTCCCTCACTTCACCACTTCCAAACATACACTGCACTCACTCACATGTAAGAAATGTATTTCCTTTGCTTTTGCCTTGTAAATATTTTGACATCTGTGTATCCCATTCACACATATTTACAGAATTTTAATTGAAACTGGAATACATGCCCATTGTTCTACGTACTCTGCAAAGAAGCCAACCTACTGACATGCATTTTGCTTTGGCTTCAGCCTCAGCATCAACGCTCTCATTCAAAGCCGCTCATAAACACCTGGCATGGCTTACCATTACAGAGGCATCAAATCACATCTACTTGCATCTACTCCTACGTGTGACGAATGGGAAAGGGTGAGATCTATGCCTGTGTATGATGGACGGCTACACTCATGCAGGGATGGAGGCTCCGACGCCTAAACCCATGACGCTGAAAGCGTCACTGGGCTATGGTGGCTACTACCATAGACCACAATGGCAATGAAGGGCTTTAGAACGGTAAGCCCTATGTCGTGCGTCACAGTTCAGAAAGTTGATTTACTGCCTGGATTCCATCTCCTGCTTCAGAGCAAGATGGGGCAGGTAGCCCGGGACAGATAGCCCAGACTTAAATACATAGATTTGTTTAGAGGTAGAATCGTATCTCTAAACAAATTGATCTATTTAATATTTGTGCAGGAATGTGTAGGAATTTCAGTGAGGCACAGCCCCAGAGCCCTAATGGAAAAATTGCCCCTGTAAATAACCTTATTCAGAGAGGCATCATATATGGACTGATAACAAGATGAATGGATGTTCTATGCATCCAAGACCTGGAAAAGGAATATGTTTGAATAGTCACAAATCTTCTCTAAGGCAACCTTGAAAGTAGCCTCTTAAATGCTAAACACTGGCTCCACATCTTAATGCAACTTCAATTTCCCAGAATACATTTCATTTGAAGAGACCTTTTCTTTGCTTACTCCCCACATGACACACCACCAATCCCTTTCTGAATCTTTTTTCAAATAGTTTTCCTTCTGACCAGCATAACCTGTATTCACCATTTGTATCCAACAAATATATTCTTCCTAATGCAATTACGCACAAAAATCGAAACAATTGACATACCTATTATGCCAGAGGTAGGGCAACAAAAGAAGATAGTAGGGTCATATATAAAAGTCCTGAAGAAACTCCATTTGAACCATCTGTGCAGCCAGTCGTGAAACTTGTCGATCACACAAATAACCAAAGAATAACTGATGTTCAATTGTTCTGCACTAATTTGTAACCTTGCCATTTCCTTACCTTCAGAGAATAAGACCAGTACCTACTAGTTATCTATTGGCAATTAAAATGTTCTCACTACACCCGCTACCCACTATCACCACCCATAAACTACAACCCTATTGGGACAAGGGTATGAAAGGATCTCCACCATATAGCTATCTTTTTTGAGCGGTCAGCTGGGTATTGCATCGCCTGCCCGACGTGGATCAAGACCCGATGATGAAGCATGTCACCTAGGTGGGGTAGGGTCCCTACATCCCAAAAAGGATACTCCTGGTGATATTTGTAAAGCAATAATAAATAGTCATTGATTGCCTCTTGTTTTATTTTATCCTCAATGGGAAAAAAAAACAACAGAACGACACTTTTTTCTGTGAGCAGTTATTTTCGGGGACGTTATGTGATGGACAGCTAACACCCTCCCATTCCCCCTTTACATTTCTGGCACAATTACAAAACACAACTAATTACCCTAGCACTGCTTTTCAGGTAATAAGCCTTTGGCCAAGCACAGTTGATAAGACTCACTTTGCCTGTCAAGTAAATGAGCATGAGTGCAAGTGATGTCTCATATGTTGGTTTCTGTGGCCAAAAACCCATTGGTTTTTGCATACTTGTAATAATAATATTTTTCCATTTGTTGGGAAAGCATCCATTGCAAATTTATAAGAATATTATTTTCCACTTTTTGTAATGCTCTTATAAGCCTATAATACACGTTTGTCAATTTTTTTTCCTATTTGTGGGTACAGGTTTCCTAGTAGAAGTGTACGTAAAGGCAATGCATTTGAAAGAACATTTGTTATTTGTTGACGAAGGCCCCTTTTAAGTTTTGATAGCATATTTTTCTTCTTGTGGGGAAAGGTTCTTACATATTGTAGGATATTTTTGGAAGAATTCTTGTTTCAATTTGTAGGCACAGTCATTCTAGTAGAAGTGTATATAAATGCCTTGGTTTTGTGAGAGAGCAGAAGAGACAGAACCACAGTGTGAGAGAAGCAGTGAAGCAATGAGAGAAAGAGTGATAGAGAGATAGAGAGAGAGAGAGAGAGAGAGAGAGAGAGAGAGAGAGAGAGAGAGAGAGAGAGAGAGAGAGGCCGACCTATTGGAAGAGTCAGAAGAAGAAATGGTGTGGAGGATACCAATAAGTATATATAAAAATTAGGGTTTCTATAGCTGGTGCAAAATGATTCAGATGAGACAGAGTGCAGAAGTTGGCCTTCAGCACAAAAATAAAGCATTTTAGAGCGAGCTAAACACAGTGAACAGGAAAAGTATACCACCAACTTAGCACTTTGCAGAGCGCAAAGTCTATTCAGCATGTTGTTAAATATTTATCTAATTTACTGCCTACCTCAATCTATTTTGTAACAGTAATTTTATATCCTGTTGCAAATATGTAAATAAATATATACATAGTAAAGTTGCCTTATGAGATGAGCTATTGAGGTATTTATATTCCTTGAGTATTTTTCTGCCACAGTCAATCAATCAATCAATCAATCACGGCATTTATAGAGCGCGCTACTCACCCGGGAGGGTCTCAAGGCGCTGGGGGAGGGGGTAAGTTACTGCTCGAACAGCCAGGTCTTGAGCTGCTTCCTGAAGGAGAGATGGTCCTGGGTTCGCCGAAGGTGAGTGGGGAGGGAGTTCCAGGTCTTGGCTGCCAGGTAGGAGAAGGATCTTCCTCCGGCGGTGGTTCTGCAGATGCGTGGTACGGTGGCGAGGGCGTGGCTGGTTGATCGTAGCTGGCGTGTGGGCGTGTAGAAGGTCATGCGGTCGTTGAGGTACTTTGGGCCCAGGTCGTGGAGGGCCTTGTGTGCGTGGGTGAGGAGTCTGAACGTGATTCTCTTGCTGACGGGGAGCCAGTGCAGGTCTTTCAGGTGCACGGTGATGTGGCTGTGTCGGGGGATGTCCAGGATGAGTCGTGCGGAGGCGTTCTGGATGCGCTGGAGTCTCTTTTGAAGTTTGGCTGTGGTTCCGGCGTAGAGGGTGTTCCCATAGTCCAGTCGGCTGGTGACGAGTGCCTGGGTGACGGTCTTCCTGGTTTCAGTGGGGATCCATCTGAAGATCTTGCGGAGCATGCGCAGGGTGTTGAAGCATGAAGATGAGACGGCGTTGACTTGTCTGGTCATCGACAGGGAGGAGTCCAGGATGAAGCCCAGGTTGCGTGCGTGGTCCGTTGGCTTGGGCGCGGTGCCCAGGGCCGGGGGCCACCAGGAGTCGTCCCAGGCGGAGGGTGATGAGCCCAGGCTGAGGACTTCCGTCTTATCTGAGTTCAGTTTAAGGCGGCTGTTCCTCATCCAGTCGGCGACGTCTCTCATCCCGTCGTGTAGGTTGGCTCTGGCGGTGGTGGGGTCGTTGGTGAGGGAGAGGATCAGCTGGGTGTCGTCGGCGTAGGAGATGATGTTGAGGTTGTGTCGGCGTGCGATGGCTGCGAGGGGCTCATGTAGACGTTGAAGAGGGTTGGGCTGAGTGAGGATCCTTGTGGAACGCCGCAGATGACTTCGGTGGCTTCGGATCTGAACGGGGGAGGCGGACTCTCTGGGTTCTTCCGGCGAGGAACGAGATGATCCATTCCAGTGCTTTCTCTCGGATTCCGATGTTGCTGAGGCGCTTCACTAGGGTGCGGTGGCAGACGGTGTCGAACGCCGCAGAGAGGTCCAAGAGGATGAGGGCAGCTGTTTCCCGTTGTCGGTTAGGGTTCTGATGTCGTCGGTGGCTGCGATAAGGGCGGTCTCGGTGCTGTGGTTGGCCCGAAACCCGGACTGCGAGGGGTCGAGGATCCATTCGTCTCGAGGAAGGCGGCAAGCTGTCTGTTGACGGTCTTCTCGATGACTTTGGCCGGAAACGGAAGGAGCGAGATGGGACGGTAGTTCTTGAGGTCGGTGGGGTCCGCCGTTGGTTTCTTCAGGAGGGCGGTAAGCTCGGCGTGCTTCCAGCTCTCCGGGAAGGTGGCGGTGTGGAAGGAGGAGTTGATGATGTCCCGGAGATGGGGTGCGATGGTGGCGTCGGCTTTGTTGAAGACGTGGTGTGGGCAGGGGTCGGTTGGTGATCCGGAGTGGATGGAGTTCATCGTGCGGGTGGTGTCTTCGGTGCTGATCGGGGTCCAGTTGCAGAGGGTGGTGGTGGCGGGCGTTGGTTCGGCGGTAGGGTGCGTTGTTTGTGCGTCGAAGCTGTTGTGTATGTCGGTGATCTTGCGGTGGAAGAACGCGGAGAGTGAGTTGCAGAGGTCTTGCGAGGGGGTGATGTCGTTGTTTCCGGCGCTGGGGTTGGAGAACTCTTTGACGATGCTGAAAAGTTCCTTGCTGTCATGGGCGTTGTTGTCCAGTCGTTCTTTGAGTGCCGACTTCTTGGTGGCACGGATCAGCTGGTGGTGTTTGCGGGTGGCGTGCTTGAGGGCGGTCCTGTTGTCTGTGGTCTGGTCGAGTCGCCAGGTTTTCTCGAGAGTGCGGCAGTTCTTCTTGGATTCCTTGAGTTCGTTGGTGAACCAAGGGGTTTTCTTGCTTCCGGGTCTGCTGGGAGGGTTTTTAGTGGTGCGAGGTCGTCGGCGCAGGCGGTCAGCCACTTGGCGAGGGTGCTGGCTGCTTCGTTTGGGTCCGTTGTGTTGGTGGGTGTGTTCTGGCTGAGGGAGGCGGTGAGCTGCTCGGCGGTGATCTTGCTCCAGCTCCGGCGGGGAGCCTGTTGCGGGTGGTGGTGGGTCGCAGTCTTTCTGAAGCTGAAGTGGACGCAGCTGTGGTCGGTCCAGTGGAGTCCGGTGGCGTGGCTGAAGGAGATGTGCTTGCTGGACGAGAAGACGGGGTCAAGCGTGTGGCCGGCGTAGTGGGTGGGCGTGTTCACCAGTTGCTTGAGTCCGAGGTTGGCGAGGTTGTCCAGCAGGGCGGTGGTGTTTCTGTCGTTGTTGTTCTCCAGGTGGAAGTTGAGGTCCCTAGGAGGATGTAGTCGGCTGAGGGCATGGCGTGCGGGCTGATGAAGTCTGCGATGTCTTCGCTGAATAGTGTGCGTGGTCCCGGGGGTCTGTAGATGAGGGTGCCTCGGAGGGTGGTCTTGGGGTCAGTGTGTATCTGGAAGTGTAGGTGTTCGGCGGCGGAGAAGGTCTCGTCGGAGTTAGTCGAGATGCGGATGGTGTTCTTGTGTACGATGGCGATGGCGATGGCGATGCCTCCTCCCGTCTGGTTGACGCGGTCCTTCCGGGTGATCTTGTATCCATCCGGGATGGCTATGGCGATGTCGGGCGCTGAGGAGGCGTTCATCCAGGTCTCGGTGAGGAAGGCGATGTCCGGTGCTGTTGCGTCGAGCAGGTCCCAGAGTTCCACGGCGTGCCTGTGGACGGAGCGGGTGTTCAGCAGGATGCATTTCAGGTGGTTGCTGCTGTTGCTCGACTTGGCGGAGGTGGTGCACGTCCGGGGGCAGGTGAATCGGCAGGCTTGGCAGGCGAAGAGTCCGTGGGTGCGTCTCGGTGAGGCTCGGTAGCAGGCAGGGTTCCGGCCGGCATTGAGTGCGGTGAGTGTGGCGGCGTCGTAGGTCCGTCGAGTAGTGTTGCGTTGGTGGGTTCCAGGGGTTCTGGCGCTGGGCGCGGTCCAGTCGCGGACGGGCGCCCAGTCAAAGTCCACAAGAGTCTTTATGGTGAAAGTCATGCATAGAACTTGTTATTGTAACAACTGAAATAGACTAGCTCCATGAACCAAGCATCCTTCACTTAGCAGAGACAATGTTTATGGCTCTAGAGTGGTATGATGTATTGGAGAATACTGTGAGCATTGGAGAACTGCCAATATCCTTAATAACACACTCTAACATCACTCCACTGGATGCTCGTTGAATAAAGAGATGAATTTAAAGCAAGAAGCACATTCCTACTCTGCCACTTGTGAGTCTTTCTTTGAGTGCCATCAGGACATTGTGACAACAAAGATGGAGTTCTGCCATAAAATCCACATTTCATGCTAAAAAGTAGAATCACTAAATCACAACCCCATTGACACACATGCAACACATGCACACCTCTCTCTCTCTTACACACACACACACCCACCCACCCACACACCCACACCCCCCCTCTTAAAACGAAAACTGGGTTCCTGAATTTGAACATGGGCTTTGTCATTTAACCTATAAATTGTGTGATTTTAGACCTATTACATTGGATCAAATTCTTTAAAAGTTGTAATTCTTTTGATGTATTGATGACTCCCAAATCTCATTAGGTGGGTGCAAAGTGTCATGTCTCTCTGACCCTAACAACATTTGTTTCATTCTGAATAGGATGTGGACAGACCCTAACTGCACCTCAAGGACTGATAACAAGTCCTGGTCACCCATCTGTCTACCCACATGGTATCAACTGTACATGGATCATCTCTGTGCAGCCTGGAAACCTCATCCGTCTGACCTTCACAGTGTTTAACCTTGAGTTTGTGGAAAACTGTCTATATGATTATCTTGAATTGTATGATAACGGAACAGTTGAGACTGGTACTAAAATAGGGAGGTAAGTGTTGTTTTCCCTTTGCAAAGATAATCATCACGTAGGCTATTTGCTTCCATTATGAAATGTGTTTGTTAAATGAAATCCAGTTAAATGAAAATAACATTTATTAAATCAAATCATCTGTAAATAATAGCACTAAGTCAAAATGAACATGCTTGATTGTGAAACAGGCAGGTGTCTTACTGAATAGAGAATGAAGTAAACAGATGATGATTAACCCTGGCCACCACTGTTTATTCACTAAATTTTACAAGCTATTTCGCTTCAACAGGTGGTGGCAAGGCTGCTACTTACATCAGCACTTGTTTTTATACAGTTGTAATCCCTGGTACAATTTTTGGCTTATTGGCCACAGTGGTGCTTCATGCACACGTTAGCCTGGGGAATTTCTGGGATTCTATTTCATGCTACAATGCATGCACAGAACTGTTGGGCAATCCCAGGAATTCCCTTAATCCCTGGTGAAATGGATAGTGCAAAACATCTTCCATTTATCTCTGGTCATCCTGTTTTTTTGCCTTTTGCTGGACCTTAAATTTTTGATTGATCTAGACCTCTGAGCACTTTACCCCTGCTAACCAGAGATATGGTGCTTGTATTTCTCCTGTCAGCATGGTCAAATTGGGATTCTCCTAATTGGCATAATTAACTTACCTATACATCTCTAGTATGTGGTACCAAAGTGTACCCAAGGCCTTTAAGTTAAATGTCACAAGTGAACTGCAACACCCACTGTACCATCCTCTACGATGACAGTTTAAACATGACTGCAAGCCTAGCCTCTGTAGCCTGGCAGTGCACTTTTAAACTTGTCCAAATAGCCCCTTTTCACAGGTGTAAACCTCCCATTCAAATATTTGTAATTCACCCCTAAGTAGGTCCTATTGCCCAGAAGGCAGGGTGCATGACATTTAAAAGTAGGATATATACAACTTTATTGTTACACATGCCCTTACAGTGAAAAGGCCCCAAACGTTTTTTCCAGTGTTACAAGACTAGCCGTTCCATGTAGAAACACTGGGATACAATATTAAATACTAATACTGTATCTCAGGAATATCACTACTAGAAAAATAATTAAATAACTATTTTCTGATTTTTACTAAACATTAAGTAAAAGTAACTTTTAGAAAGTTACTTTTTCCCTGCCTGATGTTCCTGGATGCTAATCTGCATTTTGCTCTCCCACTTCTGCCAGGTAGTACTTAGCATTTGAAAAGCTCTCTTGTTGAGGTGTGAACTTGTTATCAAAGATTAGACACATGTATTGGGTTTGGGGAGTTGCTGTTGTGCCCTTGACTGGGCTGGGACCAGGAACTTGATTAACTTCAAAGAGGCCTTCCCTGTCAGAAGCAGATGAAGCCACCACACAAACCTGCCCCCTTCCTTTTCCTTCCACCCAGGCAGCCTCTAATGGCAGTGGGCTTCTTTTTGACATGACAGCATCAAATCTTACTGGAGTTTCAAAACCTTCTTGACAGGTCTTCTGCGGATTTTCCTATAACAATTGGGGCACATTTTAAAAGAGGGAAACAGGATGCCAAAACAAATCTTGCTATCCAATGTCTGGTTGCTGAAAAACATGCTTTTTGTTCTATCAGACTTCTGTCTCTGAGTTTATTGGGTGTACTTTGGCTGTTGTAAGCTGGAATTTAGTGGTAGTTATGAGAGAAGAGTATGATTACTATTGCATACTACCCCCACACATACCTAGTGCTCAGATCCTAGGTTTAGAGAGACCAAAGACTTTTACCATCTTGAAAATGCTTAAAGTGGGTAGGTTTAGCCCTGTGAATCTCCAACTCATTGGTTACCGCATCCCCAGGCGTTATTCCCACCCACTTGCTCATGTAAAGCATAAAAGTGGCATCTTCAGGCACCCACTCCAGAACTCTGGTGGACCTTTGGAATATCAGAAGGGTACACACCTGCTGTCTGAGACCTGAGAAGAGCCCTAAAGGATTGGGCCTGCCTTCCCTCTTGTGCCCAGGACAAAGAAGTGCACTCTAAAAATCATAAGGCCGGCCTCCTGTCCAAGCTAGATGGATACAACAAGCTACAAGAGGGCTTTCCTGCAACTGCCCTGCTGACCAGTGGCAACTGGATATAGACTGGATTCTGCTGTTGCCTTCTGCCTGACACCCAGTGAGTCTCTATGCACTTCCCCTGAAGTCCTGGAGGTTTTAGAAGTGTACTCCTGGTGTGGATTGGGACTTAAAAGACTAAATCAACCTGGATGGTATATACCCATGCTCCCTCACAGTCAGCGTCAAATTGCGCCTAAATACTTTTCTACTACGAGAATTTACTATCATTGGCACTTTGCACTTCTTGGCACTATTTCTATTTAAGAACTCAGATCTCTGGTCCCCATTATTGATTTTTGGCATTTTAGTGGCTTTTCGTGTATTAAATTTTACTCTATTTTACAAATTTGTTTCTCAGAATTTTATTGTTTGGATTTCGACTTTATTACTGTTTTAGTACTGCCTGCTCAGTGCCATAGCTGCCAAGGGTTTGAGCTCAGTTTAATTTATTGACTTTGAGAGTTCACCCTGACAAGGATTGTGATTATTACTTCAGGTGGGTACTTAGCCTGCTCAACTATTAACCCAATCTCTTACAATTTGTCAAATGAATTTAAATAAACATCCCTTGTTCCTCACCAATTCTCTCCCTCCTTAGCATCCAGAATTAGCTAGAGAATATCACCACTCTATTCTGATAAGGCATCTCCATGGCTGAAAAAAGGAGCGTGTATAGTTTGGAATTCTGCCACAAATGTGGTAGGATTTTGCCCCACCCACACCTCTCAATTTTGGAGGCAGTGATGTGGGGAAGCAGGTAGCAAATCTATGCCTGGAGAAGGCACTAGCCTCCACCAAACAAACTATAAATTAAGGATTAAGTAAGTGTTGTGGTGCATCCATCATCTCTTCCTAGATCAGCAATTAGTTTGTGGCAATGTGGATATAAACACTTGTATTTTGTGTCCTGATTCTGAGATGATAAAGCTTTCAAAGTGGGATGTATTGTGTTGTGGTGCCAGATGAACCAAGTAAAATATTTGCTTTGTATTCTCCGTATAATGAAGAAATGTATACATTGCACCTAATATATACACCAAAGATGTGTTGCTTTTTAGTGAAACTATGAAGAAGGCATAAATCGTATTGCATAAAGTATAAATTTGACACATTGTGTCCTTTTATTCAAATGCGACAAAATGGACCATAGATTTTGTTATCTAAAACAGTAGTTCAAATATTGTAATCCTTTTTTTTTCTTCTTGAGCTCATTGTTTAAGGAGGAACACTCAATATAGCCTGTATCAAAAATACTAAAGGATAATTATTGCATAAATATACTTTGGTATTTTATGTTGGAGTATCATAAATACTGATATGAGCTTTCCGATCCGATTGAATAAGTTCACTATTATTAAATAAAACTATGATGATGAGATTCCATTTTCTGCTCACTTTGTCTTATATCCTTATTTATGTTGCTTTCTCTTTTAATTACTTCTATTGTTTCATGGATACATTCTTTTGAGGAGTTCCATCTGAGGATGGTTCCATTATAAATTATGTTAAGAACTATCTTGCTTTCTGTCAGCGCCTCCTCTCTTCATTCTTCAGAGAGAGTGACATGTTTCTTCTTTTTTCTTCATATACATACCTGGAGCAGACAATCTAAGATAACAAATCCCCTGTTTATCACCAAAAAAGCCACCAGTTTTAAGCCTCAACCCAGCTGGGCCACTAAATCACTAACCCACACCATGTTCTCACGGATCATCAAATATCACCATCTAAGAAGATTTAACGCCCACAATCACTAGAAAAAGATGTTTAGGTCAATTTACTGTAGGAACCTTATGTATGGTATGTATGGTATGTAGTGGTGTAGAGTGCAGCGGCATAGAGTGCAGTAGTATACAGTATAGAGGCGTAGAATGGTGCAACATAGAGTAGAGTAGAGGAAAATAGAATGGAGTGGCATAGAGTGCAGTGGTGTAGAATAGAGTGCAAAGGCGTAGAGTAGGGTGCATTGGAATAGAGTACAGTGGCGTAGAGTGGTGCAGAGTGCAATTGAGTAGAGTGCAGTGGTGTAGAGTAGAGTGGTGCACAATAGAGTAAAGTGGATTAGATTTTGGGCGGGGCGCAAATTATAACTGTAACTGTATACAGTGGATTGGAATACCATAGAATTGAGTGCCATACAGTAGCGTAGAGTAGAGAGGTGCAGAATATAGTGGCATAGAGTGCAGTGGCTTAGAGTACAGTGGTGAAGAGTAGAGTAGAGTGGTGCAGAGTAGAGGGTCATTGACTGTAGTGGCATAGAGTATAGTGGTATAGACTGGTGCAGAGTTGAGTGGCGTAGAGTGAAGTGGCACCAAGTGGTGCAGAGTAGAGTGCAGTGGCATATAGTGCAATGGTGTTGTGTGCAGTGCTGTAGAGTACAGTGGCATAAAGTGGAGTGGTGCAGAGTAGTTGCGCAGAGTAGAGTTGACAGAGTACAGTGGTACAGTGAAGAGTGGCATAGATTGCAGTGGTGTAGAGTAGAGTGGTGCAGAGTAGAGTGGTGTTAAGTGCAGATGGCATAGAGCAGAGTGGTGGTGAGTAGATTAGAGTGGTGACTAGTGCAGTGGTGTATAGAAGAGTGGCATAGAGTGCAACAGCATTGAGTAGAGTGGTGCAAGAAGAGCAGAGTGATGTAGAGTGCAGTGGCATAGAGTAGAGTGGTATAGTGTGTTGTCACCTCACTAGCCAGACTAAATTAACTATAACTCGCCCCTCTACTATGCATACTCTTCTAATAAATCGAGTAATTTCCGATAGCATGTCTGTTGATATAAATGCTTTGATTTAAATAATGCATGAGGAAGGGTCAGGTTACAGTTCATTAAGTCTGGCTAGGGAGGTGACAACACTGTGTATGAAGCTGCGTGAGTTATAGTAAAGTTTGGGTAGGGCGCAAATTATAACTGTAACTGTATGCAGTGGATTGGAGTAGCGTAGAGTTGAGTGTCATATAGTACCGTGGGGTAGAGTAGAGTGGCATAGAGTAGAGTGGCATAGAGTCAAATGGGGTAGAGTGAAGTGGTGTACAGTAGAGTGGTGTAGAGTACAATGGCGCACAGTAGAATGGGGTAGAGTAAAGTGGCCTAGAGTGGAGTGGGTTAGAGTGGAGTGGCATACAGTGAAGTGGCGTATAATGTAGTGGTGTACAGTATCTTGGCATAGAGTAGACTGGAGTGTAGTGTCAGGATGTGGAGTGGAGTGGTTTAGAGTGAATTGCCATAGAGTGGAGTGGTGTAGAGTGGAATAGGTTGGAGTAGAGTGGAGTGCCATGAGTTTAATAGCATAGAGTGGAGTGGCATAAACTCAAGTGGAGTACAGTAGAGTGGAATTCAGTGGAGTGGCATAGAGCAGAGTGGCGTAGAGTGGAATGGCATGGAGTGGAGTGGAGTAAAGTGGAGTGGCATAGAGTGGAGTGTTGTAGAGTGGATTGGTATAGAGTGGATTGGCATAGAGTGGAGTGGCGTTGAGCTGCATAGAGTGGAGTGGCATTGCGTGGACTAGCGTAGATTGGAGTGGCGTAGCATGGAGTGGTGTGGCATGGAGTGGAGAAGAGTGGAGTGGTGTATAGAGGAGTGGCTTACAGCAGAGTGACATGCAGTAGAGTGGCATTGAGTGGGGTTGTATAAAGTTGAATACTTTAGAGTGTAGTGGTGTACAGAGGAGGGGCATAGAGTAGAGTAGCACAGAGTGGAGTGGTGTAGAATAAAATAGCGTAGCACAGAGTGGCATACAGTGGAATAGCATAGCATGAGTGTTGTAGAGTGGAGTGGCACAGAGTGGAGTAGTATAAAATGGAAGAGCGTGGAGTGGACTGGCATAAAGTGAAGTGGCGTAGAGTGAAGTGGCCTACAGTGGAGCACCGTAGAAGGGAGTGCTGTTATGTGGGGTGCCGTAGAGTGGAATAGCATACAGTGTTGTGGCATAGAGTAAAGTGCAATAGAGTGGAATAGGGTAGTGTTGAGTGGCATGGAGTCGAGTGGAATAGCATAGAGTTGAGTGGGTAGAGTGGAATGGCATAGAGTGGAATAGCATAGAATGGAGTGGCACAGAGTGGAATAGCGTAGAGTGGAATAGCATAGAGGGGAGTTGTGTAAAGTGGAGTGGCGCAGTGTGGAGTGGCGTAGAGAGGAGTGGCATAGAGTGGAGTGGTGTAGAGAGGAGTGGCATAGAGTGGAGTGGCGTAGAGAGGAGTAGTGTAGAGGAATAGAGTAGAGAGGCATGTGGCGTAGTAGAGTATAGTTTAAACAGGTGAAGGGTGAAAATGGCTGAATGGATGTAGATGAAATTAGGCAGGAATAGTTGTTATGGGGTGGAAAGTGTAATTTTTGGTAGTTGCTCTAAATTACTCAAGTATTGTTAATGTTATAAGTCACAAAACACTTACTTGTAAGATGCGCCACAGTATACCGCAGTAAATTTACAATATGCCATGGCATATGCCCATCACAAGCCAGAATATCATAGACAAATGGCTGCCTTTACAAAAGTAAAAGCCATGTAGTTTTCACCAACCTTTGGCTGAGTTCTGGGTGTAGTCCTTAGATATTGGTAAGTAGTAGGTTTCATTGTTGTTCCCTACCTATTTCCACTCCATTAAAGTGGTAACAGGTAGAGAAATGTATTTTATATCTTTCTATATATATTTGTCAAAATGTTTACGGAGTACCGTGCTGGTACCTACAAAGTACTGTGGTAGTTGCAGGAAAAATAAAAAATAAATATGTAAAAAATAAAACAATCCACTGTATTACACTATATTTTTTAAATATAGTGTAGTACAGTGTAATTTATTTTTTACAAATAATTTTTTTTCCAATTTTTGTAACTATTGCAATAGTTTCAAGTTTTTTACCACCGTACTCTGTTAATTTGTTTTTAAAGTAAATATGTAAAAAAATTAAGTACACTGTAGTACAGTTTATGTGTGAGATGTAGTGTAGTAGAGTGTATTTTTTTTTTTACATATTTAATTTTTTTAAGTACCGTGGTACTTCCTAGCTGATACCACAGTACTCCGTAACCTCTTTTTTAAAATATATTGAACCATATAAATAATCTTCTCTACCTATTACCACTTTATTAAAGTGGTAGTAGGTATAGAAAAATATAATACCAGCTAATTACCTTTATCTAAGGCCCTAACCCAGAATATAGAAAAAGTGTGGTAAAAACAACATGGCTGCCTTTTAATTTTGTAAAGGCCGCCATTAGCCAATCATTTACTGCCTTTTCATTAACAATTACAGCGAAATTACATTGAAATTACCATGGTATACCCCGGCCTGAGATAGCACTAGGTTTTGTTGCCTTATAAGTTTAAAAATACTTACCCGACTTACCTCTACTACCAAAAAGGATCCTCTACACACCATAAGCTATATGCCTGAGAAATTTTATTGAAATCCAACTGCCCATTTTCCAGCTACATCCCTGTAAAATGTCTGTTGAAAATGCATTGGTGTAAAAATGTGTTTTAGGATCCCCCCCTTTTTTTTCTTTGCACATCCTTAACGAATCACAGAAAGACTTTGCCAATGTACGAAAAGCAACAGGTCTGCTCAGTTTCATTGATATTGGTCAAACAAGAGGAAAGTTATTGCAAAGCGAAAATCGAAGGAATTCCTATCTCTGGTAATCTTAACTATACCTACAGATTGGCTTCTTCCACTCTGTAATATATGAATATCAGACAATACAACTGGAATGCGGGGTAAGGGCATGATATGTTAAGCCCTGCATAGTATTACAACACATTGTAAAGGTCAATGCATTGTAATGTCTGTGGGGTAAAGGTATGTGGGGTAAAAGCCCTGCACTGTAAAGCCTGATATTCAGCTCTGGGGTGTTAGGCATAATGCAGATGTTCTCCATCCCTTAATCTTGAGATGACAACCCCTCTTTCTTCCCATCTCGGAGTTACAGAGTCACTAAGAAGTAACAAGGCTCCAACTATTAACACAACTGTAAACACTCTCAAATGCTTATAAGCAAGTGAAATAATTTTCATCATCATTGCAAGATCTGTGTGCCTTCACTGTCATGTAGTACCTACAAACTTATATAGGATCTGCACGTATAGACAACATAGACTGTGGGATTGGTGTTCAGATTAATTCGAAACACCCCCACTGAGTATGTTTGCGTGTATACCAGCTAGCTCACAGTGCCACTAGAAACCTCTCTTACCAAGGAGAGAATAGTTCTTGGCAACTATCGAACATGGCAACTCAGGGATCGTGGAAACAGTGCAATACTTTTCTCTCAGTCACTTGTGCTCACTTTGTCTCAGCGAGATACACAGAATAAACGGTGGGGATGTTTTTCAATAAGTATTTATTGAACCAGCGTCATTCTAGTGTAAAATAGGTGTGCTGAAACAACCATCAGACAGAAGCAGATATAAATGATTATAAGTACCAACAGAGTAAAAGGATGGTAGATTTCTACTATAGTGCTAAAACAATGAATACAGGCAGGTATAAAAATACATGACAATAAAATGCGTACTCCTACGATGCGACCCTAACTAGATGTACCTAAGTGTACCTAGCATGTATGTAGGTGTGTAGCCAAGAATCCCTCTAGGATAAAGTCAACCCCATTACCTGAAGTGAGAGACTGTGGGACCCCGTCTTAGTCTCAAGTTGCACACCCCGCACGGGATGTCAGACCACTGCAAGCTGGAGTGTCTGCGTGCAGGAACCTCAGCGTCTCGCGTCAGCGTGTCAGCACGGAAGTCCTTTTTCTCATCTCCCTGCCTCAGCAAAGATATGGTGTATAAATACCCAAAGTGGTACCTTGCTGTGTCATGTCGGACTTCGGATGACGGAAGGAATGAACCTTATACATAGATATTATGCAGGAGATGGTAGTCCTGCTGAGTTTCCAAGAATCCTCATACATAATGGATGAAGCTAGTTTTCAGGGAAAACCCCACGTCCTGTAAGCAGTACCGTAACTAGGTAAAAGGCTAATCCCAAGAACCGTTATGTAGTGTAATGGTATGGGAGAATATAGGTGAAAGGTCAGGTGGTTCCTTGAGCCTATATTGGGGTACCTACATGAAACATAACACCCACTCCTCATCCGACATACTATAATTTTAATGTACTTCTAGGCATTTGTACGCAAATAACTAATTAGTCCAGAAACAATAGTGCGTTAAAAATATCTTTTTTAAAAATGCTAAAAAATGCTAAAATCGTATTTTAAGCGGTAGAAGTCTCACTAAAATATGTTCGTATATAAAGTTTGAACAACTATGAGTGCCTGAAAGCCATGCAGTTCAGCAATAAAAAGTGTCTGTTGTTTAAAAATTCCAAATGTATTTGTTTTGAAAAAGGCCAAATTTTTCCCAGCACATGATGAGCCAAATGTTTATGTGTCCTGGCTGGGAGACGCAACATCACTGTTGCATGCCAACGCAGATGACGATCCCTGCAACACCTCACAGATTAGGTTAATCGAGCACAGATGATCCTCTGCACTATCCACAGCCGATGCTGCGGAAGCCTGTGTGACATCCAAGGCCTGAGTACTTGTTGTGGAGCCGGTATCCATTCCAACAGGAGCTGAAGCATCCTGTGGTGGCTCTAAGAATGCAGACATCAACATTGGAATACGCTGAGGACACAGCAGAACAATGGCCGTTATCGGGTCCAGTAAAGCATCAACGTCCGTTGGCAGACATCAACATTGGAATACGCTGAGGACACAGCAGAACAATGGCCGTTATCGGGTCCAGTAAAGCATCAACGTCCGGTGGCGCAACCAATGGAAGTGTTAGACAGAGATCCAACACGCATTCCTGTCCGCAGAACAGGCATCGGAGGACAGGCAGAATAGAGTCAACCCAGACTAGTCTAAGTGACAGGAACCAAGACTCCCTCAGTTCGCGAAGGCGAGGTGTTCCCAGATGGAGTACCATGCGATCACGGTAGTAGCACTCCAAGAGCGTTTTTTCCATCTACTTGGTGACTGGGACGTCCATTGCATCGCAGAACAAGCGAGTACCTGCACTTCTGTTTTCCATTTCAAGCACTGGATCTGCATACATGAGTCTCGGTATTTCAGTGTGCATGTGTCATGTTTGATCTGCATACACCTGTCGAGGTAGATCTGAGAACACGAGTCATGGTAGATCTATGTACACGCATAATTGTAGAACATGGTAGATCTATGCACATGCCACGGTAGATCTAAGTACGTGCGTCATGGCAGATCTGCATCCACGTCATGGTAAATCTGCGCCCATGTGTCAACGCAGGCCTTTGCATGTGCAGCCATAGAGAGACCAGACAGACACTACAGGCACACAGACAGCGGGAGACTGCAAGCACACAGACAGACGGACACTGCAAGCACACACAAAGACGGACACTGCAAGTACACCGACAGACGGACTTCGGACACTGCAGGCACACAGACAGGCCGACACTGCAGTCAGACAGACTGACACTGCAGCACACAGACAAACCGACACTGCAGGCACACAGACAGGCTGACACTGCACGCACACAGACAGACGGACACTGCACGCACACAGACAGCGGGACACTGCAGGCACACAGACAGACGGACACTGCAGGCACACAGACAGATGGACACTGCAAGTACACCGACAGATGGACTTCCGACACTGCAGGCACACAGACAGGCCGACACTGCAGTCAGACAGCTACCACAAAGCTGTTTTGCGCGATGCGGGAAAATGCAAGGGCCACAAATAGTGCAAAAGGCACACAGCAAAGAGTAACATTTCAAACTGTATGAAAGTGAAAATAACATGTGCCCCTAAAAATGAAAATGAAACGCCAAGGCTCGAAAAAGTAAACGCGGCATGGAGACGCTACGGTGTGTTAATGCAAAAGCGGTCTAAAAACTCAAGAACTCCCATATGGGTAGTAAATGCGGCATGACAACATAAGAACTCGTATTTCAAATAAAGTAATATATATTAAAAAAAATGAAATGCGGAGGCTCGTGAAAGTATACGCGCCATGGAAACAACAAGGTACGGTTTGTTAATGCAAAAGCGGCCTAAAAACTTAAGAACTCCCTCATGGGTAGTAAATGCGGCATGATAACCAAAAACCCAAACCAAAGCGCCGCGCTCCCTCAAAGTCAAAGCGCCATCAGATCTAACAGCCCGCTACCAGAAAGCTGTTTGGCGCGATGCGGCAAAATCGTCATAACAACCAGAAACCCAAACCAAAGCGCTGCGCTCCCTCAAAGTGAAAGCGGCATGAGATCTAACAGCCTGCTACCACAAAGCTGTTTTGGGCGATGCGGAAAATGCAAGGGCCACAAATAATGTAAAAGGCACACAACAAAGAGTAACATTTCAAACTGTATGAAAGTGAAAATAACATGAGGCTCAGAAAAGTAAACGCGGCATGGAGACGCTACGGTGTGTTACGCTACAGTGTGTTAATGCAAAAGCGGGCTAAAAACTCAAGAACTCCCATATCGGTAGTAAATGCGGCATGACAACATAAGAACTCGTATTTCAAATAATGGATGCCGCGGCTTAGTAAAGGGGAAGCGCTGCGAAAATGCGCATGCTATTGTCCTGGAAGCTGTGTGCCTAAAATAGTACTGAAGACAGATACACATCCAAGCGTGTGAGCCAGCGAGGGCAAAATCCAGTCCTTAGGGGCGAGCCAGAAGGGAGACAGGGCGGTCACCAAAAAGCCTTGCTTTCAATAGAAAGCATGGCTTTAGCATAAACTGTGACGCGCGCCAATGGAAAGCATAGGCGGAGCTTCCAGCCCACTTCCGAAGTCGACTTGACGACAATAGATCTCGCAGAGCGAGCAGCGCATGCGCTGCGACGCTAGGCTAGACCTAAAAATGACAATCAGGATACCTGCTATTAGGAGCAGGATCAGCGGAAGCCCTCTAAAAATGCTTCCAAACACAGAGTGTATGAAGTTGGGAATAAATCCGAAGATTGTCTGAAAGGTTCTTAACAGTCCAGAACCTATGGTCTTAAATAGGTGTACTATACCCGTCTTATCAGACATGTTAAAGATACGTTGTACCATTTCTGAGAAATGGAAAGGGCAGTTTGTTTGTACTAGTGCCAGTATCTCAGCTGAGGACCTTGCGACCTAGAGATTAAAAGTCTCTCGGGCGGAGGTGAAGGGCAGGGTTTTCTGTAAAAGCATGGCTTTCATTTGACTCAGAGTATCAAACCGTATAAAGGAAACATTCAACGAAGGCCATAACGGGGCCTCCCTGACTGTGTGGGTCGGTGGAAACAATACTTGCATACAGCAAGTAACCCTGGAGCTTACAGTGTCAAGATATGCGATGCCCGGGAGCATCCCACAACATCCTTGATCATTCAGCATCAAGTAACTCCCATTTGAAACTAACTTGAACACCGGATTAATCACGGCAGTTGGGGACCCTTTCAAGTGACAGGATGTTAGCAACTGAACCATTACAGGCTCCATGAAGCATGATATCCTGGCATATAAGAGATCCACTTAAAGCGTTCTCGCAGTTTGTACCACTTAGAAACACTTCCATGTTCCCACTCCTGCATCTAAAGCTGTATGTCAATTCCCAAGATTCCTTGATGAATTCCCTACCCATTGCTTCATATCTGCCTGCCTGCTGTTCTAGGCAATACTGAAACTAGAAAGTTGTGACAGGTAATGTTATATGGCCATGGATTAACCATTCTGTGCCACAGTAAAAGGTAATTGGTCCAGTTTTTCAATGCGCAGCATTGTGTATTTTGCTCCCCTTTGTGCCATTGTTATCTGCTTCTTAGTTAGATTGTATGCAGAAAATAGGGACGTACTGTTGATAAATCGCCAAGGCACATAACCAGCGCACAATGATTGCAGCGTCCAGCTTAATAATATAATACAACGTAGTTGAGATTGTCCGTGTTGTAGTATGGACAAATCCTGTTCTAGTACATCTATAGCAGAAGATACAATGTTGCCTAGTGAATAAATCCTGGATGTTAATGTAGTCATACCATTGTCAACTACAGCTAACGCCTTTTCTAGGTTAATTCTATCTATTTCATGGAGTCTCTCCGCGGCTTCTTGATTTCATTTTAGACTTTGTATAAGAAACGTTTCTGATGTGGCTTTCGGGGACCTAATAAAAAATCCCTTAGATCACCTCATCTGAGAGTAAGGATAAGTGCTGTTTCACCTGGGACAGTGTTGAGGTTTTTAGCCAATTGAGGCATAACTTCCCAACACTGTATGATGTCACCACCCCCGGATGTTCTCTTTGTGAATAGTGTTGGTCCGGCCTATGAATACTTAACCCTTTGGTTGTACCCCTGAATCTTGATTGACATCTGTTTGTGTCTGTGGGCCAAACTAACCATCCCTACCAATTGTGGTCAGATGAATTGTACTGTATGATGTCATCTATTGTATCCCCTCCATGTGATGTAAATATTCATGTGTGATGGTGTGGGAATCCGAGGTGTGTTCAAATCATTGTTCTTGGCTAGTCCAAGACAGGAAGTCTGTTGCACAGTTTCATTCAGAAATATTATCTGCTGTGGAATAAGCCACGCTCTAATAGTGCTTCTGTTCACTGTACCTGGCATTCCTTTGAACCCCAGACTGATTTTATGTCTATGGTGTCCTTCCATAAGTCGAAACGGTGTTCAGACAGTAGGGTAATAAATGATGCAGAATAAATCTGTTTGGTATTAGTTAGCATATTCTTCTGTGCAGTAGTAGATGCAACCTTATAGCAATATGAGGTCGGGTCTGAAGTGTTAAACCCTGAAAAATAAGAAAATTTCTGTGCAAACGTTTTTGAACTACCTTTTGGTGGTGTCGGGCAATGTTCCCATTGGTGCTATGTGAAAACTTTACGTGGGATACTGAATTTGTGTAAAAGTGATGACCATAATGATGGTAACAGTACATAGTTTTATAGTCTGATGTGTCTTCTAACATTTCAATGCTTGAGAATGCAGCGGATTGTTCTAAATCAGACAACATATTATTTACAGTTTCAAAATCCCAATCGTCAGAAAATGTACTGGAGGTAATGATATCATTTAGAGAAATTTTAAATACATGTGCCATTTTCAAAAGTTCAGTGGGACCAAATACATCATAATCAACCTTGTCCCAAACTATACCATCAGGAATTGAAACAGCTGTAATGTTCATTAAGGACAGGTCTCTTTGTTCACAATGAGATGACGTATAAGGTTTCAGGACCAAGTTCACATTTGAAACTGCGGAGCGTTCTGGGAGATAGTTTCCATTCATGAGTAAGCAAAAGACAGCCCACTAGGCCAATCCAGAACAGAAAAAACAGCATTCCCGTTATTATCCAGAGCTGGAGCTGAGGTGATAATAGGTTAGTCTTTTTCAGAAAAGTGTAGAAATCATGAAGTTGTTGCTTACGGGAAACTGGAGCTGGCGTTGTATCAGGTTCACTGGGATCAAGAGAGTAGGTATCAAAATTGATGAAGTAGCCAGATGCAGTTCGATCTATCTTTGGTAGCTCAGCCGGTTTTATTGAACTGGCAGACGTCTCTTGTATAGGCATATTTGTGTAGACATCGGTGTTAGGCCGAATTGATATTTGTCTTTCCTTTGGTTTTGGTGACTTTTCAAATGTTATGAGTCTTTCTGTCTGAAATTCCTGTATGGTAGCGAGAGGAGAGCGTCGGCTACCCAGGAGCCCACAAGGCCTACTATTCAGAATCAGCCACATAGTGTGGTTTGATCAGATCAATGGAGACAAATCTCTTTTTTTTTTGCCGGCAAGAGGCGGAAGAAGTACTGTTCTTGTTCCTTCGACAGCCAAGACAGGGACTGGCTTTCTGTATGATGGCCCAAATTCTTTTTTGTCCACAATCTTTTCTCTGACCAGATCCCAAACTTTTAGGATCCAGGCAGGTCTTGCCGTGACTGATTTGACTTCCCCAGTGGCGGTGCGTTTTACTTGCAGGTTGCTTTGTAGTGCCCAAAATTCATTGAGATCCTATAAAACAGCCAAACGTTTATTGACGTCAAATGGTTTTTCATCCGCCACTGTGCTTTCACAATCAAGATCAGGTACCCATATTCTCGTCCCAAATAGGACCTCGTAAGGAGTGACACCTCCTAGGGAACTTCTTAGAATATTATTGAGTGCCCTTTGGACCCAGTATAAGTGATTGACCCAACTACCACCCGAACCTAATACTCTTGCTGTTAAAGATTGCTTTAAGTCTTGGTTTTTCCTCTCCACGACTGAATTTCCCTCGGGATGGTACGGAGAGGAGTACCGTAATGCAACACCCAAACTTCCCATGGCCTCCTTGTAAGCCCTGGAGCTAAACGCGGGGCCGCGGTCAGAATGTAATGTGCCAACTGCGTATGTCCCTATAAAGACTCGCAAATCTTTTACAACAGTTCGAGCGTTAGCCGAGTGCTGAGGCCATACCCATAGGAATCTAGAGCATGAATCCACTGCTACCAAGATGCACTTGTAAGCCCCATCCGATTGTAGGAGGCTGCAGTTGTCCAAATAGACACAAGCAAGTGGTCTTTCTGATATAAGTAATGGTGTCTGTGCTGGACGTGCTATGGTGGAACCCTTCTTCTGCTGGCAGATGTCGCAATTTAGGACAAAAATCTTTGTCTGTTTAGTTAATCCTGGCCACCAATAGCGTTGTTTCAGTAAAGAAACTGTCGCTGTAACTCCTGCGTATGCAGAACCTAGCCCCTCGTGTGCAGCTAGAATTAAACCTAATCTGCGATCCATGTTTGGTATTACTCTATCCCCCACTACTGGAATTTGAGCATAGGGAATGTTATTTGCATCTAACTTGTAAGAGTACTTGAGTGGAAAACCTTTGGGTAAGGCTGTGCTGTTTTTGCGGGAAGCAATGACAGCTACCATTATCTGTCCATCTATTCTCGTTTTTGAACGAGTGATTGCAGCTACGGCAGCAGTACGTACTTCCCCTTTTGCGGCTTCATCGGCCAATGAATTCCCTTCAACGTGAATGCCGTCACGTTGCTGACTCAGTGTGTGTATCACGTGAGCTCTTGGTAGTTCGTTTTTCAACTCAGCTACCTGTTCCCATAGCGTTTTATGCTTAATTGTGCCACCTTTTGAGTCTTTAAACCCATTTTGACCCCAGTAGTGAAGATACTCATTGTATGACTGGACACAGTAAAAAGAATTGCACACAATCAGTGTCGGTAATTCTCGATCCGTATTTAGTAGTGCCCGTAACGGGGCTTTTAGTTCTGCCAGCTATGCCGTGCAGTCTCCTAGAGATTGTGTCTTCGTACTGCTAGGATGGAACTTGCCTAACTGCATACGACCCTTCACAATCGCACACACGGCGCTGTATTGCTGTTTACGGCCGGCTGAGCAGATACGTCAGTGTAAATAATGTATTCATACTGATCTAGAGGCATTATTTAATTCAGGAGAGGATATTCTTGTTCATATTGCAGAAATGCTTGTGTTTTAAGTGTTGAGTCACATCTGTATTCTACATCTGTTGCAGTGAGAGAATTAGCCCATTGTATCCATCTTAGATGTAAGGCTTTAGCATTAGGAACGCTAGCCTTTGTAACAGCCTCTAAGGCTGGTACTGGAGTTACGACACTTATTCGTTTCCCCTGAGCCAGTGCTCTTTCTCTCGCTACAGTGGTCTGTACTGCTGTCAGATTTTTTTCTGTAGAAGCAAAACGCATTTCAGCGTTTGTGTACAAGTTGATTTGTATGCAATTGGGACTGTCTCACCTTCATTGAAAGTGATGTAGGTATATCCTGATAACCCGGGGACGACCCGTATCACCAGGTTGAGGACATTCACGCTTGTCTGCAAGTGTTTTGATGCTATCATGTCAGCTTGTAGGGAACAAAGGATATCTGTGTGTTCCTGTGTCCAAAGCCTAACTGAAAAATCAGGTCTTATTATGTCGTAGAAAGGGTTCACTTTTTCTGCTTAATCCAAAATGTATGTTCTGCCAAAATTTAAGAATCCCAATATGGATTGTAGATTTTTCTGCGATTTAGGAGGTTGGAGCAGCGCACACTTTTCTAAAAAGTTAGCTGCCGGTCTTTTCCCTTCACTTGATAACTAATATCCCAAAATTAGGACATTGAGGTGGGCTATTTTTGATGTTTTTAAATTAAATTTGTAGCCCTCAGAGGCAAACTCCAAAATTATGTTTCTCACCCTGGTCAAGCGATCCTTTAAATCATCATCCGTCAGATAAATATCATCTACATAGGACAATGCCTCTTCATCCAAATTCTGAAGTAATTCTGTTACCCTAGCATAGAACAACCTAGGGCTATTCTTCTACCCTTAGGGGGGTTCGACAAAATTGACGCTGAGAACCGAGCGCTGAGAATGCTGTCAAATACCTGCTCTCAGGCGCTATATTTTGGCAGAAAAATCCATTTGAAATATCTAATGTTGTTTTGTATTTTTTCCGCACAATGTTATTCATTAATGCGGCACTATGTGCATTCTGTACTGCAAATGTTTTAGTGCATGTGTTCAGATGTCTGTAGTCTAAAACTAGACGGTATGAATTATCGGGTTTCATTACGGGAAAGGATTATTCATGGTGCAAGTTTCAATTACACCCTGGTATTCAAGTTGATCTAAGATCTCCCTGACCTGTTTTTTCACTTCTTGTTTTATTGGGTACTGTCTCTGTGAAGTTGGAGTAGTTTTTACTGGGATTACATGTTGAGGTGACTCAGCATCCCACCCAACGTGGTTGCGATATAATGCTGGAGCAAGTGCTACCACCCACTCCTGCGCATATGTATGTTTTAAGTATATGGGAATGAGGTCAGAAAAAGCCGGTAAAATTACAGTTTCTCCCTTTGGGCAATCCATAACAATTTCAGGCAGCCAATCTTTTTCAGCTAAAAGGATGTCATAGCCATAAGTCAGGTTCTCCCAAAAGAGACCTTTATTTTTCTGGGTTTGTCCCCCTCCATTTGGAGTGTTATTTCATGTAACCTATGCGGGACACTTACCCTTGTATCAGGTGTTTCCACCGTGATATGCTCATTCAACTTCACTGTCACCAGAAATTCCATAAGGTTCTGGCGAGCTATTATTACTTCTGCTGCGCTGTCTAGCATCATCAGAGCCCATTCCCTGTTCAGAAGTTGAGTCCTCAGAATTCTGGGCATGTCTAACTTAAAGACCTGCTACTTTCTTCTTTTTAAATTGAGGTTTTGATTTTGGCTTCTCTTCGTTTTTTGGAAGTAAACTCTGAAGTGCGTTGCGTGTCTCTGTACTTTGTACCCTCTTTTTGTCTGTGTTCTGACCGTCCTTCCCTCTTGGAGTTTTTTGATGAACCCTGAAAGGAACAAGAGGTACATCTATCAGTATCCTGATACCTGTCCAGTTTTTGTATGTTATCACGATTTCTAAGGTTGTACCTCCTTTCGGAGGGCTCCTGTTGAGGAGACCCAACCCTGGATTGTGATCTGTTCTCTCTATTCTTTTGTTTTTATTGTTATTATCCCATTTCTTCTTGGAAGAATCAGGTACTTGCTTGGTGTTCTCCTTTTCAGGATCACCCATGAGTTGAGATTTTGTTGCTCTAGCTCCCAAACTATCTCTACCTAATTCAGCATAGGTGCATTCAATAATTTTAAGTAATTCAAGTTCCTGTTGTAAAGGAGTGAAGTCCCTCAGGCGTTGGCGTATTGTCACTGCTGCTGCCTCCCCTTTTATGTTTGCTGATACAATAGCTGATACCTGGGAAAAATGTCCTAACAATGTCATCCCTAAGTTCAGAAACTACAGATTATGTGTATGGAGAAAAGGGAAGTCATTATCTTAAAGACGAGAACCCTCACTCACCCAAGGGTGACATGCTTCATCATTGGGTCCCCTCTTACACACTGCGACCGCAAGAGTACACAGTATGGGCTACAGCTCTCCCTCTGGAGAGGAGCGTGAGGTGTTTTCTGGTATTCCCAATGTAGGCAATTGGGGTGAGGGCAGAGTGCAAAGAAAAACTAACAGTGTATTAAAACTAGCTCATGGGTGACTAAACTCAATTTATTCCATGTCCCCATAGACTAGAGTTAAAAAGGTCAGTGATATATAGGACTAAAAGAATGTCCTATTCGTCAAAGGTCAACATGTTTCTGCCAAATGACCAACAAGGTTCGCGGCTTTCATCAGGACCTAAAATCATGTCACTCTGCTGAACTTAGATAAAATAAAATGATTATAAACCATACTTAATTGGTTTATAATCATTTTATTTTATCTAAGTTCAGCAGAGTGACATGATTTTAGGTCCTGATGAAAGCCGCGAACCTTGTTGGTCATTTGGCAGAAACATGTTGACCTTTGACGAATAGGACATTCTTTTAGTCCTATATATCACTGACCTTTTTAACTCTAGTCTATGGGGACATGGAATAAATTGAGTTTAGTCACCCATGAGCTAGTTTTAATACACTGTTAGTTTTTCTTTTGCACTCTGCCCCTCACCCCAATTGCCTACATTGGGAATACCAGAAAACACCTCACGCTCCTCTCCAGAGGGAGAGCTGTAGCCCATACTGTGTACCTTGCGGTCGCAGTGTGTAAGAGGGGACCCAATGATGAAGCATGTCACCCTTGGGTGAGTGAGGGTTCTCGTCTTTAAGATAATGACTTCCTTTCTCCATACACATAATCTGTAGTTTTTGTTGCAATTATTAGCGTCCCATTAATTTTTGTGAGTTGCATGTTCTGGAGTGGTGATGTGGATGCTCATATTCACTCCTCTTTCTAAAACCCTTTAGTGAGTAACATCCCTAAGTTCAGAGCAGGCTCTGCTCCATACTCATTCTGTATTTGTCTTAATACATCTGGTATTACTGCTAATGAAGGGATACCATGTGCTCTGGTATATATGGCAGCAAAAACTGTACCCCAAGAGGGACAATCCTCTATCAGGGGAGCTATCCCCATTGGCAAGCAGATTGTTAGCATTCTGTGTTTTTCTTGAGGGCTAGTGTGTGGAAATACTACCTCTCACTGTGTTATTTTTTTAGCTATCCAGAATGGAATTTGTTCACGTCTAGTGGGCATTTTACCCATAATGGCGTGTAGTGTTTGTGGTGGTATTTTAGTTGTATATCCCTGAATTTTTCCTGCTTCTGTAGCCCTTGCTGGCTGAAGTGTGAGTGTTCTCATTACGACAGTGTGGCAGGTTTCTGTAAAGTTTTATTATTTCTTTATGAAGTGGACGTAAGTCTGCTACGGACATTGTGTCGATGTCTGAATGCAGTGTGTAGGCCGCTAGGACTGGCCAAGTTGCTCCATGTCTTCCGAGCGGACCGAGTCTCACTGTTTCTTTTGTGTGTGCCTTTACACCAGTTTATGTGCCCCTGGTAGGTGAGCGGAACTTCAATGTCCTCATACGGACAGTATTCATTTGGTGTTTCATCTTCACTGTAAGAATGAAATGTATTTGATTGTGCATCTGCTTGTGGGAATTTAACCCATGAATAGAATACCTCTGTTCTATATGATTCATGTGCCTCAATCACAAATGTGACTGTTCCACCCCTAGTTGTGACTCCATAGTCTGCTAGTTTTAGAGTAAGGGCAGTTCTAACATTTTCTGAAATGTTGATTTCCCCTCCTTGTTCTTCCTCCATAGCTGCAGCACGTTGTGCTGGCGCAACGGCGTCTTCGTCAGCCTTATATTTTAAAAAGAAGAAGTTTCAAGGAAAGTGAGATAAGGTTTTATGCACAATAGGAACTATTTCTCCTTCAAGCTTGATAAACCTACAGTCAATACATAGGATATGCCTACTCAGCTGTGGCAGATAGTTCCCTTCCCACTCCAGACATCTCTGGGGAAATGTGAGTAGGGGTCTCTGAGAACAGCACAACTGAACGACTCAGATTTGACTGTTAAATAAGTACCAAACCAACGATGGCGGCGCCATGTCATGTAGTTCCTATAAACTTATATAGGATCTGCGCGTTTAGACAACATAGATTGTGGGATTGGTGTTCAGACTGATTCCAGACACCCCCACCGAGTATTTTCGCCTGTATACCAGCTAGCTCACAGTGCCACTAGAAACCCCTCTTACCATGGAGAGAATAGTTCTTGGCAACTATCGAACATGACAACTCTGTCCCATCAGGGATCATGGAAACAGTGCGATACTTTTCACTCAGTCACTGGTGCTCACTTTGTCTCAGAGAGATACACAGAATAAATGGTGGGGACGTTTTTCAATAAGGATTTATTGAACCAGCGTCATTCTAGTGTAAAATAGGTGTGCTGAAACAACCATCAGACAGAAGCAGATATAAATGATTATAAGCACCAACAGAGTAAAAGGATGGTAGATTTCTACCATAGTGCTAAAACAATGAATACAGGCAGGTATAAAAAATACATGACAATAAAATGCGTACTCCTACGATGCGACCCTAACTAGATGTACCTAAGTGTACCTAGCATGTATATAGGTGTGTAGCCAAGAATCCCTCTAGGATAAAGTCAACCCCATTACCTGAAGTGAGAGACTGTGGGACCCCATCTTGGTCTCGAGTTGGACACCCCACAAGGGATGTTAGACCACTGCGAGCTGGAGTGTCTGTGTGCAGGAACCTCAGCGTCTTGCGTCAGTGTGTCAGCATGGAAGTCCTTTTTCTCCTCTCCCTGCCTCAGCAAAGATATGGTGTATATATACCCAAAGTGGTACCCTCAGAGGTTCTACCTTGCTGTGTCATATCGGACTTAGGATGACAGAAGGAATTACCCTTATACATAATTATTATGCAGGAAATGGTAGTCCTGCTGAGTTTCCAAGAATCCTCATACATAATGGATGAAGCTAGTTTTCAGGGAAAACCCCACGTCCTGTAAGCAGTACCGTAACTGGGTAAAAGGTCAGTCCCAAGAACTGTTATGTAGTGTAATGGTAGGGGAGAATATAGGTGAAAGGTTAGGTGGTTCTTTGAGCCTATATTGGGGTACTTATATGAAACATAACATTACTTCTACTACCTTTAATTCCCCATACATTTCTTTCTCCACTTTTACTGTGTCCTACATTTTCTCTGTCCTCTTATCCATAACATTGCGATTGGCTGCTTTTGCCCCGTGATTGGCTGTTTTTGTCCCATTTAGTTTTCCCTACCCTCACCTCATCCTCTATCCATAAACGTTAAGGCAATGCAATTTACTTAATCATATATTTAATTTATCTTATTTTCTTCTATATTATATATTATTATTTTAAATTACTTTTAACTCAGACCCGAACCTTAATTTTTATAAATGCAATAATGTGTTTAATGCCAAGCACACCTTTGTAATTAATGCAATTAAAAAGAAACAAGTCATATTAAATGAACCTATATTGTTTTAAGCTCTTACCCTAGGCATAAATGAAATTGAATTAAAATAATTATCAACCATATTCTAGCTGCAATACAAACTTTAACCATATATTGTATTAAATATATGTATCTATGGTTTATTCAGTTATTTTAATAATGGATCTATTCCTAAATGTAAATTGTATTGATTTTTTTTTTTTAAGTCTAATATTGTTGATCTAACAAGTGGCATTATTTTAACTGTAACCATATATAATTTATTCCTCAATTGTTTAGTGTAAAATTAACCACAGACCTAATTCTAAATCAAACAAAAGTAAATTTTTATACATTACTTATAACTTTGAATTTATTTAAACTCTATTACTAATTTATTATTTATTTATTAGAAAGTTTTATATAGCGCGAACATGACCACCGAGAGTATCAGAGCGCTTTACAGTATATGCATCAAGAGGGTACACGTAAAACAAAACAGAGTAAACAAGGCGAAAAATTCACAGTCATAAAATGTCAAAACAGAATAAACAAAGCGAAATATTCACAGTCATAAAATGCCTAAAACATTCTCGTGAGCCAGGCAACCGGGACACGAATCTGCGGTTGTGGCCCCAGCATCAGATGGAGAGGCCAGACTGAGGCAAAAATGTCTTCATTAGGAGCCCTCTGGCTTCTTTCTTGAAGAGGAACGTGGAGGGGTTTGTCCTGACTTCAGGGGGAAGGGAGTTCCAGATCCTAGGCGCCATACCTGAGAAGGCACGATTGTAGGTCTTTTTTTTCTTGAATTTTTGTGGTTTGAGCAATAGGGTGCTGGCGCTTCTGGAGGCTCTCGAACCACATGAGAGCTCCAATTTCTGAGCGAGGTACAGCAGAGTCTTGTAGTGGATAGGTTTGTGTGCCATGTATGCAATTTTTAGCTGTATCCGAGCTTCATAAGGAAGCCAGTTAAGGGCCAGCAAGTCCGGAGAAATATGGTTGACTTTTTTGTGTGCCAGTTATGAGCCTAGCCGCAGAATTGAGGGCAACCCTAAGAGGAGCCGTCTTCACTCTGGGCAAGCCACATAGCGTTGCACTACCATAGTCCAGCTTTGAAATCACTAAAGCTTGCACTGCAACCTTTAGGTCAGGAGCAGGGAGATAGGGTATGAGTTTTCTGAGGATGCTGAGTTGGAAATTCGCTCCTTTGGTGAAGGAACTGATGTGCTTCTGCATGTTCAGGCTTTTGTCTAATATGATACCCAGAGAGGATGCCGAATCCACGAGGTGAGGTCTACAATTGAGGGCAGTAAGCTGATTCAGCCATTGGTCCATGTCTGGAGATTGTTTGTGGGGTGAGATTAGGAGGAACTCAGTTTTTAGGGCATTAAGCTTCAGGTTGTTACGTGTCAGCCAGCTTTGTGTTTCCAGCAGGACTAAGTTGAGGGATTGAATGTCCTCGGGGGAGGTGATCTTCAGGTATAGTTGGGTATCATCCGCGTACATGTGATAGTGAATGCTGGATGATTTCAAAATTTCAGTCAGAGGCTCCATGAACAAGTTAAAGAGCGTGGGAGAAAGTGCTGAACCTTGAGGAACCCCCAGAGTAACCGGTGCAGGATGAGACAGAGATTGGTTCACCTTGAAGCTTTGGGATCTGTTGTGAAGGAAAGAGGAGAACCAGTTAAGTACAGGCCCAGACAACCCGATCCAGGAGGTCAGTTAGGTTATCGTGTTTGACAGTATCGAATGCTGACGAAAGGTCGAGAAGGATCAGAAGGCACGCCTCATTATGGTCCAACATTCTTAGCGCATCATCTACAATGTGCGTCAGCGCAGACTCTGTACTATGGCCCGCGCGGAAACCAGATTGGCATTGGTCCAGGAGTTGGAAATGATCGATGTGGTTATAGAGTTGGGCGAGCACACATTTCTCCAGGAGCTTTGCCAAGGTGGGGATGTTAGAGATTGGGCGAAAGTTATGAAGATCCATGGGATCAGCAGATGGTTTCTTTAGAAACGGGGTAACTTGACCCGATTTTAGACAGTCCGGAATAGCGCCTTGCCTAAGTGATGCATTGACGATCATAGTCCAGAGTGTTAGTAAGGAGGATCTAACTTCCTGGAAAAGGTTGGATGGTAGAGGGTCATTGTAATGATTAGAGGGTTTCAAAGTCGACAGCATTTTGCGTATAATGGGTTCATCCACGGGTTGGAACAGGCTCCAAGAAGCATTGTTTTTGGGGAGGTAGGGCTGCGCAGGGAATGTATCCACACCAGGGGGACAGAGGGTGTTCTGTGGACTGATCAACAGGAGCTCAAGGGCAGAGCGTAATTCAGTTTCAATCTTAGTGGACTTATCCGAGAAGAAATCAGCAAAATCTTCACAGTTCGGTAGAGATCCTTGACCCAGTGGTGAGAGATTAGGATGACTATTAGCTTGAGACTTGATGAGTTCGAACAGTTTTTTTGGACGGTTTTTTGCTTGGTCTAGTTGAGTTCTGAAAAAGGTGGCCTTCGAGCATCTAATGTGCTTATTGTAAATGCTCCTCCGGGATCTCAGATGGTGGAGATGTTCCAGGGAGGGATGGGATCGCCACAGCCTTTCTGCAAGGCTTAAGTTTCTTCTTTCGGAATTAAGACTATCATTGAACCATGGTTTGGAGATTTTGGCGGACATTCTTTTAAGCTCTAACGGTGCAACCGAGTCTAGTACATTAAGCATTGCATGGTTATAGTGGGCCGTAAAGTCATGAACATCCGACATGTTAGCGGGAGGGAGCAGGATGTTATCACAGAGGGCAGTCAGATCTTGTGAGTTGATGTTCCGTAGACATCTTTTCATCTGTTTTGGGTTCTTAGTCTGGGCTCCACTTGCTCTTACCGAAACCAAGATGAGGAAGGTGATACAGAAGTGGTCGGTCCAATCACAGGGGAGGATAGACTCCAAGAGGATGGAGTTGGGTTTACCAATGACAAGATCTAAGGTAGCTCCTTTGACATGAGTGGGACTGTTACAAATTTGTATGAGGTTGAGGTCATTTCCATCGTTCCAGTGGAGATTGAAATCCAGGAAGATCTGAGTGCCATGGAAATCAGCATTCGCCGAGATGATGTCCATGATCTGTTCTATGAAGGGAAGGTTGTCGCGAGGGGGGTGGTAGAAAGTGTGCAATTTGCATGAGTGATTGTTGCAACCAGTCACTTCAATACAAAGGTATTCACAAGACGGCAGGAGGTCGGCATGTAGTACCTTCACTGTTACTAAATTATACTTACCTTAAAAGTCGGTCTCCAGTATCTAACCCAATAAAAGCAAAATAAAGGTTCTGTTGAACTACGTACAAGCAAGTAAACATCAGACAAATTGACAAAATAAAAGTTAAACACCAGCAGGGGAGCGAGGACAATATTGGGATCTGCCTTCCATCTCTCAGTGTTCTCTAGTTCGTGAGTTCAACGAGAAGCTATTGACATAACAGTATGATGGAAAAGAGCAAGGGCAATATATTTCATTCTTTTGACTTCATGAGGTTTATCCATACACCCCAATGATTCTCATTCTATAGCTAACTACTAAAAGCAAGCTAATGTCTTCCAAGGGAAGATCCACACTCTTTAAATGAACTTTTGTCTTCCCCCAACTCATATATGTATAATTCTGTCACTTCACCTGGATTAATCTTCTCTAATACGCCAAACTCTGGACGAAGGGGTATTCTTTTTCATTACATATTTCAAATCCCTGTGGAAAAGCACCTAAACGTGGGGTAGCTAATGAAATGGAACAGATTGCTTCTTGCCTGTCACCAAAATATTAATGGCCTCATGGCTGGGCTCCTAAGCTTCACAGGCTTTCTTCTGCAATACCTTTTTCTACCAGCTTGGGGATTGGGGAGAATAGTCTGACCCTGACCCCTGACTGCCACTATGATATAAAACATGTTAAAGTGCCTTTGTCCTTAAAATGGGCAAAACAACATCTAATCACAAGGCCAATTTTCAGCTTTCTCAGACTCGTTTTTATATAGACTTTATGCATTCACTTGTGTTTCTAGTTTTTGTGCCTTCTCAATATGAAAGGCACTTTCATGTAGTAGACAGAGAGAGCTACTTTGCGTATCCACTTCTGGTGAATAACTTAGAAAGGCCTTAGCTAATAGTAATAGATCAGTTTGCCCTACAAATGTTCTTTATGACACTTCGCAAGCCATACCCACTTCACAGCAAACTTCCCCCCTCTGGGTAAACATCATTTTGTAGTGCTTAGGCTTCAACATCCTGTGCTTGCATACAGCAAACCTTGGAGGAGGAAGATGCTCATTGTGAGTAAGAGAGCTCTTCTTCCTCATGTGTTTGGTAGAGTAACATTCCTTTCTTACAGTGTTACACTCTGTTCCCTTCACTCTGCTTCTCCCTCAATCTGTCACCATGACCATCCATGCATAACCTGGAGACATTGAACAACAACTCAGAGCCCATTAAACAAATAGCTTGCGCAATCGTGGCGGAGGCTCCACAGTTGTGGGGGCGTACCCGCATTCATTGGGGAATCTCTGCAATGAGAACTGCAGTGCGGAGACTCCATAATGACTGCTGCAGCTCTTTATGAATCGGGCCCTGAGTTGGGAAAATGCGAGCCTCACACAAAATGAATTAGGTAATTAAGTAAAACAGAGGATTTATTATTAAAGTGTTAATGTTGTTAATTGAATTGAATATGCTTTTTCACAAAACATGACGTCTTTTTCCTGCTTATTATAGGTATTGTGGAGGATCAATCCCACCATCAATTACCAGCAGAGACAACACAATGACAATGTTCTTTCAAGCTGACAACTTTGTTGCTAGAAAAGGTTTTTCTGCCACCTATGCCTCAATTGACGCAGCTAATGGTAACAGTATTTCTTGTATTGAATGTCAACAATAGTTCTTACTGTGTTATTGCTTTGACACCTAGAGCTGACATCATTGGTTAGGTGAAGGGGTTCAGTGAAATTAGAATATCTAATCATTTGTGGAGAAGCATAAAAGGAGGTAGCATTTTATATAGTGTTGACTTTGACACATTTCTTTGATGTATTCTGCGTTCGGAATGACCTGTGTTTCTACAATGAACAACCATGATGAGATCCAGCCAGAAGGGCACAAACGTGGTTGTCATTACTCCCCCTCCTACTTACCAACATTTCTTGTGAGTGGTCATAACACTCACAAGAATTGTTGGCAAGTAGGAGGGGGGAGGAATTTTAACCACTTTTGTGCCCTTTATGACCTCTCAAAACAAATAAAATCGGCTAGAAATACTTCTGACATTTGTTGCATAGCTTGGTCTCTAGCAAGATAGGGCTTTTTCTTACATGCTATAAGCTGAGGACTTTTTTATTGCATTCTGTAATCTAACTGGCATCAACATAGATCTAGACCCACACTATTCTGCAATTATCCGCACACACAAAGAGACACATCACACCTTGCGCAAAATATACCAAAGACTATGTGGGTGAGTATAAGCCAGACACAATATATATGAACAATACAACAAGCACTTAGATGAGACACATTTATACTTGGTTGCGCACACAAAGCGATGTGGAGCCGAAGCAAAATATGTTGAGTGACCCATGAGGTTCCTGGCATCCAGAGCACACCTCCATATCCATTAGTGTGACAGTCATGTTATGACCTACTAAAAACAGAAAGAAGTCCCTTTTGTGTCACTCACTCTTACTACCAATCATTTAAGCTGGTTTTGAATGATATTGTTAGATTGATATGTAACAAATTCTAAAAAATTTCGATGTCGGTTTTTAACTATATATTATTGATGATGTTTCTATGTATGGAGTTTAATGTATTTTGATTATGAAAAGAAAACTACTGTGTTCAGTGTTTAGACAGAGGAGTGATTGGGATTAAGGATACATTGAGATCTAACAATATCATACAAAACCAGCTTAAATGATTGGTAGTAAGAGTGAGTGACACAAAAGAGACTTGTTTCTGTTTTCATTATATAGTGACCCTGTCCCTTTTTGGTTAGCAGGGCACCTCTCCCATACTGTGATGTTATTACCTACTGCCTGTGTCTCGGATCTTCAGTTTTATTGACAGTGTTATTCTGCCCTGCTGACAGAGTCTAGTGTCCTGAGGAGAGACTACTGAGTAAGGCATGCACGTTGGTGGGCTCTGTTATGGAGTTGCAGAAGAGCTTATAGCTTTTTAATGGGTACCTATTCATAAGAAACTTTTGTTCAGAAATTGTTGAAAATTCATACTCTCAAACAATACAGGGCAAAATACTACAACTCCTGTAAAATGTAATGCGTATAGCTATTGTCAGAAAGTCTTACATATATGTTTCATATCTCATGGATAGCCACAATTAACTTTTTAATGGTGTAGGTCCTATCCACAAACTAGTCAACTTATTGTAATTGATGCGGTCATGATAGTTGCTTGGTAGAAATATCATGGTGACATGTTATTGTTGTTGTTTTATAATGCTAACCTTAGGCACCTGACCAGCAGGTATGAGTAAAAAGCACTTTTGGCATATCCATGTGCTGGCCTTTGAGATCTGTGTGGGTGAGGCACTGCATCACAAATTCTATTTATTGCTTCTTCGGTAACCAGTGTAAGAACTTCAGGGCAAGGATGATATGAAAGATTTGAGCCGAAGGTTTGAGTTTTCAGGGATGTGTGGAATCCATTACAGAAGTCAAGTTCTGATAAAACCCAGTAAGAATGAGTTGTTGTAAACTGGGTTTCTTTGCAGATGCCCCCCCAAACACTTTTTCCCCATTTTAGACTGCTAGATGCTGGTTTTTGACTCTGGTAGTGCACTGGGACCTGCTAACCTGGCACCAGTGCCCGTGCTCTTTCCCCTAAAAGTGATGCAAATTGGTACACCCAATTGGCAAGGTACTTTGTCCCCTTATAAATCCCAAGTATATGGTACCAGTGGTACCCAGGGCAAGGGTGGTAAAGGGGTCCCCAGGGCTGCAGCACAATATTGTGCCACCCTCTGTGACCCAAGTAAAAGTATGTATGCAGGTCTGCCATTGCAGCCCTGCACAAGCCGCTTGTCTGCTCGAGAGTGACTCTGCACACAGCATGTGCTTCAGAGCCACACCACTGCCTTAAATAAGTAAGTCACTCTTAAGATTGCCCTCTTAAGCCCAGGAGGTATAGTGCATTATATTGAGGGTGTGGATATATATGTTTAAACGTATATCTCTCTACAGTAACCCTGTCAATCAAGGTTTTACTGTAAGTGACCAACGGTCCATAGAGCAACATGCGCTGGCTACCGAGAAAACTCGAGATAGCCAGCTCCATTATGGAACAAATTGTGTCGTGTTTGGTGTCAAACACCGTGCTTTTTCACCCAAACACGATTCTTGTGTCGAGGGTGAGTGGGCATGCACAGGGGTGCCACCATGAGTGGGTGCCCCCTAGGATTCAGTGACCCAGTGCCTTGGCGGCCATCCCCGAGCTGTTTGCCGCCAAGAGAATCTGCCCTCCTGGTGGGATGCGATAGCACTTCCCCAGGATGGAGACAAAGGCCTGGGCAGGAAGGAGGTCACATCTCCTCCCTCCCAGGATGGTTAGTGTGTAAAGTCATCAAGGCGGTGAGCCTCAAAGCCTTTCACCACCGTTGACGTTTAATTCCTTGTCCCGCTCTCGAGAACAAATCCCTTCTTGCCCTGTCGATGCAGACAGGCGGGAAAATTAAGTCATCAGTAGACGTTGTCTTCTGAAAGGTGAGCCACACCTTTAGGGTGGGCTAGGAGGTCTGTACAGCCAAGGAAGGGTTCTGCCATGTTGGAAAACCCGAAATTTGAGGACTCAAGGTAAAAATATGATGTACACCCACAGGATGTTGTCACCTCAGGGGCGGGTTAGCCACAGGGTCAAGTAGCCAATTGGCCACTTTCCCTCACATCCTTGACACCCCCTAAACTAGGATTTAAGGTACTCCCTTGACACAAGAACCTCAGTTCTGACTTTGAATCAAAGAAGATGCTGTCACTGACAACAGGACTTTGGACTCTTCTGCCGTGCGAAGTTAGGACAAGTAAGTGCCCTGAAAAGAACTTATACTGGGACCGAGTGTTCGACGTGTGTCAGTGGCAAAAGCTCATTGCTCCCAGCAAGAGGGACTCTAGTGGTCACCAGAAACCAAAGCAGACTCCCTTGGATTGGTGGGGCTAGTGCCCTGCAAGCTGCAGGAAAATCGACATGGTGCATGAAAAGAATTGCGACCCACTGGGCCTGTCGAGAGTGAGCCCAAAGAGAAATGGTGTCCTGCAAGCCCAGAGTGGTAGCTAAGCTTTCACTAAGTTTCAAACTGCTGCTCCGCTTATGTTGACGTCCAGCCCCCGAAGTAACCGTGGACTACATTTGCCGAATGCAAGGGTTGGTGATCGCCAGTCGGGTGATCGACCACTTGAACGACATCTCCAGCCTGAGATCACCTCACAGCGACAGCGACTGACATCGGCAATGACCCCGCTGCTGTGTTCATGCATCCTGAAGCTGGAGTCATCAAGTGTGTGGTAAAGCATCTTTGGCACAACCTGCCCCGGTGATTGACAGCTGCCAGCTACCTCTACATCCGGGGCCTCCGAGCAAGGCAGAAAAAATCCAGCTGTTGAACTTGGGTCCTAGGACCCCTAAGGCCTCTACTTCCCGTGGGTAGAGAGGAACTCCATCTCCCAGTGTGCTTTTGTCAAGTGCTGCAAGTTTGACAGCTCCTGCAGATCACATTCAGTACCAAGGACAGACAAGTCCCCTCTGCACCCGGACTCCCTGGCCAAGGTAACAAAGTAACGACTGTTGGAACTTAGTCTATGGACCCGCACAACCTTCTCCGCAAGAGGGTTCATTTGAATTCACCCTGCAAGTGACTGATTGTCTCCTGTGTTTTCCCCCATTCATTTCAATGAGACCAGTTTGACAACTTAAAGTGCATCTATTTTTGAACTCTTCAAAAATCCATAACTCTGGTTGTATGTATGATACAAAGTTCATTTTGATGTCTAAATTTATTTGAAAATACACTCTATTTTTATATAGTGGTGTTGGATTTCTTTCTAGTTGTCTCAATTACTTATGCACCATAATGGTACTGTAAACTTTACACATGTTCCTCCAAAAGTGCCTGACTGCTCTTTGCCACACTACCAGGACCGAGCTAAGGATTATTGTTGTTGAATCCAAGGATCATGTCTGTGTATTGTGAGAATATTGCATGGTAAGGCCTCACAACCATACCACATAATATTCCACCTTGCAAAATGTTCTGTGAGGCTGCAGAAGGGTTGGTAAGAGCCCCATCAGTAGTCTTAGCTGGTTTAGGGGTTACTTAGAAACCACACTGATCTGATGTGTAAATTACAGAACTGTGCTGAAGAGGACACCCAGATTGTGCCTAGGTTTTTGGAGCTGGAGGGCAGTCTGAGGAAGTATGGCAATTTGATAGGGAGGGAGGTCGAGCCACAGTGCTAACTAATAGAATCTGTGCACGAGTAGCAAATAGGGAAAGATGACCAGCAATCATGCAACCCTGTGTATGAAAGCCTCCATCTGCAATTGAGTGTTGGTCCCCAGCTCCCTCTCGTAGCAGAAGATGGAGCGTGGTATAATTATTGTGCAAGTGGTAGCTGATGCCAAAGCTCTTTAGTGTCTGAACCTTGGTGCCAAGTAGACTTTGAGGAGAGACAATGATAGGGCTGATCCTTACAGTTAATCCTCAACGGATTCTGGCGGTTAAGTACATGAAGTGTTGTAATGTTGCTTGGTTGGTCTGGTTGGAAAGGAAGGAGGAAAATCCTTTCAGTGCAGTGCTTTGGATGCCTAATTATACATTTATGAGTAGAGAGGTATATTGTGGTCCAAGTTATCCAGGCCTGCAGATAAACCTTGTGGCATCTGCTGGTGAGGAGCTCCTTCCTGAGTTCATTAGGATTGGTTCTGTGCCTTTGTTGGAGCAGAAATCGGAGATATAGTCATTCAGATAATTTCCCGCTTCTAGGTGAGTGGAAGCTGAGTGGCGGACAATTGTTTTAATGTTTCGCCGCATGATGTAGAAAAGCCTAAAATTGGTTGACTGTTGCACAGTACTTCAGAAATCGTTTTGAACTTTTCCAGGAGTTTTGTTATCGCCACAGATTTTAGTGCCCTTAGGCGTGTGGGAGAGTTAGCTAGCTCTATCAGGAGCAGAATGACTGTTCTCAGATCAAATTTGAAAACCCTCCAATTGCATGCGTCATCAAGTCGGTGAACAGCTCGTAAAGTAGTTTTGTGATTTGCTGATAAATATTTCTAGGACTAGAGAGAGATTACAGAAGAGTCACCCTGAGAGTGCTGATGTGGAAACTGCCCAAATGGCTGCAATAATATTCAACCTAATTCCTTTCATGAACTTTCTGCATTTTACACAAAGCTCTGAACAATGGCTCTCTAGGCTTGTGATATTGCAGATTTGATGCCCTTGTTTTGTATAAGGCAAATGGAGTGACTGGGTGCCGTTTTTTACTTTCTCCAGCTCTATACAATGTTCTGTCGAAGCATTTCGTGTTGCGGGTATCATCATTGAACCATTTGTTATTTATTTGTTTCGAGCTTGCAACTCTTTTGTAAAGGCACAATGTTTAAGGCTCGTTTCATGCAGGCCAATTTACCTTGTTTGGAGTGGGTGCAAGGATTTCCAGGATGGAATCTGCTCCAGAGGATGTGGCTTTATGGCCAGAGCTGCCGACTTGGGAACTGAGGAACCAGGTTCCAGTTACATTGTCGTCTGCTCAACATCCTGTTTTTCTGGGCAAATCACTTGATCTCCTCCAGCCTATAAAAATGAATGTGTCCTTGTGTAATATAACTGATGTTCATGTAAATCACTCCAAAACCTTTGGGTCGAAATCGCACTATATAAAACTGAAAACAACAACAACAACAAAACGACAACATATAGATACAGTGGATGTGGCATGAGCAAGGCTACCAAATATATGATAGGAAATGCCAAGTGGTTTTACTGTTATCGTTGTTCTGAGTTCTGTACTAACACTTCCAGAGGTAACACAAGAAGGAAGAGAGTACCATATCAAGGACTGAGCACTCTCCCAACTTGCCAAAGCTAATTTGCTTCATTACTATGTTTGCACAGGAGAGGTGGCCTACATGCATACGCCGCAGGTGCATTGTACCGCACAAGCACCAGCACTATCACTCAAGAATGAACTTTGGAGTGTCTGAGCACCATAATGTCTACATTCTCTTAAATTTGTTTATTGAGCTAACTTGATACTCATAAGGTTGATGAGATAAGGTTGGAACTTTATCAATGACCATTTGTTAGTTATAGCAATTAATGTTCTTCATCTTCCAGCTTGCTAAGGTTTTCTTATTTGTTGGTCCCACCGGTCCTGTTTCTTGTTTGAGATATAGCAGTTTTGCTCACACTTGGTGGCTCTTTTTGGAAGTGATTATGTTTTTTTTCGTTTGAGTCACTGCAGATATTTTACTAGCAGATACGCCTCTCTATCCAGGCTCTGCCTTTACACTGACTGTTTCACTGGTATTTATTCTGGCTGGAATTGAGGAGACATGCCTTACACAGCTTAGAAAAACAATATTACACAGTTTTGCAAATATGTGCCTGGCATTTAACTGGCAGACTAATGTTTTCCATTATGCGAATGTATATTAGGAAATGTAGTTGAAGCACAAATAATGCCCTCGTAAAAAAATATGAACAAAACTTGAACTCAATAGAGATAAATGTATTTATTTGTAGATTTTGTAAAATGCAGCCCAATGCTCTTAGTCTTCCAAAGAGCACTTTTTGAAGGGGAGACAAGGGCCTGTTCAATTCCCATACACATCGTGGTTCAACGAGAAAGTGGTAAATCCAAGTCAATGTTCCTTGCAAGTGCCTTGTGGAACTGACAGAAGATAAAACTTTAGGGTATCAGTGTTGGTTTCTCACTTGCATTGGGATTTCTCAGCCTTTCAGTGATATGGCACATGCATGCAATTTTTACCCATATGATTTTAGCCAGGGAAAAGTTTGTGGGATTGTGCAGGAGAAAAACCTCCTAATTCTCATTTTTTGCACCGAGCAATGGAGAATATTAACATGAAACTTGGAATGGCGTGGTAGTGGGATTCCTCTCAGTCCTAAATGACCTTTGAAGAATTCTCAGTTGTCTTTGATAACCTCAAACACACCATCTTCCTATCAAGACTTGATGAGGCTGAGGTAAAAAGTAACATTCTAGCCTGGTTAGAGTCATTTTTGGGCAACAGGAAATAAGTCATTGCATTACTATAATTCTGCTTAGAATCCATCAACATCAACTGCAGTGTCCTCCAGGGTCCATATTGCTGCAACTATCAAATAAGAAGCATCAGAGAGAATTATAATCAGGATGCCCTCCACTCACGTACTTCACAAACTAGCAAGACCTGGGTATAGAAAACACATGACAACTTTAAACAATCTCTATCAAATGGGTATCTCGTGTATTACTCCTAGATGAGGCTATGCTAACTTATCTAGTCATTTCCCCCCATATGTGTTAATCATTATTAAAAATTCATCAACCACCCAATTCAGGTCACACACCCATTAGCCAATGACCTCAAAATGGGCTGTTAAAAGTATAATTGAAAAAATGTGAGGTGGGTCAGAAAGTGCCTCACGTAAGCACCATCCATGGAGCTACTGGTTGGTACTCACCAGTTTGCTCACTCTGTCATCATCTGCACTTTCTTGACAGGAAAAGAATGTGCCCTAACTCCTAAGCTAATGTGAAAAATCAAGAAGTGAAAAAGTAAGGTGTAAATGATGGTGTCATCTATCTACCATCTAAGCCCGTTAATGTGTAAAAAGAGTAGACTAAACTCCCCATTAAAATAGAGTTGTGAACATCTATCCCATATATTTTTAATTTTTGACTAGTGTTCACACCCAGTTAAAAAAAGGCGGCATGTTTAGACCATTTTAACCTGAACGGCCGACATGTTTCACTGCCCTAACATTTTGCGGCAATTTCATCAGGGCACGGGGACACATCTCCACCTCAATAGTACACTGGACCTGCAATGGTTGATAAAAGTAAGAGAAGGAAGGCTAGTGCCAGAGACAAAGGAAAAACATATTTAAAAGGGCTTTAAATGAGTTAGCCTCAAATTTTGGCAAGCCTCAAGCTTATGTCATATTCTTAACATGAAGCATAGTTACCGAGTGGTTGCCAGGTGGACGCCTACCAGCAACTCACCCGGAAAGGACCCAGAGGACGACTACCCCTCACACAGCACAGGGGCATAATGCTGCCCCTTCTTTTCAACTTGTACTTGAGACCCCTTGCTAATTTACTATCAGCTGCAAGGACTGAGTTATACATGTATGCAGACGAGACAAAAATAATTTTTTGTTGCTCTCGGCAAGTCCACAGCCAACCTAGGACAACCTATCCATCATCTCTAGTAGACTGTGACTCACTAGCTTGCTGGTAAAAGACCAATGATTTCCTAAAACTCAATTTCCTGAATACAGAACTCCTTCCGATTAAAGGCTCAACTACTACCTGGAATCCAAACCTGAGACTAAAGGAAATGGGCTCTTCACCACAATCCACTAAAGCTGTACACAATCTCAGCATTTATATTGACACCAATCTGCCTTTAGACACTCAGGTGGCCAAGGTCTTGAATACCTGCTTCATTCCTTTTAATGCTCAAAGGAGCTGTTCCCCTTATTGTTCCCCACTTCACACAACAGTCGTTATTGTCCTCATCCAATCTTGCCTGGACTAAAGCTATGCTATGTATCTTGATATATCTGAGAATTCCCTTTACAAATTTCAATTAATCCAAAATGTCTCAACACACCTAATTTGTGGCCTTTCCCATTGGGACCATATTTCATTTACTTCATGTTCACTACGTTGGCTCCATGTTTGCAACAGAATTCAGGCAATGGTGAGCCCCCACAAAGCCATCTATTTTAAATCTCCTGATTTTCGGGAACAAATTTCAGATGAAATCAACCAAGGAGAGAGCTATACTACTTCCGTCTTGACTTTATCCATGTACCCCGAGCTCGTTCTGCTACTTTTGGTGACAAAATTCTTCTGTCTACATCTTCATCAATACAATAGCCCAATTTATTATATTTGAGTAAATAGCGTCCTGGCATCTGTTGTGCTCCCGTATGTCAAGCCAAATGACATGTCCTCTCTTTCCTGCTCTTTTAATAACTCTCTAAATCAGAATTTTAATTTTTAAGTTCTACTCTTGGTGTGTTCTCTATAGCTGTAAGATAAAGAAAATTGAGTGTAATATAACATATGATACCTGTATGTATCTGCCCAGCTGTATAGGTATTTAGTGGATGTGGTATTACCATAGAAAATACAGCATAAATGTGATGAGGCTCATAGCAGAGGAAAAACAAACATTTGCAATACAATAGGTCTCGCATATGTAAGAGTTAGAGCTATTAGTGTTGTAAATGACAATGTCTTTTACCCATGTGTTTTGGTTTGGAGTGGAGTGGATATATGTGGTGTGGAGTTGTGCGTGTTGGATTGAATTGTTAGTTCTTGAATTGTGTGGTGTGGAGTTGATTTGTGTAGTGGGATTTTGGGGCACGGTGCGCAGCGGAATTATGTGGATAGTAATTATGTGGTATTGAGTGTACTGGAATTATGTGGAGTGTGATTGTGTGTGATGGAGTGTAATTATGTGGATCGGTATTTTGTGTTGTGTAGTGGTATGCAGTGGAGCAGGAGGCAGGTGCACAGTAGGGGATGTGGTCGCCAGCAGTGATGTGGGTAACAAGCAGTTGTTGGTGTTGCCTGGCCTTCAGGTGCAGTTCTTCCAATGTGTCTACTCCTGCAGAGTGTGGCTCATGCCACTCTTACTTGCAAATGTGATGGCAGCCTTATTGTTATAGGATAGTGATGTGAACCAAAAATAATGCAACCAATGCCTGTCCATCCGTAGGAAAGATACTGAAAACACCATTTCACAATCACTACTTAGTCGCCAAACTTTAAAGCCTGCAGCAGTCCCGCAGCTTTAAAGAAGTTTAACAAACCACAAAGAAGTCATGCATTTTTTTTTATTATCACCTATGCCCATTATAGACAGCGAGGTCAATTCGATGTATAGTTTGTGCCCTCCCCCTATGAATACTTTGTGCAACCCCACTCCACTGTGAGGCGACACTGTAGAAGCAGAGCCCAGAATTTGTGAGTCATAGGACAAAACCTGTTGCAAGCATCATGACTGCGAGTGCGGGCAGATCAATGCAGGGTCACACGGCAAGACTTACCTCGATCTCTGCTTGCCAGGCGGGGCTCTGCATTCGCAAGATGCCCTGTGTCTTTTCTACTGATGCCTCCTGCGCCCGGTCCCTGCAGCGGACCATGCGCCACAAAGCTCGCAAACCGGCCTGTCACTGCTATGGCGCAGCTGCTTCCCAGTAAGCAATCCCATGTCCCGCCCCTTCCTGATGTGAGGAAATAACCAACCATTTAAAGGATTGAAATATACTGGAAACAATGCGTGCTCGGGAGGCTTCACACAGGCTGTGCGCTAGTGGGAGAAGAGGGGCTGTGGGAGGGAGAAGGGGGTACGAAGGAAACAGATAGCAGGAGCAGGCAGCAAAAGTTTGGGGAGGAAAGAAAAGAAGCAAAAAAAGAAATAACTAAATAGAAAAATAAATTTTGCCGGCTGGACGAAAGCGTTGTTTCCTATGCCGCGCTGATATCAGGTAAATCCTCTATGTTGACCGTAGAGAGTGCGAGGAGCAGGGGTCAGGAAACTAATTAAAAAAAGGAGCTCTTCCACAGAATAAATAAGGAAGGAAAGTGCAATTAAAATGTACTTATCGGTGCACCTCAGCCTTTAATGGAAGTGATGTATCGGCAAAGCGAACGAGTTATGAAGCAGCAAAGAAGAGCGAAACTGGTGTGAAGTAAGTAGCAGGCGGGGAAAAAGTCGTTTTTTTTTATTACAACAGGTCTTGCAGGCAGCACATGTGTGCTGAAGCTCGACCTAATTAGTGGGAAACTTTAAGCCCCAGCAAGGTGGAAAGAGACATCCGGAACTTAAGCATTGCAACGTCAGTGGGCTGATTCAGTTGAATATATTCGTTAATTTTATTGGAGTTGAGTCCTGAAGTTGACTTGCCGTTGAGCTCTGGAAAATAAGTGATATGGTCCTTACCCAGCTGTGAAGAGACTTTTTTCGATTTCTGGTACTTAGTTGGCACAAGTGCCACATAGGCACTCCAAGGAGTCTTCCATATGAACTGGTTGTAACTATAACTCGACAGACAATATATCCTACCCATCTGTAAAGTCTCAGAAGGTGGCCATCTTGTTATGTAGTTTCAAATAAACATAAGCAACTCTTTTCTAAATGGCTGTTGGGCATGCATGTGAGGGTATGATGGCCATCTGATAATGGAGTTTCAAACAAAAATAAGAACCTCCATTACACGATGACAGCTCTGCATGCATGCACATGTGCACAGTCACTTTGTAATGGAGTTTCTTCTGTGTTTAGCCTTCATTACAAGATGACCACTGTGCCTGTGCGTCCATGCATGTGGTGTCTTTGGGGTCAAAAGAAACTTTGGCAAAACCAATAGATCAGTGCCTGATAAGAAAGGCATTGCCTACTGGCTTTGCTAATGCCTGTTTGGAGTAGCAGCAGCAGCAAGATCTCTTCTTTTGCTTTAGAGAGGAATCTCTGGCCTCCCCTGAATGAAAAGAGCAGACGTGCAATATTATGAGCCTTAAGGGTGGAGTGATGTGGGTTCCAAAGTTAAGGCATATTTTTGGTTTGGTGTCACATAGCAATAGCTAGGTTGGGCTTCCTGGCCCTGGTCGTCCTGTCCCTGGGTTCTGGTGGTTACTTTGCCCTGTCTGAAGTAGAGTGGAGGGGGTAAGCACCAGTTCATTGTGTGGTGGCCCTGAACCAAGAAGTGGCAGTGAAAGTAAATCCCTGACATGGATCATGACGTGGGATCAAGGTGAATGAGAGCAATATGAGAGCTAAGGATTTAGGATAGTGAGTGAGTTTCTGGCTGTACATGTGAATGCAAACAGATATGTGAGTCTGTCTGTGTTTGTGCACAGGAGCATGTGCAAGTTTGCCTGAATGTGTATCTCTGTATCCATGTGTGTGTGTGTGTGTTTGCCTGTATGAGTACCTTTGTGTCTTCCAATGTGTACCAGTATGTATCATGGGTGTGTTGTGGGAGTACTTGTATAAACATATGGGAGTACGTTGGACATGATGGCAGATCTCTAGCATGTGGTGGGAGTACATGGGCATATGATAGAAAACAGCTGACATCGGCTGGCCATAATTTAACCAATACTGTACATAAGGTGGGTGTACGTACAGTTGATGACTTTAAGCTTCTATTTGCTTTCAAGGCATATGATGGCAATACCTTTATATTGGTTCGAGGAAGGTAGGGCATGTGATAGCAAATACCCAGAATATTGTGCAAGTAACTAAGAAAATGATTCTTTCCATGTGCCCATTTTATGCCAACACCCTGTGTGTATCGGGTTATTTACCCAAACGAAGGCAAAGTACCTTGCAGGGAGTGGTAGTACGTGGGAGTCAGAAATTCTGATGCTATTTTGTTTGTTAATGGGATATCAACTGGCACGAGGCATTTTATTTCCATATACATACTTTTTGATGAGCTTCTAGCAACTGTTTCTCGGGGGGTACTGTTCTTGATTGCTATGGAGCTGTGGCACTGTGCACCAGGGCTGTTTAAGTGAAAGAGCACAAATAGCACAAATATTTGTCTTGTGTTTATGGGTGTACAGTTTTATAAAGGACACATACAGTATTTGAAGCAGTGAAGAAAGTTGCTTCTGGGTTCTCTTAAATCTTGTTTCTAGCACCATTGAATTGAATTGATTTAATAGGGTCAAGCAAAAGTGTGCACATCAACATTGTTTTAACTTCAGAACCTCAAGTCTCGTTTCTGGCACTGCTGACTTTAAAGGAACAAGCAATCGTGCACAGTGACAGCTTTTTAACTCTACAAATGTAAGTTTCTTTTCTGAAATCATGCCTTTGAATGGGATAAGGAACACATGGACATTTTTTACTCCTTAAATCTTATTTTTCGTCACTTATTAAATTTTTATTTAATGGGACAAGTAAAAGTCTTTGAAGCAACATTTTATTTAATTCCATACCCTTAAATAGCGGCATCATTTAACACAGTGGAGCAATTTTTTGGTGTTACATTTTTTATTGAGTTTTTACATTGGAATAGGTTACATACAGCGTCCGATCATTTCTCAGGTCCGACCAAATACAAGCTAATGTACATAAAAACGCATAGACTTGGGGCGATGTCCCCGTTCCACTGCAGACCTGGACAAGGATACAGTACCGCAGTGCATTTTTCAACAAACAATAAACCATGAAACCTTGGTACCCAAACCAGTATAGTGACATCGTGCCTTCCCACGTAGTGATTTATCCACTCGGTTAGCGAGACTGCCCACATTATGGGACAGATTTGCCAAGATGGCAGGCAACGTAGTGCAGTACCTAAAGTTGCTGCACTGCGCTGCTTTGCGTGACAAGGAGAGAGCAGGATAGTGCCATAGCCACAGAGATATGGCACTCTCCTCCCCACAATGAGGCAGCCATGCGCCGCACACACGCCTTTGCATCAAGTGCATGGGTGTCTGTGTGCGTCTAGCATAGGTTTTGTACCGGAAGTGAACCCCTTCCAGTACAAAATGCAGTGCTTAGACTAACTTTAAACGTTTCTTACTTTGCATGTCTGCTGTTCAGTTCAGCATATATGCTAAGTCACAAAAGAAGGGAGAAATAAAAGTACTTCTTTTTTTAACGCCTGCTTTGAATTAGTGTTAATTGTTAGTGGAAAACCTTGTCTACTAATGCTAGTAGATAGGGTTTTGTGCCACAAATCGTGGAATGTAGCACGGGAATGCCCATGTACCACCCATTTAACACCCCTATGGCACAGAGTATGCCAAAGCAGTGCTTTTGTGCTGCTTTGCATTACTTTTAAACAACTTTCCAGCGCAAAATAAGTTTAAATCCAACAAAAACTTTTGCTCTGATTTGCGCCACTTTTGTGATCAAAATCCAGCACAAAAGGTTTGTAAACCTGGCCCTAAGTGTTTGCTATAGACCCTTGTATGTTAGAGTGACCCCGCATGCGAGAACTGTTATATCAGATTTAATCGCCATATTTCGAAAATCCTGTTCAAGGAAGTTGCATGGCCAAATCGGCCATCACTTTTTCCATGTTCATATTTCAAGTGTTGTTGCAGATCCTGCTGGTGTCATCTGGATTAAGTTTAGAGAGTATGTCGACTTCGCCAGTCCCCGGAAGTGGTGCTGCAGAGGCCTTCCAAACCACAGCTATGAGGCGCTTTGCCAGAACCAAGGTTATGCCTTCAAAGCCCTACAAGTGTATATTCTTTTTTGTGCAGGCCGATAATCCCAGTAGACCGAGCATATTAGTTTACCAGTTATATCAGTCAGGTTTTGCATCACCTCATCCCAAACTCTGGACACCCCTGAGCAACGCCAAACCATGTGAGGGAAGTCCGCATCAGTCTCAGCCCGTCATGGGCATTCAGTCAATGCACTCTGGTACATATGTTATATATGCCTCTGGATCATGGTGGCTCTCCCCAGGTTGCTGTATTATTTTACCACACTCCCGGTGTGGATACCGGGAGCGTGGTTTCGAGAACTGGATTCGTGCATCTCAGCTTTTATATGGGGCATGGGCAGACGGAGGGTGGCTCTATCCACGTTAAAAAAGGTGCAACAGGAGGGAGGCCTGGCAGTTCCGGACATGGAGACGTACTATCTAGCAGGGCAACTGCAGAGATTCACACAGTGGGTGGCGGGAAGCTTGGCGCCGGAGAGAGAGAGGCTTTCCTTTGCCCCGGAAAGGGGGGAAGTACTGGGCACCCTGATGGGGACAATTAAGCTGCGACAGGTGCACACCAATGAACACAGGGTGATTTGGCGCTGTTGGAGCAGATGTCTGCAAAAGACGAAGACAAAGCGTCCGTACTCACCAGAGCTGCCTCTTGCACTGCTCGAGGTGCTCCCACATGGGGGACAGTGGGGGAGGATAGAGGAGTGGGCACAAGCAGGGGTGACAAAGATTGGAGCTTTGTATAGAGATGGGGAATTACTCACTTTTGAGGACTTCAGCACAGAATGGGATATCCCACAGGGACACTTCTTGCTCTATGGGGCAGTCACAGGGGCAATGCGAAGACATTGGGGGGCAGGGACGATAGAGCCACCGACTCATGCTACCAGCGAATACATAGGGCTGGCAGGGGGCACCATAAAGGCTTTCACATGCCTATATAGGGCCATCAGACGCGACTCTATGCGCCCACTCGAGGAGCTGTGGACTAAATGGGTGGAAGACCTGGGCAGACCATCAGAGGACAAAGAATGGGAGAACATACTACAACGGGCCACCAAAGTTTCTCGCAATGCGAGGTTCAGCTTGATTGGCTTTTACACGCTACATAGGACATACATTACCCCAGATAGAATCAACCGGTTCTTCCACAGGGAAGATGCGGAATGCCCGCGCTGCAGAGAAAAGGGAGCAAATTTCATGCACATGATGTGGAGTTGCCCATCTTTAGAGAACTACTGGCAGGAAGTGACAGGGGAAGTGGCGCGAGTTATAGGCGAGAAGTACCACGCACGCCAGAACATGTCTTACTAAATATGTTTCTTCACACAGCCAAGACTAAAGTCACCGCTAAATTTCAAGACCATGCATTCATACTAGCAAAGAGAGAAATAACCAGTAAATGGAAAGCACCGAATGGCCCCAGCCTCCATAGATGGAAGCAAGAGTTGGAGAAATGGGCAAGCTGCGAAGGCAGAATTCTGCTCAGAAATGCAGGAAGAGGCATAGGCAGGGTTGAGAGAGCGCGAGCTTGGGAGGTATTATTGGAGGAAATGAAAAATGATGATCAAGACACTGAACCTGCTACCCTGTGGGAATATCCAGACAGGAGAGCCCCGAGGGGAGAGAACAGGAAGAGGGTGGGGAGCAAGTGCCAGAAGAGAGGAGCCCATAATGGGGGAGATCCACAAATTCGACAGGGAGGGCCCACATGATACTGATTTACAGGACACATGGTCACAGAGTAACTCAGAAGGCTGTAGCATAATACTCTAGGGAACAGCAGTGCAGGTGAGAGCAGGGGGATTGTTGGGGACAGACAGGGAGGGAGGGGAGTGATTGCACAGATGCACATTGGGCAGTGACCTTGGGCTTACTTGTCATATGCTATAGAGCGCGCGAGCATATCATGCAGCCAAAAATATGCAATGTAAGGTAAAGGAACATGTTATGGAATATGTGAATGTATTGTTGAAATACTATAAGCAATGTTGACTACAAAAGGCAATACAATATATGCCTCTGGATCAGGCAGGTGTGGTGTAGATAGTTACATTGAGTGTATTTCAATCTCACATTCCTGAAGACCATCTTAACCCTACTTAAAAAATTCAGCCATTTATCATCAGCCAGGTCCAGGAGCAAATGGGCTTCCCATTATTCTTTCAGGTGACACATGGACACAGACTTCACCTGCAGCAATGCCACATATAATGCGGTGATTCGTTTTTGATCATACCCATGTGTGAGAAGGACCCACAACCCATTAGAAGCCACATGTTCTTCATGTGTGGTGTCCCATATCTGGCCTAACTGGCCTTTCAGTGCTTTGTATAGCAGGAAGTTGCCGGGTCCCATGTCAAACCGCTCCCTCGTGTTCCTCAAAGGGAGACCACATCCCATCACTGAACAGATCCCCTCACCTGTGGACTCCTGCCTCATGCCAGTGTTGGGTGTTGTGATAAAGTGCAAGCCGGGAACAATCAGGCTGGGTCCATAGTGGCAACTCTGGGGCAAAGGGAGTTGGCCTATTCCTTGGTTGGACATATGTGTTCCAACACCACGGTGCCACAATCATAAGTATGTTGCTGGTGGAGGTCGTCCTGTCTTAATTCATAAGCCACTGTGTAATAGGTCAGTGACACCTAGTTTCACAACACCATTGCACCTTTCTGGGATGCTCTGGTTGGAGATCTAGCACATCGGCCACTGAAGCTGGACTGCAGTGTAGTACAACTCATAATTGGGGGCACCTAGTCCCCCTTCTGCTGGGGGAAATGTACAATTTTGAGATAGCTATCCTGCGCCGTCCATTTCTCCATATTAGTACAACCAACAGCAAATGCACTTCTTGGAAAAAGGGCTGCTTAAGCACCATTGGGATAGCTGCAAAAAAGTATAGCAGTCATGGTAGGACCAACATTTTAGAGACGACCACGTTGCCCAGAGGAGAAAAAGGCAAGGAGCCCCAGAAGAGGGTCGAGTATCTTATCGGCGTGACAGCCTTTCCCAGGTTGCCCTCTACAATATCTCGCTTGTCATGAGAGATGTTGATTCCCCGATATTTGAAGGTATCAAAACCCCATTCCATCCCAACAGCATACACCAATCGGGACTGCATAGCCGACAGTCTCACCAATGGGAAGAGACACAACCTGCCCCAATTAATGCGGAGGCCTGACACCCTCCCAGGCTCATTCAGGTAATTCATCAGTATCATCAGATTGTTAGGATCATTATGGAGATACATTAGTGCGTCATCCACATACAGGTACACAATTTGCCATCTATTGGCCATCTTTAAACCAAAATCAGGACCCCTAGCAAGCAAAAACACCAGGGGCTCTATGACCAACGCAAAGACCAATGGCGAAAGCTGGTAGCCCTGTCTGGTCCCCTTTGCAATCAGGAAGCTATCTGAGATCACCTTGCCTGTACGCAAGTCGTCATGCCCAGCCCAGAAACAGCAGATCCATCCCCATCCTGTGAAGCATCTCTATCAGGTAAGGCCGTCCCAGCCATTTCAATATCTAATGAGGCCACACAATGGCCAGTTCCTGTCTGCTTGGCCCAGTCCATAACCATGAAAAACCTCCCCAAATTAAGGAAAGTGTTCTGCCCCGAGATGAAGTCATTCTAGTCATTGAGTACCAACAAATGCAAAAATCGATTAGCCAATATTTTCCCCACTTTCTCAAAATTCCAGCTGAGCAAAGACAATAGGCGGCAAGAATCGACCTCCAGTGGGTCTTGTCCCACCTTGAGGAGCACCACCAGTCAGGCCTCTATCATGGATGCTAGTAATAGACCCTTAGTCTTGGCTGCCTCCTGCGTTGATAGCAATTGAGGGTCCAAACATGAGTATACACAGTGTTGACCCCTGGCTCCTTCAGTTCAAGCCCCTGCAGCCTGGTAAGGTGGAGTAATGTAATGTAATGTAAGTTAGTATTTGTAAAGCGCTAACTGGCACTCCGAAAGGAGCATCCTGGCGCTGGTTGGATGGAGGTGGGAGGGGGGCCCCAGGGATGTTAAATAAGAGAGAGGCATAATTCGTCTGAGGTGCTAAATACCCAAGTTTTCAGAGCCTTCCTGAAATGTGTTTCTGTTTTTTGCAGTCTTAGGTGAGTTGGTAGAAGGTTCCAGGCTTTAGTCCCCAAGGCGGCCACTGTTTTTCCTCCTTTTGTTTTACATCTGAAAATGGGTGGTTTAAGGAGGTTGGCTGATGAGGACCTGAGAGTCCTAGTTGTGATGTAGGGAGTGAACAGTGCTGAAAGGTACTTAGGTCCCAATTTAAGCATGGCTCTATAGGTGATTAGGAGGATTTTAAAGAGAATTCTCTTGTGTAGCGGAAGCCAATGAAGGACTTTTAGTGCCGCAGATGCCGAGGATCTTCGTGGAAGTTTTAAAACTAGACGTGCCGCAGCGTGTTGGACCACTTGTAGTTTCTTTAGTGTAGATTTGTTGGCACCTGCCAAAAGGCTGTTGCAGTAGTCAAGGCGCGAGAGAATCAAGGCCACTGCCACTGATTTCCTTGCGGCAAGTGGAATCAAATCAAATAATTTTTTTAACGATTTAATGAGGCTAAAGCAGGTCCCTGCTACAGCTGTTGCATGTGGGAGGAAGGAAAGAGCAGTATCGAACTGTACTCCTAAATTTTTGGCTACTTTGACCATGTCAGGCGGGGGTGTTGTTCCCTCAGGCCACCATTTACAAGGCTGGAATAAGACATCTTTCCCTATGGGGAGGATTTCAGTTTTTTCGGTATTGCATCTAAGGTGGTTGTCCCTCATCCACTGGATGACTTCAGATAGGCAACGTTTAAAGTTAAGTTCGGCGTCTGTAGAATTGTTATCCAGAGAAAGGATCATTTGGGTATCGTCTGCATAGGACGTAACTTCAATCCCTAAGGATCCTATCAAAGAGATGAGCGGGGTCATATAAATGTTGAATAACAGTGGGCTCAATGATGAGCCCTGTGGGACTCCTGTTGTTATGTTGCGTTCCACCGAGAGGAAAGTACCAAGGGTAACCGCTTGTCTGCGGTTGGTGAGAAATGATTTTATCCATTCCAGAGCGGTACCTGAGATGCCGCTGCGTTCGAGTCGCTTCAGGAGGATACTGTGCGAGATGGTATTGAACGCGGCAGACAAGTCGAGTAGGATCAGAACCGCTTTCCTGCCTTTGTCGGCTATAGTTTTTAGTGAGTCAGTTATTTCCAGGAGAGCTGATTCTGTGGAATGCTTGGGGCGAAAGCCAGACTGTTGAGGGTGGAGGATATTAGTTGCTTCAATAAATTTGGTTAGTTCTTTGTGTACGAATTTTTCTGTGATTTTGCCTAGCAGGGGAAGTAGGGAAATAGGGCGAAGGTTTGAGAGCACAGAGGGGTCGATGTTTTGTTTCTTTCTCAGTGGTATTACCAGTGCAAGCTTCCATTCATCTGGAACTATACCTGAGCTTAAAGAAGAATTAACTATCTGATTTATAATTGGATTGACTGTGTCTATGATTTTGTGGAGGATCATGGGGGGGCAGGCATCCAAGGGTGAGCCTGATTTGCATGCTCCTATAGCCTCACGAGTCTGTTCTAGTGATACTGGTTCAAAAGTTCGAATACAGTGAGCGGTGGCAACGGGAACTTGCTCGTGAGTAACATCCTGGGCATGGAAAGGAACCGTTACAAAGTCCTTTTAAATTTTTTGAATTTTTTCTTCGAAGAACACTGAAATATCATCACACAGTTTTTGCGACCGGGGTAATTCTTTCTGTACCGCTTTGGGGTTTGTAAAGGACTTTATGACCGAGAAGATGAATTTTTGGTCTTGGTTTGCCTCCTGTATTTTCTTTGAGTAGTACTCTTTTTGGCGAGTTTAATCTGATGGTGATAGAGCTTTCTGCTATTTTTGTACGCTATTTTTTCTCCGGCGTTGTACGATCGTCTCCACTTACGCTCGTGTTGCTTACATTGAAGATGTGTTTGTGTCAGGGCGGGCGTAAACCAAGGGACTTTCTGGATTTTTGGTTTCTTGTACTTGTCAGGTATCTCTGGTGGGATAAGTTCATTGCATGCAGTGGTTAGCCAGGAGTGGAAGAGGCGTGAATCCAACCCTGTGTTCCCTGATAGAACGGGGGTTAGAGCTTGGGCAGAGGTTACTAGCTTAGGGTTGTCAGCTAATTGTGCCCATTTGCACCTATGTTGGGGGTAGGGGGGTGACTTATCAGGGCGGCTCATCTGTGGAACCCTAAGTGTAAGTGGAACAAAGCGGTGGTCTGACCATATCTGAGGGGTAGGGGTGTTGACCGATAGTGAGACAAAGTTGGAACAGACCCCATCCAAAGCATGGCCCGCCCGATGTGTTGGGGCCTCCACCAGTTGGTGCATAGCGAATAGTTCTATAATTTGAAGAAAATTGTCTACTCCTGGCTTAGTTCTATCCTCTAAGTGAAGGTTAAAATCTCCTAACAAAGTAAAATTGGCGTATCTGAGCAGGAGATGACTTAAGGAATCCCCAAGTGAGTCTGTGAAGGTGGTGCTCTGACCCGGTGGACGATAGATCCAAGTTTAACCCCACTAGAGCCTCCCCACTCCCTGGTGGGGCAGCATATAGGGCACTATAGTAATCTCTAAATTAAGTATTAATGCCTTCCTGGGTGCATTCCAGGTGTAGGTCACATGAGTGGGGGTTGTGGGTCTGCTACGAGTGGATTAGCCAGGCCAGTAGCCTACCTGCTTTATGGCCTCCCCCATTCTGGTGGGCCACATATTCTCTGTAATCAATACACCCCAAACTATCCTGTAGCGCTCAATATTCTCATATACATTTAGCTAGTTTTTGCACAAACCTGGGGTTCGGGACCACCCCTTATAACCACTTTGAAAGTGTCCCATTCCACTTTGGTGTCTGCAGCTATGCCATTATTCTCATGGAAATATTTGTCTATGTTTTCTCTGATCATAATGCGGATTCTGGGATCCCTCAAAGCTTTATTACATAGTGAAAACACCAGCAAAGAAATCAAATTGGCCTGGATAGTCGCCTCAGATAGGAAGGACATTATTCAGCAGTCTCATCTTTACTTTGTTTTTGAAAAGAACGAATGAAGGGATGGTCCTGATCTCTGGGGGAAGAGAGTTCCAAATTCTTGGGGCATTTCCAGAGAAAGATCTCTTATAGGTTTTCTTTTTGTGAAATTTTGTGGGTTTCAGCAGTAGGGAGCATGTACTACGAGAAGCTCTATTCCTTCCGGATAGCACCAGTTTCTGAGCCAGGTAGCGAGGAGTGTTGTGGTGGATGGCTTTGTATATCATGCATGCTATTTTTAGGTAGATTCTAGATTCATAAGGTAGCCAGTACAGAGAGTGGAGGGCTGGGGTGATGTGATCATTTTTCTTTACGCCTGTGATGAGCCGTGCAGCAGCATGGAGGGTAGCCCTCAACGGTGCTAGCTTCCACATTTGACTGCCACATAGGTATTTTTGGACGTGGGAGACCTCAATCAAGGGAAGTTTTCAGGGGATTGTGGTCCAATATTGTGCACTCCTGATACTTTATGTCTGTCACCCTCAGTGCCATTTCTGAGTTACAATAAAACAGATCAATCCTAGTATACAGAGCATGTAGCCCAGAGTGAAATGAGTAGTCCCTAATCTCTGGGTGTGTGAGTGCCATGCCTCGAACACCTTAGTAGTCACAGCCATTGTCTGAAGAATCTGGAGACAGCCATTGCATAAGCACCCCTTAAGGAAGGAGTTGATCTATCTAGGTCAGTGTCAGGAACTCCAGTAAAGTAAATAAATGATTGTGTCCTTGTGTAATACAACTGGTGCTTATGTAGAGCGCTCTGATACCTGATACCTTTGGGTCAAGTTCGCGCTATATAAAAATACAACAAAAAAAAAGTCTGTGCCCCAGAGACACAGTCTTTGGTGTAGCAGAATAGGGCCAGGGTCAGTCCCTCAAACAAAAGTCTCTTGCCACTGTATTGGCCACAAACAATAACAGGTATCCATTCAGTAATCCTTCTACAATCATGTATCTTCCTCCTAGTCTATCAGAGAGTGGCGAACTGTGAAGGGGACCCCTGGTGCAATCCAAATCAACACTCCCCTATATCTGGACTAGGCGCTGCCTATCATTGTACCCCGCCATCTCTTATTGAGATTTATTAGTTCCTGGGCATTACGGTGTACCTCCTTCAAACATAGAAAATGTATATACCTGCTTTGGCGGTAGGGGTTGATGCGGTATCTTTTGACATGCTATGCCATTCCTCTAATGTTCTAAGTCAAGAAATTATATCTATCACCTGCCATCGTGGTCTGAACTGAAGATTTGCCCTGGTAGGAGTGCCCAGGAACAACAGGCAACTCACTTGTCTCGTGCCCCCACGACATCAAGCCACCCCACACATACTAGCCATGATGCACTGACTCAGAGTAAATATAAACAACTTCCAAAGTCCCACTCCCAGGCTGAGATACCATCGGACCCTCAGCCAAAATGTTTACCTTTCAAACACAGGTGAACAATGTTTCCCTTTTGGAACTGGGGGGTGCCTACTCGCAAACAACGCTGCCTAGCGGATAGCCTGCACCCCCTACAATGTTGCAATCCAACCCCCATTATTAGTTCAGGACCTGACCGTTCTCCACCACTCCCCCAAACCTGTGTTTCATATTGCTGTCAGATGATAACATCTGCGGTCATAGGGGTGATGTCTGGTTTTCCTCCTCCGTTCCTCTGCGACAAAATCTGCCAGTTTGTCGTCCATGCCACCTTGCAACTCAGAGGCAGGTGAATTGGAGCTCTCAGCAGAGCCTGAGCGGAGCTCAAGCTCTGCAACAGCCAAAGCCCTTTCTCTTGTGCCCTACTCCTTAGTGGGTCTGCTTCACAGCCACCAGTCTCGCCTGCACCTGTTTCATTGCATGGTCTGTCCTTCCTCGGAGGTCTGCACAGCAGAGGGGCAGGTGTCCCCTTTGACTCCAGTCAAGGCTCATGAAGGGTCATGAAGAATGTTGTTGTTTCGCCATCCAAAATGTTCAACTTGACAGGAACATCAGGGTGTAGCATACAATCGGTTGTCAGAGACGGGTCGTGCTCTCCAGCAATGATTCTTGCTGTTTTTGCACATCCGCTGTGTAGTCAGGGAAGATGTTGACCCCAATATTCCCAACCTTTGTGGGGCCATTCACTCTTGCAACTGGAGAATAAGGTCCCTCTCCCTTAATTGAACAGCCTGGCCACCTCTGTGCGTGGTTTGGAGCCCGGCGGCAGGAATCTACCAGGGACCCTGTGTGCCCTCTCCACCGAGAAGAAAGTCAAAGATTTGCCCTCCATCAATGTGGTGACCAAGCAGTCCTCCAAAAACAAGTCCATGCTGTGGTCTTCCATACGTTCTGGTAGCCCCACAACACATATGTTGTTCCTGTCCCTCCGCGTCGTCCACCTTTCAATTCAGGCAACGAACCTCTTCCTGAAGCTCGTGGATTTTGGAGTTCATTTCCCCCACATGGGGGTCTCATTGTAACTAGTGCAGATTCAATCATCTTGGCGTGGTCTTTGAGCTTCTTGTGATACCTCAAAGCAGGCCCACATCGATCACCAGAGCATCTAGCTTAGTTTCCAAGGAAGTCTGCATGTCTCAGACTGCCTGAAATAATGTGTCAAATGTGATGATATGTTCTTGTAGGGTGGTTTCCACTGTGGGAGTGTGGGCTGTATTGCCCTCAGCAAGATCAGCATCATGCTGCCATGACCTAGGAAGGTCTACAGATTTGGGGCTCACCATTTCAAGCAGCGTAATCTGGGCTGGTATGAGGAGGGTGGAGGAACCCCTCTGCCCTTTCGCCAAAACAATCACATGTGGTGCTGTTGAGCTCTCTCAACCAGGTTCAGGAAATCTCAGCCAGGCCCCAATGTCCTCTAGGCCCCCAGAGATTAAGACCCAGGTCCTTATGTACCAGCACATACTGGCAGGAGGGGGAATGAGAGCGGTCTCCCCCGGTGATCACATCGGTGTCCCCATTAATCGCGCTCTGAGGTTTTCTGAGGCAGTGGGTCCTAAATCCTCTGCCTCAAACAGTGTGGTTAAACATTGTGGTCAGTCGCTCTTGAGGGCTCCGTCCCACCAGTGCTCTTGATGATTTTATTTTCCCCTTAAAATGTTTTTTGGGTTGTTTCCCATCATTTCTTTATCAGCAGCGCTCCATTGAGCCCCCGTTTGAGTTTTAGCAGGCCTGCTGGAGTGGGATGGCCTGCCTCTGTTGACTTCAGAGTGCCATGCTATACTCCGTCTCCTCTGCGGTCCGTGCTTAGGTGTCCCACGTGGCCAGCCCGCAAGCAACCAGTATGCCGTGGTACGCACTTCCCTCTCCAGGAGAAGGTTGCCGCGACTCCCGCTCGGGAAACCTCTGTGGCAGATCATAGACGAGCTCCAGCGGGCCCCTCCAGTCACTCAGGGAGACGCACACATTACTCAGGATGACTGCAACTATGGCAGCAGGCCAGAGCTCCTCAGAGCGCGTCCGAACCAGTTGCCATTTTAGCCATGCCCCAACTCAATAGAGCAATTAAAGTGTGCAAATTGACAGTTCTTTAATGTTAGAACTCTAATACTCTTTTCTGGCATCAATAGTCATGAGTTGCATTAGAGCAGTAAAGAGTGCACAGTAGCAAATTGTTCCATATGCCTCCACTGACGTCTCTGATTATAATTCATTAGGACCTTGGTGAGTTTTTGTAGTTTGAGTGAAAACTAACATCCATTTTTGAAAAATAATTCTGACCTTTTGTTGTACTTTCTTATTGTAGGTGGATTTCTACTTCCTCCTATTTTCTTCTCAGCACCTACAAATTAGTGCGCACTGTACTTTCTTCCCACCTTTCCCGCCCTCCATGTAAACTCTAAGTTTATGTAGAAGCTCGGCCATGTCACATGACCCATCTTTTTCTCACTCCAAGCTTCATCCCTCCACCCTCTGCTGCCCCTCCTTGTCCTGGTCAATTCTTCACAATTGCAGCGAGGGCCTGGCAAAGCACTAAGAGACCCTCTGTATGTGTAGCTGTTGCCCTCCAGATTATCTGGAATAATGGCAGTGGGAGTGGGACCGGAAAACCTTACTAAATCAAGGACGCATGTTCGCTGTCAGCAATGCCAAATCTCTGCACCATGATAAAAGAACCAGAGTTCTGAAAATTGTTTCATAGAAGTTACAAACAGAAATATTCCAACATGAAGATTTAACAAACAGTAACACATATAAATGTTTTGCTTTGCAATGAAGGACCAGGTGTCGGTGCCCAGTTTAACAGGGTATCTTCACAAAGTACCTGCTTTTGATGTAAGTCTTTACACTGATCTGCCACTTTTCACTGTTACTACGCCTACTACCGGCTGGTACCATGCTGCCAACCCTGCTCATGAACAAGAGACAGGAACCAGCAAGGCAGTTGTTTGAGCATCAAACTCGCAGATTTCAAAGCCAGTAACAGGCACTCTAATAGCGCCATAGGATAAAAGGCCAAGACAAGCCTGTCTGCTTTTTAAACTGTGACCCACATGCCAATCATAGAGAGATTATTAGTCAGTGTCTCAATGCTTCTTTTAAGAGTAACGTTTATGTCTTTATGAAAAACCAATTTTTTAAAAGGTCATCAGTTTAAATAGGATAGGCCTTCGAATAGAACCTTTGCTAATTAGAATGATTTTCCAGTTCTTTAACTTCAAGAATGAGCTGTCACTAAAGTAGACAAACTACACACGGCCAGAAGGAGGCTTAGTCTTTAACCTTCTTCTAACTGAGTTGTTTGACAAATACATCTTCACGGAAAAAACTAAAATGTGTACAAATACATATATTAAATCGGTGAAAGATTTCACATGTAATATAATCCTCCATATTCTACTCAGTTTAGCAAATTCTAGTATAACCCACCACATTGTTATAATCAATGTGTCTTCAAAACATGATGTTATATTAATTGACATGCACAAAGGATACCAACTTTAGATATCCCCAAAAAGAATTCCATAATTAATCTTTAAGAAGCATAACAGTTTGCATTAATTACACCATTGTAAAAACTCAGACCCAATCTACGAAAGCAACCATAAACCAGGCGTCACCCCTGCTCCGGTACACAGGCATATCGAATTCCAAATACAGCGTACTAGCAGTTATCTTATGATATTATGGACAATGAATATTACATAACTCAAAGTTGTATACACCGCCTTGCTACACAGACAGGTTATATAACCTTGTGCTCCCCCATTCGATTAAATATCCCTCCATTAAATTCTACCTACTACATCACTATGAACGATTATCTCACCCCAACATGTCTTATGTGTCAACTCCTGTCAAGTATTAGCTTCATACAATATAACCATATCTTTTCAGCTGACAGATGCAAAGTAGAGATAACATTCTGTATTGCACATGCAGCACACTTGATAGCCAGGGAGAGATAATTCTGACCTTCAAAACATGTACACTCCCTGAATGTAGAGAGCAGTGCTAAATATTGTTGCCTTTGGAAACAGACTCCTTCAACAACTGGGTCTGTGATGTTCAAGCTAGCTACAGAGAATGGAGACGGCATGGCAGGTGAAATACAAGTGTATTACTATTTTGTCACTCTATTTTACACAGTCCTTCTGGAGTAGGACATAAACTTCACTTGTCCTTCCGGGGTTGTTTAGAAGTTGAAACATGGCTGTGCACTTCGCTCCCTATCATGATTTGGTGGTATTGATGCAATTGTTTATTTCACCCAGGTAGTTTGGCGATAGCAGTTGGGCTTGCTGGAAGCCCCTGCACAGATTTTAATTCTCCATGGTGCTTGTTTTGGATATGGTGGGGGGACTCTTATTGAAAGCCCTTATTGGAATAAATTGGAGAGGTGTGGTGCAGCGGCCAGGGCAGCTGACTTCGGAGCACGGGGTTCACGGCTCGATCCCTGGCTCCGGCGGCAGCTCAGCTCAGCACCATGTGACTCTGGGCAATAGCTCACTTAATTTCCACGATGGCCCTCAGCGCCTTGAGACCCGTAAGGGTGAGTAGCTGCACTATATAAAAACGGACTTACTTTAATACCATCGATGAGCTAGGATGATTATATGGTTGAGCTTAAGAAAATAACTAGGCCAATGTGGCTCACCAAGATTTTTCTGATCTTGATCCTGAATTTCCTAAAGGGAAGGGCATTTGGTCTAGTGGCTAACTTGCTTAATATGGGACATGGAAAAATGGGTGAAAACAGTGGACCTAAAGGAATCATGTGACTGATCTTCATCAGATAAGTCTATATCTTTCTCGGTGATAGACATGGACAATGTGCCTTTTTAGTATAACGAGTCTCTCAACATTCAAGACTACTGACTATGACAGATATTCTCTTATTCTATCATTCATCTTCTAAAAGAATAAAGGGGAAATAGCATCTTTACATGGCAATACAATGCTTTGTTAAATCACTGAGGTAAATGCTTAAGACATTTTTGATAATGCTTTGCGTAAGCAGCTAAATGTACATATATATCCATATTTTCAAGAATTAATAGAAATGTATTTATGGAGTGGGTCGTGTGCCTATTGGAGGATTTGTCCTCTGAAACAGACAATATGTAGCACAGTGGCGTAGTGTATAATACAAATATCTACCTAGCTAAATAAATACAATGAAGCAGCAGTGTCAAGACATGTAAATTATGTATATCCACTGTGACCGTAATCTCTGACGTATAACTTTCCATAGAATGTGGCAAAAGTAGCAGGAACTGTATTCACATTACCGGCAGCCATTTCTGACTTTTTTTAAGCAATTTTGAAGATTATTTGGAATAACTTCTGAAACATTGTTTTTATTTGTCATCACTGTAAATGTCCTTAGTGGCAAAGAGATGCTGGTGACATTCCCAAGAATCAGCTGAGCTGTTGTTCTACTGTCACATCCACAGGAAATGTCCATAAACACTTGCAGTGCTTGAGAAGAATACAATGCCAGTGACCCTATTATCAGATATTTGTCCACGTCTCTGGAGCGTTAGGGAAGTGTAACATGACACTCTGGTCTCTAATTCTGTGAGTTAAAAATGCAAACTAGAGTCACAGACTAAGCCTGGCATGTCCCTGTCTCTGTTTAAGGCCATAGTGCGCCACAGAAGCACCTTATCTGCCTGTTAGGAAAATTCTTGATATCCGAATGGGAAATATTAGTCAATGGAGCAAATTGTATTTGGCATTTGTGCTGCGTTGTCATAAAAAAGAAAAACAAATTTTCTCTATTTGTGAAATGCAAAATATAAAACTATGAGTTTCTTCCATTATTATTAAGTCAGTACCAAAAACTGGGTAAAATAAGTTTGTTTTTTATTGTATACAAAAGGCTTGTTCATTAATGTAATGTTTCAATAAAATCTGACACCCACACAATAATAAAATGTGATTTGCTGTCCTTAGTAATAATCCCACAATCATTTTCTCAATTTCGCTTTCGAGGGAAGCCTTCCTGCATGAAATGGAGCAAATGTATGTATGCCACTCTTTATTATGCAAACAGAAAAATATTACCGAATGGTTTCGACCTGTTTTTGTACCAATGCTACGTTTCTGCAATAGGACGCATGCAGTCTAGGAGACAAAGATTCACCTTCCCTATGCCAGGAAGTGCTTGTGTGCTGAGATGTGTGAGGTCACAGTGCACACCCACTTTCAATATTCTATTTTGCAATTTCCCTGCATCGCCTTTCAGTTGTGAAATAACAGCACACGTTTCAAATTTACAAGTGCAGGTTAACAAAAGCAAAAACAATCTTTACTTGCTCTGCAAGTCGGTTTAGTTTCAGTAAGACTAAGTTGACACTTCAAATTGTGCATTTTGATTTTAGCATAGACAGCGTTTGAGAGGACTAGAAATATGTTCATATTTAGCGTGTTTTCCCCCCAAAAAATCCATAGGATGAGCGGACAATGCATTATTTGTGTATGGGTGTAATGTCTATGCTCAAATATGTCCCTGTTGCTGTGTTTTGTTTTGCACAATTAGCGGTTTTCCTCACAGACGGTCTTGGTGGTCCTTCCTCGGACTTCAGTTGCAGAAGCCACGTTGGCTCATGGCTGGTTTGCGGGGACCCTGGCCCACTCTAATTAGATTTCCCATTGCCTGCAGGGGCCTACACGTGCGGTAGGGTTATGGGTAATGCTTCCTAACACATAATAAAACCCCAAGTGTTCTAAATGTGTATATCTGTGTTCTGTTTTGACAACAGAGCATAAGATAGGAAATAGCCCTCACAGGAACATTTGATGTTTTTGACTTATAACTGCAAGCGTAATTACCTTTTTGATGCAATCAGCAGTTGCAAGGCTCACTGAACACATCCGAAACAATCCAGCCGTCTTTTTCTACAGTTGAATTGCTTGAATGAAGTTTTTTTTCCCTAACTGTTTGCTAGGCGTGCTCTTTTTATTCATTAAATTCATTTTAATAAAATATTATGTAACTGCTGAATACGATGTGGCTGCTTTTGTGTGCGACAGAGCCTTCATAGACATGAATGCACGGTTGAAAATCAGAGCCGAGCAGAACTCTTGTTAAATACCTCATTAATTAGCAAACAGAGAACGTTTGGGATTTTGATGAACAGTTACTCATTTCTCCGTTTTTTATTGAGCTTCAGCATGTTTTATCTTTAATGTAATTAATCTCGGTTGGACACAAATTTGCACTCTGAAACTCGCCATTGTCCTGCAGCGTGGTGGGAAAGGGCCGATGCAGTGCCCTCCTCCACGCTGCGGATTTGTAATCTGAATGCGGTTGTGCTGCGGGTCACACAGTAGACCCTTGGCATTAACAACAGTCTCATGCCTCTTGAGAGGGGCATATACAATAAGTAGTTGTTTCCGACATTATGGTCCATCAAGCTTTTTGCTCTGCTGAAAGGTTCAACACTAGTTCAAATGCGAATCATAGAACTGAATCATATATGTTTATATATATTACCTACTGGCAGTCGCCAGTAGGTAGTTATAGTTAGGATGTAGTTTCCATAGGAAGAGCATTTGTTCATTTGCCAATAACTTTGGTGTCGTTTTGACGAATCCTCATGAAATTTTCAAAACGAATACACCAGTCACTTCAGCTGCTGTCTTGAAAGTTTCGGGGTGATCTGTCAAGCGGGGGCAGAGAAAAAGGGGAGGGGTCCCAAAACTCTTTTCCCCATGTGCGTTTCTATAGGAAACTTTAGACATGGCTACAGCCAAAACTGCAGAACGGAATTTCACCAAATTTGGCAAAAAGGTAGCGGTTGGTCCAGAAAGCAAACTTTTTGTTAAATTGTGTAAATCCGTTTGGTAGATGCTGAGAAATTTCATGATTTCTCAGGTATACAACTGTGGCTCCAGTGGATCTGCGACCCCTCCCGATCTCGTGCCTGAGATCTGATTGGCTGCCAACACTTCAAACCAGGAAGTGTTGGCAGCCATCTTGTGACTCAGTTGAACCGAGTCACAAGAAAAAAACGTTAAAAAAACATAAGGGTGCACGGTAGAAACACCCTGACCCCCTAGGCCTCTTGGGGGGCAGACAGGGAAAGTTCCACAGGGACCCTCCTGGGCCCAAAAAGTTTTTAAAAAAAAAGAAATTCAGCAGGAGTCATGTTAGATCCGCGACTCCCCTTGAATTTTTTTTAAAAAACTAAGCGCGGTCTCTCGCGCTAAATTAAATTAAGGTCTCAGGGTTGGCCAGGTCCCAGGGGCAGTTTATGAGTTAATGCAGGGGTGCCTATGGGCACCCCTGTGCCCTGAGCACCACCTCCTCCCTGGGGAAAACATATTTGAAGAGGTGCAAGGGCCCGCACGCCTCCCCCACAGCCCCGGGGACCGCCACCTCCCCAGGGCTAATTATTAAAACAAAAGGTGTAGGGGAGGCTGTATGGCCTCCCCCGCAGCCCCGGGGACCGCCAGCTCCCCGTAGCTAATGTAATGGAGGACCTCGAGGACCCCCGCTGCCCCGGGGGCCACCACCTTCCTGGGGCTTTAACATTTTATTATGGGGGGCCTCAAGGACCACCACCTCCCTGGGGACAAACTCTATATTTATGAAATGGGAGGGAGACCGCGTGGCCCCGGGGATCACCTCCTCCCTGGGGCAGGCCCCTACTCAAGGAAGGAGGAGAGCCATGTGGCCCCTCCCTCCAGGAGCCCTAGATGGCCCTGGGTGCCGCCACCCCCAGTGTCGGCTCCAGCAATGTCCCGGGGTGCTCACCGAGGGGATATTGCAGTTTGCTATAGCATGGCGGGAGCACCGCTCCTGCCATGCCATAACAAACAAGTGCTCCAGTTTCAAAAAGCGAGAACATTTTGCTCTCACTTGCTGAAAGCGGAGCACTTTGCTTTTTACACACAGGGGGCTGCATGTCATCAGCTCCTTGTAAAAAGCAATGCCGGCTCCCGCAGGAAGTGGGGAGCTGGCCGAGACTGCGGGGGCCTTCAGGCTCCCCCCACGGTCCCCAACGAGGTGGCCTGGCCCTGGGGGATGGGGTCCCTGGGGCTGAAAATGGCCTGGGAGGGGTGCTGCTCGGCCCCCCTCCCTTTAAGATTTTTTTTTATATAAAAAGAAAGAAAAGGTTTCGCCCTGGGGGATGGGGTCCCCGGGGCCGAACTCGGCCTGGAGAGTGGGGCCACTCAGCCAAGCCTCCCCTTTATAAAAAAAATATATAAAGGCAGGGCCGCAGGGGATGGGGTCCCTGGGGTCGAAATTGGCCTAAGGAGGGGGGCCACGCGGCCCCCCTCTCCTTTTATTTAATTAAAAGAAATTTAAATAGGTCAGGCCCCGGGGATGTGGTCCCCGGGGCCCAAAATGGTCCAGGGAAGGGGGGCCACGCATCCCCCTTCCTAGAACATAAAAAAAAATTAAAAAGCCGACAACTCACTGGAGGCCCACCCCCTTTCTCCACTACTCTGTAAACGCGCCTCCTGGTTAGGGAATAAAGTCCCCTTGGCTGCTGACGGTCCTTAGGGGTCAACAAGCCATCCTATTACCTCCACTAAGCCCCAAACAATGGGATTGCTGAGAGGTGGTCAGAGGCCATGCCCCGTTTCTCCACCATTCTGCAAATGTGCTTCCAGGTGCACTGCTGGTGGGGGGATGAGGTCCACTGGCCTCCTGAGGGCCTCAGGATTAAAGTGGACTTCATCCCCCAAGCAGCAGTGTGCCAGCAGGTGCATTTGCAGAGTGGTGGGGAAAGGGGGCGAGGTCTCTGACCACCTCTCAGCCATCCAGCTGTGTGGGTTTTACTGGAGGTAACAGGAAGGCTAGAAAGCCCCCAAGAACATCCTTGGGGGCCAACTACCCCCCCTGTTATTCCCAATAAGTCCCACACAGCGGGATTGGTAAGAGTTCTTCGGAGGCCACGCCCCCTTTCTCCACCACTCTGCAAATGTGACTATTAGTTAAAAAACCTTAGAAATTCACTGAAAAAAACAAAGGTTACAGGGACGTTATAGTTAGGGTCAGATTTCACTTGCACAAAACCAGTGAAATTCAGCAGTTATCGTTAGTTGAGCTAACTGTAACTCGCGCCCCCGCAATGCACTGCTTATGACCTCACATATTACATCACTTATGACAAGGTCAGTGACATCACTGATGCCATCTCAAATGACCACTGATGACATCACCCAGTGACTGTGAGTGTTTTTAAAACGTTTATGAGTGTTAAATAATACATACCAAGGTGTATTGGTGAATAAGTGGGTGTATGAGTGCCTATATATATATAACGCGTCTGACCCCCCCTGGCAGCAACGAACACGCGGCAGGCGGATTCTGAGTCGGAGGACGTGGGAGATGCAGGCTTCAAGGAAAGGTAGGAATTGTAAAACTGCGGGGGTGGAAAGGTGTGCTACAGCAGAACACAGGTTACCGCATTCATCGGGGATCCCTGTTCCGACTGGTTTATTCATATTGAAACAAGATGTCAGCCGACACGCTACGGGACCGGGAGGCGGCTGCCTCTGAAATGTTTAGTGATACACCGGTGGCCTCTATGACAGGGCGAGGTAATACAACAACACCTAGCAGCCATGTCACTAGTCTAAAGGATAAAATGAAGAAGCTGGAAAAATCAATGCGCCAGGAACAAAGCAAGTGGTGGGAATCGAGATCACTCCAACGATACATAGATGCTGGGAGAATACCGAGGGGGCTCAGAATACTCATTGCACCCAGTTACGAGAACCCCAATCCAAGCATGATGAGAGAATGGGCTGAATGTAATCTAGATTCCTCTAAAAGACTGGTACAGATTTTGATTAAATATGCTGATATCGACCGCGCTGAACTACTGAAGGAAATAGATAAGATCAATGATGAAATAGAAGCCATGGGACAAACAGAAGAAGTTACTAAATTGCGCCAGGAGATGACAACAAGATTGCGGAAGGAAGAAGATAAAATTAAAGAAAGGAAGACTTACAAGTTCCATAGAGACAAGATAGACTATCAGTCGGGACAGATCTTTATGTTCGCTAAAAAATATGACTCCTTGAAAATATCAAAATTTAGACCCAGGGAAGATCAAACAGCGAGCACTTCAGGTAACAGGGAGAGGTATAACAACACCTCCAACTCTGACCTTAGTTCCACAGTGGATAGTGAGTCCGAATCAGATCTAAAACATCCACGGGAAGGGCAACTGCCGCAAAAACTCTCGTTGGCGGAGGAGCCGGATTGTTTATGCCAAGACAGGAGGCAGACCCTCCGCCCGCGAATACAGAGAAACAAATCAGATCAATCAGAAACAATAAACGCCGGCAGAGGAAAGCGAGCAGGAAACGCAACAAACGTAAAGAAACAGACAACGGGCAGATGGAAGCAGAAATAAATACCAATACAACAACAACCAAAACAATCATGAATCTTGCCAACATTGATCTATTAAAAGCAGAGTAACAACTATTGAGTCTAGGCTTGTCCTTTTGCCCTGAGAGCAATTTTAATTATGAAACAACCAGAATGGATATGTATATATGCGTGAGAAAACTGAAGTAAAAAAAATACCATCTACTCACGAATAAAGATGTTAAATCAATTGAGAGGGAGGCAGCAGTGGATCAATCATCAACTATGAACCTTTCTATGTCAGATATGCCCCTTTTGAGAGACTTACAAGAATTGATGAATGAAGAACACACTGAAGGCGCATCCGGTTCAGACTGTCAGCAGTCAAGGACTGACAATACGGATGTCGTTCGTGATAAGAGAGTGGGTAACAAGAACATCGGGTTTACACCATTCAGACCGAAGTCAACTTTTAATCCGATATCCCGAGGGATGCAATTGACATCTTCAGTGAACAGGTTACATCTCAAATCAAAAAACTAAATCACAGAGTGCGTAATGTCAAACACAAATACAAAAGAAGAAATCATCAATACCATCTTTTAATGCAGAAACTACAGGCCAATAAAAAGATTGTGATTCGCAACTCTGACAAAGGGGGAAACATCGTGATTTGGTCGAAAGAAGAATATATGAAGGAAGCATATCTACAGCTCAATGACAGAGAGTGCCATATCAAGAGCAATGCACAGAATTTAAAAATCATGTACAATGACTTTTACCAAAAACTATTGGCCTGGAAAAGCTTAGGTCTTCTCAACATGCAGCAATACAAATTTTTGAAAAATGAGACTCCAACTGTACCCACTATATATTTTATTCCCAAAGTACATAAAAATCCTCAGAAACCACCGGGGAGACCCATTATAGCTGCTAGAGACGGCCTACTGGAGCATACGTCACAATATGTGGACTATTTTTTGCAGGAGCATGTTCAGTCACTACCGTCCTACATCAGGGATACTGGGGACTTTTTAAGGAAATTGAGCAAATTTTAATGGAAGGACACATATATCCTCATAGCGCTTGATGTAAGCTCACTTTATACGAGCATTAATCATAGAGACGGAGTAAAGGCGTTGGAACACTATTTGAGTAGAAGATCAGCGCAATTTGTATAGCACAACAAAATGCTGATAGAGATGGTTAAATTTTGTCTCAATAATAACGAGTTCATGTTTAACAATGCCTTATTCCAACAAACACGAGGAGTAGACATGGGAGCCAGCTTCTACCCCAGTTATGCTTGTCTACACATGGGCTGGTGGGAGGAGCAGGTGCTTGGTACTTCACATGAAGAATATGTGAATAACAATGTTATGTTATGGCTTCGATTCATTGATGATTTATTTGTAGATTTGGAATGGTACGAAGGAAACAGCTATTGAATTTGTAAATGCAATCAATCTAAATGATATCAACTTACATTTCACAGCCACCATCGGTCATGAATCTGTCAATTTCCTTGATACTCAGGTATATATATCTAATGGCAAAATTGAAACTAAACTGTACCGAAAAGAGACTGCTGGCAATTCCATTCTTCATGCCAGCAGTGCTCATCCTAGGCACTTGATAGAAAGCATTCCCTACGGGGAGATGTTGAGGCTAAGAAGGATTAACAGCAAGGATGAAGATCTTAAGATTGCGCAAATAGCTAGCAAACAGAGATTCCTAGAACGTGGCTATACATATAAAACCATTACCAAAGCAATCACAAAATCTATGAAGGTGGACAGGGCAGAATTGCTCAGAGACAAACGAAGCTGCTCCTTAACTGAACTGAACCAGCCGAATGACACTGAAAACCTTGTTACAGAGAATCAAAGGCCAAATGAGTTTAGGGTCATCATTGGGTACAGTAAACAAGAGCAGAGCCTTGGGTCAATAATAAAACAAAATTGGCCGTTAGTACTTAATGACCTGGTGATAGGACATCTACTCCCACGCAAAATCTCGTTTACTCATAGTAGGGGACCCTCTATGAGAGACAGTTTAGTTAAAACCAGTCCAGAGATTATGGAAGGGACCAATTGGTTAACTACCCATAAAGGCTTTTATAAATGAAAAACCTGCAAGGCTTGCCAACACGGGGTCAATAAAACAACGTATCAAACCCCATTTGGAGGCAAAGAATGTAAAATTAAGAAGGTCCTGACTTGCAAAACTGATCATGCCATTTATGTCCTACAATGTCCCTGTAATTTGCAATATATTGGGAGTACGAAACTCCAGGCGCATAAAAGAGTACTCCAGCACATGAGAGCCATTTTAAATCAAGACAATACGTACCCAGTTGCACGGCATTTTAAAGATAAACATGATTCAAAGGTACAAGGACTTAAATACTATCTCATAGATGCAGTCCCACCGAGCAGGAGAGGGGGAAATAGAGAGTCTAAACTAAGGAAATTAGAGACACGGTATATCCTGGAATTAGATTCCAAGTACCCGGGAGTCCTTAATACATCTGAAGTCCTCTACACTTGCCTACATTGAATCTATATAAGAGTTGGAAACATATTAGGTGGTACATTAAGAAAACCAATATAATTACCCCATAGGAAATCGGGAACTGAGTAGTAGGGATACATAAGGAGTCAAATGTTACTGGTTTCTCAATGGGCTCTACAAGCAGCAGAAAGGCATTGATGTACTATCTATGGTGGTCTACAATCCTCGCCAATCTTTAGTACCTACAATAATGACAATCGTGAAACATTATTTATTTAAAAACAATCAAATCTAGTCATGTTTAATTTAATAGCTAACGGTGATCACATATAAACATAAGGGTATTAATACCGTGATGAGGAATTTCAAATAGAGCTGCCAAACTCAGATCAATAACATTAGGATTATTGATGGTGACAGTAACACAAAGCAATGTTAAAATTCTGACAGGCTTGTAAACCAGAAGTTTATAAAAATGGTTTTATAGCATCAAGCACTTAGCACTATGCACAATAGTAGGGAGTACACAAGAGGTTAAAGAAAAATAGGGAGAAAATAAATAAAAAAAACATAGGTAATGAGTGTTCTCACAGAAATCAGTCACTTGCACTTTATTGAGATGCGCCATACATGGTCAACCTAGCAGTCCAAGTCCAACATATATTAGCAGTGTTGTGCCATGGGTGGATTGGTGAAAGCAGGTTTTAGCGGGACAAGAATTGTATTTTACAAGGAATTTTAGAAATATTTTTATATCCATATTTATATTGATTTTATGTATAGTATTTATATGCATGATATTCATATATAAATCTGTTTTGCCATTTATGCTATATTTATCAACTTATCGCCTCCACCCCAGGTCCATCGTTCTTGTCTTCTCTCGGTTCAATATTTTTCAATATATTGATGAGTATAGAAATCAATTGTTTATTTCAGGAAAGATGGTTTTAACAACTCCCATTTATGCAATTTAAACAAGGATGTTCTCTTATGTGATGAATTGTACGGAGAAATTACACCCTGAGTATATTGCCAAAGATATAGACATATGAAGACAGACTGAGAGGGACGATTTATAAAAGTGGTTGTCCATGTCTATGATTGCGTAGTTTTGCACGTTTGTGATATGCACCTGTCACTTTAAAAGAAGCGATTCATGCCGGAGCGAATGTCATGTGATCAAGGCTCGTCAGAGCCGAAACGCGTAATGGCTGTGTAATCAATAAAAAATAACTGCACAGATATCGTGGTCCATGCCCGTTTTGAGGAAAAATTCTGCAGTTTTTGACGGAATCCAAAGTATGTGTATATATATATATATATATGAAGCAAATCCTGGCTCGCCACCACCTTCCACGGAGCAAAACAGGTATGGACCACTCAATGGAAAAGTTGAAAATGCGGTGCTTTATTAAATGCAGAATACACAGCAACCAGTCAGTCCTGGCCAGTGTCCAGCATGACGCGTTTCGACCGAAGCAACTCGGTCTTGATCACATGACGCGCTACTTTGTGTAACTCATTTAAATAGTGAAAAAAATTAGATACTCACGCCTGAGAACAATATAACCCTGGGCGTAGTTCGCGTAGTAGCGCTACGCGTAGATACGCGAAGTGCACTTCGCACTACGCAAGCTTTGCGTAGCACTACGCGAACTGCGTAGTGCGGTAGGAAATGCTGTTCGCAATGATTGCACAGTGCCGGATGCTTGTCCGCACTGTGCAATCATTGCAAACGGCATCTTGCACAGTGCAAGCGGTCGTTTTCTGCCGCTCGAGTAGATTTGTACTCGAGCGGCAGTTTTCTCAACGCGGACTGGTAGTTTCTCATCGCGAGCGGTCGCGAGCATTCGCGACCACTCGCAATGAGAAACCTGACCTCCCCGCGTTGAGAATCTCGCCGGGAGGTTTATTTTCCATGCTTGCGATCGGCAACTTGATGTTGCTGATCACGAACGAGGAAAATGTCTCGCCGGGATGTCATTTTGCTCGCTCGCGGTCGCCAACTTGACGTTGAGGACTGCGAGCAAGCAAAAAATGCCCGCTACGCTACGCGTTTTTGCACTGTGCTACGTGCAATTCGCGTAGCGCGTAGTTGCGCAAACTACGCGAGCGTAGCGTAGTTTTCCGCCCAGGCCTAGGCTCATGCTACGTGTCAATAAACACAGACAGCAGACTCATGACAGTGTGCTCGTAAAAGTACATATTGATGTAATTAAATAGCTAAAGAACCATTTAAAAAATAAGTACAAGGGAATTTTATAAATATTCAGCTAAAAGACATAATTTTATGGGTCTAAGAAACGCATAAAGTATATACATAGTGCATTATATTACTTTCATAGTACCTCAAAGGTAAACAAAGACCACTTCCTGCTAGAAAGAATGTGCAAATAACAAATGTAAACTGTTACTGATGTGCAAATCAGGTCAATGCTGTCTGTATAATATCGCACAGAACTCATAAAGTGCTAAATTGTCAGGTATGAAAGTGCAAAACGTGCTAGTGCAAAAATCCATAAAAACCATCACTACTATGAAAAATTAATAAGCTCCCCGGAGCCCCGGGGAAGCCCTCTATTGTAAAAGCAGAGATAATAGATGCTACATCATCCTGGGCAAGTGCCCGAATCAACATGTGAAGCAGAACTTAGCAGTAGAGAAGATCCACAATTGCAACCTGTGGATACCATGCGATGTATGTGGCAAAGCATACTGTTTGATGGGCAACGTATGGTGTAAAAAGTATCATAGATTATAAAAGAACAGGCAGATACTATCAGTGTGGAATAAAACCCATAGTGTTACACAGCAAAAACCGCGGAAATTGATACAGTCCTAAAGTGATATTAGCAACAAAGACAATTATTCAGGACATCAGATCAGTCACAATCAAACTAAAAAATAGTGATAGCTAAATGTGCTAGGAGATATGATTGCAAGTCGCTGGATCCTACACTACAGAGTCATCAAAGAAAATTATGGAGGTCCTCCCCCGTATTTAAACCGTTAGGCATTTTGGTATCAAGTTGTAATATAAACCCAGATTCAAGTTGCCTCAACTGACGCTCTCTTTTGCCCCCCCGAATTGACTTAGGAACAGCCCCTATTACAAAGTAATGTAAGTCACTTAAATTATTCTGATGTACTAATTTAAGGTGTCTGGCTACTGGATAATTCGGATCAGAGTTGACTGCCGCTCTAAGGTGTTGAAGTATGCGATTGTAAACCTGGAGCTTGGTGCTCCCAACATACTTTAGGCCGCATGTGCACCTGAGCACATAAACAGCAAAGTCAGTGCGACAAGTGTAGTATACTTGAATTTTCACAGGTGTATTGCTAAAGGCAGTCATATACTCTGTAGTGTTGATCCCAAATTTGCATGCCCGGCAAGAGCTGCATTTAAAGAAACCACACCTGGGTGACAACCATGTGTTGGTAGGGCTGACTTCGGGACTGTTCCTAACTAAAGTATCCCTCATGGATGGTGCACGTCTAAAAGTCAATGAAGGCAAAGGAGGTAAAATCTGGGATAGAGTGAGGTCCGTAAGGACAATAGGCCAATTGTTGTATACAATTCTTCTAATCTGTTCTTCTTGCCTGCAATAAGTAGTGATTAATCTCACTTTTTGGGGGAATCATTGATGATTCTCTGGGTCCTGACTTCCTCACCCGCCCCCCTAGTGATGGCACCGAGGCAATGGTCACGGGAAAAAGTGTTGGCTTTGTTGCGAGCTAAGATTAAGTCCTTACTCTTATAGCCTCGTGCTAAAAATCTTTGTGTAGCCTCATTCTGACAGATTTCTAATTCATAATCAGTGCTACAAATGCGGCGAATCCGCAGAAATTCCCCGTACGGGATACTGCCGATTACATGTTTAGGGTGGGAACTCTTGGCGTGAAGAACAGAGTTCCCCGCCGTACTTTTTCTGTGCAATTTGGTCTGCAATTGTCCTTGCTCAATGTAAACTGATACATCTAAAAATTCCACACTGGTAGTGCTAATGGTTGCAGGAAATTTCAGATTAAGAGCATTTATATCGATGGTGTCCACGAATTCTATAGCTGATGTTCTAGAACCCTTCCATATCAGGCACACATCATCTATAAATCTCCACCAATGCTGGACATGGATGTCATACATGGATTTGAGTTGACCCCTGAGGATATGCTCCTCCCACCAGCCCACATGTAAAAAAGCGTAGCTGGGGGAGAAGCATGCCCCCATAGCCACTCCTCGTAATTGGTGGTAAACCTGTTTGTTAAAGAGAAAGAAATTGTTCCTAAGGCATATCTCAATCATGGTGATGATCATTTTGTTGTGTTCAAGAAATTGTATGTCACGCTGCCCTAAGAAATATGTGACTGCATTGATACCATCACTATGGTGAATGCTTGTGTACAAAGAAGTTATATCCATAACTATCAATGGACAATCACTGTCCCAAGTAATGTTCTTTAATTTGTTGAGAAAGTCACCAGTGTCTTTGATGAATGATGGTAGGCCTTGAACAAATTCTTGTAAAAAAAGTCAACAAATTTAGATATAGGTTCCAATAGACTCCTCTGTGCTGAGATAATCGGTCTCCCTGAAGTAGGGGTAATGTTCTTGTGGACTTTGGGAATAAAATACAGTATCGGTGTTATAGGATGTTCATTCTTAAGAAATAGAAATTCATTTTTGCTAATTAGGCCACGTCTTTTCCACTGAAATAATTCCTTAAAGACCATGTCTTTCACCTTTTTGAGATCTAAAAAGGAAGCAATCCTATAACAGTCTGTGTCATTAAGAGGATGCATTGCTTCATCCATGTATAGATTTCTTGGCCACAAAACAATATTGCCTCCTTTATCAGCTTTGTTGATGATCAGATTTTTATTTTCCCTTAATTTGTGCATGAGGTTGTGATATTGTAATTCCATATGCCTCATGCTGCGATGTCTGAGTTTGATGGATCTGTTTAATGTCTTAAACAGACTGAGAGGGACGATTTATAAAAGTGGTTGTCCATGTCTATGATTGCGTAGTTTTGCATGTTTGTGATATGCACCTGTCACTTTTAAAGAAGCGATTCATGTCGTAGCGAATGTCATGTGATCAAGGCTCGTCAGAGCCGAAACGCGTAATGGCTGTGTAATCAATAAAAAATAACTGCACAGATATCGTGGTCTGTGCCCGTTTTGAGGAAAAATTCTGCAGTTTTTGACGGAATCCAAAGTATGTGTGTATATATATATATATATATATATATATATATATATATATATATATATATATATCCACCACCACACTTACACTGTCAAGTAAGCAACGAGCCACGCCGATCCAAGGCTCTCAAATTAGATTTATTACGGGCACAAAAAAGACGCGTTTCGAGCTCAACAGCTCTTGGTCACATGACCTTTACCTTGAGTACACATTTTTTATAACTGTGGCTAGCGTCCAACACGACGCTGACATAGAAAAAAGACTGTGTGCATACCCAACTCACTAATTCCAAATAGTGTTAAACATGTACACAACACCTTTATACAAAACAAAATTATAATACATTTGACCTCATGTGTTTTGCAAACCAAATTATTTTATACAATTTGACTAAATTTACGTGATATAAATATCCTCATTTCCAAACTGATTTTAGTTCATAAAAAGACCGTTATTTCAGATATATTTGGTTAAAAAACCATACTTCATATATCACCACTCAATTCATTATGGGTATAGTACCCCTTATTTGTATGTCACATTGCATAGATTTCTGTCGATTTGTTTAAAGCATTGCAAGATGAAATGGTTTCTTTATCAGACCCTTCATAGATTAAACATATAATCATGGTATGGTACCTCATTACATGATATCCTAATTCACTAGTTTAAAAAAAAAAAAAAAGGGGGTTCCACTGGATCATCTACCCAATAGATACCTAAAAAAAGAGAGCGGTTGTTTGTAGAAACATCCGGTTCCCCTGCTCATACTTTCTATATTTAGCTGTGAAGATGGTGATCTGGTAAATCCATAGTGGATCTGTAAAAAAAACACAATAAACAATTCAATTAATAACATATTCTATACATTCTATGCAGATAGTGTACTCAATATTCATAATTCCTAAGAATATTAGTGGAATTGAAATATGTAGTCTTAGAGAAACACATTCTGAATCTAAAAATAGTTTGTCATTGTATCTCGAAATACTGTCACAACTTGCTTTGATTCTCAAATTAGCAAAACACATATCAAATGAGGGATACAAAAAGAAAAAAGTGGGGGATGGGTTTAAACAGTGAATATTTACAGTGAGTTTAAAAATTCTATATAATGTGTAAACTCCAGTTCCTGAATTCGTTGTTTATAAAAGGCAGAATTACAGATGCACATGCATCTCCTCATCATTATTCATTCCAAATGGAAAAACACTCCCTGCTTGCAAAATAAACCTAGATTCAGATCTCCTAAGCGATTGGACTCGATTGCCTCCCCTTGGATTCTTGGGGATGGTATCTAGAGCAAAATATTTGGCAGCGGTCCAATCCCCATTATGTGCCTGGTTAAAATGCCTAGCAGTACTGTAGCTGAAATCTTTGTTCGTGATGGCTCGCCAATGCTCTAAGATCCTCTTCTTCACAGGAAACGTGGTGGATTCAATGTACCACTTGCCACAAGGGCAGGTGATTACATAGATTACAAAATCCGTCCCACAACTGATGTTTTTCCTTATGACCCACTGTCTATTGGTTCTCTGTAATTTTACTTCACTGACATTCTGGCTGTTACTGCACGCTTTACATTTTCCACACTTGTGGAAACCACCAGTTTTTTTCAAGCCAGGTGGATATGCGGTGTTCCATATGACTCCTAACTAACATGTCTTTAAGAGAGGGGCCCTTTCTGTATGTTATGGACTGATGGCGTCCCAATTTTTCTCTCAAAATCTGATCCTGTGTGAGAATATCCTACCTTCTCTTGATTATTCTGCTAAACAGTGCAGATTGGGTATTGTACGTTGTGATCAACCTGATTGGTGATCCCTCTCCACTTTGTTTGGTTTTTGGTGCTTGGTAGAGGGCTTTGTTTCTCTTTATGGAGTCAGCTCTATTTTCACCCAATATCAACATTTTAGGGGAATAACCTCTGGTTCGAAATCTAGCTTTCATCTCTTTTTTGTTTCTCTGATAATTAGCCTCAGAGCTGCAGTTTCTTTTAGCTCTTAAGAACTCACTGAATGGAATGCTCCATCTAAAGTTGGGGGGATGACAGGTAGCTGAGTGTAGTATGGAATTACCCGCTGTTGTTTTCCTAAACAGGTCTGTTACCAATTGGTTGTTTTCAATTGTCAATCTAATGTCAAGAAAGTCTACTGTTTGTTGACTATGATGCATAGTCAATTTAAGATTAACAGTATTTTGATTTAATTCATTGACAAACTGTAAAAGTTCTGCTTCTCCGCCCTCCCATACAAAAAAGACATCGTCGATGTACCTTAGCCATATATTCACTTTACTTGTCCAATGTTCCATGTAATCACTCCAGAGCACCTGCTTCTCCCACCAGCCCACCAATAATAGGTTGGCGTAGCTGGGAGCGAAGCAGGTGCCCTTCGAAGTACCCTGTATCTGTTTGTATAGTTGTCCGTTGAACAAAAACACATTTTCAGTCAGACACATCTCTACCAGTAAAGAGGAGGATAGAATTCAAGGCTTTGACCCTAGCATACAGAGCAACAAGAGAAACGGGCCCACAATACCTCAGGAAAAGACTCCGCAAATATCTCCAGACAAGAAGCTTGAGATCCAATCATCAAGGCCTCCTAGTAATTCCCCGCTTTGCAAAAGCGAGGTTTGGTGGCCGGTCGTTCACAGTCAGAACCACTCGGCTGTGGAATTCTTTACCAGAACATCTTAGGATGGCTAATTCTGAATCTGTTTTTCGTAAACTTCTAAAAACCTGGCTTTTTGACTTTCCCTAAGCTTCTGTAGCCTGTGGCAACTTGCTTTTATTTTCTGTATCCGTTAGCACCGGGACACCTCCGTTGGAGGTAGCTGTGCGCTCTACAAGCTCCAAATTAAATTAAATTATCATTTGTAACAACATATTTGTATGTGATAGTAGATGCAAGCTTCTTGTTTTAAAAATATGCTCACAGGCCTTGAGACCGTCTCTGTGTCTAATGTTAGTATAAAGACTTTCGACGTCCAAGCATACTAACCATTGATCATCATTCCAATGTTATTTTTCAATTTTTTGCAAAAAACCTTCGTATCTCTCACATACAAGGTTAAATCTTTCACATATCCAGACAGAAAATAGTCAACATAGACAGATACTTTCTCAAAAAGACTGTTTTTTGATGAGACTATTGGGCGCCCTGGTGGATGTAGTGGGTCCTTCGGTACCTTAGGGAGTAGGTAGAGAGTTGGAATTGTTGGTGTACTATTTTTCAAAAATTGCTGCTCATCCCAATTTAGTAAGTTGTCATCAGACCACTTTTTTAACAGATTGTTAAATCTATTGTGTAATCCCACTAGATAAGATTTATCCACTCTCGTGTAACATACAGTGTCATTAAGTTGCCTCATAGCCTCATGTATGTAGTCTTTTTTGTCCCATAGGATAATGTTTCCGCCCTTGTCTGAGGGTTTGATTATAATGCTTTCATCATTCTGTAGTGATGATATGGCATTCCTCTGTGCTTTTGTTATATTTGAGTTCTTAACTGGCTTTTTCAATAGCTGTAAGATATCTTGATTTACAGCTTCGTGGAAAATGTCTATGTTGTCCCTGGCAATTTGTGGCATATACTTGGATTTAGCTGTAAACCCTGTCATGCTAGGTGCTGTTTGTTCAACACCTAGGCTGGATATTATGGAGATGTTACCGGAGTGTGAAGGGTCTACAACTTGAGTGCCCTGAATTTCAGGTGTTTCTTCAAGTGCTTGGAGTGTCATGAGAATGTTTAAGTCTTCAATGCACAATGATGTTGTTTGTCTGCTGTTTTGTGTAGTGCGCTCACTCTTCTTTCTAAAATTGTGTATTTTATCAAGTTTGAGCTTGCGTGCAAACAGATAAAGGTCAATGCGTGTTTGTGTGTAGTTAAGCGGTGTGTCAGGACAAAATGTGAGACCCAATTTAAGTACTTCTTCTTCAATGTCAGTTAAATGTCTTTTGGATAAATTCATTACCGTTAGTTGTTGTATGGCCATTACTTCTCCTTCCTGGGCTGGCCCCTTGTTCCCATGCCAGTGTTGCTGTTCTTGTTTGCGGCGGTTTCTTCTTCTTTCGCTTTTGTTTTGCCTCCTCTGCCCCTTGTTCTCCCTCTTATTGACTGTTCGTTCATTTCCTGTAGGAGGCACAGTTCCTCGGAAAAAGACACGATTTCGGAGGGGTTTGAGGTGTTGCTGTCAATAGAGCCCATGTCAGAGCTGAGGCTGGTACCAGACTCCCATCTTCCTCTATCTGCTCCTCCCAGTGCTCGATCTTTGTTGAGGTTGGAGTGGAGTTTATCAAACTTCCTTGCGAATGTCAGAATTCTTTCGCATCGATAATCTCTCTCGTCTCTTTCAAACTTACGTTGTTTACGTTCTATGATTTCTTTCTCAAAAATCTTGATTCTGTCATTGACTCCTGTTAGAATTTTTTTCACTTCATTTTGGTCTGACTCTTTTGCCATTTCATCCAGTAAATGTTGTATTTGCTCAACCAAATCCTTATGTTCTTCCCATGCGTTTTTTATTAGGATCTGCAGCATGGTCTTTGAGCAGGCAGTGGTGTTTTCCATCCACGCTTTCAATACTTCCTGTTTAGGATTATTCAATGTAAGCACAATAAATATTTGGAGCCCTCTCGGGATACGATCGACCTCTAGGTAATTTTGAAGAGAGGTCGCCTCCCACCATCAGCTCAGCTCTTTCCTCCATAATTTTTCTAGCAGGTTTCCCTTTTGTTTCAAGTTTGATGTTATTTGCAATTGGGGAGTGTTCAATCCCTCTCGGTTGCTCTCCGTTGTAGTTTTTTTTAATATTAGGCTAGCAGTTTCCTCTCTGACCCTTCAGGAACTCCATTGCCCACAATGCACTTTGATCGTCAGATCTTCCACCTTTTGGATCGCGTTGTAGTTTCACAAATGTCCAACGAACCCTGGCAGCTGGCTTCACCGTCTATCGACTCCTGGATGTTTTCCAAACGGAAATACCTCGAATGATTTCACGGAGTCGTTTCTTCAGAGTCAGTTGCACGATGAGTCACGTACGCTGCAGGCGGGCGTTTGAAGTTGATTTCAAAGACCAAGGTACAGTTCAATGGCGCTAAAAAACACCCTTCCATCCGGGTTGGGGCTTGTTTTAGAGCGGGCGCCCCGCGCAATGGTCACGGGAAAAAGTGTTGGCTTTGTTGCGAGCTAAGATTAAGTCCTTACTCTTATAGCCTCGTGTTAAAAATCTTTTTGTAGCCTCATTCTGACAGATTTCTAATTCATAATCAGTGCTACAAATGCGGCGAATCTGCAGAAATTCCCCGTACGGGATACTGCCAATTAAATGTTTAGGGTGGGAACTCTTGGCGTGAAGAACAGAGTTCCCCGCCGTACTTTTTCTGTGCAATTTGGTCTGCAATTGTCCTTGCTCAATGTAAACTGATACATCTAAAAATTCCACACTGGTAGTGCTAATGGTTGCAGGAAATTTCAGATTAAGAGCATTTATATTGATGGTGTCCACGAATTCTATAGCTGATGTTCTAGAACCCTTCCAGATCAGGCACACATCATCTATAAATCTCCACCAATGCTAGACATGGATGTCATACATGGATTTGAGTTGACCCCTGAGGATATGCTCCTCCCACCAGCCCACATGTAAACAAGCGTAGCTGGGGGAGAAGCATGCCCCCATAGCCACTCCTCGTAATTGGTGGTAAACCTGTTTGTTAAAGAGAAAGAAATTGTTCCTAAGGCATATCTCAATCATGGTGATGATCATTTTGTTGTGTTCAAAAAATTGTATGTCACGCTGCCCTAAGAAATATGTGACTGCATTGATACCATCACTATGGTGAATGCTTGTGTACAAAGAAGTTATATCCATAACTATCAATGGACAATCACTGTCTCAAGTAATGTTCTTTAATTTGTTGAGAAAGTCACCAGTGTCTTTGATGAATGATGGTAGGCCTTGAACAAATTCTTGTAAAAAAAAGTCAACAAATTTAGATATAGGTTCCAATAGACTCCTCTGTGCTGAGATAATCGGTCTCCCTGAAGTAGGGGTAATGTTCTTGTGGACTTTGGGAATAAAATACAGTATCGGTGTTATAGGATGTTCATTCTTAAGAAATAGAAATTCATTTTTGCTAATTAGGCCACGTCTTTTCCACTGAAATAATTCCTTAAAGACCATGTCTTTCACCTTTTGAGATCTAAAAAGGAAGCAATCCTATAACAGTCTGTGTGATTAAGATGATGCACTGCTTCATCCATGTATAGATTTCTTGGCCACAAAACAATATTGCCTCCTTTATCAGCTTTGTTGATGATCAGATTTTTATTTTCCCTTAATTTGTGCATGAGGTTGTGATATTGTAATTCCATATGCCTCATGCTGCGATGTCCGAGTTTGATGGATCTGTTTAATGTCTTAAACAGACTGAGAGGGATGATTTATAAAAGTGGTTGTCCATGTCTATGATTGCGTAGTTTTGCATGTTTGTGATATTCACCTGTCACTTTTAAAGAAGCGATTCATGCCGTAGCGAATGTCATGTGATCAAGGCTCGTCAGAGCCGAAACGCGTAATGGCTGTGTAATCAATAAAAAATAACTGCACAGATATCGTGGTCCGTGCCCGTTTTGAGGAAATATTCTGCAGTTTTTGACGGAATCCAAAGTATGTGTGTATGTATATATATATATATATATATATCTCCAAAGTTCCCGTTATCTTAAACGTCTTCTGACAGAAACGGATACGGACCACAAAGTAGGTGCAGGATTATTTATTGATTGTGCAAGTCGCCATGACGCGTTTCAGCCCCTCCACGGGCCTTGATCACATGACATAGTTTGGTATTGGTCATTGGCTTATAAAGTGACTAGTGCAAGCGTAATGATTAACATATATATCCATCGCCGGAGCCGCCCTGCCAGGGTCTGGGGCCTCTCTCACGTAGATTAATTGCCTGGAGATATATATATATATATATATATATATATATATATATATATATATATATATATATATATATATATATATATATATATATATATATATATATATATATATACACAGAAAGGAAACTGCCGTCAATGCCGTGTTACATTTTTCCAGTTTCCACCCACGGCACTTAGTACATAGCATTCCCTATGGGGAAATGCTTCGTCTTAAAAAGATTTGCAGTAGCCCAGAAGATCTAGCAAAAGCCCAACAGCAAAGTAAGAGGAGATTTCTATCTAGAGGGTATCCCATTAAAGTTGTACAAGATGCCATCAAAAAATCGCAGAATTTGGTCAGAAATGAACTGCTAATTCCTAAAAAAAATAGATCAGTGACACATATAACCAATCAAAATCCTGATGAGCTGAGACTTATTATCGCACACAGTGCTCAAAAAGAAAAAACCATAAAGAAAATTATAAATAGAAACTGGGCCATTGTTAAAAATGAACCTGTAATAGGTCATGAGCTTTCTACAAAACCTAACATCACCTATAAAAGAGCTCCCTCAATGCACAATAGCTTAGTTTCTAGTAGTCCCGAATCACCCAATATTTCCAATTGGTTGAATGTTCCAAATGGATTCACAAAATGTAAGACATGTAAGGCATGCCAGTATGGCGTGAACAGAAAAAGCTATTCCACCGCTTTTTGTGATAAAGAGGTAAAAATTAACAAACCCCTCCATTGTAAAACGGAATACGCAATCTACGTGCTGGAATGCACATGCCAACTCAGATATGTTGGTAGCACTAAGCTACCAGTGAGCAAAAGAATTTTGCAACATATAAGGGCCATTAACAACTGTGACCCTACTTACCCTGTCGCCAGACATTTTCGAGAAGTCCACAATAACAACTTAAAAGACTTCTCGTACTTTGTAATTGATTCCATACCTAAAACCAAAAGAGGTGGCGACAGGGACTATCAGCTCAGAAAATTAGAGACGCGATATATTCTCAATATGGACAGTAAGTCCCCAGGAGGATTAAACAATACAGAGGATTTATATACTTGCTTATAGAACATGCCCTGCCCATCCCTAACCACTGTGCGCCCTTTTCCAGAGGTAAAAAAAGAGGGAAAAGAGAGAAAAAAAGAAACAAAGAGATAAAAAGAGAAACAAAAACTATAGCATATTGTTTATAGATCTGTATAGTTTTATTAACTTCTTTATGCTGTTCTATTTTTATTCTATTTAAAAATGTTTTTTATAAATAGAACAGTACCATTAGGGAAATCACATTAGTAACTCAAATAGGAAGCTGCCAATTCACCTGAACCAGTTAACATAATGGTTTTTTAACAAGCTACACTCAGATGCACTATGTTGTTCAGCACTGAAATCTTTTATTCGTTTAAATTCAAATGAGTAAGATGATCGGGTAATTTTGTCAAATCACTTTAGGCAGCACATAGCACTTTATATAGATTTTATATAGAACGGAGATTCACGGTGTTCAGTTACATTCTAAGATACAATATAGTGCATTGATGCAAATATCCCAGTATATGTCGAATCTAGGATTGATCCTATAATCTTTTATACAATAACAGTATTTTATGTTGTTTATCGAAAATGCCGTTTTATAGAAACATTTAAAAAAAAAAAAAAAATTGATATGTATTTTTACGTATGGTTCAATTAATACAATCATTAATTTTTGGGTTATTTATTTGAACGTTTCTATAGGTTATTTATACAATATCATCAATTGTGACTATTCCTTTTGATTTTAAACGTATTTAAGACATGTTATTAGCAAAGACAGGTGGTAAAGGTTTCCCTGCTTTGGTTTATTGAAAGTGATGACTCGACCCATGTATCGAATGTAAGAAATGTTTCTTTTAGTTCTATTGCACATCATCAATCACGTGTCAGAAGGTAACACTTTAAATGGTCTTTGACTTTCAACAGCGTTGTCATGTGATCAAGGTCCGTTCTGGACTGAAACGCGTAATGGCCGACATTAAACTACAACTTTAAAGCACGCAATCGTGGGTCCGTGTCTGCTTTGCTGAAAAGATACCTGCGGGAGGCGAGAAGCAGCTTTTTGGATATATAAAATATATATATATATATATATATATATATATACCTACTCACCAGTAGGTAGTTATAGTTAGAACCATGTTTTCATAGGGAAAGTGTTTTTTGACTTGCCTATATCTTTGCAGCCGTTTGACAAATCTACAAGAAATTTTCCCCAAAAGATTTTCCTCCGGTGATTCTTGTTGTGCATGGAAAGTTTTGGGGTGATCTGTCAAGCAGGGGCTGAGAAAAAGGGGGGGTTCAAAAAAGTGCTTTTCCCATGTTAATTCCCATAGGAATTGTGAACACGACTACAGCCTGAACCACTGGACAGGATTACACCGAATTTGGCAGAAAGGTAGAATTGGTTCCGCATATCGCGCTTTCAGTTATTTGGCTTTCAGTTATTTGGTGTAGATCTGTTCAGTAGTTGCTGAGAAATTAAAGGAAATCCAAATTTATATAGCTGTTGTCATGAATAATTTGCAACAATTTCGCAATGAATCGCAAATGCACATGCCAACACGAATGCCGTGATTGGCTGGCCACAACCTGAGCAGAGAGTTGCAGCTGCCATTTTAATACATTGGAAAAGTCCCCGGGGCTCAAACGAAATGGCAGAAAGTGGCATAAGGGGTCAGGTTGGATGTGCCCTGAAGCCATGAGAGGAATATAGGGGTCTTTGAGGAACCCCTGATGTGTATAATATGTTGAAAAACAGGTTTTATTTTCACTTGCGATATTCACGAGTTCGCCGCGACTGTCAGCGCGGCCCTCTGTCTAACATCCAACAAATTCATGAATATCGGTGATAAAAATTTAAAAAAAATACATTCACAGACTCATTCAGACATTAATGCATTCATGTATAGACACACTCAGAGACTCATGCAGATACTCACAGTACCACTCAGACACTCACGCACCCACTCATAGTCCCACTTAGAGACCCATGCATGCACTCACAGCCCCACTCAGATACTCATGCACCCACTCACAGACCTACTCAGACACTCATGCACCCACTCACAGTCCCATTCAGAGACCCACACAGCCACTCACAGCCCTACTCAGAGACTCACACACCCACTTACACATGCACTCAGAGATGCATGCTCCTACTCAAAGAACCAGGCAGACACTCATACACCCACTCACAGACCCACTCAGAGACTCATGCACCCACTCAAATATCGACTCAGAGACTCATACACCCACTCGTACACCCACCCACAAAGCCATGCACATCCACTCAGAGTCTCTTGCACCCACTCACAGACTCATAAACTTGCTCATGGATCCACTCAGATACTCATGCACCCACTCACAGACCCAAACAGACAGTCATGCACCCAGTCACAGACCTACTCAGAGACTTACACACCCACTCACACACCCAGGCAGACATTCATGCACCCACTGACAGACCAAAGCAGAGGCTCACACACCCACTCACAGACTCACTCAGACATTCACATAGGCACTCACACACCCACTCAGAGACTCATGAATGCACTCACAGACCCACTGAGACACTCATGCACCCACTCACAGACCCACTCAGACACTTACACACCCACTCACAGACCTACTCAAAGACTCATGCACCCACTCACAAACCCACTCAGACACTCATGCGCCCACTCACTGACCCATTCAGGCACTCATGCACCCACTCACAGACCTACTTAGATATCCATGCACCCTCTCAGAGACTGAGACACAGAGCCACTCACAGACCCATTCAGACACTCACAGAGCTACTTAGAGACTCATGCCCACTCACAAACCAACTCAGAGACCCATAGACCCACTCACAGACCCACTCAGATATTTATGCATCCACTCACAGACCCACTCAGTCACTCATGCACCCACTCACAGAGTCATGTACTCACTCACAGCCCCACTCACAGTTTCATACATGTTTTCATAGCGTTATTTAGAAAGTGATGTACCCAGTGTTATTCACAGAACCACTTATATAGTTAAGAATTATTGAATGCGCTGGTGTCTATTGAATGCCTGCTTTTGTTTTGCAAATTCACAACGTCATGACGAACATTTCAAAAAATTGAAAAAATATATTTATAAATAATAAATACACTCACAGACTCATTCAAACATTCATTCATTCACTTATAGATGCACTCAGAGACCCACGGACCTACTCCCAGACCCACCCAGAGACTCATGCATCCACTAATACACCCACTCACAGATCCACTCAGTGTCTCTTGCACTCACTCACAGACTCATGGACCCACTCAGATACTCATGCACTTACTCACAGACCCAAGAAGACAGTCATGCACCCACTCACAGACTTACTCAGAGACTCATGCACCCATTGACAGACCAACTTGGAGACTCACACACCCACTTGCATAAACTTTGAACAAATCTACATTGATCATCTGCTCCTTTCATCCCTCATTCAATCATCTTCACTTAATCATTAATTCATGTGCTCAACCACTCACTTTAGTATGTTCACACATATGGTCTGCTACTCAGACCTGCACTAACTGCTGCACTCATTGTTCTCATTCGCAGCTGTACACCTATACTAATTCACTGCTGCGTCCATTCATCAGGCACACACTCTAATTTCTTGTTCCTCATTAATTTCTTTGTTATTACTAGCTTTCACCATCCATCCAAATTTATTTCTCATTTCTTCATCTCTCCTTCTTTTGTCCTTCGCTCATCATTCTTTCTTCCTGAATTTCTTTTTATTCCTTCTTTTATAATTGTTTCAATCTGTCACTCCTTCCACGAACCAAGCATTGCCAATAGGTCTGGCTTTCTTATTAAATGTCTTCTTCATTGATTGCTGCTTTGTGGGTTTGTGTGAGCTTGTGTGTGGTTGTCTCGGTTGATGAATGTGTAAATATTCGAATGAGTCAAAGGTTGGTTTCTTTGGTGTTTGAATGGGTGAGGCGCCTAATGCGTGTATATATGAAGGGGAACAGGAGTCAATGAATAAGTGTATGGATCAGTATTAGCAGCTAGACACTGGAATCTTTTCCCGTTAGCCTTGAGAAGCATCCAGAATATCAACACCTTTCGCAAACGTCTGAAAACCCACCTGTTTAAAGACTAGGCTGATCCGCCTGCCTTATGGGCCTAGCACCGGGACACTCCAATTAGTAGCATTGCACTTTATAAGTCTGTCTATTCATTCATTCATGGATAAATTCTCAAGCAGGAAACTGCATGGATGAATCAGTATGTGAATCATGGCTAGATGAGTGAATAGATGAGTGTGTGGTTGGATAAAATATTAACAAATGGATGGACACATTTATACATCGATGTACTTACTTACCTATGCCTTCATCCACTATAGGCTTATTTTCACAGAAGCACACAAAAACCCGGCAGTCAATGAAGAAGTATTTACAGTTTTAAAAAGTAATATGTACATAGAACAGAATGGCCTATCAGCATTTAATCCGCTACATACACTACAAATAGATCTGAGAGGAAAGGAAATCAGTTCATTTGTTTAGTTTAGTAAAGTTTGTTTATTTTCGTCGGTTTACCAAAGACTTTACAATATCAAAAACACAGATAATATGAAAAATGTATACTGAAAGCATAGAGAAGTATCTAGGACCACTTGTACAACCATTTCCTTTTTGTGACTCACAATTTGCGAATTTTAGCGACTCGCAGTTTGCAAATCGCAAAAGGAAATGCACTAATGTGTCTCAGACACATTTTGTGATTCCCAATGGGGTTGCAAATGACCTGCCTCATCAGTATTCATGAGGCAGGTCCCACTTTGTGACCTATTGGGAATAGGCAATAACACAGGGATGGTGGCCTGCTGGGGACAGCAGACTGCCATGTCCATGTTTGTTTTTTAAATAATGTGCTGCGGCAACAAATGATGGATGGAGTGCTGAATGAATCAAACATTCACCCCCAGTCAAGAGATCTGGGTTAAATCCATTGTTCTTTTGCTCAGTACGCCACCCCAGTTTGGAGCCAGCCATGTGCAAATCAGTCTTGACCCTACTACCCATGGGAACAGTTTAGCCTGAACTGTCAAGCTGGGTCCTCCCTGGACCGAAAACAAGCATCCTGGGATAGGTTTTGGAGTAACACCCCTCATCAGCCAGGCTAGCTTTAATCCAGTGGCACAGCGAGCAAGGGACCCACATCTGGGTATACCCATCCCACTTAGGCCAAAATGTGCTGCGTCAACAAATGATGGACGGAATTCTGACTGAATCAAACATTCACCCCCAGTCAAGAGATCTGGGTTAAATCCATAATTCCTTTGCTCACTACGCCACCCCAGTTTGAACCCAGCCATATGCAAATCAGTCTTGACCCTGCTTTTCATGGGAACAGACCAGCCCGAACTGCCAAGCCAGGTCCTCCCTGGACCAGAATCAAGCATCCTGAGACTGGTTTCAGGGTTACACCCCTCATCAGCCAGGCTAGCTTGAATCCAGTGGCACAGCGAGCAAGGGACCAACATCTGGGCATACCCATCCCACTTAGGGCAAGAAGTGCTGCGTCAACAAATGATGGAATGGCATGGGGAGCATAAAGCGATTGATTTAGGCCCAGACTTCTGTACTGGGGTGAATGTTCGACATTGTTCAACATTCTGTCCATCAATTGTTCTTTTTGCATTTGCCACCCCGAGTGGAATGGGTATTTCCAGACGTGGGTCCAGTGCTCTCCATGCCACTGGAGTCAAGCTAGCCTGGCTGATGAGGGGTGAAATCCTAAACCGGTCCAAGGATGCTTGTTTCCGGTCCAGGGAGGACCTGGCCTGGCAGTTCGGGCTGGACTATTCCCATGGGGAGCAGAGTCAAGACTGATTTGCACATGGCTGGGTTTAAACTGGAATGAAATGGGGAGCACAAAAACGATGGATTTAGGCCCAGATCTCTGTACTGGGGTGAATGTTTGACATTGTTCATCATTCTGTCCACCAATTGTTCTTCTTGCTTTTTTAAATAAAGCAACTTTTTTTTTTTTTGAAAGGCAGACCGTTTTCCTTAAAGAAAAACGGGATGCATTAAAAATAAAAATGAAACATTTCAGTTTCATTTTTTAAGAGTAGGCAGTGGTCTGTGGGACCACTGCCTGCGTTTAAAAACTTTTTTGCTGGGAAGCCCTTTGGGACCCCTTCCTGTTTGCGATTGGCCTACCACCTACTTGAAGTAGGCAGGAAACTGCGATTGTTTTGCATTCCGATCGCAAAACAATCTTACATGCCCTTGCGACTCCCTATTAGGATGGACACCCTTGGCTTGCCCCTTCCTATTAGCGACTAGCAAACCCTGTTTTGCGAGTCGGTAATGGGTTACCGACTCGCAAAATAGGGTTGATACATGCTACAACCATTTTTAGCAGTCGCAAACAGCCTGAATCTCCATTTGCGACCACTAAAAATGGTTGTACATGTGGCCCCATGTTCCTAACAAATTTGAAATGTACAGATGTTTACACATAATGCAGTTTAAGCATTAACATATGTTAAGAAAAATATAGAAGTTACAGTAAAGCAGTCAGAGATGTAAAAGTATGGCTGACCTACTGCTCTGGTTCATTCATGCTGATATTTATGCACCCTTTGAGATTTATGCAATTTTCCATTCTCAAAGCCTTTGTAACTGTAAAATATATATTTTCAGTTACATGTAGGTACTTGAGTAAATGAAGAGATAAACAGTGCTGTGGGTGGGCATTTACAAATGTTTTGAACAATAGCAAACAAGCCATACACTGGTATAAAATGTGGTTATTTAAAGAGTTTGTAGCCACGGTATGTGAAGAGCAACTTTAACATACTTCATAGTGGGCAGCATATAGCAGCTGCCAAATTAATCACATCATGCAAACATAGTCACAGTGGAACACTGCACACTGGAATGCATTTGTGGTAAGAGATTTAATTAATTTGGACGGTTGGGGTCTAAGAAGTAACTTGATCAAGATTTAAGAGCTGCAATTAAATGAATTCAGATGGGGCATGAGCAATGTTCAAGCAGATTCCGTAGTTACCCACACATTGGGGTGCATCGGTATATGTAGAGGAGTGATTAGTGGAGGTCTGTGCCAGGAGATGACTGCCGCTAATTGCAATTGTTTACAGAAAATGTGGCAATCTATATTGCAGAAGTGTACTCTACATTTGTACACATATATAAGTTTTCATTAATTTAAGCTACCTGGTATTTGGAGACCAAATGACACACACTAAAGGTTAGATGGCACAGAAAAACTACCCAGATTGTGGCATACCAATGAGAAAGCATCTGCATGCCAAACAATGGTGTTCGTTGATCAAAGTAAGGGAATGTTTTGTGATCCACAGAGATTAAAGCAATGGATACCTGTTGCAAGTTTTATGAAATCATTCTCAGGGCTTGTGGTAAGCAAAACTGTACTGGCAAACTTCACAGCTGCCCATGCAAATATAAGTTGTACATGTGCCACTCAAAGTGTAAAGAGCCAGTGTCTCACACCACACACAGGTTGGTGTACTAAGCTCACTTCATGTATGGTATGCCACTGCGGGCTCATTGCCACTCCTGACATTGGGATACACTGGTGGTAATCAGACATCTGAAGTGCTTTGTAGTGATTCGTAGAAACTCTCCATGAATGACATGCCTGGATAGACATTTGGAGTCAACCCCCTTGGTGTTGGGCAGGTTTCCTCAACAATAGAAACGCAGATAGTAATTAAACCCTGCAGAATGATTGCAAACAGTAAAAAAAAAATCAAATTGTGACAAAGGTTTACAGTAAAGGTATAACCTTACTGTAAGAAAGTACATCTTTTTTTTGTGGTTCCCCTGTTTTCCTATCTTGTGTTGCTGGTTATAGAGCTCTCTATGTTATACCACTGCCAAACAGTAGTACAGTGTGTCTGCTTTGCCCCTGAATCTGTACTTTGCATTTAATTACTTTCTTTGACTTATTTAACTAGGCTGTTGTCAATGATTCAGCAAATGCATCCATGGCATGGAAGTTAAATGTTATAATGGGCTGCAGTCTGTACTTACTCCAACCACATATATGACAAAAACATGCCTGCCAGCTCTGGCTTGGCTCCAGTTTAAAGACACTTCAATGATACATGGCAAGGAAAGGTGCCAGGGCCATCTAAGCTACTTTATATATATATTAATGTATCACCGCTAAAGTGTCCTTTGTAAGTCCACAGGGCAGGGTGCCAAATATATGAAAATGTGGCTTCCTATATATTTGAAAAAAGTTTCCTCACAGTGACTGAAGACACAAAAACAATTTCCACTGTGTAGACTCAGCTACATTTTTCACCAGACAAGCCTGGGTGTGATTGCTTTTTTAATTTCTGTTTTCACTGGAGAAGGAAAATGCTAGAAAAATAATTCAATGTTATATTCCATTTCGTTTTCAAAATCTAATTTAACTGTTACATTTTGATAACTTTAGTGGAAAATGTGCAGGAGGTTGCCTGAGCTAGAACTGACTTAAAATTAGTTCTGCCACTCATCACACTTCTACAGCTGGAACATACATCCTTGGCTGGGAGAGTTAATAACAAAGGCCGAGAAGACAATACCCTCCCTTTAAGCCCAGGAAGAGTGGATGGACTTAACAACTGCCTGCTTAGTCTGGGAGGGATGCTGGACAGCTGTCTTTGCAAAGGACATCCTTAACACTTCTCACTTTGATTTGCTGTTCCAGATGGAGCTGATATGATCCCCTCCCACTCAAACGCACAGTCATCTTAAAAACTCTGCCACAAAAAACAGTTATGGCGCTGTCAGGTGAGAGGATAGTTCATCTACACAGGGGAATGGCTAGGGAGCTGGAGAAAAACCTGCTTACTGGCAGAAGGATTCTGCAATCTTGAAACAGGGGCTTTTGGGTAGTTTTACAGTAAGGCTTTGAAGAAGTGCTGCAAAATGAGTTGGGCATAGGGTGAGAAAGTGGCTAGAACTGGATAGTGAAAATCCTCAAAATAAATGGCTAGTGCACAGGATAAGGTTGGCATCTCAATACCAACCCCTTAGAATATTCCTAAACTTGGGAAGGAAAGACCAGAAGAAGAAAGACCCACTGTAAGAAAGACTCCTGACTCCTGCTAGAAGAAGAGTACTCAAGGACTCATGATATCTGCTGGCACCCAGAGACTGGAACTGCTCCACAAAGATGGTGGACCTCCTGATTTCTGACTTCAAGAGGACCTAGCTGACCAAAGGACTGGATCCTACAGGAAATCAAGCCAGAGAGTGACCTGCTGGCTAGATGTCTGCCAGGAAGAAAAAGGACCCTTAGGCATGACCAGAACAAACGTTTGCAGCAATTGGAGAAAAGAGGGATATTTGTCCACATCTGGAGGCAGGGTGTTAAGACATGTCCAGGAAGGCCACAGCCATGGCAGTCAAGAAAAAACGTTTTTTTCAGCTTTGAGTTTTCTTTACTTCATTAAATCTGGCTTTATGAAGTTGCACCTGGCTACAGATTTTAGCCTCGACCTGCTAAAGAACCTTGAGAATTAAAAAATGTTGGATCGGAAGGTGGCAGCAAATCTGTCTGACCACAGTAGTGACCTTGGTAGCTACGAAATCCAGCTTAGTCTTATTCGGAGCTTTTGGTATCAAAACTAACAACTTCAGGAAAAGCTACAAAATGACATATCCAACTTCAAGGTACCCTCACCAGTCTCAGCTTTGGACCTTGCCCCGCTGAAGAATTTTGAATTCCATTTCAGAGCCTAAGTACGAAGGTAAAAAGTTTGACCCGTATGTTCTGTTTGATGGACCAAAACACTGCTTCATCACGGACAGCCTGAAGTCTTACCTAGGTCCCAGTCAGTCTCAAACCCTTGTTTGTAAATGGTGCTCTACTTTTTGAAAACACTTTTGACTTAAAACTTAAAAAAATCATAGGTGTTGTTTTTACTTCTCCAGTATTAATGATGGTGGTGTCCCTTTGCTCATTAATATTTTTCTCTATTTATATAAATTGTTTTGGGAATTTTATTGTGTTCTCTGGGGATTGCCGGCTTATTGTAGCATAGCTTCCAGGGATTGAGCAGAAATTCAATAAGAACTGTGTTTTGACCTAACCACATCAGGCTTATTAAGTTGGCATGATTCAAACCCCTCCCAAAATCATAAGCCAGTTCCTGTCACTTACTAAAAAAAAGGTGGTGAACTAACAAAACCAATGACGATTCTTTGAAGAATCGTATTGCGGCTATGCGTGATTGTGAAGAATGTGTGTGTATGCTAAGGTGTTGTGTGCAAAGGTGAAAGTATACAGTGTAGCAGGTATGTGTGGATTGTGATCTGTGTATTTGTGGAACAGATGGTTCATCAGTGATTCATGTGCCTATGTATATGTGTGTTTTAATAGAAGGATTAAAATGGTATTAGCATAATTTCTGCACCTTGTTTTCTTTGTATCCATGAGGTATCTTCAATTCGTTTCCTGCTGTGGACTTACAAGATACTTGGAATTATCAATATTGTTATTCAGAAACTAACCCCTTTAAAATATTCTTGTCCTGAAAAGTTATAATCCCTTAAAAAACCACTTGAGAGCTTTTGTACATTGTCATTACTTATCAAGGCATTTGGGCCAATAGAGTTGATTGTACTGCCACTTTAAATGAAAGATATAAATATAACTATGTACAACCTACCTTTATTAATCACTGTTACAAAGTAAAAATGCACATTCATTTGCTATAAAAAAAAACTAACACATATGTGATGTTATTCACTTGACTTATGCTTAATGTTTGCAGATTTCGTAGGTTTACGTTGTAAAGGAGGATGATTTAATACCTTAAAAGAAATGCTTAACAAGTGGGGTAGCTGAATCACTTTCTCTAAAGGAGCCTATATTTCCTGTCCTGGCTTCTCCTTTTAAAAGTTGTTGTTTTAAGGTATGTTAATTTAATTGAAGCAAATGAAGACTCAAACTCCCAGAATGTATTTAGTGTTAAATGAATGGCCATTATGAGAAAAGTAGTGTTCTAATCACTTGAGTTGATCTGGCAAAGCAAGTGCCGCACCAGTTTAAAAAGAGCTTTTGGCCCATCCCTGCATCTAAAAGTCAAAACCAGCTCTTTTGAGGAACGGTGTGGAGGCGTCTCTCACTCAAATCCTGGTTCCAGTCCTCCTCCATTCCTGTCTCCTCCCCCTTAGCCATGACTATCCACAGAGTGTCAATTAGAGGAGGGTCCTGTGGATGGCTGTCTTCTGAACTTTATAAAGATCTGGAGTTCTTCAATGTGGGAAGCCTGAGTTCTACGAATGATTCAGCATGGCTGCAGTATTCAGTTCACAGAGGCATTTCACTCCATTCCTTGCCATCGATGTCATCTTCAGTCCAAGACTGTCTTTCAGGGAATACATTATTTGTTAGCAAATACTGCAATCTCTTCATTCCCTGAGCACAAAATAAAGCAGGGGTGTTACTTAATTCTATTTTTGCTACCAAATAAGTCAGGGGAATGTCAGCCAGTAATGGCCGTAACAACAGTAAACGTCTTTATTCTTCAACTTCCTTTTAAAATGATAACTATCCATGCCATCTTTGTTTGGTTGCCCCAAGAGAGTATGTTAGCCTCTTTAGACTTTAAGGAAGTCTATTGGCACATTACATGCATCCAGACTCATGAAGATACCTGGGTTTCTGTGACTTCGGGCACCATTATCATTTCTGAGTGCTACCGTTTTTAAGCTTTGGACTGGCATCTGCTCCAAAGGTCTTCAGAAGAGTTCTTGCTTCATTGGATGGGGCCCTGCATTAATATTTCCCAATTTAGATGACTGGCCTATATATGCCTCCTCTTTTTCCAAGGGATCAAGGGAGTTCAATAAATTTGCCAACAGCTCCAATCCTAGTGTTTGCCATCAATTGGATTTACCCACCCAATGTCGTCAATTCCCAAGAACATTTCTTCATACAGATTTGGCTACGGTGTTTCTTCAGCAATGAAGGAATCTGAAGTTAATGAACCATGTGAGAACATTTTTTTTACATTTATTTTTATTATTGCAGTTAGTAAAAACAAACATTAATTAGACATTGGTGTGAAATGAAAGGCAGTGGCAGAAACTGTTTAAGGGTGCAAGGAGAAATATTTCCTTCCTTAGTGACTGAACCTTGGTCTCAAAGTCACCTTGAAGCCTTGATTCAGCCTTTGATTACCTATTGGAGTCCTGTCTCTTAGAATTATGAAGTCCAACAAACAAAGACCTAGCACTAGGCACTTTTACTACTTTGTGTACATAGATACGTAGGATTACTTACAGGGCGATATATCTATCTGTCCCCAAGCTCAGGAGTTCTTTTCATGAACTATGTCCTAATCCCCCGTGCCTTATAAATTAATAATTTTATAGAACAAGAAGTCCCACAATAGGGAAAGAAAGAAACCAGTCGATAGTCAATTCACTCAAGTAGCGCCTATCAGACATATAGTTTATATATGTCAGACAAACAGAAAAGTGCGCAAAAGTGTAGAGAAATGAGAAAGTAGAAAGTATCTCGGTAGTAAGCTGTACCGCGGACGAATTTACTAAGTAGGGACTGTTTTGTCTCCATGTCGAGTGGTGACGGAGTTAACATGCAGTGTGACTGAAGCGGAATGATTACGGAATTAAGAGGAAGTGACACAGATGAGGTTAAGTTAATATTCATAAGTAGGAAAATGGTAAATGAGGTTGTTTCGCTCTCCGTTCCGGGGCCAGGGGACTAGATACAATTTGCAGAATCTTAGGGGCAGGTAAATATGTTCCGAGATTACACATTGTACATAAGTGTGATTTCATGTTGGGACATACCCTGAACATTGAATAACGGTTGGGGAGAAGTTTACGATTCGGAGTTGCATGAATACATTCTTTTTTAAAAATGAATTGGTTATGCGTAATGTTGGTGTTTGTTTCCACAGGTAGAGGTATGAGCAACAGAGGTGCTTTTAAGGGGAGAAAAAGTGTTAATAACACACATCCCTGCAAACCGAGTGAGAGCTGGTATGTGGGCCCATGGTTCTCACTAGGTAAATGTTTACCGATACCTTAGGATGTGTGGCTGCTAACATAATGCAGTACATATCTGTATGACTACTTGCACTGAATTAACAGTAAGAAAAGGGTGGTGTTTCTCTTGGTTTATCAGACGTTTTGTCTTTTTTGTATTTGTTTGTCAGTCACTCGTTTTTGATGTTTAAGGTCCAGGGAGGTGATTGCTGACCTCAGGTGCCCTGATGAATTTGCCGTTACGTTTGAAAAGGCAATGAAACATGTTGGCCATTCTCAAAGTGGTTAACAACATGCTGTGTTTTTAATACTGGGCCAACTCACGCCGTGGAATAAAAAGTTAGAAATACGTATGTGAGTTGTACCCTTTTTTATTTTGAGGCTTCTTTTGTCTCTTGCCTTTTGGGGTCTTATCTTTTTCCAACTTTGTTTCTACCTTCTTTGCACTGGACACATATTTCAGTTTATGAGAAAGTTATCAATGATGATAAAAACGTGGGCAAGCTGGTGAGAACCTGCCAGTAGCTCCTCTGGTGGTGCACACGTGAGATACTTTCTCATTTCTATACACTTTTGCGCACTTTTCTGTTTGTCTGACATATATAAACTATATGTCTGATAGGCGCTACTTGAGTGAATTGACTATCGACTGGTTTCTTTCTTTCCCTATTGTGGGACTTCTTGTTCTATAAAATTATTAATTTATAAAGCACGGGGGATTAGGACATAGTTCATGAAAAGAACTCCTGAGCTTGGGGACAGATAGATATATCGCCCTGTAAGTAATCCTACGTATCTATGTACACAAAGTAGTAAAAGTGCCTAGTGCTAGGTCTTTGTTTGTTGGACTATATGGTGATTGGAGGGTGGCCTGGCATTTAGATTCCCTCTGCAGCTCCTTGTTGGATTATAGTATTGAACGGCGGATCAGCCGTGAGAGCTACACCTTTGAGTGTTGTTTTTATGATAATGTTTTGAGAACACCTACCCGTATAACTGTGTTTTTCAGATTGGCATGGTTAGCTTTTTGATAAGCTTTTACTTGAATTTTTTTGCTTGATATCTTTATTTGTGGAAACAATAAACAACGTGATTGAGAGTTGTGTGACATGGATAAAAACTGCCTAGCATTTACGGATGATCAGATTGCTGCTATACTTTCTGGGCCCTCTCTTTTTCCTGATTCCGGCCTTTCGAATACCACCTCAGCGAGAGGGGAATGGGAAAAATTGAGTAATGCTAAGAAGCGACAAGTGAGGGTGGCATTACATGGGGCCTTAATGACCGAATATTATCGAGCAGGTGCCGCCCCTACTAGCCTGTTGGTTAGAATTGAGCCCAGAATTTTTCTAGAGGATAAGCAGTTCCGGGTAGACTGGAGCATTATTGCTAATAAATGTACCAGAGACTGGTTGATTTTAATCATCCAGACTGCTAAGAGATTGAGTGAGGAACTGCTAAAGGAGATTTTGGAGTTGGAGGAGAGTATAAAAGCGGACTCGACCATTGTGGACACAAAGGAGCAGCTTCAGAGAATACAGGATGATTTGGGTGATTATAAAAACTATATGGTAAATCAGAAGATTAAGGGCCTTAGGAGAAATTTAGAGAGATACTCCCATGAATGGGCTTTTCCCTACGTCGAAGATAAGTATTATCAGCCAGGGAACGAACAGGTACCACATAATAGATACCAGAGGGGTGGTCGAGTACAAGCTAGACGCACTCCGCAAAACTGGTCTTTTGATAATACATCGAGTGAGGAAGAAGAGGGGGCGCAGGCACCAGATCAGGGAAGGGTAAGATTCAACCCTCAGGTACAGTCTAATCAGGATTTGGGAGTGCTGTTACGCTCTTTTTTTAGCCCAAACCCAAAGGGGAAACAGAGGGGGAGGAACAAGGGGCAGAGGCAGGGCCCGCCAGAGTCAGGCTCAGGCACAGACATGGCAGACGTTCTCACCCCGGGTAACCCGGAGCAGAGGCCGGACCCTGATCTAAATAACATCATAGTTAATTTGTCTGATCATCAATTAACATTTGATGAGAGAAGGTTGCTTAACAAGGGCTTGGGGTATGTTCCTACCCCACGGCATGATCCTTTTAAGTGCAGAATGGAGATACATGAGGTTATGAGGAAGATAAAAATTAAAAAGTTTTTTGCGAATAAAGAACTAGATCCGCCCTCAGTTTTTTCAACTACTCTACACCGTCCTTCTCAATTCTGTCCACCCAGTTCCTCAGTTGGTCCTGAAGTTTTAGTATTTGAGAGGAAAGTACTGGATGAAATAAAGGTGCTGGAAGACTCACAAAAGTATCATTCTTTCAGTAACATGAGTCAGTGTGACTGGCAAGCGGTTAAGTCCTTACAGGAGAATGCGGCATTGACAATCAAGTCGGCTGATAAAGGTGGAGCGATAGTCCTAATGAACACCGTAGACTATGAAACTGAAGTTAGGAGGCTATTGCAGGATAAGAAAAATTACCAACCTTTGTCTAGAGACCCAGTCGAGGAACTTCTTGGGGTGATTACGGTCATGGTTGGACAAGCAAAAGAAAAGAAATGGATAACTAGTAAAGAGACAGATTTTTTAATCAATGTAAAGCCCAGAACACCGGCATTTTACATCTTGCCTAAAATCCACAAGGCTCAACGTCCACCACCAGGACGCCCGATAGTTTTGGCGATCTCCTCTGTGTTAGAGCCTCTTTCACAATTTGCTGATTTCTTTTTAAGAGAATCAGTGTTGAAAGAACCCTCCTTTGTCCAGGACACTACAGATATCTTAAATATTATTGAAGATATGGATTTTGATTCGTCACAACAGTTTTTAGTGACGATCGATATAGAATCTCTATATACTAGCATACCCCAAGAGGCGACGTTGGTGGCGGCAGCTCGTGCTCTTGGGGCCCAGGAGTGGTTTTATGATACTCCACAATCCTTTGTGATGCAGTGTATTGAGATTGCCTTGACTCGTAATTACTTTGGTTACAAAAATGACCTTTTTTTGCAGACATCGGGTACATCGATGGGCGCAACTTTTGCGCCGAGTCTGGCCTGCATTTATGTAGGCCAGTTTGAAGAACATCATCTATACCATTCATCTAACCCCTTCCAGAGTCATATTTGCCTCTGGAAGAGGTATATTGATGATGTTCTCTGTGTATGGTCAGGTCCAGAGACCAATCTTCTTGAATTCTTGGAGTGGCTGAATAGTCGCGATGACTGCCTTAAATTTACATGGAACATAAGTAACGAGAAGGCGACATATCTTGATCTGGACATTACAGTGAATAACAGGAAGCTCACTTCAAGTGTGCATCAGAAACCGACAGATAAGAACTCATTGCTGCATTATCAATCATTTCACCCTAGGGCGTTGAGGGATAACCTCCCGGTGGGGCAGTTTCTTCGATACCGGAGGAATTGCTCCTCCACTAGTGATTATCTGCAGCAATCTGAAAACCTTACAGAAAGACTGGTGCAACGTGCATATCCGAGAAGGATTGTCAATAGAGCCCGTAAGAGGGCACATAACACTCCGCGTGAGGTTTTGCTTGAAAGGAACACAAAAGAATTTAATGATTGCTTGCCGGTTGTACTGACTTATGATCCCATGTCTACTAAAATACGCCAGGCGATAAGAAAGCACTGGTCGTTGTTATCCACCAATGAGTTCCAAATGCCACAACCAAGGTTCGCTTTCAAGCGCGCCCAGAATTTGAAGGACAGACTTGTCCATACAAGGCCTGTGCAGCAAACGGTAAAATCATCCATTCCGTCTGGGCACTACCCATGTGGGGGGTGCTCAGTATGTGAGTTAACAGAGAAAACTATGAGTGTGCAGCTGCATAATGGGAGAACGTGGTACCTTAATAGGTTTAGTAACTGTAACTCTTCGAATGTAATTTACAGATTGACATGTCAATGTGGGTTACATTACATCGGCCTGACAACTAGAAAGATTAAAATTCGGGTGCAAGAGCATCTTAGTACCATTAAAAATGGTAAATTGACTACTAGACTGGTTCAACATTACAGAGAAACACAACATAATTTTCGTGCAATGAAATGGGTGGTTTTAGAGAAGGTAGTGGGTGACTGTAACAATGTGGAGAGAGTACTTGCTATGAAGGAGGCGCGTTGGATTTATTCTGAGAAGGCGGACCAAATTGGCCTTAATGACCAGATTGAGTGGAATAAGATCAGCAGGCAGTGATTGGAAACATGTATAGTGGGGCTCCTCTGTGTCCATCTGAGTCGTTTCTGCTACATCTCCTACCCCTTTCTAATGTGTATTCCCTTTGGGCTCAATGAAGACATTAGACATATAGCTTGATTATAACTTTTGTGTGTCCTTTTCTGGGCCACTAACTCTGGGTGGTCATGTCTATGAGATGACACTGGCACGAGTTCAAAGTTTACAAGCATCGTGTATTAGTAATGGGGGACATCTTTGATGATAGTTACATGACCCCTAACATTGGTATTTTGTGCCAGTTTTATAACGTTTAGTGGCAGTGTTGAAATCGATGTGGAGGCATTGGAGAGAAGATTATGGTAGATCTTCTAATCCAGCAGCACTAATGATATGCGCTGTTCCATCGATGTGATAACATTTAAGGTGGACGTTTAAATACTGGCACTGTGGTTTCTCCCTTTGGTTTTTTGAAAAGAGAACGACAATTGAGGAATTAGTAAATTGGACCTTAATTCGCAACTTTGGCCTTTTTTGTTACAAAATAATTGTTCGAAAATGAATGCATTTGTGACTAACTTTGTCAGTATAAGATGGCCGCGCTTTTGGTAACGCGCTGTTTGATGCTCTGTTGAGAACCCCTATTGGTGATCATGTGACCGCAGTTATTACGTGTCACGTAACAAGATGGTTTGCGCCGTACTTTAAATGGAGTAAAGTTTTTTGAAAAGTTGAGATGCTGGAACGATTGACCGCAGTCAGTTGCACTTCATACAGTGAGAGTATGGTGTTTGGTTCGTTGGTAACGAGTGAATTTCTGACCGAATTTGAATAGATACGAGTAGTGAATGTGTTCGATGGTACTTGTAAGCGAGTAAGCTGTACCGCGGACGAATTTACTAAGTAGGGACTGTTTTGTCTCCATGTCGAGTGGTGACGGAGTTAACATGCAGTGTGACTGAAGCGGAATGATTACGGAATTAAGAGGAAGTGACACAGATGAGGTTAAGTTAATATTCATAAGTAGGAAAATGGTAAATGAGGTTGTTTCGCTCTCCGTTCCGGGGCCAGGGGACTAGATACAATTTGCAGAATCTTAGGGGCAGGTAAATATGTTCCGAGATTACACATTGTACATAAGTGTGATTTCATGTTGGGACATACCCTGAACATTGAATAACGGTTGGGGAGAAGTTTACGATTCGGAGTTGCATGAATACATTCTTTTTTTTAAAAATGAATTGGTTATGCGTAATGTTGGTGTTTGTTTCCACAGGTAGAGGTATGAGCAACAGAGGTGCTTTTAAGGGGAGAAAAAAGTGTTAATAACACACATCCCTGCAAACCGAGTGAGAGCTGGTATGTGGGCCCATGGTTCTCACTAGGTAAATGTTTACCGATACCTTAGGATGTGTGGCTGCTAACATAATGCAGTACATATCTGTATGACTACTTGAACTGAATTAACAGTAAGAAAAGGGTGGTGTTTCTCTTGGTTTATCAGTCGTTTTGTCTTTTTTGTATTTGTTTGTCAGTCACTCGTTTTTGATGTTTAAGGTCCAGGGAGGTGATTGCTGACCTCAGGTGCCCTGATGAATTTGCCGTTACGTTTGAAAAGGCAATGAAACATGTTGGCCATTCTCAAAGTGGTTAACAACATGCTGTGTTTTTAATACTGGGCCAACTCACGCCGTGGAATAAAAAGTTAGAAATACGTATGTGAGTTGTACCCTTTTTTATTTTGAGGCTTCTTTTGTCTCTTGCCTTTTGGGGTCTTATCTTTTTCCAACTTTGTTTCTACCTTCTTTGCACTGGACACATATTTCAGTTTATGAGAAAGTTATCAATGATGATAAAAACGTGGGCAAGCTGGTGAGAACCTGCCAGTAGCTCCTCTGGTGGTGCACACGTGAGATACTTTCTCATTTCTCTACACTTTTGCACACTTTTCTGTCTGACATATATAAACTATATGTCTGATAGGCGCTACTTGAGTGAATTGACTATCGACTGGTTTCTTTCTTTCCCTATTGTGGGACTTCTTGTTCTATAAAATTATTAATTTATAAGGCACGGGGGATTAGGACATAGTTCATGAAAAGAACTCCTGAGCTTGGGGACAGATAGATATATCGCCCTGTAAGTAATCCTACGTATCTATGTACACAAAGTAGTAAAAGTGCCTAGTGCTAGGTCTTTGTTTGTTGGACTATATGGTGATTAGAGGGTGGCCTGGCATTTAGATTCCCTCTGCAGCTCCTTGTTAGATTATCTTAGAATTATGAAGCCTTGGTTTCTGTAACTCCCCAGATCTATCAAGAGCTCCAGTTGTGACTAGACCCAGGGAGCTAATCAGTGGGGTTCCTCTTTTGTTTTTGCCCTCTCATGATACTGTCTATGGGTGCCAACAGCACTGGTTGGGGGGGAACCCTGGGAGGATTCTCACATCAAGGTCGATGGTCTCAAAAAGAGAAACTGAACTTTTCCAATTCAAGGAAGTTGGCTGCTATTCTTCAAGCCCAGTTACATTTACAGCCAATTCTTCAGGTTCAGATGATTTGTGTAAAGACAGGCAACAAAGTGTCCCATTCTTATGTAAATCGCCACAATAGCTCAAGTATTCCTCTTTTGGCATCCAAACCTGCAGAGTCCACCTCTCTCTCTCTTTGATGGTAGTTCATTTGGTGGGGAGGGGGAATGTGCCAGTGGACCAGCTAGGTTAATGTCATGTTGAGACCCTTTCACAATCTGTTCCAGAGGATTACAACTCTTTTTAGTTTACCCTTAATACACAACTTGGCATCAGAGAACAATTCTCTTCTGTCAAACTTTAGTTTATCTGATGGCCTAGAGGTTGTTTCCCTTTTCCCTGCAATGAACTTCAGGCCTTCTTTATGAGGTTCTTCCAATTCTTTTGACTCCTTAGAGCTCCGAAAAAGATCCAGGATAAACATGTGCAGGTTCTTCTGATAGTACCTTGTTGGCCCAGACTTCCCTGGTATCATCCTCTGTACCAACTGTCAATTTAGTCTTGATGCATCTTTTCAACAATACCTTTCCCTTTCTTCCAGAAGAATCTGTCAGTTTGCTTCAGCTAGTTGGCAGGAGCTTTAGAGGTTAACTTTAGAGGCTAAAAATTTTTCTTCACAGGTTGTCATGTGCATTCAGCAGTCTTGTAGACCTCGGATTTTTATGGTATATGGTAGATATTGCTGGAATTTTGAACTTTGGTGCTCCTCCTTGAGGGCTTTTTGCTTCTTCTTGTGAGCAGTTAAAAATTATTGATTTCCTGCATGATGTTTTTTTTGTTGGCTGTAGCAGTATCCACCTTAAGCAGACAGTGGTATGTGGTTAAAACCTTTAAAGAGTCAGATATTCCTAAAGTTGCTGAGTTAGAAACTTGTCTTCGGAAAAGCTATTTTATGATGCACTTAGTGGTTCAGTCCCCTATCCCTTCATGGAATCTGAAAGCTCTGTAGAATTCTCCTTTTGAACCTATTCAGGCTGTGGATTTGAAATTTCACTTGGCCATAGTTCTATTTTTAGTTGCCATTTGCTCAGGCTACAGAGCGGGAGACCTCAGACGTTTATTAGGAGAAGAACCTTGTCTTCATTTTTACCCAGATAAAGTAATGTTATACCCTTCTCCCTGAGATCCCATCCATTTTTCATTTCTCTCATGACTCTCGACTTCAGTATTGTTTCCTTCTTTTTCTTCAGTGTACAAAGGTATTTTCCATACTATGGATGTACATTGGGCTCTATCTATTTATTTAGAAAGAGCTGCATCTTTCGGCAAAAGCAGAATTTTTCTCACTAACTTTGTTCTTTCAGGTCAGGGTAAGCGCCCGACCTCTGCCACCCTTAGTTGCTTAGGAGTCAGTGGGAGCTATTTTCCCAGGTCCTACTCAGGGTTACCCAACTAAATGGACCTTCAAAGGAGGAACTGTGAGGGACATTTGTAAAACAGCTAATTAGTCTTCTCGTCCTTTATGTCACATCATTACTTGCAGGTGATTAGCAGATTTTGCTTCTCATGTATTGAGTGCTGTTTACTCATGATCTGTTTTTCATTAAAGATTGCACCTGTTGAACATATATTTTTGTCTGTTGGGTTTCATTATTGTAACATCATGCCGGTGCCTACACCCATGCGGTGCCCAGTGAGACAAGTCTGTAATACCTAATGTCTGGTGTCCGTGCTTCTTCCTGGGCCAGTTCGCTCCTCAGCAGCATCTTCCTCCCTGTGTATGTTTGGGCACATGGATGACAGTTTGTAGGTGTCTGGGCTGCTGGCTTCCAGCTTGTGCTGTCTACCTTTGGAGGAGGTGCCTTCCAGGTTGGGTAATGTTTGGCACTCACTGTGGCGTGACCCTTGGTCCACAAGAATTTCAGGACAATTCTGGGTGTTTGCTAAAACGTTTTTTATACAACCCATGCCTGAAGTTACTTTTTTAATTTTTTCCCAAACCAAGATGATTACCACTATTTTTTTTGTCAGAATTAACAATACATCATGGCAAATTACTGTTTCCATATCCTTTGCGTCATTTCCTGTTTTTCTATGTGTAGAAGAAGCTGTGAAGTTTGATGATTGCTTCACGAACCAATTAGATTTTTTTTCCTGTTATATGCCAGTGCTTGCTTCCATCAGCTCTAGGACTCCATCCTGTTATTCCAGGTCTGCTGCGAAGGTTTCTTAACCATAATCATCTTCTAACCTGTCACCTGTTCTCCATTCAGTCGGGTTTTTTTTTTTTTACATTGAACACTTTTTTCCTCCTACAGTCTTCATAACTTCTGTAAATACATCTAGTACTGTTAAACTTGGCATCCTTGGCGTGGTTTCCTCTGACTTTTTTCCTCTACCTCCTGCCTTTTTTACTGTGTGCTGGATTTTGTTCTTGCTGGCTTAGATGCTTTAGGACAAAAGTCATAGAAAAACGTCTTTCTTCAAAATAATCTACACCAATTCACACATACAACAACATCCACAGCCAGAGGATCTCTTAGGTTATCAATATATCGGCAATGCACACAAGAAGTATCTATACCACTAGTTGAAGAAGATTAAAATATTTTTATTCAATACAGTTAATAAAAAACTTCATATCATCATGTACACTATTGTTTCATTAAATTCAACATATAAAAAAATGTGCAAAAATACAATAAATGCAATTTAGCAGCAATGATTTAGAACAACATATTTAAAAGAGCATTTTAAGTTGTGCTGTGTAACTATATGGACATATTGCCGGTTGAGAAAACATAAAAAATATATATGTACTATTGTATATTCTCTTCCATTATATGATCCTGATCCATTGTTTGTGCCAGCCATATTATCTCTTTTTTGTAGGAAATGTCTTTTGTCTCCTTTTTTCCTACTTTTGTTTTCAGCTTCCCCCTGTTTTTAAATATGTTTTTAAATATGTTGTTCTAAATCATTGCTGCTAAATTGCATTTATTGTATTTTTGCACATTTTTTTATATGTTGAATTTAATGAAACAATAGTGTACATGATGATATGAAGTTTTTTATTAACTGTACTGAATAAAAATATTTTAATCTTCTTCAACTAGTGGTATAGATACTTCTTGTGTGCATTGCCGATATATTGATAACCTAAGAGATCCTCTGGCTGTGGATGTTGTTGTATGTGTGAATTGGTGTAGATTATTTCGAAGAAAGACGTTTTTCTATGACTTTTGTCCTGACGGTACCCACTTTCTTCGTGTATTGGGTCCCTCTCATTTACTTGAGATTAGATGCTTTAGGCACTTTGCCACTGCTGATCAGTATCAAAGTGCAAGTGCTCCTTGTGTAAATTGTGATTGGCTATCCATGATTGGCATATTTGATTTACTGGTAAGTCCCTAGTATAGTGTGCTATGTGTGCCCAGGGCCTGTAAGTCAAATGCTACTAGGGGGCCTTCAGCACTGATTTTGCCAACCACACAAGTAGCCTTTCAAATGTGACTCAGACCTGCCACTGCAGTGTCTTCACGCAGTTTTAACTGCCATGTTGACCTGTCAAGTGCACCCACTTGTCAGGCCCTAACCTTCCCTTTTCTTACATGTTTGTCACCCCTAAGGTAGGCCCCAAGGTACCCCCATGAGCAGGGTGCAGTGTATGTTAAAGGTAGGACATGTACTGGTGTGTGTTACATGTCCTGATAGTGAAATACTGTGCATTTCGTTTTTCACTATTGCAAGGACTAGCTCTCCCATAGGCTATCATTGGACCTCCACAGTAACCTTTTACATGTGTAACTTTCAATTGGGAACAGCTAGAGTTTTGGAGTTTAGGCTCGCTGAACTCAGAATTTATTAACACACCTTTAAGTAAAGGTGGTTTTTAAATTGTGTGTTTGAAAAGCATTCACTCTAGACAGTCACAAGAGGGGTTGAGCTGTGTCCTCCCTTTCCTGGGTGACTCATAGCCAGGCTGAATAGACCTTTCTGCATTTAGAATGATGGGAGGAGTTTTCACTAGCACCTGAATAGGCTGTGTCTGCTCTGCACAATGCTGTATCCACCTCCTGTAGTGAAGCTGGACCAGGGAGTTCAGAACTGGTTTTTACTGAGTTCAGGGACTCTTGAAACAAAGACTACAAAGAGTAATTGAGGTATACGTATTGGACCTAAAACCCCAGAATTACAGTACACTTCTGGAACTAAGAGGACCCTGCCAAGAAGAAGAGCTGAAGAGCTGTCAGGAGGAGTACTACCCCTTTGCTGTGTGTTGCTTTGTTGGTTTGACCTTCAGTTGCTGCTTCTGTCTGCGGGCAGAGGAAAGGACTGAAACGTTTGCCCTGCTGTGGTATCCAACTTAAAGAAGATCTCCAAGGGCTTGATGCAGAGCTTGACTACTGTTCTGAAGTCTCAGGGACACAAAGACTTCACCTGCAGCATCCTTGAACTCCATTGCAGGGAGTTCTGACCTGCCTTGTGGTGCCAACTCAAGTTCTTGCCCCTTGGAGTTTGTTCCTGCTGCAAAGAACTGCCAAGAAACTTCAAAATCAATGCATCGCCCTTCCTGTGCCTGTTTTTCCGATGCAACACTGCCGTGCAGGAAGAATTTCCATGCACTGCTGGCGTGTGGCCGAAGAATCGATGCAGCACCTGCCAGCAGCTGAAAAATTCACCGCAGGCCGAGTCCAGTGCACCAACCTCCGAAGTCTGAGATCCCAGCACTGGCTCCGACACAGGCCCTGCTGTGCGGCTGAAAGAATTGATGCATCAATGGATCGCGGCTGAAGAAATCAACGCAGCGCCTGTTTGCCACCGCAGCCTCGACCTCCAGCGCATACGGATTTCCATGCATCCTGCATGTGTGCCACGCATCACCATCACAGCACCCGCAGGAATCGACGCCTCCGTTCCCCCTACAGTCCAGTTTCTACTCATCACTTCTCCTGCATGCAGTAGGACTGTTGCATCACGTCCACAAGGACTCAGGAAGTGATGCATCGATGTGTTTTCCGACGCTTTCCTCCTCTGCTGCTGTTTTGCCTTGTGGATTTTGACACATTTGAGGTACTTTGTGTAAAAACCAAGCATCCATAGTTTTCTATAGATAGATTTGCTTGAAACCTTTTAAAATTCATATTTTTAATTGAGTATGTTGGATTGTTGTTTTAGTCTTGTTTGGTTTAGATAAAGATACCTTATTTTTCTAAACTGGTGTGTCCATTTGTAGTGTTTTCACTGTGTTACTGTGTGTGTTTTGTACAAATACTTTACACATTGCCTTTGGGATAAGCCTGTCTTCTCGTGCCAAGCTACCAAAGGGGTGAGCAGGGGTTATCTAAATAGTGTAATCCCCTTACCCTGACTAGAAGGAAGGGTCCCTACTTGGACAAGGTGCAAACCTCTGCTAACTAGAGACCCTAATTTCTAACAAGTTTTTTCACATGTGAATGTTGGACCAAGGTGGCTACTGGAGAGCATTACCACAGGTCCTAGTCTTCCTTGCTCCAGTCCTTAGTTTTCCACAACTCTGTGCCTACATTTGGATGTCCACAGTTTCCCAAATGAGCTTGATAAAGCAGGATGCGTTGTGGTTTGCTTTCACCCTTTGGGCTCTTGGATGGTGGTGTGGCTTAAGTTAGACACTGATTTAAAATTGTCACATGGATGTTTGCATACACTTTTTAGGTAGGGCAAGTAGATTTTGTCTTTTGGATGAGACAGAACTCATTTATACAGACTGTGATGAGGAAGTTTGGAACTCAGAGTAATGGGTCTTGTGATCCGGATTATTGAGAGCATGTAGGGAGAAGCAAATCTGCGTTACTAAAAATCACAACTTAGTCCAGAGATTAATTTAACTAGGGCAAGTTAAATCAGTAGGTCCATTAAGGGTTCATTCAGTGTAGATGAGAGGAAAAGAAGTGAAAAAGGCAATACTACAAGTCCCAGCATGCAATGTAATTTTTGTTTGAAAAGGCAGGACGCCCCTGGTGACAGGGAAGCAGCCATTATAATGTACAGCATGCAGCTTGATTCTTTGTCCTGCATAAAGAGAAAATAATTATCTAAGCTATCCATCATCTCACCAGGATTTTAACATTATCATTGAAATCCCTCCTTCATAATTGCCTTCGTTTCAGACTTATTCCTTGGATAACGACGCCTTCAATATCAGTGGCGGCTCGCATAGGGCGTGCTGCGGGGCGGTGAGGCGGGGCGGGGGAGGGGCAGGGTGGGGGGGTAGTAAACTCGGACATACGACGGAACGGAGGAACGTAATAATTACTTTCCTCCGTTCCGTCGTATGTCCGAGTTTACTACCCCCCGCCCACCACTCCGCACCACGCCCTATGCGAGCCGCCACTGTTCAATATAAAATAGCCCATCATGAAACAACACTGGGGAGCTTCTAAATCTAATCTTTCCAGGTGGCTCTTTGTCATTAGAGTCTGGGCGTGGGCTGCTAATTAGCACAATGCAGCGCATTCTGGGATTTGTAGTTCTGGTTCGCCTGAATTGAACCAATTTGAGCACATTTCCCAGATTACAGTGGTGGGCGGACAGTAGTGTAACAATGTGTCCATAATGACATGGGACAAATGTCTAACTTTATATCAAGTCACTCATCAGCTTGTTTACTTCTGTATTTCCTGTGACGTCACTCACAGTCGTAGAATTCAGAGACGTTTTAATGCATGGGCAAAGTGGGCTCTGGCCCAGGGCCCCAGCCTTTCAGAGGGGGCCCTGATAGAGCCAGCTCTGTTCTGCAGAATGACCTTGAACAATTCTTAAATAGATTGTTTTAAATACCGTTTTCCTTTGATTTATTTTAATGTGGGTGATGTGTGAGGGTCTATTATAATCATTTTGCAGAGAAATGTTGTGTTTATATTTCATGCAACATCCATGGGCCTCACACATGAGAAATCGGAGGGTGTCACAGAGATTATTTTCAATAATATTAGTGAGCTGATGCTGTTATACAATAGTGAAAACACACTTCACTAGCCCTAAATATTCAATGTAAACACATTTAGAATTTGGACGGGTGTGCCTGTGGACTGTCAGTGACCTAGCCAAAGAGGGCATGAAAGAGCTAAAAATGGATCATAAATGCAAAGCTGTTTCAAAAAGGGCCCCCAAAATATGTTTGGCCCAAGGCCCCCAAAATCCTTAAGATGTCTGCAGCTTAACAAGAATATAGATTCCTATGTTGCTGTTTTTTTCCAGTAAGAAGTTGATTTGAATAATTTCTTTATAGCAAACAATCTACACACTAGTTACTGTACATGTTATGGAAGTTTTAGTTAAAAAGAAGGATTGTAATAATTTGTCAGTACTCATTTTACACTTCCCCTTTTGTCCTGAAAAGCGTGTATGGAAGATTATACAGAGGCCTCCGGAGTGTTTACGTCCCCCGACTATCCGAACAACTCTCCCCGCAGCCGAGAGTGCGTCTACACGATCACAGTGGAAACCAACAAACAGATTCTGCTCAACTTCACTGAATTCCGCGTGGATTCCTTCAGTGGCACTTGCGTCGATGCCTACGTGGAAATCAGGCAAGCACACATCTTTGAAAATGTCATCAAGAGTCTAGTGGTTGTCACAAATGTGAAAACATCCTTCTTTTGCTGCATTTTTATTTCATCATCACACATTTTATGTTGTATTTGCAGAGCTTTCCCCACAGAAAAGTGGTCTTCTTGTTGGCATGGGGCATGATTATGTGGGCATGCCCTGCACATATGATTTTGTTTTTACCACAGTTTATGTTTAAGTATGTGTATGCTGTCAGAACTCTCAAGTTCCCCAGGCCTATGTGTAAATAGCTCCCCCACTCCATGTCAATTTCGTGCAGCGTAGGCCTTGTAGTCCTGATTTTCTAATGGGATAAAAAAGGACTCAAATCCCAAAATGCAAAGAAAAAGATTGAACTGTTTGAGCTACTCACATAAGGAATTAGTATACTTGAGAGCTCTCTCATGATATGAGCATGAGCAACAAACTTTGCTCTTTCAAACCTCCGCAAGAGAAAACTCTTACTGAGATGCAGATTTTGCTTGGTGCTAATACAGGTTTAGTTCATATGTACTAAGCGATCCTGTGTAGGACGGACTTTGTGTTTTGGAACCTGTAATTTTTCTCTTAACATTGTAAGCATGGGCTCAAAAATTGTAGCTCCTTGCTAAAAAGCCAACACTGTAACTTTAAGATTGGAATGCATAATTTTTTTACCACTTGCATTTTCAGCTTTCCGTGCCTTCCCAGTAAAAACAAGGATGCTCACATTTATATAACAAAATAAAAAAACACAGAAAGGCGAAATGAAATGATTTTATTATTTAATCTCCGCAAACAGGGCTGGTACCTTGAGATAGAATCTTAATGTTTGAGTATATTTCTTAAGTTCTGGTGCACCCCTTTGCATATCTGCTGCATCAATTGATGATAGAGGTTCAGTGATTAAGTGGTGATGCTTCTGAAGCTCTCTCCATGCAGATTTAAATCACTTCTGGCCTGGTATGCCCGTGTTCTGGTAGTTTGATTTTGCAGCTGTCCTTTCCTGGGTTTCTGCAGCTGTTGACTCAGTGGGGGAGGTGCCAAAGTCAGTGTTTTATGACCCAGAGGTCTCCTTCAATGGTGATTATCTGTGTAAAGAGCATTAAAGGGGGAAATTAGCAATAACTACTGGGAAGCTTCTCACTGGCAAGGGGGCATCACAGCACAGCTGACATTCACAGAGACTTGGTTGCCATATAGAATACCATACTGTGGTTATCAATGGCGTTCTCCGAGTTTTTTTGCATTCAAAAGTGGACTACATTTTTCAGCAGTATCCCCGCACGAGTATACACGTGACATAAAATCCAATCGCAACATTAATACTGAAGTCTTGGGTTAATTTTAAAATATGCTGTTATTGCTAGTAACATTCACAACTCCAACAAGAGAGAATACAAATCCCATTTGTTAATATATTTCATTAGAATGGAGTTTGTTATTAATGAAGTTACCTTGGGAAATTAGTCCATCTGTCCATGGCCCTGGGATTCTAGCCAAAGGCTACAATTAGAAATTGTGAGGCCAACACAAGCATCAGTGTTTGCATTGCACCCTTCACTGGCAGCATTTGAGCATTATAGGCAATACTTGCAACCCATTCAGTAATACTGAATGGGCAGGCATAGCTCCAGCCCATTTAAAGACCCCGCTTTACAAGGGAGGATGAACCATATTTGTGGTGCACATGCTGGGTCCACATCATCCAACAAAGGAAAAAATGTAGCCTTCTCTTATGGATTTGGCTATTAAACCTTTCCATTTCAGAGCAGGTAGGTTGGGAGCTGGCAAAGAGTGTCCACCTTGGGATCCTCTGACCCTTCTGAGAATTAGACAGGGCACCATACTCTCAGAGGAATGTCCTTTCTGGCTTTGCTCCATTGAAATCTTCCCCTTCCATCAACCTGCACGCCTTCAAAGACTGTCAAATCTCATTGCTGCTCTTTCAAGGGGTTCAGAGCGTTCTCCTTAGCAGCAGCCACTGATGCCATGGAACTAAGGGGCATATTTATGACTGGGGTTGCATCATGGTTGCACCATGCAACGTGGTGCATGTGCGACGCAAGCCCAAAATGTGATTTATGAACCGATGCAAGGCCACCTTGCGTGGCCCTGGGTGGCTTCATAAATCCAGAGTAATGCAATGCAGCTCAGATTGCTGCGTTGCGTTTATCTGCCCTGGGAAGGCAATCCATCGGCATTGTGTTGGTGTTCCTACATAACTCTCCATGAATTTTGAGGTATTTACCAAAAGTGGTAGACCTGGGAATATGCCAAAATGCTACGCCTTCTCAGGTGAGGCATAACGAGGAGAAATATCTTTATTTCTCCTTGTTACTTCCTCTTTCTATGTGTGCTGCATTTTGCAGCACACATAGAAAGAGGAAAATGCCTTGCAGGATTCTTTTTGTGCCGGAAGGTGCCCCCTCTTGCACAAAGACAATACTGCATGCAATGCAGGCACCCTTGCACCATTGTCCAAGGGTGCGTGTGTTGGTGCTAGGCAGCCCATTGAGCACCAGTGGTGGGGAAAGGAGGGGAATGCACAGTATTGTAATAAATAAGGGCATTCCTGCCATTTCCCTGTAACGCAGCATAGCGCAGCAAGGTGACTTGCTGTGCTGCGTTACTTTTACATAAATAGGCTCCTAACTCTTTACAACCATGGACAGGCACCACAGTGCATAAAAAGGGTACTTACTGCAATGTAGACTTTAATAATCCATGTATAGAGCACTCCCTTGGCATCTGCTGTGGTTGAGTGCACTTTAAAAGTATTTTAAAACAAAAGGTATCTTCAGGCCCATTTACTTGCAATGTAGCTGTTGGCCAGTAATGCATGATTACTAAAACTGCCCATATGACATATATTTAGTCTCTGAAACTCGACTAAGCATATTTAAGATTTTTCCATGAGATATAATGGGATACCATGTGGAGATTGTGTTTAGAGTGACCTTTAAGTCTGAAATAGAACCACACCTTTTTACATGATTGACTTGAACATTTCCTCAAAATCACTGCTACATGTACAATTCTATGCCATACGTTGATAATTTAACTATGACTACACTTGGGATAGACACAAAACATTCCAGGCTCAGATTTGTGCAGAACACAAATGGGGAACTTGAAATTAATTCAGTTGACTGAGAGATTGACAGCATTTATAATGCCCCACCAGCCCAAGTGGTGTTAGTCACGCAGCGCCTAAACAAAGTGTTAGCACCTCAGTTATTATCCGAAGCTTAAGCAAACACTTAGGGCCTGATTTAGAGTTTGGCGGACAAGTTACTCCATCACAAACATAACGGATATTCTGTCCGCCTTACTACAAGTACATTATATCCTATGACACTTGGAATAAGGTGGATGGGATATCTGTCACTTTTGTAACAGAGTAGTTGGTCTGCTGTACTCTCAATCAGGCCCTTAATGTCAAGTGGAAGAAGGTTTTTAAACTTAGGACATTGGATAGTGAAAGAACAGCCTTTAGTGACTGGATTGAATTTAGCAACTTGCATCTTGAACTTGTTGTTGCTACTTAGCACTTTCTGCGGTGGTTGGGTGTTGAGTTTAGATCATAAATACTCAGAGGCTAACCCAGGGAGACATTTGTAAACTGTACGTAAGACCTTAATGTTTATCCATGTTATCCTCGCCAATGAACCCACAGTCGCCAAGAACAACTTCCACGACGGGATGAAGTCTGTTGCCACCTGGATGGAGGACAGCTCCCTCAAGCTCAACTCAGAGAAGACCGGAGTCCTCATCCTGGGCTCCACCCCCTCCGCCTGGGATGACTCCTGGTGGCCCGCAGATCTTGGATTCCCACTCACAGACCACGCACAAAACCTTGGCATCATCCTGGACTCTTCGCTTACCATGAACCGCTAGATCAATGCCTTCTCATCATCCTGCTCCAACACGCTTCTCCTGCTCCGAAAGATCTTCAAGTGGATTGCCACCAGGTCCAGAAAGACGGTCACCCACGCACTCATTAGCAGCAGACCCAACTACGGCAGTGCATTCTATGCTGGTACCAGAAACTCCTCAAGAAACTGCAGAACATTCAGAACGACTCTGCCAGACTCATCCTCAATATCCCCCGCCGCAGCCACATCACCGTCTACCTGAGAGGCATCCACTGGCTCCCAGTCAACAAAACAATCACCTTCAAGCTCCTCACACACCCCTACAAAGTCCTACACTACGTGGGATCTGCGTACCTCAACCACTGCCTCGCAATCCACACACCCACCAGAGACCTCTGCTCCGCCCAACTAGCCCAGGCCACCCTCCCACGTGTCCGCAAGACCACGGCTGGAGGAAGAGCCTTCTCCTACCTCGCAGCAAAGACATGAAACACCCTGCCTCTCCTACTCAGGCAATCACCGTCACTGCTTCAATTCAGGAAGGACCTCAAGGCCTGGCTCTTTGACTGAACCACAGTGCCTTTGCCGGATCAGCAGACCCCTCTAGTAAGAAGCCAAGTTGTATAAGGGAGCATACGGCATTGAAATTGTTGAGCCACCACATCCTCTGAGATCGTGACCAGAATTGGCAGATTTGTAATAGCTTGATGGATCTGATAGAGACAAATTGGACTTGTTGACAAGAGGAGTGACAAGCCTCTCCACCAAAAGTCAGTGATATTAGTCTTTTAGTGGACAAATGTAAAAGAGATGGTATAGCTGGAGCAAAGAAAGTTACATCTTTTTTGAGGAGCTAGGGTGGACCTGAATCTATAGTTTTAATACTGTTTAGCAAGTGGATAATATGTTCAATGTCTCCTGAGGCAAATTGGAAAGATGAATGGACCCTATTTCAGATGAAGCAATCATTACAGTCTGTGCTCCAGATGAAAGAAGAGGAAGTGAAGCCGGCCGGTGCTTCACAATGAGAAGGCAGCAAATGAAAGTGACAATGAAGCCCATTGTAAGCAATGGGTGGGCTCCAAGCCCTTGTAGAACAAAATATCTTTCACAAGTGAGAGTGCATGCACTGACACATGTGAGACCTAAAACGTACCCCAATACCTCCTTGTGCACAGTTGTGGTGTAATATAATAGCCAGTAGCCAGAGGGTATAATCCACCAAGACCTTTCCTGACCCAGCTGATAAGCATGCTTTGGTTAGAAAGAACATGTCAGACTTGTTTTGGAAGAGGTATCTCTGAAGCCAATTTTGTGTTTTGGTTCAGAGTGAGTATCTAATAACAACATTTAAGCATAGAGTACAGCAGGGGATCTAAAAGAAGCACAACTGAAATCAAGCAAGACAAGTTGTAATGAATCAGTGTACTATTCTAAACTCAGGTAGGGGTTCCCCAAGGAAGCAGAGCAAGACCAATTAATTTAGAAATCACCAAGCATAGGAGCATTGCTCCACAATGCCTTAGCTGGAGCAATGAACATCGTGAAAAGACAAATGAACACAGAAGCATAGCAAGGATGCCTTGGGCCCGGGTGCAAGCTTGGAAAATGGCTCTTTTGACTGCTGTTGGTGTAGTAAACTACAGCAATTGAAAGGGATCAATGGGCTCCTTAGGACTCTGGGCCGGGTGCCACTGCACCTGCTGCTCCATGTTAGCTATGCCCCTGGGTGAACAGTAGAAAACAAAAGCTCTAGGCAGAGCATGGCAGCTTCAATACCTTTCACTGCAGCACTTCGCTGCAGGGCTGGTGCTGCTCGCTTAAGGGAGAGTATGAAATACCATGAACAATCAACAAAGATGAGGGCTCTATCCCAGCCAGAAGGCTCAGGTAAGCACAGGAAGCGTAGTTTGTTGAGCACCAATAGACAGATACCACCTTAGAGACAGTAGTGATGGGGGGTATGTACAGCAGGCAGGAAGCTCAGGTGAAATTGCAACCCAGGTAGGCTCAGCCCTTTCAAGTGAGGATACTGAAGTACTCATTGCGTATTGCACTCTGCTACTTGAACATAGAATTAAAGTACAACGTATTCTCTTGGGGTATACCACTGAGTGTAGAGAATATCCTTGATCAGCTTACTAAATACACTATGCATTGAATGACAGATGGTATATCAAAGGAACACTGTAATTGACATATACCCTGACTTGTGAGTAATTTTGACCCAGCCTTATAGGCCTTTGAAAGATACCACCTACAATGGAACCGTCCTATTAATCATCAATCGGTAGTGTACTGTAGAGAAAGAAAGCTCTGCTTCTCAATGCCACTCAGAGTGTTCCATCCTTGTGAACAACTGAAGAAAGCATGCAAAAGGTTGCAGCCCAGAGTTACTATACGCTTTCACCTCTGAGCCCTATGAGTTGAGGGATAGGCCCATCATGTGCCACAGGCCTAACTATAGACTACAAGGGTCATAGCATCCGCTGCTCACTGTACTCGCAGCAAACAGAAAAAGCCTAGTTTGCCTTAACAAAGTGAAAGGCCTGGTGGGGCTTGTTAAGCATGGGGCCCATCATAACAGATGCCGCTGAACCTTCATTTTGACTGCCTTGTTACAGACACTTTCAAAATCCAAGTAAGTCCTAGTTATCAGGGAAGTGACGCAACAAGGCAGATTCCTTGGGCCTCAGCCATAGGTGAAACATAAAAAAAAAATACAAACAGACTCTGCTTCTTGTGGAGGGGCCTTGAGTGGGCCAGGTTGAGCCCTTGGACAGCTCTGGCCTGCCTCTAGAACAGGGCCTGTTTTTGATTCCCTGGAACCTCTGAAATTTACTTTGAATGGAGAGGTAAACATATGCGAGTAGATTTCTAGCAGTTTGAAGTATGCCTTTTTGATTCTGCTACATAATGCAAGAAATTCAGCAAGTACTTGTCCTTGGCTTGATTTGGTGGCCCAGTGGATTTCTGCATCCACTGCAGTGATCTGCTGCTGATCCCATGGTTAAAGGTTTGAATGCCAGCTGGTCAACTCAGCCTTCCTACTTCCTGATGAATATATATTAAGTGGCATTCAGTTGGATAACAAAGAACTGTTCTGCAGCAACGAGAATCCTTGTTTGAACTTGTGCATTGCAACCACATGAATTGTCATAGCAGGGTAGATTGCCATTAGCATGTGCTACCAAATTTATTTGGGTTATGCTTTGTGTTTCATTTTTTCCAGAACTGTCCAAATGTGACAATGCCACCTGGAGTAACAATTTTACCACAACAATAAATCAAGTAAAATATTTGACGTTCATTAAGAAGAGATGAAATGTTACGGATATATATAATTTAATAAACTTCCTTCTCATCTATATTGCCACATGCAAACACTGATTATCAAATAGCCACAGTCTTATAAATATGTGTTTACCCTTTTGATTCATTTCAGAGATGGAGGATATGAGACATCAAGGCTCCTGGGCAGATACTGTAATAGAGATAGGCCACCAGTCATCATCTCCCACAGCAACAGACTGTGGGTAAAATTTAAAAGTGATAGCAGTCTCACAAGAAGAGAGTTTGTGGCTCAGTGGGATGGCACATCCACAGGTAAATATGTGAAATTATTGTACTCCTTGCAGCACGGCGTGAAATCTCCAAATACATTGCAACTATTCATATAAGATATGTAAACATTAATCTGTCAAATGCCTTTATGAAAGACCTGGATCCCAAATCTCGTCTCAAACACTTGTACTCAGATTGTATTAAACAGGGCATCAAATAATCAGGCATTGACTAAACCAATAGGCCTGGCATGTGAACAGAGAGGTACATGGGATTCATGGACACATGTATCTGAATATGCACACGGGGTAAGGTAGCCTGCATGCACACACAGACCAACAAACATAAAGGAACCAATTCACATACATAGTACACATACAAGAACCCAGTCACAAATAAAACATAAGTAAAGCGCTGATGCATACCGGCAAAACACAAGCACCCATGTATGCAGACAACAGAGACAGCTGCGGCCCACACAGGTAAGCGCAATGGGGCCGGGTTGGGGGGGGGGGTTTCAACAGATGACTATGAGGGAAAATCAAATAAAAAACTAACTTTTCCTCATCGTCGTCTGTCCAAATCCCCCCCCCCCGCCCACCCAGCCCTACCGCCACACCGCTCTTCCACCACAGGCCGCGGCTGAACATACAGTATTCCAAACTCATTTAAAACCATCATACACACCTGAATGTTTGCAGAGTAGCCCTGTGTTCTGTGTGACCCTTTAGCTACTTCTGGCTTTTAGCCAACAGCATTTTGCATGCTAGCATTTTCAAGTCCATACTTGCTGTGGTCACGTCAAAACTGCGTTTTCCAAAATGCAAAGTTCTCATCCTTGAGATGGATTCTAATTGAAAGCAGATGTGTCTTCAAACAAGACTGTTAAGTTTAGATTCCCTACACTCTGATTCGTCACTTTACCTACCAATAAATCTGAAATCTTAATAGGGTCCCAATCTCTCAATGGCGCTGACATTTGTCTCTTGGAGACCACTTTTTCTTCTAGTGGCGCACCCACAACATAGAGCTCCATTCCAGCCCATCATTTGTACCATTCCTTCATTTCCCTCCTTCAAAAGAGAACTCAAATATGTAAGTTCTCACTTAGATCCGAGTGAGGGTACATCCTTCCCCCAGACATTAATACCACCTCCATCTGACCATGAGATCATCCTGTTGGTGGACATCAGCATGCAGGACAAGCACCACTATAATGAAGTCCCTGTTCCCAATGGTGGGTCCGGTACCTTGTGGAGGCCCACCTCCCTTGGAAATCCCTGGTGATTCTTTAGCGATCCCATTGCTGAAACTCCATATAGGCATGGTATCGGCAGGAGACGCCTGGGAGAATTCCAAGGCCCGGCTCTCAGAGTACACTGGTAATCTCAAGAACTGCCTTCCTAGGGAGCATATGGAATCCTGGGGACTGTGTATGTGCAGTAGAATTATACTGTGTGTGTGCAGTATTAGCAAGGAATCCCTTGGATTCCCCTTTTTCAGTAGTTGCACACATACCTTCAGGAAGATCATCCTTGGCATCACCAGTGAACCTTGATATGGAGGAGTGATAGGAGCAGCCTCCCACTCCCCACTGCTGGAGGAATCCTCGACTTAACTCCTGCCCTATTGCATATGTGACATGCTCTTGGGGTGAGGCCCAGGCTTTTCTGAAGCCCGAGGGGTGGGAGACGGAGGCTACTGGCGCTATTAATTTGTAGGTCCCACCACCACCCACCACCATCCTTCTGCATTGCCAGACCCTATCAAATTGGGTGATGTTTTCTGCCAGGTAACCCCACAATGGCATGGGCCTGGCAGGCTAGTGTTGGAGGTGAGAAAAATAACCCAACCGTGTCTTGCTATCCCAGCTTCTGCTCGGGACTTGACACTGGCCACTGGTTAAGTTTGCTGAGAAAGGATACTATTTCCCTCCAACTAGCGCCTGTTGTTCAATTCTCGTTTTATCTCCTTTTAGACCATCTCATCTCTAGTTCATCTAGACTCATTCACCTCCAGATCCTGATTTGTTATCGTTTGCCTTACCAGACCCGTCATGTCTTGGTCATTTACATTTTTTCAATGGTCCGATATGTTACTTTTGGCAGGTGGCACATATTAATGGATTTTTTATATAAGGAAATTCCTGTATGATGGCTGGGTTCTCATTGTATTTCTATATGATGGTATTACTGTTTATGTACTACATATTCACGTTTTATATGGACCATAATACGGTGTACCTCATGTTGTGCTTATAAATATCTTATTTCATAATTGCTAAACTTTGTTCTTCCCAGTCCTTGGTACTAGATATTGCACAGAGTTAATACAGCCAAAAGAACCTGTGATGATATATAACCCTTTGATCGTTTCACATGAATCTAAACTCAGTACTTAATTCTTGTTTTCTTGTTTACTTTTCCAGGCTGTGGTGCAACCCTGACTACCCCATCGGGCACCTTCATGTCTCCCAACTATCCAATGCCTTATTTCCATAATGCAGAATGCTATTGGCTTCTGAAAACAGCTAGTGGCACTCAACTAGAAATCCAGTTCCACACCTTCCATTTAGAGTCTCATAAGAACTGCAACCACGACTACCTTGCTGTATGTATACATGGTTCTCGCTAGTAACCTGCTAAAACATGATCTATTATAACCATATTCTCAGGATACGACATGGTGATATAGAAAAGGAGGATTGTGGGTATTTATTCAAGATGCCAGTGTAGTAGTCTTAAACATGAAATCTGTATTTTGTGTACAAGTTGCAACAATAACGGGGGATAATCTAATAACAGCACCTTAACAATTGATATCCGGAAACACAAAGGGGGTATGTGCTAATGTTTGCACTCCTGGGGCATTTCAGTTTATATATAATGCTACTTGCATGGGTAGAAATTTGGAGCCCCTGCAATGTAAAGAGATCTGCCCCTCCCTTCGATGAGGTTGTGTCTCCTTGAAATGAGGGAATGGTTTTACAATGCATATGCAACATCATACAGAGCCTTGGCAAAAAAGTCCTTGATGGACACACTAAATGTGCACCACTCAAGAGGTGATACACAGTGTGCCTCAGAGCATGCTTTAGGTAGGAGAATTGTTGGTCCTGGGACCAGTCACGAAGTACCCAGGAGTAGTGCAGTCCCCACCCACCTTTAAAGACAGACAAGATCTGATCCTGAAGAGATCCCAACTGTGGAGAAGGGTTTCCACAAATGGCGTTGTTGGGGGCAACTTGCATCCTACGTGCTGAGAGGAACCCTTACAGCTCTTGGGACACATATTTGACTGCACACACCTGCGTGTGGCCTTCAGATCCTCCCTCACGGGTCAAGGTTCCACCTGGAAGAGGGAGTGGCTGATGACCTGCCGTTTCCTGTTTCTTATTGTCGGAGAGCATTTTCTAACCTGGAGAGTTAATGCATGTGTTGCAGAGGGTGTCTTTTGTCAGTTACATGGCTCGAGGTTCCCGTCTACCACAGGCATTGTCAGTGAGGGTGTTCACTCTAACACACCAGTGTTGTGCACCTCTAAAGATAATCGAGTTTCTTACTGGCACATGCATCAAGGAAGGCTTTTGCGATTCCTTAATTGCGATTATTAAGGAATCGCAAAAGCCTATGCATGTAGGAATCGCTATAAAAATAGCGATTCCTAAACATTCCTTAATTGCGACTCGCAAATTTCGAGCCGCAATTAAGGAATGGCTTCCCATTCATTCCTTTGGGCCTATAGGCCCATAGGAATGAATGGGAATTGCATGAGCAATTTTAGTTTGATGCATGGGGCCCTGAGAGTGTAGCATTCTCCGAAACTGCTTAAAGGAAAATTCTGACTTTCCTGGATGTACCTGCAGGATGTTTCACCTTCGCACGTTAAATATTCTGCAGTGTGGTTATGTTATGATCAGTTCCATCCACTGTTATTTGAGTTGGGCAGAAGGCAGCATGTACTTGTGGGTATGCACATTTAATAACGTCTTCTGCCCAGCAAACTCATTCTTTGCAGCGATTTGGCTAAACATACTGTAACAATTGAACAGATGCACGAAAACATATTTTTAAAAACATGACGAGTTTTGGGGATTTGTTCAAAGATGAAACTCTCCAGTTTTATTATTATATTTGATAAAATAATAATATTTAAAAAATGTTCAATGTAATCTGGTACTCATGTAAACTGCTCTAATGCCAATGGTCCACGTTTTGTGCCATATAAAACTGCAAAAAAAGAAATGACTTAATATGCAATAATGAGCCAATTAATGTACTTTTAAAATCACACGTGCCTTGGTGTCTTTTTTCAAGGTGTACAATGGAAACAATACCAATGGGAAACTTCTTGCTAAACTCTGCGGCTTTGAAGTACCAGGGCCAATCCGTAGCACCACAAATAGCTTGTACGTGAAACTGAGAACCGACAACTCATTTGAATATGGAGGCTTTGTTGCTACCTACAGTCACAGTAAGTACCTTTCATTATTTTCTCACTTGCTGCCACTGCTCAACATACACAGACCAAGGTCACCTGTCATTTTAACTAAATCCTTAGTGCGTGAACCTATGCAGTAGAACCTTGATGCCTTGCATCAGGGTGGTTTTGTAACATAAAGCAGAGATTCACTTTCCATTTTGAACTGCACACTCCTAAAGGAAATCTGCCTTTTCTGCGTGATCGCCCCCATTTGTCAGCTTTTGCTGGACCCTAAGACTCCATGCACGTTACCCCTGCTAACCAGAGATAAAGTGCTTGTGCTCCTCCTTTCAACATGGTAAAATTGGGAGACTCCTAGTTGTCGTATTTGATTTGCCTAGAAGTCCCTAGTATATTGTACTAAAATGTACCTAGGGCCTGTAAGTTAAATGTCACAAGTGGACTGTGAGGTGCATGTCTGGTTCTTGCTACATATCACCCCAGTGTGCTACCAAGGATTCTATGGTGGAATTATGTAACAGAAATTGACCCTGGGGAAGGCTGGTTTCATCTCTAAACTCCTTCACGGAGAGGAGTGCACCATCTTGTTATAGGTTCTCCAGGGTATGGAGTCCTGCCTCATGCCAGGGTCCATTTTGCCCTCAGTGATTGCTCCTAGGCATCCCTAGGAGAGGTAGTGCGGGGCATAAGCCATTAACCACCCAATAAGATAAGGCTTCTATGGAAGCAGCGGACTGCCAATCATATCATGGGTGTGTTGGGTATGGGCAACTTGGCGATCGGATGAAAGAAATGTAGTATGTGGATGGGAGGCCATTGGGGAGACCCGGAACCTGTGTCCTCCGGCTGATGGCCTGATAGCCAGCGGGCCACCCATTGGAACCAAATAATACTGCTCGAAATTTGGTACGCCCAAGTCGCCTTGGTCTGTGGGGAGGCAAAGCTTGGCCAGCGCCACCCTTCTTCGTGTCCCATGCCAAATAAAATCATCGATTGTATGGTCAAGAGAGTGGAAGAATGATTTGAGAAGTTATAAGGGTAGGTTAGCGAAAACATACAATAGTCGTGACAGTGCTACCATTTTGGTGAGGGCGATGCAACCTGCCACAGACAGCTGCAGGGTTTGCCAAAACACCATTAGTGAGCGCAGGGAGATGACAGTCCATCCAACATTACCATCCAGGAGTAAATATGTATTCCCAGGTACCAGAACGTGACGGGTTGCCAAGGTAATGGAAGTCCGTCGATTTGGAGGTTGGGGTTAGGCGTGTTGGCGGTGAAAGGAAAGAGGCAGGACTTGGCCCAGTTGACCTTGAGGCCCGATACCTGTGCAAAGGTTTGTAACATACATGCGATTGAGTCTGGTACCTCCCATAAGCCTTTGTTATAGAGTAACATGTCGCCCGCATAAAGCGGCACTGCGTGAGTGTCATCGCCTAGGGGAATTGCCCTGTGCGGCCTTTTTCTTGAAGAATGCGGGCCAGTGGCTCCATGGCTAGTGAGAAAAGATAATGGGGACAGCAGGCAACACTGACTGGTGCCCCGTTAGGTCTGTAAGGGGTGGATATGAATTGCCGGTCTTGACACTGGCCATAGGACTGGTATATAGAAGTTTGACCAAGCAAGTAAAATGGGCTCCCAGCCCATAACGGGCAAGAAAGTTGAATAGGTAAGGCCATTTCAGGGAATCAAAGGCCTTTTCTAAATCAAACACAAGGCCATTGTGTAGGGGTGTATTCAAGTACTTTAAAAAACCAGCGGAGGTTCAGAGAGGTGTTTCTGGATGGCACAAACCCATTTTGATCCAGGTGTACTAATTGGGGGACCAAGTATTTTTGCAATGATTTTATAGTCGGTGTTGAAAAGTGCCAACAGTCTATAGGATTCCAGGTCCTCTGAGTCCCTGCCTGGCTTGGGATGTGATATGAGTAGTGCCTCACGCAGTGAGGGAGGCAAGACTCAAGACCTGTACTGTACGTGGAGGGAGGCATGCAGCGTTGTGCAGGCAGGAGCCCATGCCCCATGTACGGGAGCCCCTTCAGCTACTGTGCAGCAAAGTATTTGTGATAATCTGTGGGGGTGGGTGGACCCCCCGCAACGCTGGCTCAGAGTCCAAGATAGTTCAAAGGATATTATCCGCAGTTTGCTGTGTGACATCAGGTAGTGTAATCATATTTGAGTAATGTAAAATGGAGGACATGAAGTCAGCATCGCTGATGAAGTTAGACCCTTCTTCCTCCGTGTCTGCAGAATGCGCAGGCTCACAGAGCATTGCAGCCAACTGCAGCGCCCTCCTTCTTTCCCTTATTAATTCTTCCAGGTCCGGAGAGTGGGATGCTCTGGAGGAGACATATATGCGTCGATATCTGTGCCGCATTCTTGTGCCACCAGACTGCTCCCTTTTGGTTGCCCCCGAACGAGGCAGGGAGGGCCCAGTACCCACATGACCTTCCACCATTCCGAAGCCTCTTTGGGATCTGTGATGAAATGAGCCAGAACCTCAGCTTGGATCCACATGCTGGCCCGGAACAAGAGCAAGTACTGTATGCCTGTGTCTGGTATGTTCACTTAACTGCCTGGAAATTATCTCTGATGCTGGACTGCCAGAGTGTAGACTGTGAATATCAGGACTTGGCATTATCTACTGCAAGATTGTCTTGTGTCCGGGCCTCTCCCAGCACAGTATCCCTGTCCCTGTAATGCAGAAGTCTGAGGTGCAATGGCATAGTAGGGGCGCCTGGAGGAGCCGGTGTGCCCATTTAATTGTGAAGAAGGAGGAGATAGCTGAGGCTGGGATGAAACTGCGCAGCCATGCTTTAATTTAGACAACTACATCTTGACTCTCAGTGCCCTCGGGTAGGCCCACTATTCGAATATTGTTTCTACGCGAACACCCCATAGCATCTTCCGCTCTCTCATCTAGAGAACTGACCTGGTCGCGGAAGGCCTGCAATTGGGTCTGTGTCTCTCGGGTCAGTGGTTGCATTGTGGTCACCATTTGCTCTGTGGTGTGGAGGAGTTTGGCTGCATTCATCCAAGGCCTAGACTTTACTGTGGAATTCAAAACTGGGAGTAGTTCTCAGTTCTTTCCTCCAAAGGGAAACATTCACCAATGTAAAAACTGAACTCTTCCCCAAAAAGTTGCATGGTAGTACAGGTGGATGTGGAATGTATATGTTCTGTTGTTCCAGGAATATCCTATTTTTGTGCAGGTTGTTACGGATACAACAATAAATGTAATTTTTTTAACTGTATTCTTCTGAAAAGGCAAGTATTGTTACATTGTAAAATCTACATTTTATCCAGCCACAGCACTGTGTCTTGAAATCAGAGTCTTTCCAATTTATGTTCTGCTCTCCGAGAGAAGCCTACATCTCTTAACATCCGTTTATTTTTTCAGACTACAGTACATCCACCGTTTGGGGCAAAGGTAGATTAATTAAAGTGAGGAAGAGGAAACGCATTTTAAGGGAATTGCACAAAGTCCACTTATAATGAATATTATGGAGGGAGCATGGCTAAGGCTGGGAAGATTGCAGAAACTCCTTAGCAGAGCTCCATGCACTGATCCCTGAATCCGGCAAATATTCCGGAGTCTCTGCTACTATCGTGCTCCCTTACTGGATCTGGAAGGGGGTGCCAGGTTGGGATGCTGGGCGGAATATCGGTGAAAATACACCTTTGGCAGGGACTGATGGTGGGTCATTCTGGGCGGCCCTGGCACAATACTGCAGCGCTTTTCACTGGGGGTGAGAGCTGGGCCTCCCCCTTTTCCCCTTGGCCTGCTGGGAGTGAAGGATGCCCTGGAGGGGGGACACCCGGGATATTTGGAGCGGGGGCACTAACCGCAGCAATGAAGATCTGAGTGGCTGCAAGCTTGCGGAGGTGCCCCCACATGGCTGATGACACCGGGTCAGGCCAGCCGGAGTTGTAGGAGTGAGGCACGGCCCACACTCAGGATTTGTCCTGGACAGGAGTCCCACCACCATAGGTGAGAGGCTTAGAGACGCTAATACAGAGGGATCCCGGGGTCTTATACAGAGGTAATCCGAAACTGACTGCCGGAACAGTAACCTGGAAATGTTTGATCTGGCCCATGCGCCCGTGCAGGAGACCCCGTGAACAGGCAGTGAGTGCTGCGGGTGATGCGGGGTGGCCCCCTAGGGCAGTCATGATGCTACCAACTCACTCTTTGGGTCCTTTAATGGAGTGAACTGCACTCGGGGCCTGCAGGGGAATCTCCTGAAAGTTGCTGGGAGGCAAGGCCGGCGGCTCCTAACATTATAAGGTACCAGGCTGCCACTGGTGCCCCTCACCTAAACAGCTACTAGGAGACATGGAGCTGGGGCATGGGGAAGGGCCGCTGAGGGGTGCTCGGGTCCCCAGCAATCAATCTACACCTGTGGGCTACCTTGTTGTCTCAAGCATGGGCCAGCACCCTCACCAGCAACTCACCAATGCTGTACTAAACACTGGGTTGCTCGTGCTGCTGAGGTCTGTATCATTTGTTTCCTGCAAGTGGGCCCAGCAACAGGGGCCATCCCCATTCTTTGTGCATAGAGTGCTGGCAGGTAGATGACAGCCAAGGGGAGATAACCCACTGGATCACAACCCCCTGCAATTAGACCTAAGGGACAACAGGCCCTATACCCATTGGACACTGGTGTGCCTGCGCTTCCGTTGAGCACTACTTCAGTGGAAGAAAAGTTGGACATTGTCTTAGTGTCCATAGAGAGGTCCAGAGTGTCCTTGGAGAACAAAATCTACATGGTCCCATCACACCAAATCCTATTGTGTGAAGATCATCAAGGGGCCATAGTCTGTCTGCACTGTGAACTAAGTCCCCAAAAAGTATAACCAAAACGTCTTCAGGGACCCAACTATGGCAAAATACCTATGCACTGTCACTGGCTCTTCTCTTGCTTGTGTAACACTTAACTGGTGACCAAGGTGACTAGCTATCACCCCATTCCTTTATTTCAGCTAGTTCTGGCCTAGTTTGTTTGGAAGCATCGCATTGAACAGTAAATTCCTGCCTTCAGCCAGTGCCTTGAGCACACAAGATGTACAGAGTGCCACTTAGAGAGTTCAATTGTGCCTCTTAAAGCTTTGGCTCCAGTTGATTAATCCAGGCATCTAATTGAACACGGGCTCTACCGGAAGTGCCATAGTGCTCTCGTGTTCCTTCTTAAACTTATGTTAAACACATTAGGATCTATAATGTCTTTTACATAGACTGGATTCTTCCATTCTACAGTGGACTGAACCTTTGGCTGAGGAGGATGCCCTTTCCCTTCTAGTTGATAAGTAAATCCGAGGTCTTGTTTGCTATGTGAAATTTTTTCTTTTTAATAACCAGAAATGTTGTGCCTGTAGCATGTCTCTTGAGTACAAGAGGTAAACTAAACACCTCTAAAAGAGCAAGGGCCTGCCTCAACAAACTCTAGTTAGTGTCATGGTAATTCATTAATGAAAATAAATTCAAAATGCAAACATTTACTTGCATGAATTGATATCTGTCATTTAATAACATTTTGTTTAAACCTCCCTCTTACTACTGTTGACTGGATTTACCAACAAAATATGAGAGCAGGGCCCTGTAGCACCTTCAACTCTTGACCTCCTATCACCAACAACACCATTAGAGCAAAAGAAAGACACTCCACATTGAAACTTACTGTATAAATAACACCACTGATCTTTCAGAATTCCAAGCATCATGCTGTAATGCAGGACACCAGTGATGAATACCAGTCCCATTGTAGGAACCTCTTCTATAACTCCAGGGTAAGTTACTGGTCTTAACCAAGCTCTAAGTCACACTGATGGAATCACATGTCTGCAAGGACATTTCTTTAACTTACTCCAGTCTCTTTCTTTAGAGTCCAAATTCACAGTCCTTCCCCTGTGTACTCCCTTGATAGGGGGAACAGAATCTTTGCCTGACAGTGATTTTGATCAAAAGACCAAAGTACGTATTAAAGGATCGGTGTACTTCCTTGATAAGGTGATAGTTACATTGGCCACTTCTCTCCACCTACTCCAGATCAGCCTAGCGTAGTTCCTATTCTGCTGTGCTCATGACATGCATTGCCTTTCGTCCTAAGTGCCTTTGCCTTGACATTGTTTTTGAGATAGAACAACTGCAGTTCACTATCATAATTTCCAAAATCAGTGTATTAGCTTCTTCTGTTCTTTACTTAAGTGGCTATTGAACACTATTTATGTTTTTGTCTTCTGCCACTCAAGTAACTGTGGTCACTGCACCTACTTGTTTAGGTTAAAATGTGGCATTTTTTTACCAGGAGCTATCGGCATATTTTCTGTGGCGTCTACAATCTCTCTAGAATGCTACCACTTGCAATATTATTTGTGTGCAGGATATGCATATTTATGTAATTGTTTTAGTACTTCACAGTTACAATTGAAGTACATCTTCAAGGAGCATAACAAACAAATAAAGACTAAAGGCTGTCTACACAGTGCATAACATCACAATATACAATCGAATAATAACCAATAGAATACAAATAGCTATCCAGGTTTTAATTCTACCTTAATAGGCAATGGATTTTATCAGGGTTTATTTGTAGTAAAACTGGTTGTGGAAGTAGTGATATTATTCACCCATCATCTTCTCAATGCACTTCGCACTTTCCTCTGTCAGTTCCTTCTTTAATGGTTCCTTCAGTACCAAAAACTGTTGGACTGGTAACACATCAGGCCCACATGCATGCCGAAACTGTTGAAGGGCATCATGCAATCCTGCTTTACGCCCTCTTTTTAATCTCCTTCTGTGTACCCTCTGCTGAAATTGCCTAATTTGTGCTTATGAGATTCAGGACTGCCATGCCAGTGATCGACCCATGTTGCTAAAAATGTTTTTTATTGCCATTCAGCTGCTGAGGGCTGATAACTCAATGGCTGTGTGATGGGGTTTAATGCCTGCAAGGAGTTGTCACAGGATAAACTTGCAACACATGTTCTTGGACTGAAAATACTAGCGGTAATGACCACCGATGTTACCAGTGACATGAGAATGATAACTGAGGTGCTGGTGTGGTGGTTAACCACCTCTCTCTCTCTATTAAGACATGTATCTACTTAGCAACCATTTTTATACTTCAGACCCATTCGTAAAATACCACGCATTAGTCAGAATAACAATGAAAGAATTGTTATTTACACACATCAAAGTGTTAAGACAGTTAAAGAAAAATCTTCAAATGTGATGCAATATTTTCAGAACAAGAGAAAAACACTCTAACTCCTTCTCAAACTATCCACTAATTTTCAAGCCGAGATGTGCATATAAGAACAATATTTAAATGTAGGATTTTAAGTCATCTGCAGGGCACGAAGCAAATTCTGCCAAAGCATAATCTTTAGTGGGTTTTATTTTGGCCTGGTTGTTTTTGCCTAGTTTTGTTAAAAAAGGAATCTTACTCACAAGTGATTATTATGCTAGCTGTTAAAGCAACACTGGGAAAACCCAGAATGATCTTCTGTCTCTTGTAGCAACAATGCACATTGACATTCTGTTGCAGAACAACAATTTTAAAGATATGCTATAAAAGAGTGTTCAATACACTGTGATTATTATTTGTCTGCAAAATGAGTGTTTAATAGGTAAAACATAATTTACTTTGGTCCTTCTTTTAGTTTGTCAAGGGATACTCATCGCCAATCAGAGTCGAGGCATCCTGGAAAGCCCGAATTATCCACATGCTTACCCCCATTACGCCCTCTGCAACTGGACAATCCAGGCAACATCTGGAAACACCATCAACTACACTTTCTCAGCATTTAATTTGGAATCCCCATCTAACTGTGCACGTGACTACGTAAAGGTATCCACTATAAATTTCTCAAGTCATATCTCATAAAAATAAAATTGCTTTAGATTGTTTCGCCCATTTGACACGTTTACATTTTTATCGATTGTCTCATATTATAGTTTTATATTTTTTAAACCTATATTTTACTGTAAAAAGCATAAATTAGATCCTCTCATCTAGTTTTTAAGTTATCTCAAAACAGTGTTTCAGAAAGCTTATCTTCTGTAGTATGCAATATTGTTCTATATGAAATTAAATGTGTGATAGGTTTATGAGATGATTACATTAATCGAAGCTAAAATATTTAACAAACATTTGTATATTACATTTATTAACAAACATTTGCATATTAAGTATTCTCTAATGCACAAATTTATTCAGAAATGCCAGAGAACTCTGTTCTTGTATCAAAGTATGCACATTTTTGATTGCGTACACTTCCAGATCCAGCAAATATTTTCACCAGTGCTTGAACTTGACATAGAGGGCCCTATTTACAAAGGTAAGTTTGAATGTGTAGATCTCCTCACATGGAAGTCTTATAAACAACTTAGAGACGGTATTACTGGAGACTAAGTTGGATAATCCTCAGGTGGGACGGTGTGGTCTTCCTGTTCTTTTGTACGCAGATGATGCCGTCTTGATGGCCAGAACTGAGAGGGGCTTGCAAACGTTGCTTGACTCCTTTGATCAATTTATGGAAGAGCAGGACCTGTTGGTCAACAACTCAAAATCTTATATGATGCAAATAGGTTCTCTTTCGAGTAGGCCCTATACCTTCAAGGTCGGGTTTACCCTGGTCCCTAGGACGTGTGTTTTCTCCTATCTGGGGATCCTGCTGGATGCCAAGATGAACTGGGGGCCCTTAAAAACCCATAAGAAATGTGACCTTACTCGGACGAATGCAGCCATTTTTTATTTCGCGTCGAGATAGGCAAAAGGCCGGTTGGGGCAATATTGCAGCTCTATAGGGCCAAGTGCATCACAAAAGTGTTGTATGGTAGTGAAATCTGGGGCTATATTGCCCTTGATGACCTTCAAATTGTCGAAAATGCCTTTTTGAGACTGCTGCTAGCTCAGGGTACCTCCAACTTTATTGTACATGAAGAGCTTGGTATGGCCTATCTCACTGATCTGTTGCCTTTTCGCCCCCTTTCATTATGGTTAAAAATCTGGACAAGCAAGGGGACTTCATTAAATAAATCGATTTTAAAGACTGTATGGCCCTTGATCATGCCTCCCATATTCCGTGGCTCAAATACATCAGGGAGTGCTTTGTGAATCTGGGGAGAGCAGATCTTTTTTTTAACCCAGACTCGAGCAACAAGAAGGACCTGGTCATTATCAAGGAGGCCTTTTTTAGACAGAAGTTAGCTGCCAGGGAAGATAAGGAGCTATTGAAGACTAGTGTACATTGTTTTATCATGCTAAGAACTACGCAGAAAATTAAACCTTACCTATTAGGGTATGTGAATTCTTACAATCGCTTTTTATTGACCAGGCTCCGGTTTGACCTTTTCCATCTCCTTCTCGGCCACCGAAGGGGGCAGAGCAAGGGACAGAGGCTGTCACCCTGTGGCTGCGAGGGTAAGTATCCACAGGACACGCTTCATTTTTTGCTGTTCTGCAGCTTTTACGACCTACCTAGGAAGTCCTTTATCATCTCGATTTTGAAAAAGGCTAATTTTAGGCAAGTTCGCCCGCTTACATTTTTTATTAATGCTTACGGGCAGTACAGTATTTTATGTGCTCAGCTTTTTAAAACCTGCAGACAGGCTTAGATCTAGTTGTGATTAATTAGCGCATTTTTAACTCTCTATCTATGGCATGATGCACTTTATAATGCTTTGCACATTTTACCTGTTCATTAATCGTTTATACCAGATGAGATTAGTCGTTTTTATTTAAGCAATTTTTTCTTATCTGGTTTTGCCTTTGTGTGATCCTGGTGCTCCTTGTATCTTGTTTTCTATACAAAGTCTCGGGTACCATTTTAATTGGCATGTTTTTATCCGAGGAAATTCTTATTTGTATTCAATGTGTGTGCTTTTATGGTTTTTGTGCAAGAAACCGAATAAAGACTACTGACTGAATATAAAAATAAATACATTTATTTTCAATTGAAAATATTAAAATGTGCTTCCCCAACTCCTGTTCACCTAAGAATACCACAATAATAATGGACAACACACCTGCGCAAAAACGTACCATCTTAATAAATGTTAAATTAATTTACATTTTCACGTTTAAATTTTTTAAATATTTTTTTTAAATATTTTTTAAATAACATAAAATTTAAAATTACGTTTTTTCTCTCCCTCATCCCTTACAATATAATTGATGTTCCATGGTCAGAATCTTGGGTACAAGTTATGTATTATTTTATTTCAGATTTTTGTTTTGTCATTTAAAAAATATTTTATTTAAATATTGTTGCATATTGTAAAAATAACATTTACTAATTCTATATTTAAATATCAAACCATTTAATAACAAAATTAAAACTTTAAAACTAATTTAAATAAAGTTTACATTAAAATGTGATTTAGTTTAATTTATTTTATAGGTTTCGCTATGCGTTAGTGTTCTTGCCGGTCTCCATTGATTTCTATGGAAATATGTTGCAGTACCAGTGGGTGGCCTTGTGAGGTTCTTCACCTACTCCAAGGCTTGGCTGGAGTAAATTTCATCTAATATCGCCAGTAGTGCTACTGTAGTAGAGTTAAATATATCTTTTGTGAATTGTAATTTTCTTACACTTATGTGAGGGCGTGTTTTGTACCATCACGTCCCTCTTCAAACTTTCTTTAAATTTCCCTTAACCTCACCCAGTTAAGAGTAAGTATTTCCAGTTTTCTAAAGACTCCCCATTTTTCCTTCCATAGTCACTACTAAAGCCTACAATTAAGTGTACTGAGATCTCCACCACTGGGGATTGGGGGGGGAGGGGGAGATGGCTTTACAAAAAACATATTAGAGGAAGAGATAGAGATCTCCGGCTGGCGCTCTTTGAATTTCCTTTTGGAGCATGTAAAGTAGTCCTAATTTACGTGCTGTAAAATTGATTTTTTGACTAGGTCGCAGAAACTTTTTGTGTCACTAAAAATGCTGGTGAGGATTTGTGTACTTAGCGCCGTTAACAATTCACAATCATTACTGAGTCGTTTGTGACAAAGATTCCTCTTTTCAACTCTTCTTTCAAAATATCTTTGACTTTCCTACAATCTGATAGCATGTAATGAAGAGTTCCTATATAATTTTTTACAAAACTAGCACGTGAAATATACCTGTAAATCTACCTTATGTAATTTTTCCTTGGGTACATTATTTAAAGTAATTCATTTTTAAATAAATCATATTTAGAATTTGATCTATAGAGTTGGTAGATCGGGGGGGGATTTTGTCTCCAATGGCGTCATATTTACTTGAAGATCCGGTTCCCCAAGCTGCACCTAGTATAAGACCCGCCTCCTCCATGAAACTAGGACAGCCAGTACTCAAACGCAGGACTGCCAGCAGTCCAGGGGGCTTCACAATCAGATTCCATGCCAAAAAGGACTCTAGCACTAGAACTGTGATGAAGTGCTGGGACCCCAGAAGCAACGCTCAGTGGCACCATTGACCCTAATCTACAAAGGCCAAGAAAGAGGCAGAATGTACTGGGGCTATGGAGGACCATAAGACATGAAAGGACAGGTCACTGTGGTCCCAGAACTAGGAGTGTGGCAGGTGACCAGGTCTCCCAGAGACAGCCCCTGAGGAGCAGTGGATTCTACTAGGACTGATAACAGAACCAGGGCCAGACTGGTCGGAGGGGAGGGGGCCTGTTTGGGGGGGCGTGGGGGACGGTTTTGTCACTGAGGGCCAGTTTGCAATATCGGCACCCTGTAACAAATGCGGGAGCGGTGCTCTTTTTACTAGCCACCCCCCCGGGCCGGTCGAGCAGAAATCTGCCAGGGCTGCTTGCTGTTCCCAGTCCGTCCCTGGACAGAACACCCTATCATGTGATACTGATGGCCAGAACAAAATAATCACCCAAGTACTGTACTGTGTTTGATAAATGAGGGTTGTTCCCACTCTGTCCATCGGTTTGCAGAATACCAAAACGGGAGTTCCAAGACCATGTGTGAGTTCGGAATTCAATGCTAATGGCAACTGAAGTGAAGTTTTCCAAAAAATGAGCAGGGATGCCCCACTATCAGACAAAATTAAACCAAGGGGCCTTTAACACTTCTGAATATGAAACAATCAATACTAACAGCCGACCTGAATCTGACTTAATGCAAAACAATGCATGCATAAATTAATATTGCTGTGCTTAGGTTCTCTAGGCGTTAATAGGCAATGTAATAAACAAGTATTTGCAATGCAATCGGTCTCGCCTTTAGGACCTCATGTGTATTTAGCTATGCAGCACATTAGCCTGGGTGCTGAAACATCTACTGAACGGAAAAGTCATTGTTGAAGGAGGCAAAACAAGTGAATATATGAAACAATACCATTAACTAATTTTCATACATCAACCAGCATAGAAAGTATGAATACCTCCAGGGAGGGTACTGGCCAAAAGAATGTTTGGAAGGGGCATAGTATTCCATTCCTCTCAACAAAATGGTTCAGCCGACTAAAAGTGTATTTCTCATTTATTTGCCCAAGTGAGGCAAAATTACCAAGGATGACTAATCAGCAGCGTTACTACTGACAGTTTACAAGCAAAGGTAGGCCAAGTGGCCACCAACACAGACCCACTTCCAAAATTAAAATCACAATGGTAAAAGGACAACTTGCCTATACACATTTAATATAAAAAAAATCAAATCATACAATGAGCAGACTACAGCACACCTACCTTTATAATCTCATGCTATCATTACCAATTTTGCGCATCCAAGTTTGGCACAATTCTGCTAGAATCCTTCAGCCACCCACACAGAACACCCTCCATTGGGACTACCTCACAATACACCAACAGGCCCATAGATCACCGTTTTGCAAATCTGTTTACAGATTTAGCAATGATGAACGGGGCATTGGGGATCAATGCAAAACCATGGCATGTGCTTCTGTCCATGAACATATTTTAAATCTCATCCTAGGAACACATGCCTTATTCCCACCAAAATAAAACATGGCAAGTGTCTGAAGCAGCCAGGAACCAGCTAAAGCGGTAAATAATTTGCACACACAACATGCCCACCAGCATCTCCACCAGTGTTGAGTAAACGCCCCGGTCGGCACCCACAAGGTGCCAAACACTAACCACGTCATCGCAGTCTAGAGGTTTGAATGAAGAAACCAGACAAAGCTCCTGGCACTCTCCAAGAAACCAGGCGTGGATACCATGTTCCTGAAACCAGATTTGGCATCCATAACCCATTCCATGCCCATTTTCCAAATAATTTTTAGGTCAAACATGCGCGCTCAGGAAAGCTGATTTAAGAAAAAAATGTGATCCTTTGATAGATCAATTCAACCTTCTTGTCTCTCACACAGATCTCGATATCACGGCAAAGGGGAGCAAAATTCAATCGTTACAAAAACAGGGACATGGAGGCAGAAACCTTGGCAATGCAGTTCCTACATTATGAAAAGGAGCAACACTGAGTAGCCTGGAAATTTAGAACACAACAGCACAAGGACGTGGCAAGAATGCACTGCCTTTTGTACTACGTGAAAAGAACAGGCCCTCCTATAGTTTACTGCTGCCTAATATCAGTGGCCGATATGCCGGTGCTTTTATCCCAGAAATTGATGTTGGGACACAGAAGCCTTTGCGGACCAGGTTTCAAAGCCCAATTATGGGTATCATTTTCCCCAGTTTGGGAAAATACCAGTTACATTAAAGTCACATTATTTTAACCGACTGAATATTACATATCCCCATTAAGCCAACAAAACATAAGACAAAATGACGACTTCAATATCCATACATTTTCAATTGCAAATCCACAATGTAAAGATAATATATAAACAGACATGAATACCGGCATATTAAATAAAAGGCAAAGAGCACAAGGTGTGCACAACTGGGACTCTTGGCATTAAATAACTTCCAGGGCACCAGTAACATGCAGAGGTTAGGCGTATAGAAGCAAAAGCAACACTGCATTCCCAACTGAACAGAGACAAGTGATGCTTTAGCGACCGCCCCATATTCCAACTTTCACAACAACCTCGAAAATAATACATCAAAGAAGGTCAACTAGATGAGACAAGTCAACTAGGGAGCATTTACTGGTAAAACATTACCTGACTCAAGTAACTGTACTGGGTATACTATGGACGAGGCCTTCCCGGGATTCCCACTCCTACACAATGTTCTTACCCAGAGGTTTACATACAACAGTCACAAAAACCTAGACAGCTGCGCCTTATTTTCTTTACACCAATGCAGCCACAAGATATACTAAACTTGCGAGAGTGTTGACATCAGTCTGTGATGTGAAATTATGGATCCCAGAGCCGACATTGATACCGCACATTTCCAACCAGCGTTGCTTCAAAGATTAGCAAATCCGGGCCTCCGTCTTTTTCACCAGCGGGCTCGCATTACACAGAGAGTTATTTCACCCAAAACACTAGCTAAACAGAATTGTTTTCACCCGTGTTACGCGTTACTAGTTACAACGCCATAGATAATTACAAAAATACAACATACAACTCTGGAAGCAAACGTAAAACTATAGCTGTAACAAGTCACCCTACTTCTGCCAGTTTTAAAGTATTACAACTTGCAATTTAGACTTATTTACAAGTTGTGATCGATTAACTAACATCTGTAGTGATGTTGTTATTCTACACTCTAGACCAAGGATTCTGCCTGTATTTTTCAGTATGACACGTGCTATGGAGTAAAGGTGGGAAGCAGCGTCACAACATAAGCCTTCGAGCCGCTAGGATTCATGAAAAGGGGTCCGCGGAGAGGCCCCCTCCCATCCAACGATGTGGACGCACAAACACCGTGCCCTGCACATTGAGAGCTGACAGCTGGGCGATAAAACATGCTTACCATGCTGAAGTCCAGCAAGTCGCTGAGTTCTTGGTCTGTCCCGAATGCGGGCATTCTCTGCTGCTGGTTCATGCTCCAGCAGGCTCTGCGCTGGCAGTCCTGGAGGGGAACATGTGGGGGGAGAGGGTTAAAGGACGGTGGGCGCAGCACACAGGAAACAGATACAGGGGCGAGGGGCTCAATCTGACACCGCCAGCCCTCCCACCACACCACAAGCAAACACAAAGAGCCAGGACGGAGTACTTGTGTGCGCCGATAAACATTAGAAAAGTTGTTAATAGGGGCACTTGGGGGATTAAGGCGGCACGCGATCAAAGGCGCAGTAGGGCCCCTTCCCTTCGGGGGGCACGTCCTTCTTCACCAGGGCCCAGGCACACTGGATGCCCATTGTTTGCAAAGTTGAACAATGTGTGCGTGAAATGAGCAGGCGCTGCCACCCAGAACAAGCATTTGCAATGCAATAGGACTCGCATTTACGCGAGACCTATTGCATTGGAAACGGGAGTGCAGCTTGATCGAACAAATTTCCCCCTCGCCCAATTATTACCTCGATTTCACTAAAGATAAAAATGTTTACGACCGTCTAATCAAGCTAGCAGCTCTCAACAATTACATAGCCACCCTTCGTCAAGCACCCCGCCCCCCCCATACCACTAGTCTTTAAACCCGCATTTTCGCATTGTAGTAAACAAGCAGCAGCGCCTCCCTTTAACCCTGACCACGCCACCAAGAAGAAGCATTATGGTCCAATTAAAGCAGAAGGGTGGACTAGAAATCGATGAGAGGAGTTGCGTTTTGCTGGAGGTAATAGATTATCAACTGGTGGTCACTGTGTGTATAATTTACAAAGACGAGTCTTTGCTGTACCGTGAAACGGGAGTGCGGGGGGCGGGAATGCACGAACAGGAGTGGGGAGGGCGAGGGAATTTGCTACTCCGAGGGTATGAAACCCACATTAAAAGCAGAACGTGAAGTCTTGCGGTAATGGCGCAAAGTGACCTTAGTTGTGTTTTTCGGGAGACTGAACACTCAGTGCAAAACTCTTTCTTCACAAAATTAAGCAAGGCTTGGTCTTTCGAGAAACTGTTCGTCAGACTATCCATTCAATAGCGTAGCCGGTTTGTTACGGCGGGCCACAGCTGCTGTTTGATCTGTCAAACACAGCAACAATAAGGGATGAAAGGGCCCCTCACTCCTGTGGGCCCCGGTGCCACTCCGCCTGCTGCACCAATGGAAGCTACGCCCCTGAGCCCAGTCTCTTGGCATGTGTCCAGGTTTAAGTACTGTAATGCTTTACTAGACCTATTCCGCTGTTGCACGACGGCACAGCTGCTTCACATTAAAATGCCTGCAGCCTAGAGTCATAAGAACAGGCAGCACTGCCTGAAATGAAACGGGGGGGGCGGCATTCGAGAAGGCAGCGGACAGCATGGGAAGAAAGTAGTAAAAGGCACGAACAACAACAAGGCACGAAGGGGGGGAGGGGGGCGGCGTTCGAGAAGGCAGCTGACTGCACGGAAAGAAAGTAGTCTGTGCAGTGAAGGGGCCAGTAGCCGTGGAAGGATACAAATGACTGACATGGCTGTCATGGGGAGGGACTTACAAGCTTAAAACCAATCGGAAGGCAGTATTTATAACCTAAGCCAATGAAGAAGATGGGCCGGAGAGTGGGCGGAGCTTCAACGAAGCTTCCACACTATAGTGTATACTGCATGCCTCGCAAAGCGATGGCAGCGCATTCGGGCTGCAACGCTAGGCGAGACCTAAAAACAAGAAAACTTAAAAAAAGGACATATATGAAATAGGCAAGGGCTCATTAACACTCACAAGGTGATATTTCAGTAACTGTCTATGCTATATTTTGAAAAGCAGAACTAAAAACAAGAGAGCTCTTCCTAAGGCAAGTATTTTCAAAAAAAGTGTCTGTGTGCCATTAATGAAATTTCAATAAATAGAGGCAGTTTTTGCAAACCCTGAAGGCTGAACTGCAAAGCATCAGCACGCAGCCTCACGACTGGTATCCAAACATTCTTACAAGTGATTTAGTAACATTGGGAGACACACCCCTTGCCTAACGATACTCATTAGAGCTCACATCATTTCTTCATTTGATGGAGAGTCCATGTTAAGAGCCCTCTAACTGGCTTGGGTCACAACTTTTATAAAAAAAAGCCACCTCTACGATCCTTGGTAATTCCTTTCCATAATGGTCTACTATGCATTTTCTTACAATTGTACTAGAAAACCTGCCAAAATACAAATAAAGAAATGAAGACTAATTCTAGAGGATTGACATGGCAGGTGTCCACCTCATCCTTGTTCTACATAGCTACTTCTTGATATTTAAGTACAATTTTAACTATAATTGCTGTTGAGGAACCGTTCCGTTCAGACCTATGACGTGGATATAACATTATGCTCTTCAGATTTGGTATTTCTTTCTAACAATGTTGTGTTCCACTGTGAAATGGGTTAAATTGTTTCCTGCTGAAGCATTTTCCTGACTACCTAAAGATGGAGTAATTCTGACTACCAGGAGATGAAACATGAAGCCCTTAGGAATCAGAGATGTCATAGCTTTCATTCAAAACATGCAGAAAACAGCACCACCCACAAACTTTTATTTCAGCCAAATGCTCATTTGCATAGCTATGTTTACGACCTACAACTTGTATCTAAATTAACAAGCTCACTTGTGACTGATAGTATCTACAATAATTCCTGACTTGTGAGCGGTAAGAATGGGTGGATGTATCTCGCTTACCCTCCAGGTTTACACTGCGTGCAACCAACACCAAGCAACTGGTGGAATCAAGGAAGGTGCAACATAATGTACAGTGATATCACACACTACATGCATGAACTCACCCAAGTAAGAAATGGTGGCCATAGATTATCATAGAACTCTCTCCTTTACACACGTCAGTGCGCACAAACTACTTCCTAAGCACCACTCGACATTCTTGCAGTAGACACGCAACATCAATACTCTCAATCCATGAGACATAGGGGCCTACTTATGAGAGGTATGTGTTAAGTTTGCACCATGCAAAGTGGTACATGTGTGACGGAAGTCTCTATGTCAGATTTATGAAGCCACGAAAGCCACGAAAGCCACTTTGCATGGTTTTTAATGGCTTCAAAAATCTTGAGTAAGGCAACACAGTGAAATCGCTGCATTGCCTTACTCTGCACAAGGGAGGCATTCCATGGGTGTTGCGGTTGGTGTTCCCACACAACTCCCATGGTTTTGACGCATTCCTAGATTTACAAGGACTTGTAAACCTGGGAATGCGCCAAAATCTTACTCCTCCCCAGGTGAGGTGTAACTAGGAGAAATATCTTTATTTCTCCTCGTTTTTTCCTCTTTCTACATGTGCTGCATTCTGCAGCACACGTAGTAAAAGGAAAACGCCTCTCTGGATTGTATTTGTGCAGGAAGGTGCTCCTTCCTGCACAAAAACAATCCTGCATGCAATGGAGGCATGCTTGCACCATGGTGCAAGGGTGTCTGCGTTGGCGCTAGGCTGCCAAAAGGGCGCCAGTGGAAGGGAAAGAACAGGAATGTGCCGTATTGGATAAATACGGCCCATTCTTGCCCTTTCCCAGTGACACAAGGCAGCACAGCAAGGTGATTTGCTGCACTGCCCTGATGTATTAATTTCACAAATATGCCCTATGTGTGGTACAACGTTAAGTAACCCACACTACAGCCAAATATAAATGACGCAAGCTGAAAAGCGTATACCACCAGAGCACACCACAGCAATCTCTTAAACACTTAGGTCACCTTTTACATGAGACCACGAAATGCACATGACCATCATCCAATAAGAGGATCCAACTAATTGCTAAATGTTTCTCCCTGCATTACATCCATTGACAGGAAAGTGTTTTTGTGAATTTTTTGCAGTACTTCTGGTTTTCTCCTGGAATTCGGCAGTAAGTCAAAAGTACTGCCAGTGGCGTAATACAGGCCCCCGCATCCCTCGCGGTGCGGGGGGGCCCCCAAGCTCCAGGGGGCCCCCTCAGCAAAGAACTCTGGCCGGAGAGCTCCCGATTTAGATCGGAGGGGGCCCCTCCACGTACCTTGCAGGGGGGCCCCCTCAAGTTTCGTTACGCCAGTGAGTACTGCCAGAGTAAACCACACCTATTTGAAGGAAAAACTTTGTGAACGAGGCCCCGGATGATTGTCTGGGTAGGTTTTATTGGGCTGCAACTTAGGGAAAATTGTCAGTCACTTTAATACACCATGGTAAGAACAGCGTGTGTGGAGACATTTGCAACAAATTTAGCATTTCTGAAATGCCTATAAGCACATAGAAATGCTGCAGCTGGAGCCTTGAACCGAATCATTTTTTTGCAGCATTTCCTGACGATATTTTTTTAAGAGAGCAAAACAGGCTGGCAGAGGAAGTTGACTCACCACTGCTAAGCCAACAGGAAGTCTGCCAGCGCACTGCGGTCTTGCAGTACACTGTTCGGATACTAAGCGGTTTACACCCCAAGCAGACAGAGCCAAATGCTCTGTTCCTCCGGTCGTTGAGCTTTTGAATGAGCACGCGCATCCAGCTGTTCCGCCTTTCCCCTCCCCCGCCCCACTTGCCTACCAGTTCCGTTATCCCGTTGAAGAACAATCTCAAATTCATTGCGTTTTATTCAACATATGCTTTTCATCAGCAGGACCCGCGGCCATGACTCACATCCTGCCGGAGATAGCTGTGCGAGCTGCATATCCAGGCGGGCGGTTGATATGCTTTTTTGTGAAGTACAGACTCGCGCCCGAAAGCACTGGCCGAATTCACAGAGCAATTTGCATGAATAAATCTCATTTACAAAAGCGAAGGGCTTCATTTACATGTGGCATGCACACTCAAACGTTGACCATATCCCCGTAAATCATTGTGCTCATAAACCAGGTTACCTCACAATTGCATAATTTTGTGGACGACCAAATCCTCGCTGACTTCTTCCCACCCTAGAAATGATGTTACAGCCAGGAGTAAATCCCACTCCAGGGTGAGAAGGACATCACTTCCTCCTCAACCCATAAGAAGCATTGGTTAGGGTAAAAGGAAGGTTTTTTTTTTCTTTTTCAGTACTGAGAAAATATTTTTTCCTGTGGGGAAAATAAAAAAAGAAAGAAAAATAGTATTTCACCATGGTAACTCTTCAATATATTCTTTTTCAAATGCAGAAATGCATATTTAGTGGTGAAGAAGGAACTCTGTTACGTTTTTGAGTGTACGCCTCGAATTGTAATGTTTTCTTAGGATGACACAGATGTGCTTTAGAGCTCAGCCCTCTCGCCAAATTAGACAGACCCTTTTCTAGGCAATGGAGGTCTGTGGAGTACCAGCGTTTTAGGCAATGTTTATTCATCTCAGCATGCTTTTATAAAAAAAAATATTACTCCGATTATCATTCACAGCTGCCTCTGCAGTGATTAAGTGCAACAAAGAAAATCAAGACGAAATAAGTGATATATAAGAACCTGACTTTAAAACATCCCAAGTCCAGAAAAGTGTGATCTTAAATGAGACACCTTGTTCATATAACCAGCATTAACAAAACCAATTTGTTTGACTTGCGTATAGTGCCAACACACACAGACACACAGAGGACACATATACTCATTTACACCAGTGGCGGCTCCTCCGCTAAGGCGGAGGAGCGTCGCCTCACTGCTCTGTGAGCAGTTAAAAAAGGAAAAATAAAATGATAATAACGCAATATTATTATCATTTTATTTTTCCGTCCTGGCTCAGCTGGTTTACAATTTAGGGGCTGGGCTGTCACAGGAGCAGTGGGAGGAGTGGTAGGCACTCTCTTAAGATGCGCATGACAGTTTTGTCAGCCGTCATGGGCCGACCAAACAGTCATGCACACTTAGCATGTTCTCTACCCGGTGGTATTGCACAGCCTGGGTGTAGAACATGCACAGGCTCCCAGCCCCTGTCTGAGCGCCAAACTACGTACCTGAGACCAGTCACAACGCTGCTGTCATGCTGGTGTCCACAGTGTTGTGATTGGCCAGGGGAGTCTGATAGCCTGTGTGCTTCCTGTTTCTGGAGTCGACTGAAGAGGACCGAGAGGCGGCGGCCGGCCTGCAGGTAAGTGATCTTTTTTTACATTTTCATCCCCCTCACCCCGGCACTCCTGTTAAATAGCAGCCGCCACTGATTTACACATGTTTTTAGACTAATACACCTACATTCCTTGCTTCAAGAGACCAAGACACCCACCTCCACAAAAACCCAGACCCATCAGACATACAGGTACTCGTGCACAAAGATACACAGGAACCTATGCAGTTCTGCACACGTGCAGGCACTCGTGCACATGTTCAGGCACTCATGTGCACAGATAACACGCAAAGGTATACACTCAGAAATGTTTGGCAAAAAGAGCGCCAAGCGATCCACATGAGTTTTATGACCCACTCGGCATTCTGCTGTGACAAAAGCATATCCACTGCACTTGCACTGTTTGCCTAGACATCTCTGTCAGGCATGTGGGGATCTCTAGAAAGGCTGGGCGTTCTCTACTAGACTGGTAGAGCTGATGGCCACCATTGACTTTGTTAGCTGGCATGATTCCCACCGTCCTCTACATGAGTTCTACCGGCCTCTACATGAGTTCTTTTATTTTTTTGCCCCTTTGGAAATGGAAACAGATTTTACATTGAAAATTGACTATAGGGTTGAGATCCCATCCAATTCTTGCTCTCTTTGGAATGGACTATGCTGTGTAGTCTGCATGCACATTAACACATTGGCTTATTTGCTATAATCACAGAAACACAGCACTGCTTTTCAGTTCATGCATGCACATTTAGGCATTGATTTATCTGGTATGGAGAATAGTATTACTGATATGCAACATGCATGCATAGACACTTTCTAAAACTATTCACTTTAAAATGATTCAATTGCTATGACATTTAAAAAAATCTGGTACTTGTAATATTATTAGTTTGACTTAATATTGCTTCGCTCTTTGCAGGCTAAAATAGTACCCCTGCAAAGTGTTAATTCACATGGTATGCAGGCCTCGAAACAGATGTATTACCTGTGTTAATCTTTTCTCACCTACTTGAATGATAAAACAAATTGCTTTAATGTGACAGCAGGGAAGTAACACCTTAAACTACTTCGAAATCAAAGATTGCTTGGTGAGACAAAACAACCTCTCAGGGGAACAACCAAATTGAGAGAAAATCTGAATAGTTGAAACACTAGGGGGTATATTTACAAGGAAATGGTGGAGCGCGGTGCTGCGGCAAATTTCGCAGCTCCGCCATTTCGAAATAGCAGGGATGCACCGCATTTGCAACAATATGACGCACCCCTGTGTTTTTCCTAGTGCTAGTGATGAAAATAGCTGCCTTGCACCAACACAGACACCCCTGCACCATAGTGCAAGGGTGCCTGCGTTGCAGTGAATGATTGTTTATGTGCAGGAAGGTGTCCCTTCCTGCACATAAACAATCTATAATGGCGATTTGTTACTTCAATCTGTGCTGCATTCTGCAGCACACATAGAAGTAGCAAATTGTCATTATTTAATGATTGTTTATGTGCATGAAGGGACATCTCCCTGCATTTAAACAATCCTTAAGGGCGTTTTGCTCTTTCGTTGTGTGCTGTAAAGACGATAAGAAATAAATGTATTTCTCCTTGTTGCACCATTCTAATGCCTGCTATTGCATGGCGTTAGTTTTTGGCACTGCCTCAGATTTACAGATTCTTGTAAATCTGGGGCAGCGTCAAAAAGCAATGGGTGTTGTGGTGGATTGCCCACAGCAACACCCATTATATGCTCCTTTTACGCAGAGACCTGGGTGAAAGGGCACCTTATTAAAAAAGCAACGTTAAGCCACAAAAAGTGGTGCTGGGCATTGCGCCACGGGAACATCAGTATTAGTGAAGTTTCGGTAGCGCAATCCCCTTGTAAATATGCCCCTAGATGTTCTGTATTCTTAACATATTTTGACTCATAGATGGTGTTTCGTACCACAAGTAAGATCATGATTGACAGACTGTGATATAGTTTCAGGATCAGAGACACTGCCGTAGCCAGGATTATCTTTTCTCTCTATAACATTATGGAGTACCTTTACTAAGTACTACAACAACTCAAGGTAACAACCAAAGCTGTTGCGCTGTGTTGTACTACGGGAGAGTGTTTCGCAGAGCCAAATCTATTAAAATATGCTGCTACTTCTCTCTTCACCACCGCTAACAATCAACTAGGCTGCCTAGTACTACACAAACACCTTTACACCATGGTGCAAAGGTGGGTATGTGATGTCTAGCATAGGTTTTGTACAGGAAGTGCACCCTTCTAGTACCATATACAACGCCTAGACAAAGTTTTAAACTTTTCACACATTAAATGGGAGCTATTCATTGCAGAACACATGCAAAAAATTGTTACTTTATATTCAGTTCACCCTTGCTAAAGTTCCTGGTTAACATTAGATTCTCTACTTAGAAAACAATGGTTATATCCATAAATCGAAGTTTTTCTCACACAATACAAAATCTATACAAAGTTCATTAGTAATATTAAAATCAGATACACATTTATCCATGTAGATTATAACCACTGGGAAGCACAACACAGAAAATATCGGACAGTGTACTATTTGCTTTAAAAAGGGGATACATTGACCATAAAGGTCAACACAATTATTAATTTCTTTCCATTTGTAAGAGTATTTCATAATTATTTTAGAAGAGTCCAAAGGTCTCCTATTCTTTTCCTGGTGCATTTCAGCCCATTTTATGTCTTTAAAGTCCTACTCAGGACCAAATAAAATTGTGTTTCTATTTAGAGTGATAGTCAGACTGCAGCTTAGTGTTTTAATTTTATATTACTTAGCCTTATCATGCCATGTACTCATTTAACCCTAATATGATTACATAAAAAAACAGGTTTTTCTTAAAAAATAAATAAAAAAAATTGCAACCTATTATTGTAAACACCCGAAAAATGCAATTCCTGCATGCAATAGATCCTTTATACTTAATGTGGCACATTCAGGGAAATTCTACCCGGAAAGGCTTATTTTTACTTCAAGAAGCTCTTGTTATAATATCAACATTTAGATTTGCCTAGGATAGATTACTTATATGGATCTTAGATTGAGATGAGGCTTAGAAGTCCAATTTGTACTTAATCCATAAAATTACATCTCTTTAATATGCAATGCAACCTGTTTGGAAAAATAGAGAATTCATTGAATCCAAAAAACATTTAGAACATTATCTCCTTACCCGTTTAAAAGTTAGACTCATTATACTGACAATGACCAAACACTCTCCTTCATCCTGCAGATTAACCACATCATTTAGACAATCACTTGCCAACGGTTCCTGTCCTGAATGCAGAACAAAACAACTTTCATTCAATCTTTCCTTCTCGCATGATTTGGTCTCCTTTTAGCTCTCGCAAATGATTAAATAAGCTTCAGTGTGCCATCAACTCACGAAGCATTATGTACTTTTGTTCATTCCTGAACAGACCATCGTTCCATGAATTGTACTAAGGCGCCTTTTTATTGAATTCTCTTCCAAATCATGTTATGTACTCTTCACTTCTTGCGTTCTGACTCTCTGATTCTGTCCTGTTTCTATACAGCTGTGTTTATGGTGTGTAGTACTATATAAGTATGTTGAATAATTAATTGCAGATGAATTCCCTTACTATTCTGGTCCTGCTCTGGACTGTTAAAATACATATTTTTCCTTTCATGGTGGAAGAAATGTTGGCAAATGAAGGGGGCCAAATAAGTTTGCTTTGTATTTGTTAGCATAGTTTTCTTCACCGGGAAAGGGAACATTTTATAATAGAAAGACTCTGGACCTACAGGGTTGTTGCCAGAACAATATGCAAACGTCTGTGCTTTGTGAAAATGTCTTGGAGCTACCCACTGGTGGTGTAGGGAAGTGTACCCATTGTGTGTAATTAAATACTGCATGTGAATTACTTGCTTTGTGTAAGTAATGGTGTGCATAATGGTGAAAACAAAACATTTCATCATAATTAGATGTACCACTATACATATCTTCACTTTAAAATAAAGTATAATGCTCTAATGCATCAAGCATTGTCCTCACTGTACGAATATCCCAATCATAAGAGGCTACCAGGAGTGATAACATCACTAAGAGAAATTTTAAACACATGTGGAATCTACAGTTTCTCTGTCGGTCTGAATATATCATAGGGTACCTTATCCCAAACAATTCCATCAATTACTAAAACTGATGAAATGTTCTCTGGGGACAGGTCCCTTTGCACTTTATGTGAGGAAGAGTGAGGCTTCAATACCGCGGTTACCTCTTCAACAGCAGAGAGTTCTGGGAGATAGTATCCATTCGGAAGCAAGAAAAATACTGTCACAAAACCAATCCAAAGGAAAAGCAATGAAATGGTATTCCAAATGTAAATCCAAGGAGAAACAAAGTATGTCTTTTTAAGCCAAATAAAAAATGCACAAGTTCCATGCAGTGGTGGGTCTGACGAATCCGAAGAAAAGTCAGCAATCTTTACAAAATAGCCTGAGGCAGTTTGTGCAAATGTAGGGCCCTCATTGAGCTGTGTAGAACTGGTAGTTAACGCCAATGGTGAGGTGTAATAAACAACGTTGTAGTTTGCTTGTGGTGTTGAATTCCATGAATTCACACACGGTGATTGTGTGGTGTTAGTAGATATGAGTAGAAGTAGCAAAACCTCAGTGTTAGATGTCCCCAGCTGGTGAGAAGAAACTTCAGTGTTGTTTAAACCTTGTAACAGGATTTCATGTATGGTAGTGAGAGGAGGCAGGTAATCACTCAGGAGCCCTCATGGCCTACTACTTAGAACAGGCCACATGGTGTGGTTTGAGGAGATCGATAGATACAAATCTCATGTGTTTACTACCAGCAAGGGGCGGTAAAAGTACAGTTCTGGTACCTTCAATAGCCAGGACCGGGCAGGCTCTCTGTAAGATTGACGGAATTATTTTTTGTCCACAATCATCTCCTGAACCAGATCACCAATCTTCATAATCGAGCCACAGGTTGCTGGTGGTGCCTGCGCTTCGACAGTGGCAGAACGTTTCTGTAGCTCGTTGCTTTGCTTATCTCGGAAATCATTCAGTTCCTGTAAGACAGCCAAACGTTCATTGATATCAAAAGGCGTTTCTGCTGCCACTGTTCTAGGACTGTCAAGGTCTGGAACATGCATCTTGACCTCAAATAGGACTTCATAGGGAATCCAACTTCCTAAGGATCTTCTTGGCAGATTGTTTAAGGCTCCCTGTACCCAATATAGATGGTGGAACCAACTGTGACCTGAACCTAATACTGTGGCAGTTAAAGATTGCTTTATGTTACAGTTTTACTTCTCCACTACTGCATTTCCCTTGGGATGGTAGGGCGAGGACTAGTGCACAGTCACACCAAATGTTCCCATGGTATCCTGGTAAGCCTTAGAGGCAAACACTGGGCCCTGGTCTGAATGGAATACGGCTACTGTATATGTGTCTATGAAGACTGGCAAATCTTTTATAACAGTTCGAGCATCAGCCAATCGCTGTGGTTATACCCATAGGAATTGAGAACAGGAATCCACTGCTTACATGATGTATTTAAAGGGGCCATCGGCATGTAGTGGCCCACTGTGGTCCAGATAAACACAAGTGAGCGGCTTGTTTAAAATTAAAAGAAGGTAGACGGGCTGTTGTGGAAACCCTAATTTGCTGACAAATGTCACATTTAAGGACATAGTCTTTAGTCTGTATGTATAGATCTGGCCACCAGCAGCGTTGCTGCAATAATGAAATTGTAGCCACCACCCCTGCGTATTCAGATGCTAGACCCTAGTTATGCTAGTATTAATTCTAACCTGTGGTGTGAATTAGAAATTACTCAATCCCCCACTCCAAGAAGATGAGCAAATGGAATATTTTGGCACTTAGGTGGTAGGAATATTTTGCTGGGAAACCTTCTGCTAAGGGTGTGCCATAACGTGACGTTGTGACAGCCTTTATTATGTCTCCATCTTTCCTCATGTTAGAATGAGTAACTACAGCTATGATAGTAGTTTGCACTGCTACTTTTGCGAGTTCATCAGCCAATGGATGCCCTATAACGTGTATTTCTACATGTAGGTGGCTCAGGGTGTGAATAAGATGAGCCTGTGGCAAACCCGCTTTCAGTTTTACCACCTATCACCAAAGCATTTTATGCTTGATAGTGTACTCCTTAGAATCTCTGAATCCATTTTGGCTCCAATAGTGTAAGTACTCATTGTAAGACTGGACACGATCACACACTATAGGTGTGGGGAATCAGGATCAGTATTCTCAAGTGCCAGAATTATAGCTTTCAGTTCAGCCAGTTGTGTTGTGCCATCACCTAGCGACTGAGTGAATGTTTTGAGAGGTTGGAATTCTCCATTCTTCATTTTACCATTTACCGCTGCACAAGTGGTGGAGTATTGGTGTTTTGTTCCAACTGCAGGCTGGGCAGAACCATCAGTATAAACTATAAATTCATACTGACATCGAGGCATTGTTTCACTGGGCAGAGGATATTCTTGTTCATATTGTATGTATACTTGTGTTTGTAATGTAGAGTCAAGTTCAGTAAAGTTCAATTTGTAGCTCATGTAAGCAAATCTTAAAATTGTGTAATCTACTCTGGCCAAGTGTGTTTCTAATTCAGCATCCATTAAGAATATGTTATTGACATAGGATAATGCTTCATTGTCAAAGGATTGTAACGGTTCTGTTACACAGGCTGAGAACAACCCAGGGCTATTCTTATACCCTTGTGGCAAGTGTCAAAACAGTTTTTGTGAGCCCAGGGCAGTAAAGGAAGTCAGATACCTGCTTTCAGATGCTATGTTTCGGTAGAAAAAGCCGTTTGAGATGTCTGATATGGTTTTACATTTTTCATACACTATATAGTTCATTGGTGCCGCGCCATGTGCATTTTGTACTGCAAATGTGCATGTAGCACTGTTCAATTGCCTGTAGTGCAAGACTAAGTGATGTAAATGATCTGGTTTCTTTACTGGACACAAAGGGTTGTTTATTGGTGAGGTGTAACTCTCTATTACACCCTGGTATTCAAATTATGTATTTCTCTAACCTGTTGTTTTGCTTCATGTTTAAAGGGGTATTGTCGTTGCACTTGTGGGCTGGACCTTCTGGGTATGATGTGGTAAGAGGATCCTTCATCTCAACCCACGTGGTTGCAGTATAACGCCGGGGCTTGTGCAAGGGCCCACTCCTGTTTAACTGATTCTGGATCAAGGTCAGAAAAGGCTGGTAATATTACGCTTCCTCCCTGTGGAACTTGTCTAACAAACTCAGGTGGCCAGTCATTTTCAGCCAATAGAATATCATAACCAAATGATAAGTTTTCCCAGAAGAGAACGTTAATAGTGCCAGGTATATCACCCTTCATTTAGAGTTGTAATTCATACAATTGACTTGGGACACTTAGCCTCGTCCAGTGTTTTCACCTGGACATAGTCTCTAGTTGCTACTGCTGCCGGACATTCTGGAAAATTCTGGTGACCTATTGTGACTTCTGATGCGCTGTCTAGCAGAGTCAGAGCCCAATCTCAATTCAGTAACAGAGCCTTCAATATGTGTGTCATTTTTAACTTTTATCCCAGCCACCTCCTTCTTTTTAAATTGAGCCTTTGGCTGCAGAAGGTTTTCTTCCTTTTTAGGTCTCGCAGACCTAGCGCTGGAGCGCGCATGCGCTCCTCCCTCTGCGAGGCTTATTGTCATCAGTATGCTTTCAGAAGGGGACTTGAAGCCCCGCCCATCTTTTTGATTCACTGGCGTCATCCTCCATGCTAAACGCTGGCTCACGATTGAAAAGGAGGCTTCTTAGTCCCTCCTGGTTACCGCACTGTCTCCTTTTAGGACGGCCCATCCCGACTGGATCTTTTACTTGTGGCCTGACACGGTCTCCTTCATAAGTGTGCAAGCACTCTTTTATTTTTATTTTCAGTGTGGTCCGCCGCAGCCGCGCTTGTTTATTTATTTTGCCACGCGGGGCAAAAGGGAGCGTTTCTCCTCACTAAAGCAGTGTGCTTTTATTTTCTGCGCACTCTTTTTCCTTGTTGTCCCTCTTCTGTCCCGGCCCCCCTTCCTCCTCTTATCCCCCGTACTGCCTCCCAGCCCCTCTGACTCACAGAGTTAATAGTCAGTTTTCTGAGACATTGCTGACCAGCGATGGAAACCGCGCAGGTCCCAGGGATTGGCCACACCAGTGTACAGAAATATTGACACAGTGTAATTGGCTCTTTGAGCCGAGAGAGCGGTGCACGCGCTCACTCTCCATGGTTATTCAAAGTGTGCAATAGAGACGGCGTGGAGATGCTCCTGGAATACGCAAGCAGGATTCAGTGAGAGGAATGTAGACTAGAAAGCAACAGAGCATCGTAACCCCCTGCTTCCCCCACACACACTCATTGGAAGATCCTCCTGACGTCACAGCGTGTCACTAGCTGACACTAGGAATGGCAATGAAATTGTCAGCCGTGATCTTTTACTTGTGGCCTGACACGGTCTCCTGCATAAGTGTGCAAGCCCTCTTTTAGTTTTATTTTCACCGTGGTCCGCCGCGGCCGTGCTTGTTTATTTATTTATTTATTTTGCCACGCGGGGCAAAAGGGAGCGTTTTTCCTCACTAAAGCAGTGTGCTTTTATTTTCTGCGCACTCTTTTTCCTTGTTGTCTCTCTTCTGTCCCAGCCCCCCTTCCTCCTCTTATCCCCCGTACTGCCTCCCAACCCCTCTGACTCACAGAGTTAATAGTCAGTTTTCTGAGACATTGCTGACCAGCGATGGAAACCGCGCAGGTCCCAGGGAATGGCCACACCAGTGTACAGAGATATTGACACAGTGTAATTGGCTCTTTGAGCCGAGAGAGCAGTGCACGCGCTCGCTCTCCATGGTTACTCAAAGTGTGCAATAGACACGGCGTGGAGATGCTCCCGGAATACGCAAGCAGGAATCAGTGAGAGGAATGTAGACTAGAAAGCAACAGAGCATCGTAACCCCCGCTTCCCCCACACACACTCATTGGAAAATCCTCCTGACGTCATAGCGTGTCACTATCTGACACTAGGAATGGCAATGAAATGTCAGCCGTGATCAACCATGAGGAGCGAAGAGGGACCGGAAAAAGGGAGGTGAGGGAGAGTCAAGGACATGCAGTGTGAGGGCAGGAAAAGAGGGTGAGAGAGAGTAAAGTAAGGAAAAGAAGGTTCCACAAACAGGGAGGCGGCGAGAGCCATAAAAGGAGGGCGATGGAGTCGGGAAAGAGAGGAGGGAGGAGTACTGTGGGAGAGAGAGTGCCGGGAAAAAGAGTGAGAGGAGGTGAGTGTAGCATGGCAAGAGATACAAAACAGAAAAGAAGGGAGAGTGATAGAGGAAGAGAGGGAGGACGACTGGAAAGGGAGAGAAGTCGTGGAGGGAAAGACCGGAAGGGGATAGGAGGTGAAAGGAGGAGCGCTGAGATAATGATGAAAGAGAGATGGGTGAGAGGAGGAGAAGGTCCGGAAATGGAGAGGGGACGGGGTCATAGTAAACAAGCATTTGCAATGCAATAGGTCTCGCATTTGCAACAGTTTGAGCTCTTGGCATTGTAAATGACAATGCCTTTTATTTATGTGTTGGTTTTTAAAACATAAATAAAAGGCATTATCATTTACAATGCCAATAACTTAAACTCTCGCAAATGCGAGACCTATTGCATTGCAAATGCTTGTTTATTTTGAAGTAAGAAAAGCCTTCTTCGGTTTCACATACTCCTTCAACCTGAACTCTGATCGTCCTCCTCCCTCCGAGCTTTTTTCAGATAAATCCTGAAAGGAACGAGAGGGACTTGTATCAGTATCCTGATACCTATCAGGCTGTTTCATTGTTTCATGTATACACAAATTATAGTGCTTCTCAGAGGATTCCGGTTGAGGAAATCCACCCAGTGGTTTAGTCTTTTCTTTCTTTTTCTTATTATACCAGCATTTTTAGAAGACTCTGGTGCCTGTTTCCAGTTATCCTTTTCAGAATTACCCTTAAGTTGTGATTTGTTAGGTCTGGCTCCCAAATTATCTCGACCTATTGATGTATAGGTTTCAGCAACCATTTATTGGTAGGTCTCACTTTTGACCCACTGGTGGAACTTGATTGAGATGTTGGTGTACTGCTAAGGCTGCTGCTTTTCCTTTAATGTTACTTAAAATAAATGAGGAGACTGCAGCATAATTGCCAATGAGTTTCATCCCCAAATCCAGGGCAGGGGCTGCCCTGTATTCATTTTGAATCTGTTTTAGCACCTCTGTCAAAACAGTGATGGATGGTGTACCATGTGTTATTGTATAAACTGTGTCAAAAACTGTGCACCAAGTGGCGCAGTCTTCCACGTGGGGAACCATCTCTAATGGCAGGCACATTCTGAGAATTCTATGTTGATCCCGAGGTCTCATATGGGGAAATACTGCTTCAAGCTGATTTGTTTTTTTGTGCAATCCACAATGGAATCTCATCTTGTCTGATGGTCATCTTACCCATAATTTCCCTAATAGTCACTGGACTAATGACTAATTCCAGGCATTGACAATTGTGGTTGTGCAGCTTGCGCAACCCTTCCTAGGGTTGCTGTTATGGTTCGCATAACAAATTGTATTAGTCATCTGTATAGTGTAACTGTAACCTGTGTATAGTGTAAAAAGTTCTGCTGCTATGAGAACTCCTATTTGCAGATATGGTGTATAGCCGGCTCTGACTGGCCATGTTGCCCCTTCATAACTGAGGGGACCCAGTCCGACATTTTCTAATGTATGCGGTAGGGCGCCTTTCAACCAATTCATGTGTTCCTGATATGTCAATGGAATTTCTAAATCCTCATTTGCTCTATAGTTGTTTGGTACTGGTGCTTCAGTGATTGTGTGAAAACTTCCTATGCTGGCATTTACAACCGGGAATGTGACCCATGCATAGAATACCTCTGTTCTATACACTTTGTGTACCTCTACCATGAAGGTAACATCCCCCTCCCCAGTAATAGGGAGCCCTTGTTGTACTAACATCTGTGATAGTGCTTGTCTGAAATTTAGTGGAAAAACACTTGTGCTGGATTAGCCATTGGAATATGTGGTATTCAGAGAAGTTAACTTTTGTGGGGTGATCCTTTTAAAGATTTAAGCTTGAAAAACCTACAGCCAGAAATAGAGGTTCCTTATTTTGCTGAGGAGGAATTATCCCTAACACCATGGACTTCCCAGTAAAACTGGTGAGAAGGGTCTTTGGGCACACAAAAGAAAAAACTACTCAGGAGACCCATTAAATAATTACCTGAGCTAGAACGTTGGTGGTGCCATGTCGTATGGTTCCTACTATTTCAGTAAGACTGTGCATTTGGGCAACATAAACATCAAAACTATGCAGGGCTGAGTCCGTGCACACCATCATGATATGTTGACCTTAGTCATGGCTAGCTCACAGTGCACCATCTGGAACTCTAACCTTACAAGGAACCGTATAGCATGTGCAACCTCAGAACATGACAAACTAATTCATCCAGGAAATCCTGAAAACAGATCTAACCCTTTAGTTAGTAACTCAAGCATGCCCTAAGGGAGACACAAGAAACACTCAAATTGGCATTTTAAACATTTATTGAAGCAATAGGATTCTTGTGCGCTGCAATGATTAATAGAAGGAAACAAAACAGAGTAATCAGCATTGCAAGAATGTTAAAGAAAATGAACAGTTTAACCATTGTGCTGTTACATTGATTATAGGAATACATACAAGTGTATCTATGCTCCTACCTAGCGCTTCCTATCCTAATATGCCTAGGGTGTGCAGATCTGCCAGGATACCCTAGAGGGGTCTTACTCCCCATTTACCTGATGGTATGTGTCATCTGGTTGCCAGCTCTGGAGTAGATCCGGCCTCTGTCCCTCTCAGGATGGGAACCGGATTCAGCTGGGCTAGAATACTGGCATGGGGTGACTTTGATAGTCCCATCGAAATGCTCCTCTGCCTCAACAAAAGCTGGGTCAGGTTTTTATAATAAACTTCCCCCATTCTCTCTATGCCAGCGTTTTAGTCTGGCTGTTATTGTTTATTTTACCATTGCAGAGCTGACGCCGAACGGACAACAGCAAACGACAACATTTTGCGCGGTGAACTTAGTCGTTGTTCATAATGTTCAAGGGCCTGATAACATGCGTATGAAGAAGTGCAAGTGTAAGAAAATGTATCTCTGAGATCATTATCCCATACGGGTGCGCAAGCAAATGTGTGTCAAAAGCCGTTGTTTAAAAAAGAATGTCAACTTTAAACGAAAACATGTAAAATGGAGATGTTCTGTGCCCGGGGCCTATTTAACCTCACAATAGTTGTGTCGATGTTGGAGACAAAACCCAAATGTATGTATTGACTGGTTTATCAAAAATATAGTAAATCTGTACCCACAGAAGTACTCCTTGAATGGGTGCAAGTTTACTACTTTTTTGAATTTACAACCATTGGCAGTTGTAGATTTGGAAAGCTGAGCCAGTCTTATGTTTCCAGGCATTCCACTGGCAATCAAACACCCAAAAGGTAATAGGATGAATGATTGTAAATAGTCTAACCAGTGACAATCACTTGGAAACCATTCCCATCATCACCGTCATCAAAGCCAAGAGCACGGCTTCTGAACAACACAACGTACCGCCTCAACGACATCCCAGCTCCAGGTGTTCCAACAGTACCATCGACACTGACTTCGTCTCTGATGCCGCTGCCTGCACCGTGGATGAGGACACCACTTGTCAAGAGCATGACGCATCACCTCGTATCAAATCGCAGCCCCGAGTCTGCCGACAACAGCACTTCAGCACCAATTCCACGCCGCTGCCTGCACCAAAGCCATGGTCACGGCTTATGAACAACATGACTCTTTGACCGCGACAACATCGCAGACCCTGCCCCGCTGATGCCAGTGCACCTGACGTCGACATCGCTGAGATCATCCTGCTACGTGGGTGATGCCAAGGCCTGAACGACTTCTAACTGACTTTCGGTACCACCGACCGCCGACGCCAGCAACGCCTAATCTTTGGATTTCATCACAAGGTCCCCGAGGCCTCTTCACTTCCAAAGGTGCTGTTTTATGGGTCTTCCTGATGCCGCACCACTGAACTGTTGGATTTGTGTTGCTCACAATGTCGTGATACCCCCGGTTGGAACTACCGAATTCCAGGAATTGTATTTTTTGTTTATTCTTGCAAAATTCATATCTTTGCTTCTGTATGTTGGATTTTTGTTGTTTTGGTCTTGTTTTATTCAAGTAAATATTTGCTATTGTTCTAAACTGGTTTGGAATCAGTTTGTAGTGTTTTTACTGTGTGTGTGTTAGAAATGGGGGTCTCTACTTGGCAGAGGTAGGTACCTTTGTCCAAATAGGGACCCTTGCTTCTAGTCAGGGATAGGGGGATACACACTCTAGATAACCCCTGCTCCCCCCTTGGTAGCTTGGCACGAGCAGACAGGCTTATCCCAAAGGCAATGTGTAAAGTATTTGTACCAACACTCACAGTAACACACTGATAACACCACAAATGGACACCACACCAGTTTAGAAAAATAAAGTATCTTTATCTAAACTTAACAAAAATCCTACATACAAGTATTAAGAAAAATGACTTTCAAAAGGTTTTAGCAACTGAGTCCATAGAAAACTATGGATGCGTGATTTCTTGAAAAGTACCTGTCGTTGTGACAAAATTCACCAAGCCAAACAGCCGCAGCGATGGGAGTCATCGAAAAACAAAGAGATGCGTCGATTCCTGAGACCTTCGTGGATGCGATGCGACAGTTCCGCTGGACACAGGGGAGCTGTGCGCTGGGTCCGGTCTGTAGGGAAAAGCGATGCGTCGATTCTGAGACGACTCTGATCCGCAGGTGATGCGTCGGAGAAAACTTGCCGCACAGGGACGATGCGTGGAAATCCGGGATGCGTCGGTGAACGATGCGGCGGCGCTGCATCGGTTTCTTCAGCCGGGATCCCTCGATGCGTCGACTCTTGCAGCGGTGACAGGCGCTGTGTCGGTTTCAGCAGCGGTGCAGCTGTGCGGGGAGATTCTTCTCACACCACGGCGTTGCGTCAGAAAAACTGTCGCAAGAAGAGCGATGCGTCGATTTTTCTTATTGTTGCGTTGGTTTCCAGCTCCCAGCAGCAGAAACAACCTCCAGAGGCCCCACACAGTCACAGGCACTCCTGGCAGGTCAGAACTCCCAGCAAGGAAGTTCAGGGGAGCTGGGGGTGAAGTCTTTGTGTTCCTGAGACTTCAAAACAGGAGGCAAGCTCTACTCAAGCCCTTGGAGACTTACCTCAAGCATGGGACACAACGCACAGCAAATTCCTTCTCCTTTCCTTGGCAGAAACAGCAACTGCAGGCCAACCCCAGACACACAGCAAGGGCAGTACTTCGCCTCAGTTTCTCCAGCTCTTCTCCCTGGCAAATGTTCCTCTTGATTCCAGAAATAGTCTAAAGTTTAGGGGTTTTAGTTCTAATAATTATACCCCAAAATGTCTTTGTTCTCTTTGTGCAGAGAAGCCCTGTGCCCATTCAAAACCAGTTCTGTCCTCTCTGGTGCAGCTCCCTGGCAGGAGGTGGAGACAGCATTGTGGAAAGCAGACAAGGCACATTCAGGTGAAAGGAAATCTCTTCCCCCTACTCTAAATGCAGCCCATGTCTATTCAGCCCAGCCCTGACTCATCAGGCTCTCTGGAGCCACTGCTCCTCCCCAGCCCCAGCCCCTGACACTCCAAACCCAGACAGTCAATCCACATCCTATCAGAGGCACACTGGATGGCTAAACAAGAAAATACCTACTTTCTAAAAGTGGTATTTTCAAACACAGAATGTAAAAATCACCCTCACTAAAAGAAGCGTTTTAACATTCTGAGTTCAGGCATGCTAAACCTTATTTTCCTACCTTGTTCCCAGGGGCAGTTATGTTTATAAGATGTTATAAACAAACTCCTCATTCTGTCCTATAGGAGCAGGTAGCCTTGCAATAGTGAAAAACGAAATTGGCAGTAATTCACTATTAGGACATGCCATACACATCAGCGCATGTCCTACCTTTCACATACACTGCACCCTGCCCACAGGGGTACCTTGGGCCTACCTTAGGGCCAGTGGCGGCCACTCCATTAGGGCGTTGGAGCGCCGCCCCACTGCTTTTTCGCAGTGTGAGAAGCAGAAAATAAAATGGTATTTTAAATACCATTTTATTTTCTGCTTCTCGCGTTGCGAGAAAGCAGAAGGTAGGGGTATGCCTGGTTGGGGGCGGGCAGGAGGGTATGCCTGGTTGGGGGCGGGCGGGTCAGGGAGGAGTGGCTTGCACCACTCTGAGTGCCCTGACTGTTTGGTCGGCCGACCAAAGCAGTCATGCGCACTCTACATTTTCTCTATGTACATAGAGAAAATGGCCTCCCTACAGGCGCCCGGCTGGGCGCCGTCCGGGACTCCGCACCAATCACAAACCTGCCATTGCAGCGTTGTGATTGGCTTACAGGAGGGGAGGGAGCATGCCTGTTCCTGTCCAGGAGCAGAGGCGGCGCGGGACCCGGTCACCACCGGTCAGGTAAGTTTTATTTATGTTTTGTTTTTTGTTTTACCCCCCCCGTGTATTGCGAGCCGCGACTGCTTCTAGGGCCGACACCACTTCAAAGCGCGGGCCATTTCCTTCCAACCCCGGCTATTAACTTTATTTTGGCCGGAATGTTATCTCGGCTATTTATCGGCTTCTCAGCTGCTGCGGAGCTGCCTGTTCCCAGAACACCAAGTTTGCAGGCGACGTGAAGTCAGCCCGAGGTCGTTGCTTGTAAATTTGTGTCTTTCAGAAACGCCACTCGACTCTCCAGTTGCTGCGCACGGGCAAGAGTTGTGTTTTGGGTGCAAACCTTTTGCCACATTCTCACCCGTTTGCCCCGCATCCCTCGGATTCGTCAGTGCGAGTATCGCGGATGTTTTTTTTATTTGAACCGATTATCAAAGTTACAGTTTTGATAGTATGACTTTCCAAAGGTTTCCACTGCAGACCAGTTTTTATAGACGTGTGCGGTCTGTAGGCTAGTGCTTAATTTGGGCCGGTGTTTGCAGGTGGTGGCACTGGAACTAATTTTTCGGGACTGGAATTTATTTTTCATCATCTGACTTTGTTCCAGAGCAAGAGAGAGAATGGCAGAAAGGGTTTAAGAAGGAGGAGAAAGATTGGAAAACACCGACATATAGCAAACAAAATGGAGCAAGCAGGAATGAAAAGAGGCAAGAGGCGGGGAGGGGGAAGAAGCATGAGGTGGAACCAAGAACCAATCTCTCCTAATGTCTGATATTGTCAGAGGTTAAGCGGCGTATCTTGGTGGCAGTGCAGTTGTGAACATGGAGATGCCCACCCTGGTGGCATAGGTGTGCTGTTTTGGGCATGTTTGTGATGGTCTGTCTAATGTGTGCTGTTTGGTGGTGTGCATATGCAACTCCGATTCTAATTGGCACGCATGTGTTCTTAACATGTTACCCAAATATATGGCAAATCTATGCAGTGCTGGATGAGTGCACAGTGTTCTGTTTATCATGTTGTGCATTTCATTATTCAAAATATATTTCCCCATATGATGTCATATATGAAATCATCAGCGATTTCTCTAGTGATAAGTAACACAAGGTAACATCGAAAAAGTTGGAGAAAGTTCTGAAATCAGGAGTGAACTGTAGACACAGACGCCTCGTGGCCGTGCATCCTTTACTATATATGTATACACACACACACACACCCACACACACCACTCACTCCTCAGTTTAAATGATTTATGAATTGGATGGTCGACTTAAACTAATTTTCAAAATGCAAATACAAAGAATTGTTTTATCTCTGCACTATAAATTAAGTTAATTATCTGATATCTGTTTTACCACGACATTCTCTCTGTGTGATGCCTGTTTTGTTTGTACATTTCACTGCACAGTCAATGAATATATTTATTGTATAGTTAAAATCATTACAAGTGTATCAGTGTGTTCAAAAGTTAATATGGGCAAATGATAACATCAGCATACGCAAAGATTGTCCTCTATAGCTCATAAATATTGGCAACTTTTTTTTAAATGATAAATAATTCAATCGTATTGCTTTATTAACCTTCCTACTTCCTCAAATTTGCTTAAAAATGCGCCATTTATCCACTCTTTTTTCAAAATTTTCTCGGGGGGATACCCCCGGAACCCCGCATAGGTTGTTCGGGCTCGCTCGCTACGCTCGCTCACCGCAGTGCAGTACGGCAATAATTTTACACCTCACCACTATCAAATGTCACCAGCCGCCACTGCTTTGGGCTGACTGACATGTAAGAAAAGGGAAGGTTAGGGCCTGACAATTGGTTGCACTTGCCTAGTCGACATGGCAGTTAACAACTGTGCACAGACACTGCAGTGGCAGGTCTGAGTTACCGTTTCAGGACTACTCATGTGGGTGGCACAATCAGCGCTGCAGGCCCACTAGTAGTATTTAACTTACTAGCCCCGGCACACTCAGTGCACTTTACTAGAGACTGACCAGTAAATCAAATATGCCAATCAGGGAGAACCAATCATAATAACAATTTACACTGGGAGCACTTGCACATTGACACTGATCAGCAGTGGCAAAGTGCCCAAAGCATCTAAGCCAGCAAAAAAGAAATCCAGCACAGCATCAAAAAAACAGGAGATAGAGGCAAAAAGTCAGGGGAAACCACTCCAAAGATGCCAAGTCTTTCAGTGTGTATTTACAAATGCTTTACACATTGCCTCTGAGATAAGCCTGGCTGCTCATGCCAAGCTACCAAAGGGGTGAGCAGAGGTTATCTTAGTTGTGTAATCTACTTCCCCTGACTAGAGTGAGGGTCCCTACCTGGACAGGGTGTATACCGATTGCCAAATAGAGACCCCAATTCTAACAGATACAATCTTTTCAAAACTCTATCTACCTATGCTGTCTTTGTCTACAAGGTATTCCATTGTGTTCCTCTGTCATTACATTAAGCCATGTCAAGTGCTTAATGTGCATTGTGGTAATGGGGGAGCCCACTTGCAATACGTGATATATTGGGGTGCTTTGCAAATCAGCTTTTTGCTTATGTATGCATCCCAAGGGATAACGTTGTTGTTGGACAAAGCCAGAGCTGTAACACAAGGGTAATGTGTAACAGTCACTCATCATGATAGCCATAACGACCCAGGCAAAATAAGTAGCCAAGGCAAATTTGAGCAACACTGCTGTTACAATGGGCATCAATTATTCAGGTATGGAACACCTTATCAAGCTGTTTTGTACCTTGAATGGTACATTAATACCAACATCCCTGGGTATTCCAGTAGCACTCTGGAATATTCAAGCAACTCATGTGGAAATCCTCTGGCATAAGATAGCAGCACCCTTACAAATCACCCTGCCTTTCAGAAAATGACACCAGATTTGCTATTATTACAGTTTAACATCATTAATCATTTTCTGATATAACTACTTTGATGGCTAATTACTGGAAAACAACTGAAAATGGAACCTTATAAGTATTTAGCCATGCAGCACATTATCCTGGGGGCTACAACATATACTGTTACTTAACGTGCCATTGATGAATGGCCGCACACACACCCAATGATGGTCTTCCGTGCTATGTAATGAAAATATGATAAAGTCTCTTCAAAATTCAAATAAATGTATTTCTTTAACAAAGAAGCTTTGACACTAATAGACACATTAACGCACTCCCTTGAGTAGTACTTATTCAAAGTGTTTTTGTTTGTACAACTGGTAGTCTGAACTTTTATATCTGGAAGTGCTTTTATATGCGATAATGAAGAAAATAAGATTTTTAGTAAAATAGGATATAACAAAGGTACGTTAAATCATGACACTTAAATTCCCAGAACCCTAAAGCATTAACAACTATACAAACCTGAGACCTCTGGCAACCTCCTATAAAATCGATGGTGCTAATCTTGGCTTCACCACATGTCCCTTTTATTTGATCTTGGGCATTCACTCCACCCCTCCAAGTCGCATATGAAATATTTGTCAAAAACTGGACAGACATGCTTAGAAATAAGGCAAAGGTTCGTAAGAAGGGCTTTATAAGTATCTGGACATTTACACAAAGGGGCAGATTTACAAGCCCCTTGCGCCACTTTTGCGTCATTTTTCCCATGTTAAAAATGACGCAAAAGTGGCGCAAAGGGCTTGTAAATAAGCCCCAAAAGATTTAGGACCCAATTAGGGACTGTGGCTGGTAAAAATGGAAGTAAGTACTAAGTCAGTAAAGACATTACTGGTAGCCCATTTCATCATATTTAGACTTTGCCACTGTAGATTGGTGTCACTGGTGGAAACATTGTTGCCACTAGTAATTCAGCCAGATTTCTTTCCAGTAAAAATATGTCAAAGATAACTCTGTTAATTGCCAGGTGAAGTGTATACATCCTGGAATTATTATGACAGCATCTGTTAATACCCGAGATGTTTTTATAACTGTGCAGAGCAAGTTTGTACCCAGCCACCAGCCATAACCTCCATTCTGGACGGATACTGACAAGTGTATGATCTGGACCTTCATCATTTTAGGCTAGACATGTCTTAATAAAGCCTGTGTAATGGACTTCAATCTTTTTTCTCTCTGGCTTGTGCCATTTGATGACCAGTGGTGGTGGTCGGAGTAGCGGCTTGAAATAGAAGAGCAAGTGCAGAGTGGCATACATAGAGCCTGGGACTCTAGTCAAAGTCAAGCCAAGGAGATGCATCATTTACAATAAGTCTGAAAGGAACAATAAAATGTTTGACTCGGGCCATTAACGTTTGCTTTTCCAAAGCTTGACAACGAAAATGCATTCTTATAGTAAGTATATGACGTCAGGCACTTTAATTTTTATGTCCGTCATATTGAATATAACGAAACACATTTCATATTCTAAGCAGTGGCGACTGGTGACATTTGAAAGTGGTGAGCGCAAAAGTTGCGGGTGAGTGCACTGTCGCAAGTCAGCGTAGCGAGCGAGCCAGACCGGTATAAGGGGGGGTTCCGGTGGTTCTCCCCCTGAGAAAAGTTTGAAAAAAGAGTGGGCAAATGGTGCATTTTCAAGCAAATTTGAGAAAGCTATGGTGAAAGTGTAGTTATCACATCAATAAAGAGATTTTATATGATAATGACTTCGATAGCTGCTTTTTCAGTATAACCTCAAAACTTCATAACAGACTTTGAGATAACAGTGCTGAGTACCTCACAGATTTCTTAATTTATTGATATACCGTTAGAAATTAAATCTACTGAGGAAATACAAGCTATTGTGGTTTGTCGGTGCTTGTGAAAATCGTTTTAGGCAAAAAGGGATTCCTTTGAAGAGGTAGGATCCCTATTTTTATTGTTGGTAAATCAATGGTAGGCATTGGCGGAAGTGTCACTATTAAAGTGAGAGGATTTTGTAATGTGATGAAGTGTGCAACACATTTTCTGTGTTAGGAGTGTGAAGACTAAGGCTGTAGGATGTAAACACATTTCTGATTCATGAAATGTAAATACCTGCAAACAAACTAAACAAATGTTTGAAAATTAGAATATCAGCAGTTATACAGACAACAATATATTCTGTCACTCTGTGCTACACTAACTCAGTCACTGGGCTGTTCACAAGATCATCAAGGGGAAGTGGAGCCTCCTGGGGTTCCTTGCAGCCTGAGGCAATGATGCCATCCAGGGCTGGACTGAGAACTGAAATACCAAAGCAGCTCTGGCAAATGTTGTCAGACCAGCCCCTATAGAGTGCATAGCGAGCTAGTATGACCACTGCAAAGCGGCATGGGGGTGTTCTCCCCACCACCCCAAGGAAATGTGAACAAAAATGGCAAAAACACTGCATTCTACAACACATTTTTCATTATATTCAATTGTATTTGTGTTTCAATTGTATTTGTTTTTGAAGCGTAGTAAAAAAATGACCTTACAGAGCACCAGGATACGGCAATCTTTATTGGGGTTCTTCAATGATTCCCTCACCATCACCCTTCAACAGGGCCTCTCACCTCTCCATGGCCTCTCTCTCACATGTATTTCATTTTTTTTAAAGCGCCTCTCTTACCAGCATGGGTGTTGGAACACTTTGCACCACACACACACACACAAAGACAATGAATCATCTGTGTAAATCTGTGTAAATACAAATTGTTACATAAGACAAAGGGGACTACAAGGTTAGGATTCACGTCTTCCATACTGGTAGGTATTTTGTAAGAGTGCTTGGTCTGGGGAAGCACAAACTCAGGATTCAGAACGTAACACAGTGACTAGGGTTGACTTTACTAATAAGAATTTATTTCTACCAAAAAAAAACCTTTTTAGCAGAATCAGGATAATGAAAGACTGGGAAAAAATAACTTTCTAACCTAGATTATGATTGTAAGTTATGAACTGCAAAATAACAAAAGGATCACTGTCACAAAAGCGGTAACCCACTGAGTTATGCACATAAAATACTGTTCTGTGATCTGCATAGTACTGTAGAGCATGATCTTTGCATCAGGCTTATTAACCCTCTACTCTACCTTAGATGAGTCAAAACTGCCACTAGGCAATACTTAAATTTCTCTCCAGCAGGTACATTAATCACCAGAGTTATCTGGCACTTTTCTTGTTATGTTGCCTGAAAGCTGAGGAACGCCCAATGCCCAGTAAGACCAGTCCGGCCTTGGTGCCATCCCCTCGAATCTGTTACCAGGCCCTATGTTTTTGTTTATGGCCTGACAAATGGCTTGGATTTTATTGCTTTCATGGAAAGCCCTGCTTTCATCAAACCATGTTATGTATGCTGCAAGCCATTTATCAGGCCATAAACAAACACAGCAGACAGCACCCAGGGTGGGCTGGGATGTAAATTATGCTGCACTGGAGGACGAAATCCTTGCCTTGATGCGCAGGCATGACACGGTCACAGCCGAGACCATTGTGAAATGTACATACACAGAAGGTGTCAAGCCAGCGAGGCTCTTAGTAAACAACATGCCCTTTCCTTTGGAAAAGGTTTGATGTGCATTGTGCAGCGGCCTGGATTTCATTTGAATGAAGGCCCAGGTGAGGCATGGAGCCCCCAGCAGCCGGGCAGCGGAGAGCAGAATACGCCAACGCCAACGGTGAATCTTTAAACCATTCTACACAACGTGAGAAAATGAAAAACGTGCGTTGTCCCTGCATGGAAACAATTAACTCGTGCATTTTTGTAGTATTCATATTAGCCTTTAATCACAAGATGATAAGAGGACGCTTGGACTCCAAAGAGGTCCCCGAGTTTCAAAGTCGCAAGCAGTGACCCTAAGGCCACATCCTCTGTTTATTTTTTTTGTAAAAGGTGGCCTCACCTCAAGGCCTCCATCAAAGCCTGAAAGGCACTTGGGCCGAGGTGAGGACAGCTTTGCCTCTTTACTTATAGACCCACTTCTCAGAAATCACAGCAGGTTACTTTTTACATTTCAATGCTACCTTCCTGAGCTTTTCAAGCAAAAGCTCTGCATAATTGTGTAAGAAGCTTTTATTAGATGGCACACAATTGTAAGCAGCAGTCTAGTCCCTGGCAGTGTGTCCATGCATTGTAGCCACAGACCGCCCGTCTCCCCTCCCACCACATGTTGCCTTCAGGTGTTACAGATGGTCTCTCCCCGTCCTTCGAGGTGGAGACAAAGACGGAAGGATTATCCCGGAGGGAGGGAGGGTGGGGGGACAGGACCTGCTCTAAGACAATCAAACACCAGCCCATCTCTGCACATCTCTGTCGGCCTCAGAGGGAGGCTGGGTCGGAAACATAAAGGAAGAAGTCAGCGACGACAAAAACATGAGGGCTGAACGGACAAGTAATGGGGAAGGAGTAAGAGGGATGTAGACTGGTAGAGGGTCTGAAAGGGCAACCACTGGGGATGAGAGGGAGCATGAGCTGCTAAAGAGGCCACCCACTGGGGAGGGAAGGGGTGAGAGGGAGGACGAGGGCCTGGGGAAGCAACCACTGGGGAGGGAAGGGGTGAGACGGAGGACGAGGGCCTGGGGAAGCAACCACTGGGGAGGGAAGGGGTGAGACGGAGGACGAGGGCCTGGGGAAGCAACCACTGGGGAGGGAAGGGGTGAGAGGGAGGACGAGGGCCTGGGGAAGCAACCACTGGGGAGGGAAGGGGTGAGACGGAGGACGAGGGCCTGGGGAAGCAACCACTGGGGAGGGAAGGGGTGAGAGGGAGGGCGAGGGCCTGGGGAAGCAACCACTGGGGAGGGAAGGGGTGAGAGGGAGGACGAGTGGCTGCAGGTTCGAGGGATAGAGACTACGACTACAGTTGTACACACAGGGAGGGAGGAAGGCCCAGTTGAGCTGTCTGCCAGTGCGCCCTCAGTAACAGTGAGCACGATGTTCACAGTGGGACACGGACACCTCCAAGTTCCCACCTGCAGCCAGTGGCACGGGCCGGATTCACCCTGGGAAGCGCAGCCAGTGCACTAGTGCAAATATAATCGTCATAGCAGAGCTACGACTACATCAATTTTTTTAACAAAATCGTACTCACTGTTTTTTTCAACAGTTTAATTGCCACTGCGAGGCCCAATCAGTCCTCCTGGCCAGGCCTGGCTTGCATCAGGCTGCAGGCAGGCTCAGAGTCAGAGGATAAGGTGGTGAGGTGTGGTATCTCATCGACGTCTCGTCTCTCTCTGCGCGCTCTCTAATGCAAATGCTGTCACTGGCAGGCGCACAGAGGGAGGGAGGGAGAGAGAGAGGCTGAGCAGCAAGGTCAGTGCATTGCTTCACTATAAAGCCATACAGTGATTGGTCATTAATGCTCCGTGCCACAAACTGAGCCTCCCCCACCCTCGCGCTGCCCTTGTGCTCTGCATAGGCCTGACTTAGACCAATCGAGAGTGACGCTGCTCTCTTACTGTCAACACAGCATGAGAGCAGTGCTTGGATTGGCCGGGTCAGGCCATATCACCGCTCACTTGAAGACTGTGGGACTGTGGCTTTGATTCCCCCCAGGCTCCTCAACTATTGAGGTGAGACTCCTTGCAAGTGCGCATGTCTGGTTTGCCAGAGAAAGGCACCAGTCCAACCTTACATGCGCACTTTGTTGTGGACAGGTTGCTGCGATGTCGTTAGCCTAGCTCCCCTTCTCAATTACATTCCAAATCCCCACCCCCTCAACCTCTGAGGCCTGCTGCATCACTGAGGCTGGCCCGCAGCTACAAGCTGACTGTCTTGGGCTAAAATTGGTTTTGATATCATTCCACAAGCACCTACTTCCATTATGGCAAAGGGGGCAAAAATATCAGGGGGGCGACGCCCCCACGCCCTAACAAAGGAGCCGCCCCTGATTCTAAGGTATGTGAGGTCATGCACATTCATGTATATGTCTATCACATTAAATACAACAAAATGGAATGAAAGAATTTTAAAGAATGGGAGATCCTGAACATTAATTAATGTGTGTCATATATATACTTTAAAAACAATGACCCTGTGTGAGGGACCCGACCACTACAGTTACTACAAAGAACATTTGAGCATAGACTGTTCTACCGTGTTTTATCTCGTGGTTCATCTGTAGGCACTAGCCCCAAGGGCTGTATCCCTGCACTGTAAGCATGCACTCTGCAGCGCTCTAAAGCAACCTCATTGTGGAATGTGGCGCTAAAAAAGAACCCCAAATATTAATGGTTGAGACTGACCTAACTGTGACATGTGAAGCTATATAAAAACATGTATACATGCGCAGTATATGCACCAGCAGGAATCGCGATATTGGACTTATTTCACTTATTTGTGTGAAGAAAGAGCTCACTGACGCGCCATCGCTGAAATAAATGGGATATTACATGGTGCACTGGCGCATATACTGTGTAGGTTATCAACCCACCTGCTTGTGCATGTCTTTTAATAATTCCCGCACAATCCATTAAAACACAAGCACGTTCCTGTTTTGAAGTTGCTTAATTGTTCAAACAAGTCAGTAGAGGTGCACAGACAGCTCGAAGAAGGACATACCAATGGACTCGATTTAGAAATGTATTAACTGCAGGTGCATCGAAGGGTCACTTTAAGAACCCCATCCCCAGTGCTTGAAATGGAAAAATAGAAGTGCAGGTATTCTGTACCAGAGTACCTGCTTGTTTCTGAGAAGTGCTGGTACTCTCCAATTAAAAGTATTACGTCTCTCTTGAGAAGTGCCGGTACTCTCCCTCTCAAAATAAAAAAGTGCCGGTACTCCGTACCGGGCAGTACCGGTACTCCGTACCGGGCAGTACCGGTCCATTCAAAGCACTGCCCATCCCCACCCTAAACTTCCAGGCACAATTCACAGCATAGGAATTTAACAAAGAAACAGCCCCTGTGCAGTAGTGTGCACAGTTCATTGCTGGAGGTATGTTGGCCAAAAGATCGCTATATATGTTTTACTGTAAAGAAACACTACGTTTAGATATATATGGATTACTGTGCTCTTGCTCTCTCCAAAAACGAACTGTTTGTGTAAAAAATAAAAAGATATAAATGCAAATTGATGTACAGTGCTCTAATGCTCTTGAGCCTGGTGCATGCTGTGAAAAATCTTAAAAATACTGCAAAAAAAGAAAAACGTAATCACGCGTCGCAGACGTTCTTTGTAACCTAAGCGCACCTTCAGCTGGCGAGGGTGAATCCTGTGAGATGACACAGAGGGAGGGCTGGAATAGGAGGGGGGGATCTCTGAAATGCTATCCCCTCCAGGAGGCCAATAGTTAACCAGAATTTCATCAGGCCGGTGCAAAGAGCTGTACTCAGTACAGGCGCAGGCACAACAAGGCCGCGTCAGAGGCAGTGGCAGAGTCCGGGGAGCGAGACTCTGCTTTGAGCTTGATGCACCACGCCATTGAAAGGGGTGTTTTGAAGCAATAAAAAGAAATTAGCCCTCGGGCGTAGTCATGTTACACCGACACAGCAAGGCACCAAGTCAAGTTACACCGATAAAAAGCAACATGTTTAAAATTAAAAAATGATTTAGACACTGGATGGGGGAACAGTGGATACAGCTAAAATAAAGATAGTGTAGTCTGAAAGGAGATAAATTGTTTCAGGAAAAGGACTGGTGTGTGTCAAATATAACGCCAGTGTGTCAGAAAAATAAATAGGCTATTAAGACAGTGAGCTTGAAATGCATACCTTTCGTTGTGCATGCGTGAAATGCTCTCACACGCCCACCAAAACCTGAGGGGTGTAGACAGACATGAATCTCAGAAAAAATTAACATGTGCAGCACGACATAGGGTGTGTACATGAGAGTGTGACACTAGGTCTCAGTTCCTCCCTACTCCTGTGGCACCATAAAAATACTTAAAGAAAGAAAAATGTAATCGCGCGTCGCCGACATTCTCTGTAACCTAAGCGCACCCTTAGCTGGTGAAGGTGAATCCTGCGAGATGACATTGAGGGAGCGCTGGCATGGGAGGGGGGGTCTCTGAAAGGCTATCCCCCCCCCAGTCACACAGAAGTGATTCAGTGCTGGGCACGATGGGGTATGTAGTCCCTCGAACATGTTGAAACCACACGAGGAACTGCATGCTCCAGACAGACAGAGTGCCCAGCACTTAACAGGGCGGCAGGGGCAGCTTGGGTGCTTGAAAGCGGTGTCTGGCCTCTGTGGGGTGGGAACAGGCACTGTCGTAAAACAGCTTCTAACATTTGACCTCTATCTATGAATACACAGCAATGTAATGAGACAGGAACATGATTTACAGCCCTGTTTACAGAAACGGATCTGGAGTGACTGAAAACATCTAGCGCTCATGTCACATGCTCTTAGAGAAAGGGAGAAGTAGTCCATAAACAGATGTTACAATGAGACAATAGGACAAGTGGAAGGGTACAAGTATAGGGGCGCTGCTCTGTGGGAGTGGACAACTGACTTAAAGTAGGGACAAATAATAAAGATTAACCACTTACAAGCAAGGATTTTTTTTTGATAATCAATTTTTATTGATTTTAATGCAGACAGTACAATACAGCCACATACAAGCACGATAAAGTACTTTTCAACCCACTGTATGGTTTATATTATTCACATCGCCTCAGCCACCACACCAAGAAGCGCTATGCAACTCTACTTGAACGTATTAGCAGTTTTGAGGTCACCCATCCTATTCCCTTTGACCCAACCATTTGCCCCACACCCCGTCATACTTCTACAGGCAACCTGTGCCACAAAAGCAAGGATTTTGAAAGGACACTGAAACAAACAAATGAAAAGCAGTGGGCGGGCTGTACGCCCATAAAGAAGTATATACAAAGTATATACAACAGGTCTCAAAAGCTCAACCTAAAAATGGGCAAACAGTATCAGCTACTTCTTCTATCGTGGCACAGCTATTTGTCTTTTCTGCATCCCATTTTTTGATTGGCATGTTCATTATTTGTGACTACAAAGAAATAATACTTCTGGGCACCAATGCAGTCTCTGAAGTACTGGACTACATTGAAAGCACCCTTTCAGAGCTATCTGTAAAAATTATTGCTTTTATAAATTGAAGTGCAAAACAAGCATTTGGCTCATCTTTTCTCTAAATGTTCTGAAGTGGAGGGATGGGTGTGATCTGTAAAGATCAAGATAATTTTCTTAATAGCTGCATAGATTTTAGTTTTTGTGATTTGAAAAAAAACATATGAGCCCCTAGACCCCTAATATGTAAGTTAGTAACACCAAAATCGATTTTCAGACTGCCATACTGTCTCTCTGACTGCAGGACATGCTGATCCCAAATATTTATCTGTTTTTACTTGGACGTTAAGAGTACTGCTGACTCTACTCCTGATATTGTGTTGTCTGTGGCACCATTAATGCAGAGCAACACATTGAAGAGCAGGGTAATTGTGTGGTGGTCCCCTCAGCATACCTTACATGGGGGGACAAAGCTTTTGTTACGGCACTGTGCTTGTCTCCTACACTCATAAAGCCAGCTCCAGCCAGGCGTTCCCTATGGACCTCCAACACTGGGTCCACTCAGAGACTCATAGCTCAATTGATGGTTTGCAACAAAGACTCTTGGACCATGCAATTTACTCACAAGGTGCTGATCAACACCTCTCCTAGAAAGCTCAATACAGTGGTATTTTGCACAAATCTTTTAGTCTAAATATAGCATATTTTACAATTAGACCTGTGGCATTTTCATTGCTTTGATTTTTGTGCATTGTGATTTTCTTCCTCAACAGGCATTTGAAGTTGAGATCCTAAGGAAAAAATAATCACACTTCAGAAAATCTAATTTATAAAACAAAATTAACTCTCATCAACAATAATTCGGATCAGACCATGCAATATCAGGTCACTGCTCAACACTACACAAAGACAATATCTTGTCTTGGGAAAATCATGCAGGTTTCAATGGAGTACAGTTTATTGTGGAGGAAATCCTTTATTGTGGCGGGTACGGTAACTTACCTCAGTCTCCAACTCTACACCATCTCTGTACGGTTTATATTCTGGTCCACCACATGCGATCTATGTGTGGCACAAAAGTACATTGTAGATATGATGACATTTAAACTACTGATAACCATAAATCCTTTTAAGATTTGTGTTCACTGCAGTACCATGAATGAATTCTGCAAAAGATGTGGTGAACATTAGAAGTCAAATTTCTGTCTCACATCCTCCTACAGTCCCATCGGCATGCACATGAGAGATTAATTATCTTTGCAGTGGACTCTGTCTTCTTAGAAATAGGTGCAAGTTTCAACCATTAAGCTCTGTGTCCCTGATTGTGACTGGGCTATAGGGGGTCAGTATTGCGAGTTGGATAGAATTCATTGCATCAGGTAATTACTTGATGAGATACAGTTCCACACTTTAAATTTCGGCATGTCAAACCTATCAGTAATTAATGGGGATGAAAAGCCTGCATATTTGGATATGCAGATTTGGTGTGGCAAGTACAAAATGTATGCATGGTATTCGCCATTGTAAGAAATTGAGTTACTGTTTGAGGGGGTGAAACCCTTCTCAAGCAGTAACCACAATCCTTGTCAGGGTAAAATCCCAAGAAAACCCCAAAATAACCTGTGCTCAGCCATCTGGTAGCTTGACACAGAGCAGTCAGACTTAACTTAGAGGCAATGTGTGAAGTATTTATGCAGCTCTTCAAACAGTAACAAAGTGAAAACACGAAACAAAAAGGATCCCACACCACATTAGAAAAATAGAGTAGATTTTAATAAATAAAACAAAATCAAAATGACAAAAATCTAATAATTCGAACTGGAGATATGCAGATTTAAAGATTTCATTGAAAATAGCACCAAAATGTACAAAGCGCCAACTGTGGCTATCTGGTCGTGCTGGTCCGTAACAAAGCCACAAGTTCAGGCAAACCGCGGTGGAGAATGGGCCGACAACAGGGACCCATTTTGGCCCGCTGGACAACAGTACCTTGAATCCTGGCTGCAGAGCATTGGGAGGTCCTGAGCCGAGGATGTATCAGTTCTGAGGAGCTGAGAGGCTGGGTTGCAAGAAACCTGGTCATCATCAAGGCTGCAGTTATTGAGAGATTTGCAATTCAAGGGCCGGAGTCAGGGAGGTGTCGCACAGCGACAGTCCTTGCGCTGGGTGAATCCTCGAAACGGAGGCAATGTGTCAGTTCTGCTCCAGGTTGCACCGCACAGCAGAAGAGATGCATTGGCTCTGCTGGATCCACAGATGGGTTGGCAGAACATCTTCAGGCCCACTTCCAAGTATCCAGGACTGGTGTGGCACTACCTGACAGGGTAGGGCTCACAGTGGCAGAGTTCAGGTGCTGGATACAAGCGATTAGCCCTTGGAGTCACTCTGGTGGTCCTGGGTACAGGTTGCAGGTCCAGTACTTTTCACCCAGGCAAAAGAACAGCAGGCAGCAGGTCAGCACAGAAGGCAGCAGTCCCTTCAGGGCAGCAGTCCAACAGAGTAGCAGCCCTTTCAGCAGCACAGCAGTCTTTCTTCCTGTCAGAGTCTTCCACAGGTCCAGAAGTGTACTGAAGAGTTGGTGTCTTTGGTACAATATTTATACCAGGTACCTCCTTTGAACTGGAAGAAGCTTCTCAAGTTTTCCATTTAAAATGCAGAGGTTTCCTGCCTCTCCTGCCCTTGCTCCAGACTAGCAACAGGGGTATGCAGCCCTTTATGTGGAGACAGGGCACAGCCCATCTTCACCTCCCCCATCCTGCCAGTGATGGCCCATCCAGGCACACCTAAGCTCTCTATTGAGTGTGGCTGTCTAGGAGGAATACACAAAGCCCAACTGTCGACTATACCCAGTCAGGTGATCGACAGACAGGCAGCCGGCCCTAAATGGCTAAGGCAGGAAAATGCAAACTATCTAAAAGTGGCATTTTCAGAATTGTAATTTAAAATCAAACTTTATCATATGAGAGGATTTTTCATTACAATTCCAAAGACATCAAACATGAACTTGTTTCCTGTTCTCATCTGGACATTACAGCTTATTAAATGTAATAAGGTAACTCTAATGTTATCCTCATGAAGAGGTAGGTCTTGCAATAGTGAAAAATTAATTAAAGAGTTTTTCACTATCAAGACATAAAAAACTTAAAAGTAAACGTGCTACTTTTTAAGTACATTGCTCCCTGCCCTCTGAGCAGTCCAGGGCTTAGGGGTGACTTATATGTATTAAAAAGAAAGGTTTGGGCCTGGCTAATGGTTTATCTTGCCAGGTCAAAATGGCAGTTTCAAACTGCACACACAGGCCACAATGACAGGCCTGAGACATGTTTCAAGGGCTACTTCAGTGGATGGCACAGTAAGTGCTGCAGGCCCACTAGTAGCATTTAATATCCAGGCCCTGGGTACAGGTAGTGCCACTTTACTAGGGGTGCCAATTGGGGATATGCCAATGTTACCATATTTTAAGGAGTGAGCCCATTCACTTTAGCACTGTTAAAGTATGTAGAGGCCCAAGGCCAGAAAACCCAAAATCAGCAAAAATGGAGGAGGAAGACAAAATGTTTGGGGGAAGACCACCCCAAGGGTGACAGGTCTACATCTATTATTGGGGGAAAACTCAGAATAGGTGCTTTTATTACACCTGATATATGTTGTATCCTTTAATGTTGGATTTTATCAGGCAAGACAAATGATGAATCTCTTCGGGCCACTGGTAATAAGGACCTTTGTAGAGAAGGAGCCACAAAGCGTCACTTTTGTGTCATGCTTACATGGCTGAGAATGATGTGTCAAATCTGTGACTCACCTATTGCCATAACCAAGAACACCACTTAGTTCTCAGGATTTGCCACCTGAGGTCCCTAAGGAAGCAGATAGAAAGGACACAGAGTGGAAGCAGCGGGAACCACTATCAACCCAGTTTGCTTTCTCCAGTTTTCATGTCCTACTGTTCCCCTAGTCCATCAGCTCCAAATAGAAGGCATGTGCCAGACTGGGAAACAAACATGTTCAAACCACACCCTCTTTTTTCTCTCACTCACTTATACACACCATTGTGCCTGTTGAAATAAACCCAGGGGAGCTGAAGAGACTGAGCCTCAAAACCTTTCTCCAATACCTCAAGCTACCTCAAGCTACCTCATTACGCCCCACAGGAAAATGCTTGATAAGATAAATGACCATGCCGGACCTGGAAGGGCTAAAGTCTATGATGTCACTTGCTGTCAAATAACATAGATGTCTCTTGAGTTACTCTTGGCACTAGGGTTAATCAATGTTCATGTGGAGGCATGAAGTTGTTTCTGACGAGATTCGCGGTTCCATCAAAATGTGAATCAGACTTTCTTATGTATGCTTTCTGAAGGAGTCGACTTCAGGGTTTAATAAGCAGTAGTGAAACTAACCCAAGTGAGAAGTAAACCTGATATCATCAGTTGTAAAATGATTGGCATAACTCAAACAAACCACTAACACATAGTCATTCCACCTGATTCAGTCAAATTGGAGGAAGATGGCTGCACAGCATGCAAAGCCCTGCATGAGTCACTAACATTTTATTTTTAACGTAGTCTTGCACATTTTATGCAGTCACCACACCCTGCCAGCTCAGAGCAATGTGACTTTTTTCAGCCTGGAGGGACACAACATCATTGAAAGTGTGAAGAACCACATGACCGTCAATGCGGCCAAATCATGAGACTCTGGTTCATGGGTTTCCCCATATCAAGAGACTGAAGATATTTTCATAAAGGATGTATTAAATCCACTCATGTTTAATGAAACTTGCCTTGCTGGACATTTCTGCTTGGGTGAAAGACATTTATAAAGATAGCAGCTGCCTCTAGAATTCCATAGGGATGTTGGACATGTGATATTATTTTGGTGTAGGTGTAGTATAACAAAAACATCTAATGATTTTTAGTTGCAGTTGTGCTTCTTCACAGTATCCTGCTGCAGCACTAATAGAACTCCAAAGATCTTCTGCTACCTCTTCACTGAAACTAAGACACATTTAGTGTGCTATATGAATTATCAAAGCTGGATGAAAACAACTGACTTTATTACACAGTGCCTGTCGCTACTGTGTAGTTATAGTTAGGGCAGAGTTTCGATAGGGAAAGTGCTTGTTCTTTTGTTAATAACTTTGACGCCATTTAAGGAATTTTTACAAAACTTCCCCAAAATAATGTGGTGGAAAGCTTGATCTTTACTCAGGAAGTGTGTTTTTGTGATTTGGTGTAAATCTGTTAAGCTGTTTTCGAGAAATTAAGCTTTAAAATATAGTGATATCTGGACGTTTGGCCTGTCTCATGCCACACAAACCCCCCAGGTGGCCAACCTCCAACCACACATGACCTTTGACCATGCGCAGCGGGGGGTCGGTTGCCTGTGGGGTGTTGGGCCCTGTTGCTAAACCCCTGCCACACATTACCAAAGGCCATGCCCGACCACCCTAGGGGGTTGAGTGCAGGGCCAGGCCTGTGGCCAACCCCATGCTGCAGATGAAGATCAGGTCCTGCTCTAAACTCCCCATGGATGGCCTACTGCCAGCTGCGCAAGACCTTTGGCCAATCCCAGCTGAATGTTTGCTGCCTGAGGGGTTGGGTCCTGTGGCCAATCCCCTGGTGCTTACAAACAATTGCCTGTGTGTTGGCTGCACACAGGCGAATGTGCACAGGGCCTGGCCACAGACCAGGCTCTGCGGCCAAACCCATGCTGTGCTCGACTAGACTGTTCCTATTGAAGCAGAGTCAAGACTGATTTGCTTATGAATGGGTCCAAACTGAGGTGGTACGGTGTGCAAAATAATGATGGTCTGCGAGATGCTAGGCCCTGTGCCCATCCCCCGTGGGCAGCCAACACCCAGCCTCAAACAGCATTTGGTTGTGAGCACCAGGGAATTGGCTGCGGGGCTGAACTCCCTGCAGGCAGCCAACCTCCAGCTGCGAATGATCAAAGGCCTTGTGCAGCTGGGGGTAGGCAACAGGAGCAGGGAAACGAAGGAAACAAGGAGTAAGATGGAATAGTGTTCCTGGGGCCATAAAGGGTAGGATAGGGGGGCAGCGTGTCCACCTCTTCTTATAAAAAAATACCCCAACGGATGGGGTCCCTGGGACCCCAAGAGGGTCGGGGAGGGGGCTGTACACCTGCTAGCCTTAAAAAAATATAGGCACAAAGGAATGGGGTCCCCAGGGCCATAAAGCTTGTGGGGGAGGGGGGTGTTGTGTGCTCCCATCCCCTTAAAAAAAGGAAAGCCCCATGCGATTGGGGTCCCCGGTGCCCATAGGGCTTTGGGGAGGGGGGCTGTGCACCACCCTCCCTTTAGTTAAAAAAAGGCTCTGGGCAGGGGGTCCTGGGGCCTGCAATCTGATGCATTGTGTGGCATGGGGTTGGCTGCCCATGGTGGGAGGTTGGCTCCCTGTGCAGGTTGGCTGCCTGTGGCGAATACCCTGCTGTTACGTTACTGTTACATAAAAAAAAAAACTATAACTTCACTTAAAAAACAGAGGTTAAATTAATGTTATAGTTAGGTGAAAACATAACATTTTAAAATCAAAATCCACTGAAATTTACCAGTTATAGTTATCTCTAGTAACTATAACTTTTGCCCTAAGGTAACTATAACTCGCACCCTCGCCATGTACAGCCAATTACCTCACATATGTCATTACTCATGACATGTTCTATAACATCATTAATGACAGCACAGCAACATCTGAAATGACATAATTGATGACAACACAGTGCATGGCGGGAGCTTGAGTTAGAGTTACCTTAGGGCTTGTGTGATAGTTAATAGAGATAACTATACCTGGTGAATTTTAGTGGTTTTTTTGAGTTTCAAAGGTTACATTGTCAATGAAATGTTCGCCTAATTATAACACCACTTCATCCTTTGGTTTTTTCAGTTAATATGTATTCATATAACAGGGCTCTCCAAACATTTGTGTAATAAGAGCTACTTATGTTCAATGAAAATCATTGTGAGCTACTAATATTAGTGTTGTAATAGTTACCACATCAGACAAGATTACATTAGTGCAACCCTCTGTAAGATTAGAAGCAGTGGTCAACTCAGTGCATGATACAGGGTTGTCAGCAATAAAGTAAAAAAGGCTTTTTCAATTTGAAATACCTCTACATGGGTAATACATAATAGCCACAGCTGCAATGGCCTTAACATGCAAGTGATTTTAGTAATAAGTCTCTCTACAGGATGTAACTCTCCAAAATCTGCATTAAATATATTTTGGAAATTCAGCCATTTTTCTCCAAACATCAGCTTATGAGTTCTGAAAATACTCTTTGTCTTTAATAGAAAATTTGGCATACATACAATATTTCAACAAACCAAAATGTTCTAATTTAGTATGCTGCGATGCACACAGGAGAGCTACTTACAGGTAGATGGAGAGCTACCAGTAGCTCACGAATTACTCATTGGAGAAGTCTGAAATGTATATATAATTTCACTGAAAAAAACAAAAGTTAAAGTGACATTATATTTAGATGTTGAAATAAGGTAAAAACTAATAATCCGGGTCCCCTCATATACCTCCTTAAAACAAATTGTTGTCTCGTGGTACATTTGCTGAATGTTGAACATTTGAGAAGAGCATATCGACAGAGATATCTTTTTGTAACTCAGGTTTTGCAAGTACATGTACGTGTAAATTCTGTGGTTAGAGGCTTTAGAAATTTCATAGATTTTAGCACCCCCATCAATATCTTCCCAACCAAATTCACTCGGATCTTTCTCTACATATGCATGATCCAAACATTTACACAGCTTCTGATCAAGTAGAATACTCTTTTAATGTGTCCATGCACAGAATATGATGTCGGGGAAGGTTACTTAGCGGGACTGATCTCTTGAACTCACTGTACCGAAGATCGTCAAATGTGTGACAGTCAGAACTCATTTCCACACATGCACAAGTTATTTTTCTATGTCTTTAAAATCAAATTCTTCGTCTGTCTCAGCAAATCCTTTTAGAAACGTCACAGGTTAAACAGTTAATGCTCCAAGCTTTTGTTCCAATTTTGCTCATAGTGTCATCACAGTAAGAATATATTCCTTGATAAGAACACTTGGCATCCCTGGGTCAAGTTTCTTGTGCAGAATATGAAGTGGGATTAAGTGTCTTTTCTCGCCTATTCCATAACGTATCCATAACTCTGACAATTCTTGACTTATGAACATTGCAAAAATCTAAGTAGCACAATAATAGCATCTGTGTCATTTGGCAGTACAATGACTCGATTGGAACCATTTCGAATAGCCCACTCAACATGTGGCACAACACGAAGGACAGCTTCCTCCAATTTGCTGTTAAATTCTTGAACAATATGGCCTATACTTTTTGAATATATCTCTGTAGGCACCAACTCCTCATTGACAATCATTCCACTTGCAATAATTGGAAATTCAGTGTTTACTGAACAATCAGCAATGTTTTGGCGAGTAAACATCTCCAAGTTCCTTTTGTTCGATGTTGATGACCAGAATTTATCAAGTTGCACAGGTATAGGTGTTGAATTTTTATTGCAGGCAAGGTCAATTGCTCCACTTGTAGACATTCGTCGGATTCTCTCACATTCTTTGACAGATACTTCAAGATAACTGGCAAAGACAATGTGCAGTTCTTGCAAGGTGCACACTGACTTTGATATTTGTAGAACAGTCTGAAAGACCTCTCAGAAGTTATGCATGAATGAAATCTTGACCATTCGCAATTGTTACATTTGGTCCACAACAACAGCAGTTTTCAATGAGGACATCTTTTCAAATTGAAATTCATCAGGTGAAAGTGTTTTGTTAGCTTTTGCACGAGTTTTTGCTTCACTGGTTTGGTTGCAGCATCTCCATCAAATAATGCATTTATTGGAAGAAAATCATGCAACAGAATGTCCTTGATAAATTTACCCCTTTCTTTTGCCACATCCATCTCTCTATGTGCTTGCAAAAGTAGTTTTTTTGTAACCTGTTTTGTAGTGGCTGGTTGGATGAAACTCATACTATGGCAATTAAAGCATGGAAGTTTAGCTTTAGAGATTATGTCAAACAGCCTTTTCTCTTTCAATACAAATCTCTCCTGCTTCAGTTCTGCATATAGTTTCGATCCATATTCCAGGACATCTAGCAGACATGTCTTTATATCATTATCGACATATTGTTTGGTCACAAAGTTTTGGAGTTGCACAGGCTCAGTCATTTCAAAGGGGTTTTCTTGCTGCTGCAGAAATGGAGAAGGCTGTCAACATATTTATTAAAATGCTCCCCTCAAGTTCTTGGTGAGGAACAGTTTCACGATGGTCCATTAAATTTTGAATTTGTCATCTCTCTGAAAACATTGCAAATTGAAAGGACTTCATGGTAAACTAGCTGCCATTGAGCAACATATAAAATTTTACGTGTCTGACCAACAATTTCCTTGGAGATTTTCTGTTATCTCTGGATCATCTGTTCTGGTTTCCTATCTGGAGTCACATCATTGAACCTTCCCTCTCTGTCTTTCACCACAAAAGGTCTTTGGATGAATTTTCTGTAGAGGTATGGTTTTTCTACCTCTAGCTGTTTTATTCTTTCCAAATACCAGGACCTATATATCTCTCTCTTTTTAAAATTCTTTTTATTAACATTTGTATCATACAGCATATACGGCTTTTTGGAAATGCTATCATCACACATCATATTAAGCATATAATAGCAACTCTTACAGTCGAACACAACAGGACCTATATCTCAGGCAGTTTATGGAATTGAATTCGTGAAACACAGTAATCAGTGAATCCACAGTCTTCACATGCAGCTCCCAATCACCTTCCTAATCAACATGTACCAAGTTTTTCACTAGAGCTATCATTAACATTTCCCCAGTACTTGCAAAGTTCTGATTTTTTCTTCACATTCTTTGACAAACTCTTCGGACTTGGTTTTCAGGTTTTCTGATTTTGAACAGAGTGTATTGAACATTGCGTAGCTTTGCATTATGTCTTTTAAATGATGTGCACCCTATGCCGTGTTCACTTCTGAGATAAGCTATGCAAAGCCTAATTTCTTGTTCCAGAAAGCATTCCAACACAATGTTTCTATAGTGTCTGATATGATGAGCATACCTTGTAATGAACGAACATAATGAGTTCTTCTCAATACTGACTGGACAGTTTTGCTTCCAGAGATTTCATCCTCATTAAGTGCCTCGTCTATGCCACATCCACTGAGATCAATTCCTGCACACCGCAACACAACTTTTGTCATGTGGAAAATGCCCATCATTGGATAAAGATCCTCAAATTCTACTCAATTTGTTATAAAAATGTCTGCTACAATAAGGAAAACACCTTCATCTGAGAAAATTGGCAGACTAGGCTGGTCTTCAAGCTGAGCACGCAACTTTTGGAAAAAGTGTTCACGCTGTGTATACTGTTGCGTAGTTTGTGACTGGAGATGGTATTACTAGCAAAACCCCAACCTTCTTCAGTGGAATAGTATTCTTGGAGATCAGATCATGAATTCCAGCCCACGGAGGAACTGGCTTTTCTTCATCGTTCAGTCCACACCGAATAAGCGGTATGATAAATTCAGTTAAATCAGCTTTGCGGCCCGCAGCATCAGGTAGAGGAAGATCCATGTCCTCAGCCACTTTTATACTTTCTGTTTGACTGGGACGTGTTGATGGCATGTGGTAATTTTGCACACGTTGGCAAGGCAGTTGGGTTATAAGTTATAATGAAGTGCAGCTTTGTTTGTTTATGTCTACAGCTGACACAGCTTATTTTCCAGCAGCTACTCCATTGTTACAGTCTTAAAAAAGCACCATGGCAGTATCATGTGTGCTGGATGTTCCAGACAATGAAGAGCTGTCTTCAAAATCAAAATTATCAAGAGCAGAAATTGTAAATCCTTTCCTGGTAAAGTGACTTGGAAGTGGTGTGCTATCAGATTTTCATAGCATGAGCTGCTAACAAGCTCCTGCTACGTACTATGTCATTATAACTTGTTGATACACCAATCCTATTCATTGAATATATGAGCTCTCTACCTTTGCACTTATCATAAATAGCGTGGGCAGTCATCATGTGTAGCGGAGTTTTCTTTTTGCTGTGATGAAATTCCAAAAACATGATTTGGAAAAGACAGTGCATTTGCACAGAACAAGCCTGTCGGTTCATGGGATTGTCTTTCACTTCTTTGCTTATATCTTCAAAGCCATGATCAATATTGTCGGCTTCTGTTCCAATCTCAAGAACTTTCGTTTGTAAAAGTTTTGCTTTGCTGATATTAAACAAAGATGTAAAAAATGTTAAGACAACATCGGGCATTCTTATTGACTCCCATGATTTGCAGAGCTCTGGGTCATCACAAAATTTGTCATTAAGTCCAAAATCTAAATCTTTCAGGATGTTTCTTAAAATGGTTCCTGCTGAGTTTACTGCATCCTGTGATCTTATATTGCCAGAAGGAACTTCAGGAATCAAATCAGCTGAGAACACATAAGTGGCTCATTCTTTTTGTTAGACTGACAAAAACAAATTCTGTCATTGTACATTCTCACCAGAAAAATCTTAATTTCATTAATTATGGATCCTTACAGTTTCATCAATGTTGACCACTATTTCTCTGATCTCACTGAGTGTGAACCCATAGCCAGCACAAGAGTGGCATTAAAACTTAATTTGCTTTTTCAAAGAGCGCCAACTTAAATGAAGGCTGGTGGTTATGTTGCTGCTGGGAGTTCATTGTACATTCATATTTTCGAATGTATGCATGCATGCAGCTCGGGTGGGCATACAGATCCACTGCAAATACATTCACCTCGCTGTTTAGATCAGCTCCTCTGCAGAAAACTTCATCTTGGAAGAAACTAGCTGCAGATAAAAACATTTTTGCCCTTTGAGACTCAAATACTCTGTGCTTTGTTCTTTCATCAGTCCCTTTGGCCCTTGGTCTGGCTAAACCACAGATAACACATTAAAGATCCTCTGCTTTCCGATCAGTTGTTGGAGGTGGACGAAGGGTAGCCATCAATCTTCTAAGTGGATGGGCATTGCGTTTGGTTGTCGCCGCTTTCTCAGAAGATTCGAATTATTGTTGTGGTTCACTGGTCTCTGCTATTTTATGACAATTTTTTTCTAGTTTTTTTTTTAATTGTATACAACTTGTAGCACTTGTTGTTACCATGATAAAATATTTGATCATCTTCACCCATCAGTTTCAATGTTTTGTGAACTTGGTATTGCCGTATTTCTGCAGCATCTCAAACTCTCTTCTGTCCAGCCGCAGTTGATGTTAGCTTTTCTTTTGGATTAGTTTGGCATATGACACATTTTTCTTTGTAGAAGTCCTCAGATTTTGTAGTTAGCAACACTCTGTCAGGAGGTAAAGATCCTCTGCTACCACCTGTATCACTCATGTTTACTAATTTGAATCAACGGAAAACCTGAAACAAAAACAATATTAAAATACCAGTATGATGACTAAAACACATTATCATAAGCTGCCATTTTGGAAAATGGTGGAAGGGTTGCTCTGAGGAGTTATTTTCTGTCTCTATAAGACTACTTGACCCCCAAAACCTATGTTTTGATACCAAAATGAAGTATATAGGTCTCATTGTTCCTGAAATATTACATTATCACTGCAACACATCTACCATTTAAAAAAATGTTGTCCAGAAAAATTCGGCCCGGATTAGCAATGTCTACCCAAGCTAAGTTACTTCTCTAATAATACAAAATCGCAAATCAAAAATAACAATCTCTGGCCAACATTTCTTTAATGGATGTATATCATGGGGACAGGGCTATAACATTTAAAAAACAAAGAAAACTCTGAAATTCACCAGTCATAGTTTACTGAGCTAACTATAACTTGCACTCCCACCATGCACTGCTTATTATCTCACATATTACATCACTCATGACATGTTAAATGATATCATTGATCACATCACTGATAACTAGTTACTGCATGACAGCAATGTACCCTAGATCACAGATGTTGGACACATTTCCCCTGCTCCTGTCCTCATTCCCTTCCACCTCCTCCTATCTGTCCTGTCATCCCTGAGATTGTTCTTGTAACTTGCCAATTGCTAATGTGGAGGTCTAGCCATAAATGCATCTTCTAATATCATGGTTGGGCTTGGGAAGTGTACATTTACTTTTGAAGATTGGAGTGAATGGGCAACAGTAAGGTAAGATCTTTCTGGGTGCAAGATCAATGTGCACCAAATACAATGTACAGTAAGCTCATAACATATGCCTTCCAGTCCCCCTTCTTCCTGGAAAGCTGCCAGTTTAGAGCCCTTTGGCCCTTGTGGATCCTGCCTGATCTTCTATCCCCTCGAACGCTGCCTATCTCTGTTGTTAACATCAGTGTTCATAGGCCTTTCTGTCATCACCACTATGCATGTCAGACCTGACAAGACGGGTGCTCCTGATCCCCTTGCTTGTAAATGGACAAGGATGCCCACATACACCATTAAGATGTGATGTGAATTTACAACAATGTCTGCATGCAGATGCTGCACGTCAGCATGCCTTCAGCTGCGATGTTTGCTGCAGTGCTTAATATATGCCAGCTGTTGCCCGTGCTCGGCATCGGCACTAAATTCTTGACACCAGCACATATTTAACACAGTCCCTACTTGATGGCACTGCCTTTTGGTGTATCGTACTATGTTCTTATAAACTCTCAGCTATCAAAAAACCATTGCATACAAAATCGCAAAAATAATTAAATGACATAAATACTACTCTCATAAAACGTTTTACATAAAAAGACAGACAGTAGCTAAGAGATCAAGCTGTATGTCGTAAAAGATGGCAGAGTGGCTGTCCAATTGCTGGCTTAAGTTGGCTGGCATCTTTACATAAAAGGCTCTGATGGGGCACAGCCGGAAGGGCATTAAGTTTCTTTGCTGCGCGAATCAAAAATTTAACAAAGAGAGCAGTAAGTTTATAGTCAATGACTTGCAGGGACTCGATCACGGCTCTTCTGAATCCCTCTTGTTAAAATAATCGGTTTGAACCAATATCTGCGTTCTGTCTGTAAGGCAGGGCAGGTGCATGTTATGTGTTCAATTGTCTCCCATTGATGGTCACATAACCTGCATTGCTTTCTGCCATCCGGGTAGTGCCAGCTCAGGCCGAGTCGGTACATGATGAGCTGTCATTTGACTGTGGAAGAAAGGCCAGCTGCCAAATAAGGTTCCAGTGCAAAGGCCTTATGGCTTTTGATAACAATGTGGGTGTGGGATCACCGTACCAGTGATTTCTTGTTAATGGTAGAGGAGAGCCGCTGCATGCCTTTGTTGACAGCAGTTTTGAAGACTGAAACCGAAGTCACTGACTGCTAGAGTTCCCCTTCTTCTAGGATTCAAATGGCATGTTCAAGATGTAGCCGAGCCGATGATGATGGACCTTCAGTCTGCATTTCTGACCATAGGAGCTTACTTAGAGTGTCAGATTTAGAACTACGGAGTTTTACATATGACCCCTGGAGCATTATGTTTTGGCTGATGAGTCCAAACTCCAGCTGTATTTGGGACATGGATGCTCTGTGGGGTAAGCTGGAGGCCTTCCTGTATGTGCTTGAAACCAAACTGTCAAGGAGCTGCATTTCCCTGCCAAGCAGGGCTTCGGCGCCATATAAGATGGCCCGGATCAATTTTGCTCTAATTGCCTCTAAGAGTGTGTTCAATAAGGGACAGAACATATGTTTTGCCAGTTTTCCAAAAGTGCATTAAAGAGCTCCTGTTATGGATGTATTTCTTTCGGGCAGGAAAGATCCACGGCTGTCAATTAAAACGCCTAGGCACATGTGGGTGCTGTCTTTGGGGATCCTGCAGCCATTTGGAAACCATTCACCCACCTTTTTGATTTTGTTCCCTATGATTGTTGCTTTGGTCTTTTGTAAATTCACCACGAGGTGGTTCTTATCACAGTATATTTGGAGGGTGTTTAGTAGTCGTTGGAGGCCTATTTTTGTCCAACTCATAATGAGTGCATCATCTGCGTAAAACAAACAGCTCGGGTGCTTTCCACCTATTTTTGGGGGGGATGGGCCAAAAGCTCATTTAAAGAGGTTGCCAGGTAAGCCAGAAAAAGATTGAAAAGAAGGGGGGGCTAGTATGCAATGGTGGTCAGAATTTTTCTAGAAACGATACCTTTATGCACACCCACGTGTTTGTGTGCAGATCCATGATTGCCCTGAGAAGATGCTGTGGACTCCCAACTGCATCCAATTTTGTCCGTAAAAGTGGTGTTGGGACTGAAACAAAGGACACCTTAAAGTCATTAAATCAGAGATAGAGATGGGTGCTGTCTGTCTATTTTTTAAACATCAGCAGACAATTCAACAATACAAAATACATATAAAAAAATGCTAGCATTTACAATATTCCTGCTGTTGATGGCGAGGATTAGTCCATATTATCATATTTGCAGGAATGTAGAGGTGAGTAGGTAGCACTGATACTAGCATTTGGCGGCGCTGGTAGGGAGAGTGGGTGGTGAAACCTGCAGTGTCCTCCTGAGAAATATCTTGGGATCTGGGAGTTATTTATCCACAAATTAAGCACTAGTTTGCTGGGTGCAGTGGCCCTCTATCAACGCCGCTCCCTACAAGCACAACCACTCGCTTCACTACAGTCTACAGCCAGAAATGGACTTTTATGAGTGACAAGTGAACCCTTTGCTGTGACCGTGCACACTTTGTGCAATGATGAATTAGCTTCATAATCTAAAGAACCACTCTTAGGCTGTGACACAGGGAGTTGTGTTTCCATTGGTTTGGAAAATATTTTTCCCTGTCTACATGTAGCACACTGAGTCATGGAACACAAAGTCCAGCCCAGTTTTATGACATGACACCATAGTGTGTTTTACACCACAATACACATGTTGTGCCACCTATCATGATATCAAAAGTGGGGCTAAGTTAATTGAGCACCAAATGCTGTTCTACGATAAGGGTGCGCAAAACCCGTGTTGCTTGTGCTAAACTTATTTTCACACAAAAAGAGAAACTGCTTTGAACAACTATAATGTCACAGCTGTTGCACCCTAAAAGTCACATTCTAGTCTGCACCTGAGGAGCACCTGGAAAACAGCACTTTACTGGATCATTTGTTTTCTTTCTTACCATGTGCAAGCTGTCGAACTGTTCTCTTTTAATTTCTCTTTTCGCCTTTCGCTTGTGGAGTTATCAGATCTCACCCGTAAGATCATATTTATCAGTTACCTTTAACCACTGTCCTTTCTTCAACAAATATTTAATTTAAAATTGTGTACATATCTAAATGACAGCCAGTCTCTCTAAACTTTTGGAAAGCATTTGGATACAGTGGTCACTGCAAATTTGTATGGCAGCTATTGCTACCTTGGTGAGGCCCAATAACCCGAAACTTAACTCCAGTTATGTAGAGGGTAAGATGCTGGGTAGACTCCATCCATCTGGACTTTGATGTTCTGATGATGTTTCAAGGGTACTACATTTCCCTCGTCCATGCTGGGTCCTTCTGTTAGAAACTTGAGCTTCAAAATTTACTTTTTTCTATCTCTAGACCTGCAAGTTGCAAAAGTGGCTTCTCCTTACTACCTTTTTCTCTCGCACAATTAAGGTGATTTTAGCTTTACTTCTTTTGGTTACTCATATATGTTTGTTTTTGCCATACTCATGTCTATGTTGGACCACTGGAATATCCTCTGCTTATGGCTTCCAGTCTCTCTTCTTCAGGGCATGCAAATGGAGCAAAATTCAGTGGCCAGGTTCAGTGGCAGCTGGTAGGGGACTGTGGTGGGGGAACAGTGCGGTGTAGAAGAAAAACTAAAAAAGATTACCTGTGGGTCGCCAGCCGCCGCCTCTCCTCCATCCACACTGTATCCTGCCTCCCGGAAGCACCCAGCTCCCAGACTCCCTTAGCCAATCACGACGCTGCCTTACAGCAGCGTTGGGATTGGTCTGAGTGCCGGGATTCAGCACTCAGAGAGGGACTGGGAGCCTGTGCATGTTCTCCACCCAGGCTGTAATGCAGCCTGGTGGAGAACATGCAAAGTGCGCATGACTGTTTGGCTGGCCGAAGACGGCTGGCGAAACCATCATGCGCACTTATGGTGCAGCCACCACTCCTGCCGGTGTCACGCGAGCCCAGCCCAGCTCTGCCCCACCCTAACATGGAGCTTAAAGGCTGGCTAAAAATAGAATGGTAATAACGTTCTGTTATTATCATTTTATTTTAACTTTGCTCTGCTTTTAGAGCAGTGGGGCGATGCTCCTCTGTGTTAGCGGAGGAGCCGCCCTTGGCCAGGCTTCCTATTGGGGCTATAGCGCTGTGAGCCTTTTTCTGAAGCTCTTCAGTTCCTATAAGGACTCCAGTTCACCAAGAGAGCTTCAATCAAGGTTCTATACTTGGCTCATAATGCTTCATATGGGAATAAATCACCTTCCTAGTAGTGAAGTCTTTCTGCTTGGCCACTTCATGGTTTTTTGGTATATTTACTAGAAAGAAAGTAAATCGTGCTTTATTTATCTACGCTGGAGAAAACAAAATGCAGGAGGTGGGATAGCATCAAAGATGTGCAGATCACATATACCGGAAAGCCTTTTCATTCTAAGACTATCTCTTTGCAGGAAGTAAAGCACTGATAGGAATGCCTTTTCCCGCAGAAGCAGCATGCTGTTTGCAGTCGAGTGTCTCTCGCGTGTCTTACACGAGAGCGCTGTAGAGACCCACGAGCAAGATGCTTCTTCCATTCACATCCTTTGTCCAGACCCTGTCTGATTAAAGTTGAAGCTGCCAACCTCCAAATGAGTTAAATCTGACAAAGCATTCTCATTCAAATGTGACTGAGGGAAATAACCGAGATCAAAGGGACGAGCTGGTTTCCATAGAGACCAATATTTAAACATTAAACAAGCACGTTCCGTTTCCTCCTTGTGTAGGTTTAAGTCACGAGAGATCGCTGAAGTCAGTCTGTGGGTATTTTTGTAAAAACTAAATTCTGTTGCCCGATATTGTTGGATAGCAGTATGCAATCCAGGCTGCCAAGTATGAAGCTTTACAGGTTTATAAGTATCAGCATCTTTCTAGTTATGTTATGCACAAGTTCAGGCTAAAGAAAATAGAGAAGAGTGAGCGCACTCAGGACCAGAATCACAAAGCCATTTGCGCTTGTATGTTCAACTTGCAGTCATACATTTACAGTGTAAAGTCATGTGATTCATAAAACGCGGGTTTGCACTTTTAAAAAGATTTACTCATACATACTTACTCATACAGCTGTCTGATTGTCATATTGTGTTTTTACCAAGAGCATAGAGGGCCTTGCAGCCAGCCCACTGCTTACCACTGGTTGGCTTTTCTGTCACTCTCATTTTCATGCTTCTTATTTGATGGCTTGCCTTCTCCATTTTGTGTCTGCTCCTCCCCTGAAGCTTTTCTAATTTACTTGTGCCATTCCATTGCTTACTTTTAGGGAACTACTTTTTCCTTGTCTTAAGCACTCCACAAGAGTGCATGCATTTTCAAGCTGTCCCTCAGTGTACTCCTCTATCCTCCTCCGCAATCCATGTTGCTCTGTCTCGCCCTCCTCTGTGATGCGCTCACCCTCAGGTGCTTCTCCCAGTGTGTTTTTTTCTCACCCATGCGCTTCTCCTCTCCAGGTCCACGTTGCTCTCTCTCTCTCTCACCTGGTTGGTTTTCACTGTCCACTACCGGCACCCTCTGTGTTGCTTCCACTCGTATTGCTTCCCCCACCCTCTGTCACAGTAAAAAATACTTTAACTCTTTTTTTGTCTGTTTTCATTTATCAGTCCAACTTGGATTGTTAAACAAAAAGAAAAAGAAGGGCCTGTGTCATTTTGTAGGCATGCACATGCATGGATATGCACACCTTCAAAATTATGTGGGCAGAGGAGTTATAGACTTTTTCATTTTTCTTTAGTCATGCAGCACAGCTACAGGCTGTCGTGTCCCCACTTCCACAGATGCACGGGAAACAGGTAATGATCTGTAGTTTCTTTATTGGGTTACATGCGCTGCGCTGTGTCCACGTGCGTCTGCCTACGCTTGTCCTTGATCTGTACTGCCCTCTTCCCCCTTGACCGGATGTGGTGTCCGGTTCCCTTGGTGTCCCCACAGTCCACTGCAGGGTCCTAGTGCCCTGCCCCCAGGTCACTACATCTCCCCCTTTGTCACGAAGAAGTAAATAGAAAAGTGAAACACAGAGATCTGTTGATAGAGATAGATGCAAGTCTGCCTTGGCACAGGTCACTGTGCTCCCATCATTACATTTCTTCTATTAGCCTTTTTGGCCGTCTGCATGCTCTTTTCGGGCCGGCCTCCGTCTGTTGCTCCTTTGCTGGTTCCTCACCATTGTCTCTTTCTTTCCTGGTGTGCTCCTGCTCTTCTTGTTCTGCTGATTCCTTATCTCGGTCTTCCTCTTTCTTCTCCTTCAGTTCTTTGAAGTGTGAGCTGTTCCGCGTTATCCTCTGACGTTCTGACTCTGCCGTGATCATTGGGCCCTTTACCTTAGTTACTATTAGCGGGTCTTTGGAGAACATGCTGTCCGATTTCCTTTGTTGTCTTTGTCGCACTACCACCTTAACTCCTTCTTTGAGACCTGACGATCTGGCGTGCCGCTTGGCGTCTGCATATCGTTTCATTTTTTCTTTCTCCTCCCTGTCTTTCTCTGCTATGTTGCTGCGATCTGGCGCTGTCATTGCTTCTATTTGTGGCAGCCTTGTTCTACTTGTCCTCCCCAGCACGAGCTCCGCTGGACATCTTCCTGTGGAGTTGTGCGGTGTGTTTCTGTAGTCCCGCAATACCTGGCATAGAGCTTGGCTAAGTGATATCTGCGCTAGCTTCGCCCTTTGAACTGCTTTTTTGATGTTCCCCATGAACCTCTCCACCATTCCATTAGCTTGAGGCCACAGCGGAGTTATCTTCCGGTGACTTATCCCTAGATAGGTCATGAATCTGCGGAAGTCTTCTCCTGAAAATGGAGGACCATTGTCCGTCTTTAAGGTTTTCGGTGAGCCCCATGCAGCGAATATATCATCTAAGATCGGTAGTGTTGCTGATGCTGATGTCGATGAGACGTGTCGCACTATTGGAAATCTTGAGTATTCATCGATGACCACCAGCAAGTAGTTTCCTGTGTCCAGTGGGCCAAAGAAATCAGCTGCCAGTGTTGTCCATACTGCTCTTGGAAGCTCTGACATTTGTAGCGGTGCGTGTCTGGGCGTTGCTCCTGTCACTTGACATAGGTGGCATGTCGTTACTGTGTTTTCGACCATGCGATCTAGTCCAGGAAACCACACTTTCTCTCTTAACAGTTTCTTTGTTGATACTACGCCTCGGTGTGACTCGTGAGCCAAATCTATCACTTGTTTTCAGAGTGATCTTGGTATCACAATTCTCGTCCCTCTCATTAGTATTCCGCTTTCCGTCTCCGACAGTTCTTCATTTATCTTTTGCAGAGCTAGCACTTCTTCTTTACATATCCCTGTTTCCCAGGTGCAGTTGTTGTTGATGTGCCTCCATCTTTGTCTTCTCGTTATCTCCATTGCCAGTTGCAGCGTGCCATCTTCTCTCGTCTCCCTTTCTAACTCTGCTAATGTTATTGGTGCTGGCGTGCTTTGCTTGAGCACAAAGTTTAGGTATTCCTCTGCCATTGATGTCGTGTCGTGAGCCTGTGGTACCGGGTGCCTTGACATGTAGTCTGCAGGATTGTGTTCTTTCCCTGGTTTATGCACAATTGTGAAGTCATAGTCCATCAGTCTGATGCCCCAGCGTTCAATCCTGGGTGGCATTTTGGCCGATGGGCTGCCATAGATTGTCACCAGCGCTTGGTGGTCTGTTATGATGGTGAACGGCTTCCCATAGATAAACATGTGGAAATGCTCGCACGCCCACACCACAGCCAGGCTCTCCTTTTCTGGTTGCGAGTAGGCCTTTTCAATGTCCGTCAAGCTTTTGCTTGTGTATGCGACAATCTTCCTTTCTGACTCTCTTCCTGGCAGATGCTGTGCTAGTATTGCACCCAGTCCCACTGGGCTGGCATCCACAGTCAGTTCGGTGCAGAGCAGGGGGTCGAAGTAGGCCAGATGTTCCACCGTCACCACCGCTTGTCTTATGTCCTCAAATGCCTTGTTGCATTCCTGAGACCAGATGAATTTCTGACCCTGTTTGGTCAGTTCCCTCAGTGGTGTGCTTGCTGTAGCGAAATCCTGTATGTATCTCGCACAGTAGCTGGCGAGTCCTAGGAATGACCGTACTTCCGCGACATCCGTCGGTGGCTTTGCATTTTGTAGCGTTTCAACTTTGCTGGGATCTGGCCTCATCCCTTGTTTTGAAAAGATGTGTCCAAAAAACACTAGTTCCTTTTTTCCTAGCTCACATTAGTCTCCATTGAGTGTGAGGCCCGCTTTCTCCAGTTGTGTGCACACTTGACGCAACGCTGTGTCATGCTCCTTGTCTGTTTTCCCAAACACTAAGATATCGTCACTGTAGTTTAAGCTGTTCGGGACCGATCTGATCACTTGTCGTATGGTCTCCTGAAATATTTCCGCTGCCGACGATATTCCGAAGCTCAGTCGCTTATATCTAAACAGACCCAGATGAGTGGAAAATGTAGGTGTTTTGGAGGTGTTCTTCTTTGGAACCGCCACGATCGGAGACACCCACGGTGTTGGGCCGTCTGCCGCCTCTATTATATCCTGTGCTAGTAGGCTATTGATCTCCTCTGCCACCTGTGGTTGTAGGTGAATTGGTACCCGTCTGTGATGTTGTGCTACTGGCTTGATTGCTTCATTTATATGCAATGTTATTTGTTTCCCTTTCAGCTTGCCAAGCCCTTTCAGTATGGCTGGGTATTCTTGCAGAATGTTCTCCGTTTCCGACATGTGATATGTCATTGCCAGTAGCCCCATCAATTGTGCCGTCACATTGCTCAGTAGGCATGGCGCTGGGATGTCGCCCTTTAGTACATGTATTTCCTCACGATAAGATTTGCCTTTGTATGTTAGTGTCTCTGTGAACTTTCCCATGTTTTCTACCGGGCTCTTGGAGCCCCAGGTGAATACGTCCACGGTCGATGGCAGTAGCTGTGGCTTTGTTCTCATCTTTTTGTATTCGGACATGCACATGATGTTGCATGTTGCTCCACTGTCCAGTACGAAGCTTGCCTGGTGGTTTCCCACATCGATGTTCACAGTAGCTGTCTTCTTTATTTCTCTCTTGTTTACCAGGTGAACGTGCTCTGTCTCACCGCTTTCTCTGGGCGCGTCCGACATTAGGTAGAGTCTTGCCGCACTCGCAGGTGCTGCCGTTTCTTCTGACTCCTCAGAGGAGCTAAGATTTGCTGTTTCCATGTGTCGGGCATACCCGTTGCTGGTCATCCGCGGTCTTGTCGCTCGGCCTCTCTCGCCTCTGAATTGCCTGGTCATGCACACGCTTGAGAAGTGGTTGTCCCTGTTGCATTTTCTGCACTTCTGGCCCATTGCTGGGCAGGCGCCGATGTGGGGAAACTCGAGCCCGCATCTGTAACATGTTTGTTCGCCCTTCCGTGGTGGGACTGGCGCCTGGAATTCCTTCTTGTTTACGTTCCTCGTGACGCGATGTGCTAGTGCTACTCTCTTCTCCTTCCCAATTTCCATCTGCTTTGCCTGTTCCGTTGCTCGTGCTTCTGTGCGAGCCATTGTCAATATCTTTTCCAGCGTCGTTGGTTCCTTCAGCACTCGTGCTCGGAATTCCACTGATTTACAGCCCTCAATTATTCGCAGTCTTATCGCTTGCTCATTGTCAAATTTGTCGAATTTGCAGTACGTGACCAGTTTTCTCAGTCTCATTGCAAAGTCATCTATGCTCTCTTCGCCTTGCTGACACGCCGTGTTGAACGTGTATCTTTCGAAATCAATGTTGCGTTGGGGGTCGAATTTTTGTGTGAGACACTTTATCACTGTCTTGTAGCTCTGTGTTTGTTCAACAGGAAACGTTAGCAGTAGATCTTCTATCTCATCCCCTGCTAGATTCAAGAGTAGGTGCAGTTGCTTGTTATCCGGGACGTCCGTGGCACTCATGTAGCGCTCAAATTTTCTGATCCATCTTTCCCACCGGATGCCTGCCTGCGGCTCCGATAGGCTGAATGGTAAAGGCCTGCGGAAGACTGCTTGCGTGCTTTGTTTCTCCTCGTTGTCGCTCATTTTCCTTCCTTGGCACTCCTCTACTCTTCTTCCTCTTTTATTTCCTTAATTTCTGTATTTGTCCCTTTATTTCCTCTTTATTGCTCTTTATTTCCACTGTTTTCTTCTTCTTTTTGACTCTTTCGCTCTGTTTTTCTGTTTCTCTATCTATTTCAATGGCCGCCTGACTTCAAAATGGCCGCCGCGCTGGATTCGTGTTCTTATTGGCTTAGTTGCCTGACTCCAAAATGGCCGCCGTAGTCTCGCGATGTTTCTTTGTTCCTCTCGCTTTGCCTGACCTCTCAAAATGGCCGCCGCTCATTCCTGGCTTCTAATTGGCCTGCTCTGCCTGTCCTCAAAATGGCCGCTGCTCTCGCGATAGTTCGTTTGAACTAGCACGCGTCTTTCTCTTTAGTTCTCTGTGAGCACTCTCGGGTGCGGACGCTTGTCGGCTCTTCTGTTTGCTGGCCGATGCTTACCAGCGCAGCGCTCTTACCGATATTTCGGCGGTCGGGGTGGGCTCCCGTGTCGCTGTTTCTTTGCTGCTTGACTCGGACCAGGGTGGGCTCCTGGCTCCGCTTTTCCTTCTTTACCGCCGCGCCGATTGCCACGATGTTCCTCGTGTTGGCCAGCGGACCAGGGTGGGCTCCTGGTTCTGTCGCGCTTTCTTCGGGAGACCAAACAATCCGATCCACTTCTGCTCTTCTGAAAGGTGGTGGACGATCCCACTCTCGTCGCCAGTTGTCATGTCCCCACTTCCACAGATGCACGGGAAACAGGTAATGATCTGTAGTTTCTTTATTGGGTTACATGCGCTGCGCTGTGTCCACGTGCGTCTGCCTACGCTTGTCCTTGATCTGCACTGCCCTCTTCCCCCTTGACCGGATGTGGTGTCCGGTTCCCTTGGTGTCCCCATAGTCCACTGCAGGGTCCTAGTGCCCTGCCCCCAGGTCACTACACAGGCATGCCGGGGAACATCCCCACAATGAGTGGATAAATATGGGTAGGTGTTTTTTTGGTGGAAAATAGTTTTGACACAGAGCTAAATGTTTCAAAATGCAATTGAATGAATTTAAGAATTTTTCACGTGGATAAACTGTTTACGCTTATGCATGCAGAAATGCCTTGCATAGTGGTCAATAGGAATCCACATAAAATCATTTCAGGCACGCTCCCAGACCCTACAACTGTCACAATATTCTAGGTATATTCCTGGAATACTTTTTGACCCACTAACAAGTCAGACATTTAATCCAAAGCTAAGAGTACACCAACACTAGTACATGTCCGACTTGTGCGTTGACCCGGGCCCATAAAGTACAACAATATCAGCGTCCCAGAATTTCTGACACAATCTAAATGGCTGTCATTGTTTTTATTTTGGAGAACTAGATTAGGCTCACATAAGGTTAAGACACGCTGTACAATGTGTTCATTTAAGTTTGTGGCTTGCGGGTTGCTCACCAATCAAATCATCATGTTATTTCACTTACGCGAAGAAGATCGGCCTGTACTATGAAGCAGTGGCTCAGACTAGCTCACAGGCGCATGAAGATCCTTCCCAGATGAGCTCTTCACAAGTACTGGACAGACAGCTGATGGAGGGACACACATGACATTTAGAGAGGGTGCGATCTATGAATGAACAGTTAATGAAACTTCTCTCCAGAATGTTTCCAGCAAAATGAGATTTGGAATGGTGCAAGTAGCTGCCTACGTAGAGTTACTAAGGCGTTGCCGGGCCTAGTGATCCTGTACCCTTGAGAAACTCCTACAAACATAATACCTTAATGCCCAGCACGCCTGAAATTCACCCTTTCCTGTGCTTCAAAGGTTCCGAAGTACCATCAGAGAAGGTGGGACTATCTTATTACTCGGACATCCAATGGAAATGTACTGGGCGACATCAAAATTCGAGAAATGAGAAGAAGCACAGAGAACAAACATTTTCAATGCAATAGGTCTCACATTTGCAAGAGTTTAAGCTATTGGCATTGTAAATGACAATGCCTTATATTTATGTGTTTTCAAAACCAACACATATATAAAAGGCATTGTCATTTCTAATGCCAATAGCTCAAACTCTTGCAAATGCGAGACCGCTTTCATAGTGGCCGCACCCCTTTCTTTAGACGCTGCTCGCCATATTCAGGTTACAGCGAGCCACGTGTAAAGAAAGGGGCGTGGCTACCATTAAAGTGAAAGCTCGTCATGGGGAGCTTTTACCCATAAAAACCCATTTGTTAAAAAACTAATTTTGGGGGGATAAAAGCGCCCCATGCCGTGTTTTCACTTTAATAGTGTGCACGCCCCTTTATTTAGATGCGGCTCGCTGTAATCTGAACACGGCAGCAGTGTCTAAAGAAAGGGGTGCAGCCACTATGTAAGTGAAAGCATGGTATGGGGGCTTTCATTGAAAGAAAAAAAAAGTTTTGCAGCATGTCCGCTAAAGTTAAAGCAGACCGCACTGCCAAATTAAATAAATAAATAAGTGCGGCCGCTATACTTAAAGTAGACCTGCTGCTAAAGTAAAGAAATAAAGAAATGCGGCCGCTATAGTTAAAGCGGACCGCCATTAGTAATTAAAATAAAAGTGGGTGGTGTACTGCTTGTAGCAAAGCACGTAGTGGGTGAAATAGGGGCAAATCATTGAAGAAAATAGTGCTCACAGCCTAGATAAAGCAGGCCATGTAACAACACAAGTAAAAAGTCCAGTCTTTATGGTAGGTTATAAATGCAGACGAGGCGGCACCAAGGAGGGACTACTAAGCCTATTCATAAATGAAAAGCAACGATTTAGAAAGGACAGTAACAGAAGTCATTTGAAAATATGGGCGGGACATGGGAGGAGCTTCAAGTCCCTACCTGAATACAGCATGCCTCACAGAGCAGCGCATGTGCTGCCCAGGCTCGACCTATAAAGTTAAAGAAAATATTTTCACAGAGAAGACAAATGAAAAATAAATACATGAAATGTGAGAAAGGAAATTAATACACACAGACGGGTGTAAGAGCATTATAAGCCATAAGGAATCATTTGGGAGCCAGGGAAGTCCTCCTAATGGTCAATTGAAGTCAATGGGTAACTTTTGAAGCTGCAATATGTTGAGAGTTTTCCATATTTAGATTATTCACATATGGGGATTTCAGTTGTATTGAAAGGAGAATGGGACATATATCAGTATTATGCTGTATATGATATTTGCATGATATTAGAATAAGAGCAATGTGGTCTATTTGCTTAGTTGTTGTCCTTGGAATTACGAGCACTTAACTAAAAGATGTGTGAATGTTGGTAAATCATTTAGTGTCTGATTTGGAGTTTGGTGGACTGAATACTTGGTCACAAATTTGGTGGATATCCTGCCCACCATATTACAAGTGCCATAGGCTGTAGGGGACTTGTAATACGGTAGACAGGATATCCACCACATTTTGATGGAGTAACTTGTCCACCAAACTCTTAATCAGGCCCTTAATTCCCATGTGCCTGAAATTATCACAGGGATTTCAGTGCTTTTGAAAGACGTCAGATTGTTAGCAGTAGGCTCAAATGATTTCATGCACCTCAAAATACACCCTGCTCATAGGCTGCGGCCCTGCGCAATGAAATGTGAGGACAGCATAGCTCCAGCCCAGAACCACACCTCACAGTTATCTAGAGCCACGCTCTTAACCACTGGACAAGACTAACATGCATGCATGACCTGTAAAGATAAAGGACCAAGATGATAACCTATCATCATGCTTAGTGTCCTTACCACACTCAAACACACAAACTCTGGGGTCGGTCCTAGGCAAACGTCCTTACAATCCCAAACCGGATCCCATCTTTTGCCTTATGGTTCTCGCCTTATGGGGATAGGGTTTGAAAAACTTGTTTTCTTATGCTGCGTTAAAAAAAAATTCCACCATGGCCCACGTTGGGGCGTAACTTTTGTTCCTGCAAGGCCTTAAACTATTACACTGGGAGATGTAAAATGTCCCAACAGCGTTAATAAACAACTAGAGCTATGTTATCCCCATTCAACTATCCAGGATTAAAGAGGAAGTAAACAAAGACAGCATTAATCATTTACTGTAATTCTGGTCAACGACAACTCTGCAACAGTATATTAAAACACATAAGCCCCAAGAACACATTTCAACTGGTATTCGGTGGGAATATTGCAGAGTCACAGTCAGGTCAGAGAGGTGGTTACAGAAGCTGCATTCTCAAGTGCCTGGAGATTGACAGATGCACCCGGATGCTGCATTTCTGCCCAGCCCCAGTAATTCACTTCTGCCATAGGTGCAAAGAGGGAAGCCTTGAACAGCATTAGAGCAAGGAGAGTTTGAAAAACAGAAATGGAATAACTGTGTTGCAGTCTAGTGAAACTTCCGGTAGTGTGAGGTTGCTCTGCCTGCCCAGCCTAAGTGCATCACTGCCTCATCATTTTAGGTTGGGCACTGTCATAAGGAGAAGGGTGACCGACACCCATGCCCCATGTTCAATCACTTCTTAACATACAAGATACCAATTGTGATAATTTTAAAATGATGTGGGAACTGGATTATGACTACCAACTATTTTCACTAAGCCTACGGGAAACTTCAATAGGTGATAACTGATAATGGGTTTCTGTGAAGGTAGACCTAGCTTGGATAAGATACAGCACAGTATAGTAATTGTATTGTACCTTGTTATAAACATTCCCCAGCCTGATCGGCATGTATGAATTCAAAGGTTTGAATAGATCAGGAATGGTCACTGAATCCATTTTATATTTGTATGTATTTGGATTTGTATAGTGCAAACCAATAATGATAGCAAAGAGCTTGAAGGCATGGCAGCAGTAAGAAGTGTAGCCAGGCCGGTCATTGGGTGGCAAAGCAGAGAGCTGGAGTCGGTGTACTTGGAGTACCCTGGGTTTGGGCACTCACCTTCTCCTGTGTTTCCTCTTCTCCTGCCTGCGCAAACTTCTGGATATGTGACAGTGAGTTGCTGTTTGCTCTCTGGAGTGAAAGAGGGTGGGCATCAAGTGTTTTTTTTAACCAGGTCAGTATTCCATAGCCTTGACGTGTAAAAGCAGCTGTCCTGGTTGTGGATTTTGCTTATTCCTCTAGATGGTTTGACCTTGTTGAGCTTAGATGCCAGTTAGCATAGGGTTTCACCGCTAACTGATTGGCAGACAACACTGAAGGTTTTAAAAGTGGCATAGGTGGGTAGAGGTAGCCATTTGAGGCCCCTGTGTACTTGAGTGATTCTGTTAGATTTTCAGAAATCTTTGATGATTTATGCGGCTGCATGTTGAATGCTTTTCAAGGGCTTCAGATGAGTTTCTGGGATTGAGCAAGTAGGACAATGCTCCATCAAGGTGAGACAGGACCAGGGCCTACACTGCAGTTCTGAAGTCATCTTCTGGGAAGAATGGCTTCACTCCTCAGAGAAAGGTCTGCTGATACAAGACTGTCTTGTTTGAGGTGAGGGGCTTGAGTGTAAAGTGAATAGAGAAGTTAGGGGACATTGGATTTTTTCTGAGTTTTGGTATGAGGCAGTCCATGTTTATTTTATCAAGAAATTACTAAACTTCGCTACATTCCTTCAGTCATTGTGAGTACATGACACACAGTACTGAAAATAAAATAAAAGAAGACACAATGACACTAAAAAGCGGGTCTGTAATTGTCAAGCACCATATTTGTGCGAAAAAAGCAGTATTTAAGTGTTACATTGAACACTGGAATATTAAGCACTCCAATGAAGATAGTGGAGTGGCTCATGGCCAGAAATGGCTGGTTTATACCATTTTCTCCAAGATTCCAATGCTTATCTTTCTGTTTCTCCCTATTTTCAATTTAGAAGATTTAACTCCCAGTCGTTTGAATGTTATAGTAGCTTTATAGCTTTTCTACCTCAGGACCTTGCCCTCCTTATAGTCTAGTTATATGTCCTTGTCTGCACTCTGGTCTATAAATCATTTCTGGGCCTTTAGTAACTGCTGTAGCCATTGGCAGTGAGTTACAATATTATGTTATGTTATGGTATGTTATGTTAAAGTCTCTTGTATAGCGCACATACACCGATTGGTTTCTTGGCTCTGATTCTAGGATATGCTGGAGCCCTATTGATTTATCATATGCTTAGATTCAGTCATAGGCTTGGGTGAATACCCATGTCTTGAGGAGCCTTCTGAATCTCAAGAGGTCCACGCAAGCTCTGAGGTCAGATGGAAGTGAATTCCAGAAACCAGGTGCCAGCACTGCAAACCCGCAGCCACCTTGTCGCTTTAGTTTGTAAGAGGGTGTGGCCAAAAGGTTCATGTGAGATGAACGCAGGTTGCGAGTAGGTATATGCCTTTGAATCAGGCTAGAAATGATTTTTGGGCTTGGGCCATACAAGGACTTAAAGATCAGGCAGGCATACAATGCTGCTATAAGTTTTTGGATGCCAAAACCTAAGATGTGTACAGGAAGGTGGTACATTGCAAATATATTGGTGATCCTGTGGACCTTTTCCACAGCCAAAGATGAAGACGCCTATGTGACTTAGAAAGATTTTGGACTGTACCATCATAGTATTCATTTTATGGTTAAACTAATGCAATATATCAAAACCTGGAACTGTGGATTATGTGGACTAGACTAACTGGGAACTAAACCTCTATTTTCACATCCTTTTTTTAGAAAGTTATAGTTTTCAGTTATAGGCTATGTTCCCTGTATGGTGCGCGTGTGTGCATGCGCGCAACTTACGCTTTCACAGCGCCCAGCACCTCTGCAGGAGCGCACAGCAGATTACGGCACAGAGAGAAAGACTTCCCAGCTGCTGATTTAAGAAGAATGCAGCAGCGTGGAAGTAAGTTTTCTCTTCGTCTGCACGTTGCAAAAGGGGAAGGAATCCAGTTGAAACTAGATCCTGCTGGGGTCCCATCGGTATTCTGATGGGGCCACTCAGGGTGGCAATGTGACTAGGCAGCTCTTTAAGTAAATATGCTGATGCATTTAAGACCTTTACAAGCCCTTTTGCTTGAAGGGACTTGTCGAGGTGTTAAGTGCATTAATATGTCAACAGGCTGCAGGGGAGACGCAGGCTTACTGGTCTATGGGGCCATCAGGCTGGTCTTACAGGCGGTTTTTTTTGGCTGTTTGTGGCCTCTTTACTGGTTGTTGGGCCAGTTGTTACTGTTGGTTTCCCTGCTATTATCACAAGCACTGCCTGCAGTAAACACAAATGCATGGAGTGTCCCATACCCTGTAAAACACAAACAGTATGTCTTTACACATTCAAAACTGCCCTTGATTTGCAAATGTGGGACACTTTTTTTATCTGTCTCATTCACTGATGGAGACCACTTGCTGCCCATTCCAAACTTGAAGGCACATGCATGGCTACAGTAACAAGCATTGATTGGCAAAGCCAATAAGTTTCACCAATGCAAGATCTATTGGCTTTGTCAATGTTTTATTAGATATGCTGCACAGCAGCACAGGCTTAAAGTACAGAAAGAAAAAATTTATTATGACACAGCCAGCGTTGATTGCGCCATAGCAATTTTTTTTAATCTTTAAGCCATTTTGCATAGTAATCCGTGCTGCTATGCAGTGTAGCTGAAAAAGCATTGACAAATCCAACTAGCTCTTGGGTATGCAAGTACTATTTGGCTTTGTTTAATGCTTTTGTGGCTGACAGGAGGTTGGAGGGGAACATAACAGATGGAAACATTAAAAAATGTGGGGTGTTTGGGGGCAAGGTCTCCCCTACTTAAGAAAAATAAATAAACTTATTTTAAAATGATATATCAATAAATAAATGTATAAAGCAGGAAGAGGGCAGGTGGGCAAGCAAAATACGAGGGCTGTGCAGGCACACATGGCATTGGCTGTAGTGCACAGAGGACCTTCATTGCCGTTCAAAGGAAAAAAATAAAAAAATTATTATTTTCTTAAAACCACATGGCACAGGGAAAATGTGAGGTGTGAACATAATCAACAGAAGTGCATACATTTTTCAAAATGATTACTGTGCTTCTGGGCAAGTCTGATGTACCTAGTGAACTTAAGAATACTGAAATGAAAGTGGCTCCAATTTAAATTCATAGGGTGGATACAAATGTGGGATGCAAACACTTAAATCATCTACTGCTGGTGGTTTTGGAGAGGATACTGGGTGTCTGTACAGTCGCAGGTAAGAGCGGTGAGGCGGGGGGAGTCGATAGACAGAATAGAGAAAATAAAATAAAACATTAAATAAAACCACTTACCTTGCGCTCGCCGAGTCGACGATCCGGCGAGCGCACGGAAAATGTTTTAAAAAAAATATATATATATTTTCCCTATTCTGTTGTCTGTCAACTCCCCCTTCATCCCGCCCCACCACACTTACCTGCAACGGCCGCAACTGGGTCTGTAGTAAAATCGGTATTGAGTTTTTCCATTAAGTGACTAGAAGGATAGTGATTGAGAAATCCTCTCCGGAATGAGCGTAAATAAACTATACATTTGTAATGACTGATTCAAAGCAATAGGATGGGACTATGATGGATTCAGTTGTAGTAACATAATATCATCTCTCTATGTAACATTACATTTCTGTTTAAAAGAACAGAATTTCTCTTGGTAACAACGGGGCAAGTGTTGGTGAAGGATACTGAATCATACTGCATAGAAGAGTATGTATGCATGAAGGATGAAGCTAGCAGACACGTGTAATCTTCCTGTCAACAGTAAGGCAAATAGTCAATCCGAGGCAAGCTCTGAGTGGTCCCAACAAACTTTCATTGAAAGGGGATTCTACACACATTTCATACAACATAGCTATTGATCTCATAGAAATGTAAGCAAGGACCAGTGGCTACGTTCATTGATGGTGAAGTAATAATTTAGGGAAAAAGACTACGGTAATTTAGCTTAATAAATGGTGTTTAAATTCCTACATAGATTCAATTGTGTTTTGGTCTTCAGTATTGAGATTTTTAATGATTATGAAAGCACATTGAATGCACTAAATAGGGTAAAGCATTGCATTACAAAGACATTAACATGGTAATTGGTAAAACACTATTTTTATGGAAAAGTGTAAGTAGAGTCATTGAGTTTTTTGTGGATTTAATGTACTACAATTGGAAATAATTGTTTTCTATAAATGATGATTTCTTTTCCATACATTAAATTTCAGCTCTATGATGGACCTAATGCACAGTCAAACCTCATTGGCACATACTGTGGAAATAATTGGCCTCCGTCTGGTGCTACGACGGGTACTAAGCTTCATGTGGTGTTCCACTCTGATTCTTCTGGTGCTGGAAATGGATTCCAGATGCAGTGGAGTGTTAATGGTAAGTCAGACTTAATGCTGTCTATTTGACCTTTTCCAAAAACAGGGAGAACATCATTTCAGTAGCTGGTCTTTGGAAGCCAGGTTCATGTTTAGACCTATTTGATTTCAAGATGTACAGATTTTACAGGTTTTATATTGTTTCTAGTTAAAAATGCATGCACTCAAAGCATATTTTGAGTGTACAGTTCATTAATGGCCTAATCAGGACCACTTAATCATCCTGTCCAGTTAGTGTGAAGATCAAGACAGCATTAATTTGTTGAAATACTGCACAGTGACTAGCAGAACAATCATTGTCAACATCTGAAACCATGGTGGCCCTTGCCATTTGAACATATCCAAATCAAACTATACTCGGTGCACACACATTCAGAAGCTTGTAGAAGACTCTGGCACATGTTCACCTTGCTTAAGCATAGTTACTTTGGCGGTGGAAAAGCTACTCCTAATAACATTGCCCTAATAGGTTACGGCTGCTTCTCAATGCACAGTATCTACACTCCTGACATTAAATATTCAGTGCTATGTAATCGAGGCCTTGAATTTAGTAAGAAATCGCTAAGTTGGAAGTTATTGGTTGGGGTAGGAGCAACCAAAACGTGATAGATGAAAACCTATGAGACTATACTGTTTAACCACTGCGAATTTCTATGGGTAAATGGTGGCCTAGTGGCTACTGATGCAGGCTTTGAAACATGGAGAATCAAGTTTGAATCCTGGCTTAGTTTCAACATCATGTGCATTTGGGCAAATCACTTATTCTCCCTATGCCGCAAAAGAAAAAAATTATAACTTAGTCTGGTTCTGTTGTAAAGCTCTCTAATGCCCTTGGACCAGGTTCGTGCTATAAAATGCAATAAAAAAATCACTTCCACTGAGCAGACAAATCCACATTTCTACGCCACATTCCATCTGTTCATGACTATGGAGCAGCTAAATGAGAGGGATTTTGTGCATGCGGGGAGGGGCTGGAGAGCAAAGACCTGGGACTTGAGCCACCACATCATGGGGGAAATGGCTTTTGGCATATGCACTGTCAACATGTTGACATTTTCACAACGTGATCATGATAAGGTGCAGTTATGTTGTAATGCCACCATAGCAGCTGGCTTTCCTATACCCTGCAGCTGTGACCTCAGACTGCATGGCAACTAGCCCATTCTAATCAAGGGGAGAATTATTGGGGCCGTATCATGAATCTGGCGCACTTTCCCTGTTTGTGCCATGGCGTACCTTTAAAAAGGTGTGTCGGGTGCAAATAGAGACAGCATTACAAAGAATGCACTGTCACCGGGGCAGACGCGAACTCAAACTGCCTCCACGGCAGCACATTCAAGTGAAATATGAAGCAGCTGTTAAAAAGCTGCTCTGTGTTTCCCAGTACAGGTGAAAATCTGCATGCACTTTCAAGAAGGGGGAGGGATCCCCTTGCAGGCTTGTGCAGTAAGTGAGTGCTTCTGCCTGCAGGGGGATGTCTGGGGGGTCCATGAGACCCCCTTTCTTCCCCCAGAGGGCTGCCTGTAGGAGGTGCATTGAGGGTGAGCCACCTTTTTGTGGCGCACTTGCAGTGCACCTCCTAAAGGCATGTTTGCCTCTATGCCCCCGTTCATAATACAGTGCGGGTGCAGAGGCAAAGTGATTCCCTCATTTGCATGGGGCCATGCCCCAATGTCATGTGCACCAGCACTATCAGCATTACAGAAGAGAACGCACTAGCGTCTGCACCCCCTCTATAATACCAAAGTGCCCAGGGGGCACACAAAACAGGCGCACACTCCTGTTGCACCCCTGGGGCACTTTCTGTAGTGCGACCCCAGATGTTTAAATTTGAGAGTGAAGCGGGACCAGTGGTAGGAAATGGCAGTAACATAAAAACAAAGTTGCTAATTTTTTCATAACTTTCAATATGAATTCCACGCTTATAGACACACACTCACTAATCTTTAGTAAATTCCAGTATTTAGGCATATAAAAATGAAAGTTATGTGTCCTTACCAAAAATATAAATGCCTGTAGTTTTGGAGAAAGGGAGAGCCTTCAGAATTGTGATCAATTTACTTATGCCTACCACCCCTCCTAGATTATAGGCCATCGACCAGGACTCTACGGCCATCTCTGTCCTTGTATCAAGGGCTTAATTTGCTTAAATGAAGAGCATTTCAGAGATTTGTCTGAATCATTCCACAGCAAACACTAGATGAAGCCGCGGCATTGTAATAGGCCTGTCCGAGCGTGGACTCGGCTATCAAATTAATCGCCATGGGAGGATCACCCTGTCTGGATTCCGAATGCACAACTATTCATCTCTGGCAGCTTTGCAAAGCGACAAACCTCCTCTGCTGCTGAGGCCCGATCGAGGGCGCCTGATGCAATAAAATTAAATTAAAAAAAACAAAATTGGACTGCACCCCGCGTGCTGTGTGAGAGGCAGCTGCAGGCTGCTGCCGTCTCTTTTGTTAAATGCATTTATCAACTCGAAGGGGCCTCTTGTTGACTAGATATCCTGGGTTTGGCATTCAGGCAGGGTCTTGAGGTTTTGTTGGTAACAGGGTGACATGTGCAAAGCCAGCGTGGATTAATGGAATGCAGCGCTCTCCTGCCACAGAGCGAGGGGGTCGGACTTCAATAGAGGTGACGTCACCCCAAGAAGTCTCCAGAAGCCCACTCAAAAGTTAACTCTTTGTCCAGACAGGTGACATCATCCTTCACGGTGATGTTTTTCATTAACTTTTTTCCAGTCTTTTAGACGTTTTCAGACAACGGGAAGCACATTTCCTTCGTGGAGTTTGCTCCACCAAGTGGCCATAAAAACTATTTGCGTGAGATGAGGTTTTGTTATTTTAAATAGAAAAGGCCATTAGATATTTTTAGAAAACGCCATTCGCTATTTTGTATCCTTTGAAACACATCGATGGAACGAGCTGTTCAATCAATCATGTCGTCTTCTTTTGAGGGTTTGTTATTTGTACATATGTTTTTTCTCATTCATTAATTACTTTTGTCGTTCGTTTTTCCCTAATTTGTGTTAGGGTTATTCCATCTTTTTTATTTTATTATCGATAACTGTAGAATTTTGGTTGTAAATGGAAGCGCATTAATACATTTTAAACAAATGAATATGTGGGAAAAATGGTAAATAGCACAGTTTGCGTAGCTAAAATATTGGGGCTGGGTCCATTTAATGCATTCGTGCTTTTAGGCACCCTCGCACACTGACACTACTGTTTTTCATTGCCGCTTAATCTGGCACATGTCAGACCTTTGACACATTCCTAATTACAAATTGATTGCAGACTCCTCTTCTCGAAAGTCCTAGCTGTAAAATGCCTCAAGAATCCTGAAATAGACAAGGCAGCGAGCTAACAAGTGCAACTGCTGTGTTTGAGTCATTTACTTACAGCAAATCCAGCAAGAATAAACTACCAGGTTCCTAATCGTTGCTTTATTCATGAAGCGCCTTACAGACGTATTGAGAGAACAATGCTGAGATTGTGTGTTTGTGAACATCTAACTTTCGCTATAAAGATGCAGATAGAAGAGCTAAACTATTTGTTATGAGTTGTCTTGTATGATAACACTCTGGGGTTCGCTCCTTTTGTGCCTTCTTTGTTTTCCATCAAGGAACCAAATGCAAAAATGTTCCAGGTTGAAGAAAATCTACGGGATGTAGGAAAATGCTACTCTGCAGGATTTCAGGCAGGCAATGAGAAAATATGGTCATATTTTTTTATATGACAAATATTTATTGTGTTGAGCTTGGAGTCTCAGATTGTGTTGGATTCCCCATGGCTAGTGAAGTGTAGGGAATTGTAACTTCAGGTACAGTAACACACAAAATGTGGGTGTGTGTCTGTGTGTGTGTGTGTGTCTTTGTGCACGTGTGTGTCAGCCGAGGCCGCAGGAAGGTAAGAGCAGAGGGGCCTGGTGAGGGGGGATTTCGAGAGACGACCACGAGGGAGAATTAAATAAATAATACATTTTCCCTCGTGGTCATTTCTCGAAATTCCCCCTCACCTGGCCCCACTGCTCTTACCTGCAGCGGCCGCGGCTGGTGTGTGTGCAATTTCCACAGACTAAGCCCAACTCCACTAGAGAATTAAGTTGAACTCTTCCAGAGAACAGGCTTATCATTGTGTATTTCATCATGGGCATTGCATTAGATGATGTCAACAACTTAAGTGTTTGAATGCCATTGTCAAAATAATTGTGAGTTTTATAAAACATCAATAACTCTGAAGATCAAATAAGGCCATGGCAGATTTCAGGAAATTGAAGCTCTCCATGTGCTACTTTGAAACCATGAAAACCAAGTAATGAATAATACTCTGAACACCAATCACTCATAAACAAAAGAATATGAGATTTCAAACCCAAAAGGGACACCAATGGTATGCATGCTGTTCCAAATGGGGCCGTGCATCATGTGATGTCACTTATTGGGAGTGCTTTTCCTCATTTAGCACCTTAGGGTGCTGTGCTGCTTCTTGCTCTTCAACTTGTATGCGAAGACATAGAGGTAAATCACATAAAGGCATGGTCTGCCATTTCATTAATACAATCTATGTTTGATTTCAGGGCAATTTCAAGACAGGGAACCACAGACAGTCCAGGCAAAAATGTTCAAACCATCCCTGCTCCATTCTAGATCTAAACCAGCCCTGCTCCCTTCTTGATCTCTCATCTCATGCTCTCTTCTTTTGCCTTTCGTCTCTCTCCTTGATACTTCCTGAAGCACCAACTGTGCCTTCTCCAACTCACCCTGGGGGAACTGGAGAAAGTAGCAGAGGCCTAGCAGCAGCCCTCTGTCTTCAAATGTTGGCCTTAAAAGGCTCCAGCCCACCAGGGAAATACCAGGTGGAATAAATGGGCACTCTTGAGCTGGCTCATGGTAGTACTCTATCCAGCTATTTGACTGAGTTGGACATATGTATTGATGAGTACTGGCTTAAGCTAAATATACATAAATTTGTAGATTTATATAGAGCAGCTTATCACCCGTGAGGGTATCCAGGTTCTGTCCTTGGGCATGGGAAGCTTAAGTGATTTGCCCAGAATCATAGGATGTTGAGCTGATGCCGAGACTGGAGCCCCGATCCCCAGCTCCCGAGTCGGCAGCTCTGACTGCTGAAGAACAGCCTAGATACATGTGATGTTAGCAAAATTTGAGCATTAATTACATTTATTAAGTTTAGGTCAAGTGAATTGTGCGCTCGGATTAACAAATAGAATTCAAGATTTATAGTCTCAGTGATTGCTGCAGTGTGTCATTTGTACATAAGGTTGGCAGTTGTCAGCAGCAATGCTCCTTTTTGGGGACCAGGACATATTTGTCATCATTAGACTTTGACCCAAAGCAAGAAAGAGAAAGGCAGCAGAGGAAGAAGGCAGAGAACTATATGTAATCAATGACATGGGGAGAACCTGCAAGAGTGAGATTCAAAGAGAAGAAGCTTTGTCTGTTGGGAGAAGGAGGAATGAGGTGGAATGAAGGAAGGCTTGCAGTCTTGGTATTTTCCAACCCTGAGATTTGGTATTGCTGGCAAGGGACTCCTAACAAAAACTTTGGACCCCTGCACTTACCTGTTTTACATATTAAGCACTTGATCTCTTAGATATAATTATAAAGTGATTAACTGCTGGCCTCAAGCTTCTCACCCTAGATCAATGTCTCATACTTAAAAGACCCTTACAGATATCAGTCAGTGGTCTGTGGGGATGTGGCAAGGCCCTGATTATGGCAAAACTGATTATAGATGAATTGTGAATACGACTAAAGAAGAGATGTGGCCCGTGGAGGAGGAGAACAGACAACAGATTTGGAGGATATGGATGAAATCCAGAATAGACTTGGACAATGTGTGACAAATGGGATGATTCCTAGTAGTAGTTTGAAACAAGACTCATAGTATGATTTTTTATTATCATTATAAAGAAGGCTAAGTTATAAGTGTGGACATTTTACAAAGATGCTTCTCTAGTGTAAACTGTAATAGTTCACAAGCAGAGCATTTCTTCTAGATACTCTCTTCATAGCAAGAAGGCAGTAAATTCAGGGCCGGACTGGCCATAGCGAGCACCGGGCGTTTCCCCGGTGGGCCGCTAGGGTGGGGGGGCCAGTTTTGGCCCCCTGGGGCCGTTTTTGTTACCGGGGGCCTGCAATATCGGCCCCCGGTAATAAAATCAGCCGAAACCGGCCCTTGCAAACAGCTCGGCCGCACCCCCTCTGCCTCACCATGGAGGCGGGCCGAGCAGTTTGCCAGGGCCAGTTTCGGTTACCAGTCCGGCCCTGAGTAAATTACATGATAGTGGAATGGTTATGTAGATCAGTGGTAGATCAAGAGGTGATCAATGTGACAATACAATGAAGTACATTAGAAATGTGATGAAAATTGAATGAAGAATATCTGGGCACCAGCAACCACGAAGGTAAGAGAAACACCAGAAATACAACAATTGGTGCTAGAAACCAGCAATGTTGAGTCCAATTGTAAAGAAAAGCAAGGTAACCTTTATACCGTTAGCTGTTGCCAATGCTCCAGAAGTGATCTATAAACTTGCTTCTGGGACAAAGTTCCACCAGCCTTGATACCAGCAGGATTTGACACCAGCTAGAAATTTTAAAATAAATACAATTGTGAACTGGTTTGACAAGATTTTGTTTTACCTGGGTTACTATGAGAATAAGGGAGATCCTGCAGCAGCAGATGAATTTGGTGAGGTGCTTGTTGGCCTTGGTACCACGTAACAGGGTTGAGCAATGCCACGGATAACTGGAGGGAGTGTGTTAGACCTGGCACCATTGGCGTGGGTCTCCCTTCCATTTTTCGCTGTTGTCTCCTCTGTTTTACTGGTGTTAGATGCTCTGGGCGCTGTGCCACTGCCATTCAGTGTCACAGCGCGAATGCTCCCTGTGTAAATATGTCTAGGTGAATTGGTATATCCCTGATTGGCTTATTTGGTTTACCTGTTAGTCCCTAGTAGTGTGGCCTATGTGTGCCCAGGGCTGGTAAACCAAATGCTGCTGGTGGGCCTGCAGCACTGATGTGTGCCACCCACAGAAGCAGCTTGTAAAGTGTGTCTCCGACCTGCCACTGCAGTGTCTGTGTGCAGTCCAGAACTGCCATCTTGGCTGTGAAGTGCACTCACTTCCCAGCCCCTGAACCTTCCCTTGGCATCCTGTAAGTCACCCCTATGGTAGGGTGCCTTGTATGTGTAAGGTGGGACATGCCTTGGTGTGTGTAGCATGTCCTGGTAGTGAATTATGCCCCATTTCGTTTTTCACTACTGTAAGGCTACCTGTTCCTCATAGGCTAGAATGGGCAGTTTGACTATTACATTCTATAGTCCTAACTGACCCCAGGAACATGGTAGATAAACGAATTTAGTATGCCTGAGCTCAGAATATTAAAATACATCTTTTAGTGAAGTTTATTTTTATATTCTGTGTTTGAAAATACCACTTTTAGAAAGTAGGTATTTTCTTGCCTAAGCCTTCCAGTGTGCTCTGCTGTTATGTGTATTGGCTGTCTGGTTTTAGAGGGGCAGGGCAGGCTGAGTCAGACCTGGGTTGAATAGAGAGATCTGCATTTAGAGTGTGGGGAGGGGTGGCTCCTTGACCTGAATAGGGCTGTGCCTGGCAAGGTGAATGCTGGCTCCACCTCCCACTGTGTGTCTGGTAGCAGACCCCCTCTTTCTGAAAGGAAGGATGCAGCCTGGTAAACAAAGTGCTCCAGGCCTGAGCAGAACTGGTTCTGGCTAGGTTCAGTGACTGGTAGCTTCTAAGAACAAAGGCTTTTGGGGTATAAATATCTGTGCTCAAACCCCTACTTTTTGTATTGCTTTTGGATCTGTAGAGGAAACTCTGTCCGTGCCACTGGAGGAATCTGCAGGAAGTGACTGTCCCTGTGCTTGTGTGTTGTTTCTTGCACTGGCCTGCAGCAGTGACCAGTGGACCTTGAAGAAGAGGAAAAGGAACTCTTGAGAGAACTTTTATTTTTGTTACAGCAATTACCCAAGGGCTAGGAAAAGAGCTAGCCTCCTGCTGGAGTCTCAGGCACATCAGACTCCACCACCAACCTCCTGCTTCCTCCCTGCGAGGACTGCTATCTGCTGATGAGGCTCCTGTGAGTTCCAGGGCCTCTAGTTTGCATCAGAGAAAAGAGTGTGGGAAATCGACGCTAACGCATCTTTGCGGGCCGCTGCAGTCGAGAGCGCTGGGAAAATCATCGCGCTACTGCCGCCGAGGGCCTGCAACACGAAACCATCGCTGACGCCCCTTTGCGAGCCGCTGCAGCCGAGACGCGCTGGAAAGATCATCGCGCTGCTGTCGCCGCGCACTCGCAACCCTTAAAGAAATCATCGCTTCGAGACATCGCAGTGCGGACGCCGTGCGTCCGCCACTTTGATCGCATCGCACCGAATTTCGTCGCTCCCTCGCGGAGCGTCTTGTCTTCGCATCGCAACACGATCGCACAGCGCAACAGGATCGCCGCATCGACTTCTCCCACGCGGCAAGAAAGTCATCGCATCGGCGGTCCAGCGTGCAGAAGTTTGTCGCATCGTCTCCGCACGCATCACGCAGATCGGCGCATCATCCTCCCTTGCGGCAAGGATTTCAACGCATCGCCGGCCTCGCGTGCCGAGAATCATCGCTACAGCTTATTTGCGACATTTTGTTGGTTTTGCTACTAAACCCAGGTACTTTGTGAAAGAAAGGGTCGCAGAGACCACTGCTTTGAACTTGAACCTTATTTTTGCAACTTTTGAACTATTTTTGACAGCCCTTCAACAGCTATCCTATTTTTGACAGTATTGTGGCTTTTACAGTTATTGGTCTTGTGATAAATCTGCCTTTATATAAAGATACTTATTTTTTATAACTACTTGTGTGGTGTCCCTTTGTAGTGTTCCTCACTGTGTTACTGTGTATGGTCATAAATGCTTCACACCCTGCCTCTGAGATAAGCCTACCTGCTCGTGCTACGTTACCACAGGGTTGAGCAGGGGTATTAAAGAGGGTAGCCCTCTCACTCTGACTTAGGAAGAAGGGTCCCTACTTGGACAGTGGCCAGCCATTGCCAACTAGAGACCCCCATTTCTAACATTGGTGGTCAGCGGTGAGGATCTGGACTTGCATTTATGATCGCATACAGTAATTACAGTGTACACTACTAGTGAGTGCAGACCATAACGTACCGCATACATTTTTTGAGAGTTTTTTTGGATCCTATATTGTAATTGATATTGCCGGTGATTTTTCACCCGCACACATTTTCTGAGAGTTTTGGGGATCCTATATTGTGATTGATATTGCCGGTGATTTTTCACCCGTGCACATTTCTGAGAGTTTTTGGTATCCTATATTGTGATTGATATTGCCGGTGATTTTTCACCCGCGCCCATTTTTTGAAAGTTTTTTGATCCCCTATTGTGATTGATATTGCCGGTGATTTTTCACCCGCGCACATTTCTGAGAGTTTTTAGGATCCTATATTGTGATTGATATTGCCGGTGATTTTTAACCCGCTTACATTTTTTGAGAAGTTTTCTTCTGTCCTTTATTGATATTGCCAGTTATTTCTACAATGGGCAAGCCCAGATCCAATGCCTCAGAGGATCTCTCCTGGGAAGAAGAGAAAATAGAAACCTACAATGCCAAGCAGCTCAAATACTTTTGCAAGCAATTCACAGTCCCTATCACAGGTCTCACTAGAAGGGAGGAGTATTACAAGGCGCTGAAGGCCTGGCTAGAAGCCAGGGATGCCCCTAAGGATATAGGAGAGCTTGTGGAGGTGGGAGAGAATGCAGGAGAGCAGCAGGGCGATGTAGTAGACTTAGTAGGAGACCCAGCCCTTTCCAACCCGGGCTCTAGTGTGTCCGCTAAGGGTCTGTCCCCAGAAGAGCTGGAGGACAGGGAGAGAGATAGGCGGCATAATATGGAGATGGCTAAGCTTAAAATGGATGGTCACCGGGACCTAGAGAACAAGAAGTTAGAAATTGAGATTATGAGGATGAAGCTTGAGCATGAGAGAGTATTGAGGGAGTTGGAGATTAAAGCTAAGAGCATGGAAATCTCCCCCTCTGGTGGCAGCGTACCTGTAGTGCACCCTGAGAGTAGGGTGTATATACCCAAGGAGGTTATTAAGGATTTCCACAAAAGTGAAGATATTGGGCAATGGTTTGCCGCTTATGAATTAGCCATGGTGTCCCACCGGGTCCCTGAGAAGGATTGGGGAGCGGGGTTGTGGGGACGCTTTGTGAGTGAGGGGAGGGATACCTTGTTGGACCTGCCCCCAGAAAGTAGGATGGTTTATGCCCACATGAAGGAAGCGTTGATGACCCGCTATGGTTTGACCCCTGAGATGTATAGGCAGAGGTTTAGGGTCTGCAAGAAGCTAGAGGGTACCACGTGGGTTGAATATGTGTCTTTTTTTTGCAGAGCCATGGAACGCTGGGTAAAAGGTAGCAAAGTAGAAACTTTTGCACAGTTTTATGATTTGATTGCATGGGAGCATTTATCTAGTAATTGTTTTCCTGAGCTACTCCAGCACCTAATTCATTGCAAGCTGACTAACCCTAGAAAGCTTGCCGAGGAGGCGGACCGCTGGGTGAGCACCCGGGTCCGCAAGGGTCCAGTGGGAGACGTCGCCAAAGGTGGGCAGGGTCCCCAGCAGAGGAGTGGGGGGGGACAAGGGTCAACAGAGGGAGTTCCACCGAGGGCCCCAAAGTAATCCCCCAGGGAACCAAGCAGTGGTGTCCCAGCCCCCCAAGAAAGGAGGACAGGGCCCCCAACAGGTAGGCCTGTTCCCAGGGGGCCCCCACGTGTTACAACTGTGGTCAAGTGGGCCACAGATATTTTGATCCCCAGTGCCCCCAAAGGGGGCCAGTGCACCCCCGTGCACCACCCCACCAGATTGCTAGTGTAGCCCTGGGAGAGGAGGAGATGGGTGCCCAAGAGGGGTGGGATCCCGTAGAGTTGACCCTTGTCTCATTAGGGGACTTTGAGATGGTCCCCAAGCCTGCACTGCCTGCTAACACTAAAAAATACAGGCAGTGGGTGACCATCAATGGCCATAGGGTGTAGGCTCTAAGAGACACAGGGGCCAGTGTAACTGCTGTCAGCTCCCGGTTGGTGTCCAAAGAGCAGGTTGTTCCCCATGCATTCTACCCAGTAGTGTCCGCAGACAACTCAGAGAGCCAATGTGAGGTGGCTTAGGTTCCCTTTGAGTGGGGGGGGGGTCTCAGGAACTCTTCAGGTAACTGTGAGGCCCGCCATGCCTGTAGACTGTCTGCTGGGCAATGATTTAGAGGACTCCCCGTGGGCTACGGTGGAGAGGAAGGCTCACTTAGAGATGTTGGGTCTGCCTGAGTGGGCGTGTGCTACCACTCGGTCCATGGCAGCCAAGGAGGGTGTTGAGAAGGATCTGGAGCCTGAGAGTATGGCCCAGATCCCTGCCTTAGAGAGAAGGGGCAGGGGGCGCGGGAAGCCGGCCCCCTTGGTTCCCATGGCCCAGGAAGGAGCAGACCCTGAAGGGGATGCCCTGGAGCCTACCGGGGAGCAGATCACCGAACTGGGGGACCTGCCTGAGCTGACCCATTGGCAGCAGGAAGGGGGACCCACCAGGGAGGAATTTTGTGAGCAGCAGAGAGTTTGCCCCTCTCTTGAGGGTATGCGGCGACAGGCTGCAGCCCAGGCAGAAGATGACATGTCTGGTTCACATCTGATTTATTGGGAGAACAGTCTCCTGTATAGTGAGCCTAAGGTTGCTGAGCCAGGGTCAGCCCGTGTGCTGGTGGTACCCGAGTGCTTCAGAACCTTCCTACTGGGGTTGGCTCATGACATTCCATTGGCAGGACATCTGGGGCAGACCAAGACCTTTGAGAGGCTGGCCGCCCACTTTTATTGGCCCCAGATGCACAAGAGTTCAGACACTCATTGCAGGACCTGTGAGACTTGCCAGGCAAGTGGGAAGAGTGGGAGGAAGATCAAGGCCCCGCTCCAGCCCTTTCCAGTTGTGAGTACCCCATTCGAGCGAGTGGGCAGTGACATTGTGGGGCCTCTGGACCCCAAGACAGCCATGGGCAACAGGTTCATCCTGGTCTTGGTGGACCATGCCACCCGGTACCCTGAAGCCATCCCGCTCAGGACAGTGGCGGCCCCCGTGGTGGGACGTGCACTGATGGGGATTTTCTCCCGTGTGGGATTCCCCAGAGAGGTGGTGTCTGACAGGGGGACCAACTTCATCTCCCAGTACATGAAGTCTTTGTGGAAGGAGTGTGGGGTAACGTATAAGTTCACCACTCCTTACCACCCCCAAGGTAATGGTCTGGTTGAAAGGTTCAACCGGACCTTGAAGGGCATGATCATGGGCCTAGAAGAGCCCCTGAGGCGTAAGTGGGACGTCCTCTTGCCATGCCTGTTGTTTGCCTACCGTGAGGTGCCACAGAAGTCCTTAGGGTTCAGTCCCTTTGAACTCCTCTATGGCCACCCGGTTAGAGGACCTCTGAGTCTGGTCAAGGAAGGCTGGGAGCAATCTCCCAGGAAACCTCCCCAAGATGTATTTAGCTACATGTTGGCCTTCAGGAACCAGACTCGGCGTTTCAGAAAGATTGCTGAGGCAAATCTGGAAGCCAGCCAGGAAGAAATGAAACGTTGGCACGACCAGAATGCCACTCTGGTCGAATTTCAACCTGGTCAGAAGGTTTGGGTACTGGCCCCAGTGGAGCCTTGTGCGCTCCAAGATAAGTGGACCGGTCCATTTGAGGTGGTGGAGCGCAAAAGTCCAGTTACCTACTTGGTGGACTTTCAGTCTCCCAGGAACCCCTTGCGGGTCCTGCATGTGAACCGCCTAAAGCCCCACTTTGAGAGGTCTGAAGTGGGCATGCTTCTTGCCACAGATGATGGGGTTGAGGAGGAGAGTGAGCCTCTCCCTGACCTCCTGTGTGCAGAAGAGAAGGATGGGTCAGTGGAGGGTGTGATCCTCTCCACCACACTGACCCCTGAGCAGCAGAGAGATTGTCACCACCTGTTGGGGCAATTTTCTGATTTGTTCTCCCTGGTACCTGGTGTCACTGATTGGTGCGTCCATGAGGTGGATACCGGGGACAGTTCTCCTGTCAAGCACAAGGCTTACAGGGTAACTGACAGGGTCAGGGCTTGCATTAAGGAGGAGGTCTCCAAAATGTTCGCCCTAGGGGTGGTTGAGTCCTTTAGCAGCCCCTGGTCCAGCCCCGTGGTCTTGGTACCAAAAGCTGCGACGCCTGGTGCCACTCCTGAACTTAGGTTCTGTGTGGACTACCGAGGTCTCAATTCGGTCACCAAGACCGACGCGCACCCCATCCCCAGAGCTGATGAGCTCATAGACCGGTTAGGGGCTGCCCGGTACCTCAGCACGTTTGATCTGACTTCTGGGTACTGGCAGATCGCCTTAACTGATGGGGCAAAGGAGAGGTCAGCATTCTCCACACCAGATGGGCACTACCAGTTCCGTGTGATGCCCTTTGGGATGAAGAATGCCCCTGCCACCTTCCAGAGATTGGTCAACCAGGTGTTGGTTGGGCTGGAGGCTTTCAGTGCCGCCTACCTGGATGACATTGCAGTGTTTAGTTCCTCCTGGGAGGACCACTTGCGCCACCTCTGGGAAGTGTTGATGGCGCTGCGCAGAGCAGGCCTCACAATCAAGGCCAGTAAGTGCCAGATTGGGCAGGGTTCTGTGGTGTACTTGGGACACCAGGTGGGGAGCGGCCAGGTGGCGCCCCTGCAGCCCAAGATTGAAACCATCCTGGCTTGGGAGCCCCCAAGGACCCAGACCCAGGTGAGGGCCTTCTTAGGACTCACGGGTTATTACAGGAGGTTTGTCAAGGGGTATGGCAACATTGTTGCACCCTTGACTGAGCTGACTTCCAAGAAGCGGCCAAAGATTGTGAACTGGACTGACACCTGTCAGAAAGCCTTTGATGCCCTCAAAACTGCTATGTGTAAAGCACCCGTACTCCAGGCGCCCAATTTTGCTAAGGAATTTGTTGTCCAGACAGACGCTTCAGAGCATGGGGTGGGGGCCATTCTGTCACAGATAAATGAGGAGGGACTAGACCAACCTGTAGCCTTCATCAGTAGGAGGTTACTTCCACGGGAACAGAGGTGGAGTGCAATTGAGCGTGAGGCATTTGCTGTGGTCTGGGCACTGAAGAAGCTGAGACCATACCTGTTTGGGACTCACTTCCGGGTTCAGACAGACCACAGGCCCCTCAGATGGCTGATGCAGATGAGGGGTGAGAATCCCAAGTTGTTGAGGTGGTCCATTTCCCTACAGGGTATGGACTTCATGGTGGAACACCGCCCTGGTACAGAACACGCCAATGCTGATGGTCTGTCCAGATTTTTCCGCCTTAGCGATGAGAACTTGAAGGGGATGGGTAGTTCTCCCCACATTTCAGCTGGAGGGGACGTGTGTTAGACCTGGCACCATTGGCGTGGGTCTCCCTTCCATTTTTCGCTGTTGTCTCCTCTGTTTTACTGGTGTTAGATGCTCTGGGCGCTGTGCCACAGCCATTCAGTGTCACAGCGCGAATGCTCCCTGTGTAAATATGTCTAGGTGAATTGGTATATCCCTAATTGGCTTATTTGGTTTACCTGTAAGTCCCTAGTAGTGTGGCCTATGTGTGCCCAGGGCTGGTAAACCAAATGCTGCTGGTGGGCCTGCAGCACTGATGTGTGCCACCCACAGAAGCAGCTTGTAAAGTGTGTCTCCGACCTGCCACTGCAGTGTCTGTGTGCAGTCCAGAACTGCCATCTTGGCTGTGAAGTGCACTCACTTCCCAGCCCCTGAACCTTCCCTTGGCATCCTGTAAGTCACCCCTATGGTAGGGTGCCTTGTATGTGTAAGGTGGGACATGCCTTGGTGTGTGTAGCATGTCCTGGTAGTGAATTATGCCCCATTTCGTTTTTCACTACTGTAAGGCTACCTGTTCCTCATAGGCTAGAATGGGCAGTTTGACTATTACATTCTATAGTCCTAACTGACCCCAGGAACATGGTAGAAAAACGAATTTAGTATGCCTGAGCTCAGAATATTAAAATACATCTTTTAGTGAAGTTTATTTTTATATTCTGTGTTTGAAAATACCACTTTTAGAAAGTAGGTATTTTCTTGCCTAAGCCTTCCAGTGTGCTCTGCTGTTATGTGTATTGGCTGTCTGGTTTTAGAGGGGCAGGGCAGGCTGAGTCAGACCTGGGTTGAATAGAGAGATCTGCATTTAGAGTGTGGGGAGGGGTGGCTCCTTGACCTGAATAGGGCTGTGCCTGGCAAGGTGAATGCTGGCTCCACCTCCCACTGTGTGTCTGGTAGCAGACCCCCTCTTTCTGAAAGGAAGGATGCAGCCTGGTAAACAAAGTGCTCCAGGCCTGAGCAGAACTGGTTCTGGCTAGGTTCAGTGACTGGTAGCTTCTAAGAACAAAGGCTTTTGGGGTATAAATATCTGTGCTCAAACCCCTACTTTTTGTATTGCTTTTGGATCTGGAGAGGAAACTCTGTCCGTGCCACTGGAGGAATCTGCAGGAAGTGACTGTCCCTGTGCTTGTGTGTTGTTTCTTGCACTGGCCTGCAGCAGTGACCAGTGGACCTTGAAGAAGAGGAAAAGGAACTCTTGAGAGAACTTTTATTTTTGTTACAGCAATTACCCAAGGGCTAGGAAAAGAGCTAGCCTCCTGCTGGAGTCTCAGGCACATCAGACTCCACCACCAACCTCCTGCTTCCTCCCTGCGAGGACTGCTATCTGCTGATGAGGCTCCTGTGAGTTCCAGGGCCTCTAGTTTGCATCAGAGAAAAGAGTGTGGGAAATCGACGCTAACGCATCTTTGCGGGCCGCTGCAGTCGAGAGCGCTGGGAAAATCATCGCGCTACTGCCGCCGAGGGCCCGCAACACGAAACCATCGCTGACGCCCCTTTGCGAGCCGCTGCAGCCGAGACGCGCTGGAAAGATCATCGCGCTGCTGTCGCCGCGCACTCGCAACCCTTAAAGAAATCATCGCTTCGAGACATCGCAGTGCGGACGCCGTGCGTCCGCCACTTTGATCGCATCGCACCGAATTTCGTCGCTCCCTCGCGGAGCGTCTTGTCTTCGCATCGCAACACGATCGCACAGCGCAACAGGATCGCCACATCGACTTCTCCCACGCGGCAAGAAAGTCATCGCATCGGCGGTCCAGCGTGCAGAAGTTTGTCGCATCGTCTCCGCACGCATCACGCAGATCGGCGCATCATCCTCCCTTGCGGCAAGGATTTCAACGCATCGCCGGCCTCGCGTGCCGAGAATCATCGCTACAGCTTATTTGCGACATTTTGTTGGTTTTGCTACTAAACCCAGGTACTTTGTGAAAGAAAGGGTCGCAGAGACCACTGCTTTGAACTTGAACCTTATTTTTGCAACCTTTGAACTATTTTTGACAGCCCTTCAACAGCTATCCTATTTTTGATAGTATTGTGGCTTTTACAGTTATTGGTCTTGTGATAAATCTGCCTTTATATAAAGATACTTATTTTTTATAACTACTTGTGTGGTGTCCCTTTGTAGTGTTCCTCACTGTGTTACTGTGTATGGTCATAAATGCTTCACACCCTGCCTCTGAGATAAGCCTACCTGCTCGTGCTACGTTACCACAGGGTTGAGCAGGGGTATTAAAGAGGGTAGCCCTCTCACTCTGACTTAGGAAGAAGGGTCCCTACTTGGACAGTGGCCAGCCATTGCCAACTAGAGACCCCCATTTCTAACAGAGTAGAATCGAGTTGATATCAGGTGTCGAAGGTGCTATGACCACATTCCTAAAATAGTAGGGGAAGCAAAGACTTCACTTAAGTGATGTGGAAAGTTTTTTATTAAGGATGAAACTCATAGGCAGATCCTCAATATAGGCCTACCCATAGTTCGCAGAGTTTCCTCTTTTTCCTGTGTTTACACCCTCAAATTGTTTTTCCATTTAAACTGGCAATATTTTCTCATGAGTGCCTGTTGATCCTAAAAATTGATGTGCCGTTTTGTCACAAGTTAAATTTAAAAACCTTTTTCCTCATGGGTTTAAAACTAGGGGGATGTTTTAGACCTTTTGTCTTGAAACAACTTAAAAGAGGCATGAAAGTCACAATTCAATTTTGAAAATCCACATGCAAAAACTATGCGACCCACAAGTAGTAATCAAAGTTTTTGCAAGAATTACGGTTCATAGGAGATAAGCTTACAACTGGACACGCTGCCATTTCACACAGTAAGGATAATGGCAAGTTGGCACCAGATAAGCAGCAGTGCAGACTCACAGGAATAGGTGTCAAGCATTCAGACTGTGGTGGTCGGGCAGGTAAAGGATGGCAGAATAGGGAGCGAATGATCCTTGCCTTATCAACTTTAAGTTTCCAAAGTTGAGAAGAAATCCGTTATGAGTGTACCCCCACTGTAGAGCATGAGATGTAACACAAGGCAAACATTGCACCCACTACATCGACCTAACCGCTACACAGCAAGGTAAGTCTAGGTGAGTGGATGTGAAGCTAAGAATAGTAACTATATACTCACTTTGATGATGTAGTGGTAGGAGATTTTATGGGTACAATATTTTTGTAGGCAGATATTGTTGCCCTTTATATAGTGACATACAATATCTTACATGATGACATTTGAAAAGAATAAAGTTGGATTCTAAACGAAAGGTTCTTTGGCTCTGTGCAAAATCCCCTCGACTTCTGTTTCAAGTAGTGATGGAGGCCTTTAAGATCTAAAGACTCAGACTCTACAAGTGAGACAACGGCTTATCTTGCAACTCCCCATGGACTCAGGGCTGGCTCTAGGGCATTGCGACCAGGGCACCGCACGGGGCGCTGATCTTGGGTGGGTGGGGGCTCATGTTTGAAGTATATTATCATTTTAAATGTACCTGCTGCTGTGTTCCTTGCCTCTAGCAATTTTCAGGCAACCATAAAAATGTCAAGATAACTCCGGTGATTAATGCTCTTCCTGGAGAGATACAGAGTTTTGTCTAGTGGAAGTTTTGACTCATCCTAAGGTAGCCCAGGGGCTTAATATGACTGCTGCAAAGAACTTGTACCATGCAGATCACAAAGTGCATATAATGTAAATAGATCAGTGGGTTACTGCTTTTGTCTGAGAGACCCTTTTGTCACTTGCAGTTTGGAAGTTAAAATCCTAATATATAACAGTGAGCTATTAACTGTCATCAAAGCGCTACATGCAAACTGCAAGAGGTATATATTAGATCTATAGGTTTTTTTGCCCAGTTTTTCATTATCCTAATCTCTCAAAAAGCATTCAATGGCATAGAAATAAATTCTTATTATTAAAGGGAACCCCTAACAATGGTGTTACGTTATAAATTCTGAATTTGTGCTTTTCCAAACCAAGGACTCTTAAACTATAATTCCTGCAATTATGGCTGTGGCTTTTACACCTTACAGTCCTCTGTCTTATTTAACATTCCGTATACACTGAATTACACACGTATGGTTGTCTCTGTACAATGTGTGTGTGATGTAAAGTGCTCTGACACCTTACACTGGTATGAGTGGCGCTATAAAGCTAAATGAATCCGAGAAGAGTGGTTATGGAGACTTGAAGGGCACTGTAAAGGGTCGTGCTGAGGGAATCCATGGCAGAGGTAGTCACTGGAGAGCGCCAACAAACATTGTTACCCAGGGCGCCACCAGTGCCTGCATGGACTTCTAGCCAGTTCTTAACGAGAAATGTTGTCGCAGCGTGTACCCCTCTGGAAAACTCACTGAAGCTGGCAGGCGCTTGGAAAATGTCCTTAGAATGTTTACTGCAGTGACAGTGTTTGTCTCATTAGGGAGGTTCCCTATAATGGAAACGAGCTGCTAGTCACTTGGCAGGGGCCTGTTTCAGAATGCCTAACCGGAGCCCAGACCGTTCATTTCCGTAGCAACGCCTTTGTGAGCGTGATTTGGTGAGTCACCGGCCTCTTCCCTTCCACCCTCCTCCCCACATGCTCTTGAAGTGACTGAAAACTGCCCAAGAACCACTGTTAAGCAGCGCTGTCATTCCACGCAAAGTACCAGAACCGGCATCTTTTAAGGGGACCGATATAGTCATTTTTAAAATACGGTGTAGTTTATATATCGATTTTCATAGTCTAATAGCATTAAATAAAACCTCTAGAACATTATGAATAAACCCGACAATTTCAGTAAAGAAGAAATGAGAAGTGGGTTTTTCGAGTTTTCTGTTTGTTGCCTTGTTTCCTAGCTACCAACCCCTCACCTGATCTATACATAAGTTAGATGGAAAGTTTTAAGTGTGGTGCAGGACAATACATACACTACTATCTAATAGAAGCTACGGATCTATTTGTTGTTCATGAGTATAATGCTTTGGTTTCGATTAATCAGACTGACAGAGGTAGCTGAAGTGACGTTGCACACCCTTTGACCTCTGATGATGTCGTAGGATTGGCCCCTTGGCCCACACGTCGCCCCTTAACAGACTGCTGTTTGCTGCTGGAGAGCTGGGGGAAGGTGAAGGAATGGATAGAAGATAAAAGGGTTTTCATAGGCTCTGCCTGAAGCACAAAAGATAAAACCCGGGTAACAATTGCCACCCCTGGCTAACCTTAACTTAAGGTCATGGACGTAATCAACTTGCTTCCTATCACATTTATGGAAATGTTTCTATTTTTTTATTTTATTCGGTCAGACCAATCACTCATATTGAATCAATTTGCACAGAAGACAACTTTTACGTGCCCTCGACTCGTGCTTCTCTGTGAAGAGAAACTGTGAAAATACATTTGCATGGCACAGACCACCATTACTTCACTCTCCACCCCCAGCCCTCTCTCCCCCATAGCTTCCCTTTAACAGAGTCAGGACTACGCCTAAATTCTCAGTCTGTGCTCCACGTAGAAACTGGGGATGGCTGTGATTTTTTTTTTTTTTTTTAAATAACAACGGAGTAAAAGTGGGCACAACAGGGGCGAACCCTACCCACCCCCATTTGTAGTCAGTTAAGAAAAAAAATTAAACTCACAATGGAAACACATTACCACATTTAAAAAAGCAATAGCAAAGCCAATAGATTTAGTTGTTTATATTACTGATTACAAATGCAAAATGTGTATTGCACACATGCCCACATCACCCTTTCTCTTACACTTAACACTATCAAAGATAAAATGTTCTTATACACGCAAACACAAGGGATTATTGTGGTGGTGCATTAATGGTAGCAATGGGTTGTATGTCAGAATGTGAACTGCAAAAATATAATCCTGCGTAAATATTGACTTCATAAAACCTTCTCCCACTATGTAGTGAAGCTAACTAACTCCATTTGGAATGTAGATATAGTCATCTGACTCCCCATCTACTTACCTTGATCATATAGTGCAAGTCGACATGGGGGAATTAATATTGTTGCAAGTTGTGAAAGAGTGGATTATTAGTTAGGGTGGATGGTAGTCCACCGCAAGTAATAATGCCACTATTTTTGTTAGATCCATTAAAAGTTTCAGTAATTTAAACCTGGGCTCGACCCCTGGTAGCTATGGCACAGAGCACACAGGCTTAAGAAAATGTGTAAAGCTTTTAGCAGTACCAAAACCGTTAAACAGTCAAAAACACAACACAATAAAAATCCCACGCCGATTTATAAAAAATAGAGAATAATTTAATGAGGAAAATGACAGCAATCTAATAATGGGAACCGTTGAAATGAATTGTTAAATTTTTAATAAAAAATACACCAAAAAGCAGTAAGTACCAACCACAGTCCTCTGGTTGCACTTGACTGTTACCTAGCTGCAATTTAAGACCAACTGTGATGGAGCTCGGGCCAGATAGAGAAACCACATTCATCCCAGTCTCTGACTTAGTCTCTGAAATGGAAGTCAAGAATCCTTATTTGTGGAAGGCAGCAGGCTGCGACTGAGAAGGGCTTCACGAGGCTCGATAGCCTTCGGATGAGGTCCAGGTGAAGCCATTGTCTTTTGGCAAGAAAGCTCCCAACGGGTAAAATTCAAACTTCTCGCCTAAAGAATGTCCCTCTCCGGCAAAATACTTTTGGTGCTTCCCCTGGTGAAGATTTCTACATTCAGACTTAGTCACTTTTTTGGAGCTCAGATTCCTCTAGCGGAGCAGGGCTGGAAGCTGTAGCCGGACAGGGCTCCACGAATACAGGTAACCTTTCTGTGATGTCCAGGTGAAACATATTTGCTGCTGTGGAAATGCTCCGAGCCATAGCAACCTGAATCTTTGGCCCAGGGACAATACACCTTTACTGGATTTGCTTAGCAGGTTTGTCCTGGTCCTCCAGAGGTTTTTGGAGCCAAAAGTTCCAGTTTTTTCACGTTATTAAAAGTAGTATACTTTGACACAGCCAAAGATACCAGGCCCTCAGTAGCAGCACTTGGAGGTCAAGACAAAGTCCAGAATAAGCCACGAGCATGGTCCAGTGGAGGTCCAGTGGGAACTGGTCAGCTGGGACCTACAGGCAAAGGGCTTCCAGCAGCTTGTTGCATTCTTATAGCTTAATAGGAGTTCAGCAAACTGAAACTTGGAGTCCACTTCTTTGACATGGGTACAAGTGAGAGGAGGTCCAGCCTTTCAGGTCTCCTCATAGGTCTTAACAGCAGGTGCAGTCCTGTTTCTGCCTTCTACAGGTCCAATAGTGTTTGAACATGGGGCCCAGGGGTGCCAGATTTATTCCTGGCACTAGCCTGTAGGTGGGGGTTACTCATGGCCCCTCTTTAACCTATAGGGAAAAGGTTTCTAGGGGTGCCCTATCCACTTTTATAGCAGTTCCTGTGTATCCTACAGCAAACCCCTCTCTACCTAAAATCAAGATGTGAGAACCTTTCTTGCCCTGGACAGAGCTCCTGTGCTCACCCCAGAGGTGTGGCCAGTGGCCAGTGCAATGAGCAACCCCTCCTCTGTGGTCACTTCAAACCAGTTCTTAGGGCTTCTTCTCCCCCACTGGGATTAGTGCCTGCCTGACTAAAGTGGGCCCTTCCCAGGTTTCAACTAACATTGGTTGTGACAGGGTAGGCCTCTTTGAAGTTAATCAAGTTCTTGGGCACAGCTCAGATGGTCATCCTGCCAGAGGAACCAAATGCCTCCCCACACCCAAGACCTTTATCTCAACTCTGGGAGCAAGGTCACACCTCATTAAGGGGGTCTATTCAGCTGCCAGCTGGCAGTTGAAACACATGCAAATGGGCAACTGGATGCTTTAGACAGGGAAAAGATAACTTCCTAAAAGTAACTTTTCCAAAATATTCAGTACACATCTAACTTAACCAGTGAATTAGGCTTGTAATACATTTTTCAAAAAGTCCCAAAAATAATTTTTAAGCATTTCCTAGTTGGAGATAACATTATTAAATGTAATATTGTATCCCTATGCTTTCCTATGGAATAGCTAACACTGCTACAGTGAAAATAGATTTAACGGCCTTTTCGCTGTAAGGACATGTTTACCATTAAAGTTTTACATGTCCTACTAATAAATACCATGCAACCTGCCTTATGGTCAAAAGGGCCTATTTAAGGGGGGGGGGCAATAATATTGAAAATTAGGGCTTAGACCTGTTAAAAGGGGTTATGGCATTATTTTGGCAGGCTCAATGTGCAGTTTTAAAGCTGCACAGGCAAGCTACAGTGGTAGGCCTACAGTCATGATTACACTGTCACTGTAGTAGGCGGCACAATGGGTGCAGTCCACTAGCGACCTTTAACTTACAGGCCCTGGGTAGACTTTGTACAGTATACTAGGGACTTGTGGGTAAATTAAGAATGCAAATTAGCAGTGTAGCCAATTTCAACATGTTTTGCTGGTCAGAGCAAACATGTGCACTGGGGACTGTTCAGCAAAGTCACACTGCACCAAGTAAAACAAGCACTGGCATAGCCAATAGGTCTCGTCTTTGGGACCTTATACGTTTTTAGTTATGCTTTACATTATCGTGGGTGGAAGCTTTAACATATGTATTAGGCATATTATAGAACTGCATTGAGAAGTACTTATTTAAATTGTTTTTTGTACAACTAAACTGCAGGGTACATATGAACAATACTAATAATAGGGTACCAAATTAAACTGGCAGAGAATTTAACAGAAGGATTGGGATGGTATAAACACATGGCAACAGCAGCTGGTACAACATGGTTAAGAAGTAAGTTCTTCTGTATACATATATTAGAAATATGTGAATACATTTGTATATGAGCAGAATGTTTTTTTCAAATTAAATTGTATACTAAAAACATATTTCTTCACTAATAAAGCAAATGTATGCACTTTAAGCAACAACTAAACTCAAGTCTTGGTAACCCGCTCACATCAGGGTTATTTTTAATTCCACCTCACAGGCTTAGATTCTTCGCGAACCCAATTTATGTTCCCTGAAGTCAGTGTGCGTTTTGTGTGGGTATATATAAGGGTCGCGGTGCCTGCCACGGATTAAATACGGTAGAGTGTATTAAAAAAGTCGCAAAACGCATTTTGTTACCTTTTTGCACACTTTGCTGCAGAGAAAAAGCTAACCTTTGGCCTGTTTCTGCTACTGTTTCAATACCACCACAAACAACAACTTTTTAAAAGAAGTCTAGGTCAGAATTTCGGTCTTTTTTTAAGTCCACGAACAGGAAACACGTGTACTGAAGAAATCTCTGTGCACGCAGCAGCCACAGGTACAAATAAAAGCAGGGCTGACTCTGACTTTCATCCTTCCCACTGTTCAAAAAGCATTAGCGCATTACCATTACGTTAGGTAATAATAACAGCACATAATGTTATAGTACAAAAAACTAACAGCTTGTAAAAAGTGGTATGTAAATAGAACATTTTATTATTAAGAGTGATTCCCAAACAGAGGCTGCAGGCCACGCCTCTGCTTGGCTCCAACTTTACCTTAGCATAGGCATACACAAGAACACTTAGCAACATTTATTTTATCTTGCACCTATAAATAAACCTCACTTGCAGAAAACAGGGTTCCATTCCAAACTATTGCAATAAAATAACTATATAAAAAAAAGAGCGATTTTCATGCGTATCCGGAGGGTTGTTTATGCTCTCAACGTTGTACATTTAGCATGCCCTTAAAAGTGCACACAGAAAGAAATGGAATTTGAAAAACGTACGAACAAGCAAACACAAATGAGCAACATAAATAATTGTGTATACAAACAGAGAGAGCAAGACACGGACAGTGAGAGAGGGACAGGTATAGATAGATACGCAAGCATACACAGGGATAGACAGAGATAAAGCAAAACAAGGGCAATGAGAAAGGCTATACAAATAACTGAACAGAGACAGTAAAACACAGACATATACAAAGAAACAGAGGCACGTTGCTTTATCGTCACAGGATTACCACTGTCTTTATAACGTAGCCAAAAAGACACTTGGGGGCACCTGCTACGCAAGACAACAGTTCCATACACAAGGGTTCAATAGTATATATAACAACGCGTTCAAACATATATACAAAAAAATTCACTGTCAGCCAATGCAGTGCGACATGTTTTAATGCAAGGATTTTTAAGCTCACAACAACACAATTTTAAGTCACTCGAAACAGAGTACATCAAAGTTCCCAAAAAATAACTTTACCGCTCTGTTACATATACTGTATGCCTCTGCTCTGTTAGCGGTAAGAAATAGAAAAAAAAACGTGAACGCACGGCTACGAAACTGAAAGACACCGCGCTAATTAAAAACAGATGGCACCCTGCGCGCCGCTGCTCGCTCCTGCAAGGTGGATGCCGTGGGAGGAAATATTTGCTTAAAAAAAGGAAACTGAAAGACACTGCGCTAATTAAAAACAGATGGCGCCCTGCGCGCCGCTGCCCGCTCCCGCAAGGTGGATGGCGTGGGAGGAAACATTTGCTTAAAAAGGTGGGACATGTACCCGCCTTTGGCCAATTGCGTGCTTTCTTTTTGGAAAGACGCACGCAAAGGCCAATACAATTAATGCAAAAAAAAAAAGCCACATGCACGAGTTTCAGAAAAGTCCTGAGTGATTCCAAGAGGTCATCTCCTAAAGCAACGCATGCGCGCTGCGCTAGGCTCGACCTAAAAACAGCAGTATCATTCCTAAAAACTGGGAGTGATCATACAAAAAGAGACATTTTCATACACTGGTCAAGATGAAAACATCAATATTGAGACACGGGGAAATAGGGTAGAGTTGATCTCTTCCTTTCAAGCTCTTGACCTAGAGACCCTGCGACGCATTGCAACCAAAATCAAATCAGGCTCACCCACAGATCCTTGTCCACCCAGGATCTTTAAACTTGCACTTCCAGCGATTGAGGGAGAAATCCTCGCCATGATGAACCTCTCGCTGGAAACAGGGAAGGTCCCCAGGAAGAAGCAAGAGTAATCCCCTTACTCAAGAAGACAGGAGCTGACACTTCTAATATGAAAAATTACAGACCTATATCCCAACTCCCTTTCCAGGCTAAAATCATGGAACAACATGTCCTGCAAACTCTATCCAGGTTCATGGAGGACCACCAACTCCTTGGAGACAGGCAGGCAGGCTTCAGAGCTCACCACAGTACCGAGTTGGTGATGGTGTCAGTACTTGATGAAATCAGGATCACAGCAGACAACAAGAAGCCATGTGTCCTAGTCCTCCTTGACCTGTCGGCAGCGTTCATCATGGTCAATCATTCCCATCTCCTGGAAAGAATCCAGGACATTGGTATTGGAGGGCCAATCCTTCAATGGATTACATCATTCCTAACAGACCGCACCCAAAAAATCCAGATGGGTGACTGGGTGTCAGAGAGGGGGTCTGTTCCCTGTGGAGTCCCACAAGAGTCACCTCTCCTGTTCAACATGTACCTCAGACCTTTAATAAAGGACCTATCCCTGATGGACTGCCAGGTATTTAACTATGCGGACGACACGCAAATCATTCTACAAATAGAAAACACCCCTCAGGCCCACACACGGGTAAAAAACTTACTGCGATTTGTGGTAAACTGGATGACAGCCAATTCACTCAAGATCAATCCAGATAAAACTGAGGCTCTGGCTGTCACCAATGATAGCAGCCCTTGGAACCCCCAGTACTGGCCGCACGAGCTGGGAGATACGCCGTCTCCAGCTCCGGTGGTAAAAAGTTTGGGCATTAAAATAGATGCCAAACTCTCATTGGCCAATCAAGTCTCCACCGTGTTCGGAACTTGTGTGGGCTTACTCAGGCAGTTGAGGAAACTCTCCCCCATCCTCTCCTTCTCAACCATGCGGACAGTGGTGGCCGCCCTGATCTTGGCCCGTCTTGACTATGGGAACTCGCTTTACATTGGACTACCCGACTCATTGCTGGGCAAACTCCAGGTGGTGATGAACGATGCGGCCAGGCTAATCTTATTTATTTTTTATTTATTTATTTGAAGAGTTTTATATAGCGCTGGCTAGACCCGGAGGTATCAGAGCGCTTTACATGAGGATCAGCGAGTTACAGGTTACATAATTACATGGCTAAGTATAGACATAGGAGAAAAACATGAGATTACACAATAATATGAGTTATTAGCACGTACACACGTCTTATGGGGAGTGAAAGGTCGAGGGGGAATGGTAAAACAGGGGGAAACACAACGGGGAGACGAGGAAAACAATGTCCGATGTCCGGCTGGGTAGGTGACGGCTGAGGGGTGAACCAGAGCCAAACTCCTCTATAGCTGCATAGGACAGCTCCACCGGGCATCAGCCAAGATTGCTCGGGCACCGCGGTAAGTACAGAACAGTTATGGTTTCGCCCAGGGGGCATCGTCAAAGTTCCATCGAGAGCATCAGTCACGGTAATCTTCAAGCAACCAAGGCGCACTCGGGCATCACCCCTACTTCAACAACTGCACTGGCTTCCCATCAAGCAGAGGGCTAAATTCAAAGGCCTCTGCATTACACACAAGGCCCTATATGGACAGGCACCCAAATATATCAAGGAACGCCTGGTGCAATACGCCTCCTGCCGCACACTAAGGTCCTCCACGGAGGGCCTTCTAAAATGCCCACGGTTCAACTTCACCACTAAAGGCGGCCGAGCCTTCTCGGTCCTTATCCCGCAACTATGGAACAGGCTGCCTAGTCAGCTCCGCTCCGAAAGCTGCCTCCTTCCGTTCAGGAAGAAATTGAAGACTCTATTATTTACAGAAGCCCGGGCATAGCACTCCCCCTCTGTGATACAACTCCCCCCTGGGACTACCGCTGATCTTCTTGCAGCGCTTAGAGACCTGTAGTAATTAACCCCTTCCCTGCGCATGACGGAACCACGCCGTCATGAGCCACGGGCGGCGTGTGCTCATGACGGCGTGGTTCCGTCATGCTGCGGCCGCTCCGCCCACGCGGGACTGATTCCCCGCCTGTGCGGGCGAATTAGTGAGTGGGCGGGGTCGTGACGGAACCATGCCGTCATGAGCACAGCTCGCCCGTGACTCATGAGGGCGTGGTTCCGTCACGAGCATGGCGGCGCCGCGCTCACTCCCCGTCCCCCCAGCGCCGCGGCGGAATTACCGCCGCGGCCAAGGGGTTAAGCGCTCTACAAGTCAAAATTCACAATAACAATAACAACTCTGCATTATGGTAGTGGTGATTGTGATTATAGTGGTATTTGTAGTGGTGATGGTGAAAGCGGTAGGAGTCAATGTTCCCTCTTAGTTTTCTCTGTGTGTGGCAACTCTGATTGCAGGCACACTTTTCTTGACTGTGTGCATTATTGAGAAGATTGATGAACCACCAGCAAGTGAGTGTGGTAAGCAGCTATGGGAACTGGCTTTGATAGGGATGGTGTCATAGGTAAGAAGCTGAAGAGTCATAGTCAAGATCAGTATTACAAACTGACAGCCAGTTATACATTAGGACCCAAATTTAGGCAAAATGATCAAACTCTGAAATACTTTGCAGGACATACTTTCCTCCACTATGCCCAGCTCAATTATGGGTAGCTAAGCATGATGTTCGTTCTGTATTACATGGTGGCTTTACTTCTCACCACTGATGGTTAATTAAATATACAGATTTAAAAAAGCACACGTCACAATTCAGTTATCAACTAGGCATATTTATTAAATGTCAACACATTGTAATTAACAGTCATACATATGTTCACTTAATACTAAGGGGCATATTATCAAGAACGGCGTTAAAATTATCGCCGCTTTAGCGGCAGAAAACTGCCGCTAAAGCGGCGATAATGGGCTTGATAATATGCCTTGGAGAATTCCAATAGAAGCCCATGTTGACACCAGAACATGGGCTTCGTTTGGAATTCTTAAGGGCATATTATCAAGCCCATTATCGCTGCTTTAGCGGCAGTTTTCTGCCGCTAAAGCGGCGATAATTTTAACGCCGTTTCTTGATAATATGCCCCTAAATTCTTGTGGCGTTGCATTACTTTCTATAAAGTAGCAGAATCGTGAAACAGGGAGAGGTTATTTTATACCTCATTGAGAGAAATCCCAAACATGCTGCATATACTTTTTTAGGTCTAGTGTTTTCAGTATTAAAGTACCTCTGTTTGAGACTTGCATAATATATAAGAAATTTACTATGCACCTGTACATGGCCCAGTTAATTTGGACTGGGGAAGTGTGTTTATAGTAGAATTTCCAAGCTTATGTCTTGAATAGTTGCTAAGTAGCCTTATCAAGTGTGACATGTCCTGGCTTATTATCAAACAGCAGAACAAACTGAATTGTGGGGCTTGTATGGTTTCATATTTATCGTAATCGTAACAATTTGTGAATCTGGCAAGAAGCCAAGAAAGAAGCTGTCACTCTGGCCACACTAAATAAACGATTCTAAAAGGTCAAGCAGCCATCTGGAAGTAGAGCACAGTGCTGCTAAAAATACATTTAAAAATACTGTATTTGTTCGTATAGCAGTTCATTCTGCTATTCTGCTATTTATAAGGGCTGTAACTAACAGGTATTACTTCTGCTCAGTTTATTGACCTTTAGATGGATGGAAGGCTGGGTCCTGGCTTTGTGTCCTTGGAAAGGTATTTATTAGCAATAGCTTCTGTTTTTGTTTGTTAGACATGATCAATAGTTTGTACGGTGCAGCTGTGCGAGCGGGGTTAAACAGAGTATATTAGATATTCTTGCAATCCAGGTATTTACATCTTGTGATACGGTTTGGACATTTACATTTCTAAACATGCCTACATTTTACTTGTGAGGAACACTTGTGCACAGAGTGTACCACTCCAGTGCAGTATGTACTACACAGTACAAGACTGCAGCCTCGTCTGCTGCCTTTCCAGGATGACTGTTCCACCTCTTTCTGCTGCAACGCTAGTCATGACATCAGAAAGCTTAAATGTACAAACTACTGTCTGTACATACAAAGAACAAAATCATACAGATGCATATTATGCGTCCGTGCCTAGGTAGTGTGCAATTAATTTCCAGGAATTACCAAAGGCCAATGTCTGGACAAGGATGAGACTTTTAGGGCACACTTCTAACTTATGAGTGTCAGGGCTGGTGTTCCCCAGAATGTGGTTCTGTGGCTCCACAGAAAAACGCTGCCATGGTTTAGCTAGAGTTTGTTTAGTTTGTTTCATTTCACCTGCCCAAAAGCCTTATTTACATGTTTATGTTGAGTGAAAATTATATTTCATTATTTAATTATATTTAACACAGATGCTCTCGTGGGCATTTTGTGGAATGGAAATATTTGCTGTAATTGGCAATGTATCTGACTCAGGCAGGCTTGCAACTTTGGCTCCTACACTTTTGCATGATGTGGGACATGTGTAAATGATGAAAGGGAGCATCTTGCACTACCTTACCTGTGAGATACTCTTTTCTAAAGACTATTGTGTGTGGGTGTGCCCCTTGTGAAAGGACAGAATGCTGCCACTCATAGTGAAGTTAGTCAATGGTTGAAGTGGGTTAACCCATTGTTCTATGTTGTAAACTGTAGTGGGTGGCAGAAATATGTGAATGACACAGTAACATAGATGAAGAGGGCTAGCTGAAGGCCCCTATGAGTACGTTATACTAATGTCAGACCAAAAAACACCTCAGAAGTCTCCCGAAAATGAAATGTGGCTTTAAAGATGACAACTGCAAAGCTTCCACATTGATTTGTATTAAAATAAATTCGGTGTAAAGTTCAATTGCAAACATAAAAAACGAAGCACTTCATAGAAAACCTAAAATCCTCCTAGTACAAATAATTCCTGCAAATGGTTTCTTACCTCTTTGGTTACAAGATTACAAGGAAAGCCCAGGATGTTAGCATTGCTTACGTTAGCATACATCATCAGTTATGATCCTCCTAGTTAAAGGTGTTAAAAGTGTGCACAGTGTTCTGCTGTATTATGTTATAAATACTTATGTGGGGTGCTTCCTGCAAATGGTATATTGACCTGTTTTACCAATAGGGGTTGGTACCTGTTAGAAATGGGGGTCTCTAGTTGGCAGAGGTAGGTACCTTTGTCCAAATAGGGACCCTTGCTTCTAGTCAGGGTAAGGGGATACGCTCCGAAAATAACCCAGCTCACCCCCTTGGTAGCTTGGCACGAGCAGACAGGCTTATCTCAGAGCCAGTGTGCAAAGCATTTGTGAACACATACAGTAATACAGTGAAAACACTACAAATGGACACCACACCAGTTTAGAAAAATAGTAAATCTTTATCTAAACCAACAAGACCAAATACGATTAAAATCCAACATACAATACTCTTGAAAAATAGTACTTTTGCAAAATAACCTTTAAATTGCGGGAAAATCAATAAAACACAGTTCTTCTGACTCGGTAGCTCCTCCTGGGGCTACAGCGATACTGGAAATGACAGAGTCTAACAATTCCAGTCGACCACGTCGATACGGGGCAGCTAAAGCGTCGACAGACTCGGACACAGTACCTTTCTTGTTGCGACCAACACGTCGATTCGGGTCGGTGGGGGCAAACATCATGGTTGAGTTGTGAAACGGAGCGTTGCGGCGGACGATGTCCTCACGATTCGGTGAAGGCAGCGGCTCGTAGACGGAGTCGGTGAGACCAGGGCTGGCATTGAAGGGTGAGACGGTGCTCACTGCGGTGCTGGCAGGTCACTGTGCTGCGACAGAGCCGGTCGATGTTGGGCTCGGGCAGCGATGGAGTCGGTGACGTCCTTGCAGTGTGTAGCGAAGCACTGCGGAGTGCGGTGCCCTCAGGACACGGTGCAAGCAGCGGCTCATTGACGGAGTCGGTGAGACAAGGGTTGCGTTGAGAAGCGAGGCTTTGCTCTCGGCGGTGCTTTCAGGACACGGAATCCTGCGACGGACCTGATGACAGAGTCGGTTACCCTTCTTCTTCTACGGCGACGACCAGAGACGGTGCCCACAGACACGGTGAGGTCTTTGCTGTTCCTGAGACCTCTAGAACAGGGGGCAAGCTCAGTTCAAGCCCTTGGAGATCTTCTCTTCAAGCAGCGAGACAAAGCAAGCAGCAAAGTCCTTTCTCCTTTCCTTGGCAGCAAGTAGCCACTGCAGGCCAACCCCAGACAGCAAACAGCACAGGGCAGTAATCCTCCTCAGTTTCTCCGGCTCTTCTCCTTGGCAAAGGTTCCTCTTGATTTTCCAGAAGTGATCTAAAAGTCTGTGGTCTGGGCCCCTCTTTTTATACACCAAAATCCTTTGTTCCCTGAAGGCAGACAGTGTCTGTACCCAGCCAAAACCAGTTCTGTCCTCACTGGTACAGCTTCCTGGCAGGAGGTGGAGACAGCATTGTTGAAGGCAGACTAGGCCCATTCAGGTGAAAGGAAATCTCCTCCCCCTACTCTAAATGCAGCCCAAGTCTATTCAGCCCAGCCCTAACTCATCAGACTTCTGGAGCCGCTGCCCCTCTCCAGCCCCTGTCATCCAAAAGCCAGACATGCAATACACAAACCTAGCAGAGGCACACTGGATGGTTAGGTATTAAAATACCTACTTTCTAAAAGTGGTATTTTCAAAGTCAGTATGTAAAAATCACCCTCACTAAAAGATGCATTTTAACATTCTGAGTTCAGGCATACTAAACTTTATTTTTCTACCTTGTTCCCAGGGCCAGTTATGTTTATAAGATGTTATTAACAAGCTCCCCATTCTGTCCTATAGGAACAGGTAGCCTTGCAATAGTGAAAAACGAAATTAGCAGTATTTCACTATCAGGACATGCCACACACATCAGGGCATGTCCTACCTTTCACATACAATGCACCCTGCCCACCTTAGGGGTGACTAATATGTAGAAAAGGGAAGGTTTAGGGACTGGCACTGGCACTGGCCAAGTCGACATGGCAGTCAAGATTGCACACAGGCTCTGCAATGGCAGGCCAGAGTTACATTTTACAGGCTGCTTCTGTGGGTGGCACAATCAGTTGTCGGTTTCCCACGCCCCCTGCCTCTTCTCTTCCTGGCAGGCACCTGGGCCACTCTTTCAGGCTCCAGGTCCTCTTGAATGCCCTTACCGGCTGCCATTGACCGAGTAGTCACACACGCCCACTCAGGCAGACTCAACATCTCTAAATGAGACCTCCGCTCCACCTTCGCCCAAGGGCAGCTCTCCCAATCATTGCCTAGCAGACAGTTAACAGGCATGGCTGGCCTCACAGCTACTTTCAAGGTACCTGAGACCACCCCCCCTCAAAGGGAGCCTGTGCCACTTTGCAGAGGCACTCTGAATTGTCAGCAGCAACTACTGGGTAGAATGCATCGGGGACCACCTGCTCTTCAGACACCAGCCTACAACTGACAGCTGTCACACTGGCTCCGGTGTCTCTCAGAGCCTCCAAACTATGGCCATTGATGGTCACCCACTGCCTGTACTTGTCAGTGTTATCAGGCAGATGAGCTCTTGCGACCATCTCACTGTATCCTAGAGAGACCAGGGACATTTCTGCGGGACCCCACCCATCTTGGGCACCCGACTCTTCCCCAAGGCTATACTAGCCATCTGCCGGGGCGGTGCACCAGTGGGTGCGGTGGTTCTTTTTTGGGACACCTAGGATCCCCTTAGTAGTGGTCCACCTGACCACAACCATAACAAGCCTTGGAACCCCTCTGAACAGGCTTACCTGTCTGGACCCATGGCTTTTTCTCAGTGGGAGGCTGGAAACCCTTACCTTGGTTCTCTTGGGGATTACTTTGGGGCCCTTTCTGGAACTCCTTCTGTTTACCCTTGTACCCCTTACTCTTCTGCTGGGGACCCTGCCCACCTTTGGCGGAGTCTCCCACACGACCTTTTTGGACCCTGGTGCTGACCCAGGGGTCCGCCTCCACAGCAAGCTTCCTGGGATCAGTCAGCTTACTATCAATCAGGTGCTGGCGTAGCTCTGGAAAACAATTATCTGACAAGTGCTCCCATGCAACCAAATCATAGAGCCCCTGCAAAGCATTCACCTTGCTACCCTTCACCCAACCATCCAGTGCTCTGCAAAAATAGGACACATTCTCCACCCAGGTACTTGACTCCAGCTTCCTACAGTTTCTAAATTTCTGCCTATAAAGCTCTGGGGTCAACCCATACCTGGCTATCAAGGCTTCCTTCATGGGGGCATAGGACATCTGATCCTCAGTGGGCAAGTTCAGCAAGGTTTCCCTCCCTTCACTGACAAAGCGGCCCCACAACCCCGCTCCCCAATCTTTCTCAGGGACCCGGTGGGACCTCATTGCTACTTCATAGGCCTTGAACCACTGACCAATGTCCTCATGCTTCATAAAATCCTTAATAACATCTTTGGGAATGTATACTTTTCCTTCCCCAGGCACTGATGGTGTGCTGCCACCAGAGGGATTGATCTCTAAACTCTTTGCTTTCAGATCCAACTCCCTCAACCCTCTCTCGTGCTCTAAAAGCATCCTCTTTTCCTCCATGGCCAATTTCTGCTTTTCCAACTCCAACTTCTTATTTTCTATGTCACCCTCTTTCCCCAGCCTGAGCTTAGCAAGCTCCCTCTCATGCACCCTATCTCTCTCTCTGCCCTCCAACTCCTCTGTTGACAGACCCCTTTGAGAAACACTGCTGCCATCCACGGCAGATACCCTCCCTTCTGGCAGATTCAATTGCCCCTCCTGTTGCTCATCCACATTCTCTGCCTCCATCAGAGGCTTCTCATCCTGCCCACTGACATTTCTGGAATCCAACCAGGCCCTCAGCGCCTTTTGGTATTCATCCTTCCTGGTGAGGCTTTTCACAGAGACTTTAAGTTTCTTGCAGATAGCTTTCAGTTGAGACACCGTGTAGGTTTCTACCCTATCTTCCTCAAATTCGATATCAATGGATGCAATGGATGCTGGCTTGGTCCTGATGACAACATTGGCAGTTCTTTACTTTGCAGAAAAAACAATCCAAGGGAACAGTTCAGTAAAAGTATGTGGTCACGTAATGGTCTGCACTATGCTACTAGTGTACACCAATCACTGTATGTAAATCACAAATGCAAGTCCAGGTTCCTCACCGCTGACCACCAATGTTAGAAATGGGGGTCTCTAGTTGGCAGAGGCAGGTACCTTTGTCCAAATAGGGACCCTTGCTTCTAGTCAGGGTAAGGGGATTACGCTGCTAAAATAACCCCTGCTCACCCCCTTGGTAGCTTGGAACGAACAGACAAGCTTATCTCAGAGGCAGTCTGTAAAGCATTTGTGAACACACAGTAATACAGTGAAAACACTACAAATGGACACCACACTAGTTTAGAAATATAGTAAATCTTTATCTAAACCAACAAGACCAAATACGATAAAAATCCAACATACAATACTCTTGAAAAATAGTACTTGTGCAAAATATCATTTAAATTGCGGGAAAATCAATAAAACACAGTTCCTCCGACTCAGTAGCTCCTCCTGGGGCTACTGCAATACTGGAAACGACAGAGTCTAACAATTCCAGCCAACCGCATCGATACGGGCCAGCTAAAGCGTCGACAGACTCAAACACAGTACCTTTCTTGTTGTGACCAACACGTCGGTGCGGGTCGGTCGGGGCAAATGTCGCGGTTGCGTTGTGAAACAGAGCGTTGCGGCGGATGATGTCCTCATGATTCGGTGCAGGCAGCGGCTGGTTGACGGAGTCGGTAAGACCAGGACTGGCGTTGAAGGGTGAGAAGGTGCTCACTGCGGTGCTGGCAGGTCACTGTGCTGCGACGGAGCCGGCCGATGTTCGGCTCGGGCAGCGACGGAGTCAGTGACGGCCTTGCAGCGTGTAGCGAAGCGTTGCAGAGTGCGGTGCCCTCAGGACAGCGACTCGTTGATGGAGTCAGTGAGACCAGGGTTGCTTTGCAAAGCGAGGCGTTGCTCTCGGTGGTGCTTTCAGGACACGAAATCCTGCGACGGACTCAATGACAGAGTCGGTTACCCTTCTTCTTCTGTGGAGACGATCAGAGACGGTTCCCACTGACACAGTGAGGTCTTTGCTGTTCCTGAGACCTCTAGAACAGGGGGCAAGCTCAGTTCAAGCCCTTGGAGATCTTCTCTTCAAGCAGGGGGACAAAGCAAGCAGCAAAGTCCTTTCTCCTTTCCTTGGTAGCAAGTAGCCACTGCAGGCCAACCCCAGACAGCAAACAGCACAGGGGCAGTATTCCTCCTCAGCTTCTCCGGCTCTTCTCCTTGGCAAAGGCTCCTCTTGATTTCCCAGAAGTGATCTAAAAGTCTGGGGTCTGGGCCCCTCTTTTTATACACAAAAATCCTTTGTTCTCTGAAGGCAGAGAGTGTCTGTACCCAGCCAAAACCAGTTCTGTCCTCACTGGTGCAGCTTCTTGGCAGGAGGTGGAGACAGCATTGCTGAAGGCAGATAAGGTGCCCATTCAGGTGAAAGGAAATCTCCTCCGCCTACTCTAAATGCAGCCCAGGTCTATTCAGCCCAGCCCTTACTCATCAGACTTCTGGAGCCGCTGCCTCTCTCCATCCCCTGTCATCCAAAAGCCGGACATGCAATACACAAACCTAGCAGAGGCACACTGGATGGTTAGGCATTAAAATACCTACATTCTAAAAGTGGTATTTTCAAACACAGAATGTAAAAATCACCCTCACTAAAAGATGCATTTTAACATTCTGAGTTCAGGCATACTAAACTTTATTTTTCTACCTTGTTCCCAGGGCCAGTTATGTTTATAAGATGTTATAAACAAACTCCCCATTCTGTCCTATAGGAACAGGTAGCCTTGCAATAGTGAAAAACGAAATTGGCAGTATTTCTCTATCAGGACATGCCACACACATCAGGGCATGTCCTACCTTTCACATACAAGTCGACATGGCAGTCAAGACTGCACATAGGCTCTGCAATGGCAGGCCAGAGTTGCATTTTACAGGCTGTTTCTGTGGGTGGCACAATCAGTGCTGCAGCCCACTAGCAGCATTTGATTTACAGGCCCTGGGCGCACACAGTGCACTATACTAGGGTCTGACAAGTAAATCAAATATGCCAATCATGGAATCACTAATCCATAACATCAATTTACAAAGGGAGCACTTGCACTTTGGCACTGAATAGCAGTGGCAAAGTGCCCAAAGCGTCTAGACCAGCAAAACTGCGTCCAACACACAGCAAAAACACAGGAGGCAAAGGCATAAAATGCAGGGGAGGCCCACGCCAATGGTGCCAGGTCTAACTGTACCTTCTCCCAGGTTTCAATGACTCCTTCCTAGAGAGCGATTTAGTGCTGTTTGTGAGTCGCAATTTGTTGGGACAGTGTAAACATAAGTAATATTTATTGTTGATTTTTAGATAAGTTGTATGTTTGGGTGTGATTGGATGTCTAGCCAAAATGGGTGCTATAGCTTGGTCACTGCCCAGCAAATTTTAATGTATGTGTGTTCCATAGATGTGGTGGGTGGTGTTGGGAACCACTGACATTCACCTGTTGGTTATTTGAATTGTCCTGGGTGGGTGTTATGAGTTGTGTGTCGATGTGTTCTAAAGTATTTTGCGTGAGCTTGTGTTGTGGGTGAATGCTGTGGGCACGCTGATATCTGGGTACTTGGTATGTCTAGGAAATGTTGGCTGTGAGATGTTCTGTACAATGTGTTGTGTAGAAGTTCCGCATTTTGTTGTGTTCTAGTCATTTCCATTGAAAGCATGCCGAAAACCAAATATATGACAAATCTGTCCTCCATTTTTTGTTGGATCTCTTTCGAATGTGTTCTGTAGTTGGTTACATCGATTTTGATTGCCACTGGATCCCTGAGACATCGATGAAAAACATATACAAGCTGTGCTGGGTGCGTGGTATATGCTGGGTTGGGTTCCAAGTGTCCTGCGGGGCTACTATGTGGAGCATGTACATTTTTTTGGTGTTGAGTGAAGTTGACTAGCACATCAACACATGAATACATTTCTAAGGTCTGGTGTGATATATTCTGTTCTAAGTGCACTGCCGGGCTGTGATTTGGAACGTCACAAAAAAAGAATCCGATTATCTTAACAATCAAATTTTACTGAATACATAGCTGCTTTGGATGTAAAATAAGGTGCATTATATACCATAGAGCATGACAAATAAGTAAAATAAGCCAAACAGGTGTTGAGGTTAGTATATGATTTAGAGGTGGATTTACATTTGGGCAAGTGTACATTATTCCGTGGAAGACAATCAAAGTGAGTACTGGCAGTACAGAGGACTTTCAGAAACCATCAGCGCATATATCCTGCTGTGGCAGGGCACTGTAAAGTTGTTTGTATTTGGAATCCAATATGTTCTGACAAGTGTTGGGCTGTGCTATGGGAGAAAGCACAGATATGAATAGCACAAGATTAAAATTATAGCTATGTTGACTTCCATTGAGTTAATAAAGTAATGGCAAAAACATTAAATAGTTATTGCATCAGTAAATGTTAATTAGCGTGTCACATGGCCTTTCATATAAGGAAAGGGCATCTGATAGAAGTCATTAGGGGTCCATAGAAATCTTGTCTTCGGCTGTAATATCTCATCAACTCTCCTCCTGGAACGAGTCTGTCATTATTCATTATTCTATTCCGGGTTGGACTGGCCTATAGGGTAACAGGTTAGTCCGACAAATCAGAGTGTGGGGCAGTTTTCTGACTATTTGTGGGCCTGTTTTATGGTCTGTTGGGCCATTATCACTGTTGATTTCCCTGATTTTAAAACAGACATTGCTTGCAGCAAGCTCAAGTCCATGCAGTCTTCCATATCTTACAAAACACCTATACAACGTCTCTTTACAAGTTCAAAATTGCCTCAATTTGCAACCAAGGGCCGTTTTTTAAGCTATCTTATTCACTAATGGGGGCCAATTTTATTTTGGTGCCCAGGCCTATTTTCTGTCCCATTCCAACCCAGTGATTGTGTGGTGTAGTGGTATATGTTTGCCTTTCTCCTTCTGAGCAAAGGGGACTCTGAAGACTGAGGTAGAGAATTATATTTATAGTTACTAAACGCACAGCTCACAAGCCCCATGAATGCCAGTTTTCTAGGCCTTTTTAGGAAGGAAGGGTATATGAGAAAATACAGGATGTATGAGAGGGGTATGTGGCACTGACAAAAGAGATGAAAGGAACAGATTACAATGGTCAATGCCAAGGATGGTCAGGGTGAAAGTAATACATTGGAGTGGAAAAGAAAGATGCCGAAAAGGCGTACACAAAACATCTGGTACCCGGCTGGTATAAGGAGGAGAAAAGACCTGAAAAGAGAGTGGTGGTTGAGGGTGGGATAGTCAAAAAAGTATCAGGCCCAAATAAAGTCAGAAGAGCAAAAGGAGGGGATCTACCAAAAGGGGCCAAACCACCAAAATGTCAGAAAGCTGGCACAGTGCTATTTCAGAGGCAAATGGGTATATCGAGGTAATAAGTCGCACAACAGAGGCCCATCCATTAGCTTTTGCCAGCATAAAAACCCCTGATAGCATTTGAGTGAATTCTGCAGAAGCTGTACCAAACTTGAAGACTCCTTTTCTCCCTCTACCAACATAAACCATCAGGCCGAGCACCTGCCCAACTAACAACCAAACCCAAACCAACTTCCATCCCACTAACAAATTTCCATCCTTCCCGATGTATGCCCCTTAAATCTCCAATGCTGTCCTCCCTGCATAAATCTGACTTCTCAACTCATGCATCCCACCACAGTGGGAACCTTCTGATTCTAAGCAATCTGCTCCCAAAACAGTCAGGACATTCAGTCACAGGCTTCAGCAAGTGCTTGATTGACCTCACGATCGTTCCTTTCCAAGAGAGTCACACTGAGGTTGGTCAAGGAAAGAGGGAGTGAATGAATTGAAGGATTTGCCTGACATCTACTTTGCTCAGCTCTTCATTGACATAGAAAATGACCAGACTCATTGCACAATAGAATCGGACAAAGTTAGAAAGCCCCATGTGCATTTATGTAGGACAAGCCCTATCTCAGTTTGAACTTACAGGGTTAGGACTGTATTTCAAAGATAAATATAAACGACAAATAGGACCATCTAAAGTGATCAGGCTCCTGTCTAATGCAGCATGATTTTTATGTCAAGCTCTTTCCTTGCCCTTACATTATAATTAAGGTTCCCTGTTTTCCATTTTTATGGATTCTTACACATAAATACAGACAGAAAAGAATGTGTTTTCTGTTTGCATTTATTTTTAAAAGTGGCTAGATGCAGAAAATTGTGCTTCTTTTAAGTGACTCTCCGTGCTGTCCTTCATGAATTATAGGCCAGCAGCTGAGCACATGGACAGCATGGGAAATTTAAAAACAGAATGAATAACATCATATGTCAACATACATTTATGGTATAATGCTAGTATTTACCAGTGGATGTATTGTTATGTAATATTTGGCAGCTTAAATAGCTAAAACACGACAGACATTAAAGTATGAGTGCACATCTATCAGTTAAATAGATATGGAAATGTACAGTTTTACAACTTCATTTATCCGTAAAACACAAAATAAATATGGATAAATACAGATAAAATGGCCAAAAAATAAATATGGATAAATACAGACGGAAATGGGAAAAAAATAAATACCATAAAACCGGGAGCCCTAATTATAATTGCAAAGCAGTAAAAGAAGTTGATTTTAAGTGCAGTGCATGTTACAAAATGTTGGGGAAGCAGCAAGCTTTGGATTACCCTTTTTATTCACTGCAAAATGAGTCATACTCTAAATTCTGCTTCACAATGAGGCACTCTTTCTTATTGTTACACCAATGCTTGATGGAATCTGAAGCTGGGCTTTGAGCAGGTCCATGAACTTGAAAAAGTATCTGCTCCTCCTCAATCAATCAATCACGCGTTTGTTAAGCGCTACTACTCACCCGTGAGGGTCTCAAGGCGCTGGGGGAGGGGGGTTTCGCAGGTTCCAGTCCATCAAGGAGGGGGTCTGTTGAAGAGCCAGGATTTTAGGTTTCTTGTGAAGATGGGGAGAGATGTTGTCTGTCTGAGGTGGAGAGGGAGGGCATTCCAGGCTCTGGCCGCGAGGAAGGAGAAGGAGTGGCCGCCTGATCTGGTCTTTCTGGTGCGGGGGACCACGGCGTAGGAGAGCTGGGCTGATCGTAGGGTCCTTTGGGGTGCGTGGAATTTGAGTCGGCTGTTCAGGTATGCTGGTCCGGTGTCGTGGAGGGCCTTGTGAGCGTGTGTGAGCATTTTGAAGGTGACTCTAGCTTCGATGGGGAGCCAGTGGAGTGTGCGCAGGTGCTGGGAGATGTGGCAGTGTCTTGGCAGGTTGAGGACCAGTCTTGCGGCGGCGTTCTGGATGTTCTGTAGCTTGCGTGTGAGGTTTTTGTTTATTCCGGCGTAGAGTGCGTTGCCATAGTCGAGTCTGCTGGTGACCAGGGCGTGAGTGACGGTCTTTCTGTGTTCGAGGGGGGTCCATTTGAAGGTCTTGTGTAGGAGGCGGAAGGTGTGGAAGCAGGAGGACGAGACAGCGTTGATCTGGCGGTCCATTTTGAGTTCGGAGTCCAGGATGATTCCCAGGTTGCGTGCGTGGTCCGTGAGGGTGGGCTGACTTCTGAGGGCAGGGGGCCACCAGGTGTCGTTCCAGGCGTCGGTGTGTGGGCCCATGATGAGTACTTCTGTTTTGTTGGTGTTTAGTTGAAGGCAGCTGTTTTTCATCCAATTTGCGACGGCTTCCATGCCTTCTCGAAAATTGTGTCTGGCGGTGTTGGGTTCGTTGGATAGGGAGAGGATGAGTTGGGTGTCGTCTGCGTATGACACAATGTTGAGTCCGTAGGTTCTGTTGATGGGGGCCAGCGGAGCCATGTAGACGTTGAAGAGCGTAGGGCTGAGGGATGACCCCCTGGGGGACTCCGCAGGTGGTTGGTGTAGGGTCCGAGAGGAAAGGGGGGAGTCTAACCCGCTGCGTTCTGCCGGAGAGGAAGGAGCGGATCCAGTCGAGGGTCTTGTCTTGAATCCCTGTGTCGTGGAGTCTGCGTATTAGGGTGCGGTGAGAGACTGTGTCGAACGCCGCTGAGAGGTCGAGGAGGATGAGGGCTGCTGTTTCTCCTTTGTCCAGTAGGGTGCGGATGTCGTCTGTTGTGGCGAGGAGGGCAGTTTCCGTGCTGTGGTTTTTTCTGAAGCCGGATTGGGAGGAGTCGAGGATGTTGTGCTCTTCGATGAATGTGGCGAGTTGGCTGTTGATGGCTTTCTCAATGACTTTCTGCCCGGGTAGCCAACTGTTTAATTTGTTTCTTATGTGGGCCTTCGCCTACAGTTTACAACGCAGGGTGGTCGTTGTATGGTGACCCTGAAGCATCAGTACAAGACAGGATATCTACTGGAGCTACTCTAATCACTTCTCCGCGCAGATTTCCCCTACTGCCTGTTCTGTTTTTGTCTTCATCGAAGTTGTCGTAGATGCTCTTGATTTTGTGGTGGAAAAAGGTGCTGAGTTTGTCGCAGAGGTCTTGTGAGGGTGGGATGTCGGTGGACTCGCTGGTAGGTTGGGCGAACTCCTTGATGATGTTGAAGAGTTCTTTGCTGTTGTGTGCGTGGGTGGTGATTCTGTCTTCGATCGCTTTTTTCCTTGTTTTTCTGATGAGTTGGTGGTGGACTTTGGTGGCGGCTCTGAAGTTTGTTGTGGGCTTCTGTGGATTTGGTGTTCCTCCAGTCCTTTTCGAGGCGGCGGCAAGTGCGTCTGGACTCTCGAAGTTCGGTGGTAAACCATCTAGCTTTCTTGGCGTGGGTGTTGTTGTTTTTCTTGAGGGGGGCTAAGGTGTTGGCGCTGTCGGTGATCCATCTGTGCAGGGTTTGGGCTGCGGCGTTGGGGATGTCATTTTCCGCGACGGTCGGGGTGGAGTTGCTGAGTGATGAGGTTATCTGGTCGTCGGTGATTCTGGTCGAATTTCTTCGTGGGAGCAGGTGCTGGTGTCTGTGGATGGTGGGTGTTCTGAAGGTGAAGTGGACGCATCGATGGTCGGTCCATGGGAGTTCGGTGATGTGGCTGAAGGTGATGGAGTTTCCTGTTGTGAAGAGGGGGTCAAGGGTGTGTCCTGCTGAGTGCGTGGGTTCAGTCATGATCTGGCAGAGTCCAATGTTGTGGAGGTTGTCCAGGAGGGATGTGGTGCTGGGGTCCTGTTGGTTGTCGAGGTGGAAGTTGAGGTCTCCCAGCAGGGTGTAGTTGGTGGATGCGATGGCCTGCGGGGAGATGATGTCCGTGATGGATTCGGCAAAAGGTCCGCGGGGTCTAGGGGGTCAGTAGATGAGGGTTCCTCAGAGGGTGGTAGTGGGGCTGGCCAGTATCTTGAAGTGAAGGTGTTCCATCAGGTCTGTGGGCTCGTCGGGGAGTGTGCTCAGGCGGAGAGTGGATTTGTGGACGATGGCGATTCCTCCTCCCGGGCGGTTGGGGCGGTCCTTCCTGGAGATCTTGTATCCTTGGGGGATGGCGATGGCGATGTCCGGTCCCGAGGAGGTGTTGGTCCATGTTTTGGTGAGGAACGCTACGTCCGGGGTGGTGCTGTCGAGTAGGTCCCAGATTTCGGTGGCGTGTTTGTGGAGGGATCGGACGTTGAGGAGGATGCATTGCAGGGTCTTCGGTTTGGGTGTGTTCTTGCGGGTGGGTTGCGCTGGGTCCGTGGTCTTGGCGGTGCTGCAGGTGTGCCGGCAGCGGTGACAGCTGAAGGGTCCGTGGGTGCCGGCCGGTGACGCTAGCTTGCAGTTGTTGTTGCTGCCTGGGTTGAGGGCGTGGAGTGCCGCCGGGTCGTAGCGTTGGCGGTGCGGAGATCCAGGGTTCCTGGCACTGGTTGCGGTCGGGTCGCGGACGGGCGCAGACGGGCTTGCCTTTGGCGTGCCTTTGGCGTGCCAGCGGAGCAGCCGCAGAGCAGCCGCCCTTAAGTAGGGGTCGGGGAGGGCTGGACAGCTGGGAGGTGGGAGCGGGGAGGGGAGCAGGATTGGTCGCGCTGGTCATGCTGGGGGGAGGGGCCGCGGGGACAGCAGCGGCGGGGAAAAATGGGCGGGAAAGGAGGAATAAGAGGGGAAAAAAGGAGAAAAAGAGTGAAATAAGGCAGAGAGCAGGGAAAGCACAGAAAGCAGAAAAGTGCAGAAACGATTTGAAAAAGGGTGAAAAACGAGTGAAAAACGGACCGGACAGCGGAGCGAGACAAAGGAGAACAGAGGTCCATTGGACCACCAGGGAGGCTAAGGGAATAAGGAAATAAGTGGAAAAATGAGAGAAGGCAGAAAAAGTGCAGAACAGAAAAAGACAGAGGGAGAAGCAAAAACGAGTGGAAAAAACGGAAAGGAGATGGAGTGAGGCAAAGGAGAACAGGGGTCCACTGGACCACCAGGGATGAGGCGCAGGTGATCCTGCGGGTGGAGGAGGGCCTCGAACACCAGCACACATGTTAATGGGTCTGTAGATACCTCAAATCCAGAAAACTCTCTACTATCCTGGAATCCGTTGTAATGATGCAGCTCAGTCCCTCCAATGCCTGTTCAAGTACTAAAGTATTCACATAAAGCTCTGACCATGCACCTTTATCCTAACCTGCATACTTTCCTAAATACTAGGGTTCTCATAAGCTCCTGGATGGTAGCCTCACCCTTGTCCCTATGCTGTCTGAGTTCTCAAGTTCTCACGAACACCTCTGTCAACATCGTTCCAGCCAATTGTGCTTCTCCTATTCCAGTAGGATAGTCGCATTTTGCTCTATCGATGCACTGTTATTCTGACCTGGTGTCTGACTCCTGGTAATCCAGTTGCAATGTTTTCTTAAACAGCTCTGCCAATATGCCCCTGTCATGGCCACAAATCTTGTTTCCTGCTCCTCCAGTGACAGAGAAGTTCCATGCATCTCTGTCAGTGCATCTTAATCAAACTTCTACTCAAGTGCCTGGATTCTCTCAACAGCTGAGCCAGTGCACTTAAATTCCACACTGTAGCCCGTCAACATGCTTTTTCAATTCCATAGTCCTTGGAGGCTCCTAATTCAAGATGCCTCAGTTAGGCATTACATCCCCTCCAACTGCTTTAGCGATGCCTTCAGAAGCTGCTCTGCTGAGGCATCTTAACTCCAGTACCAAAACCCTCCCACTATATTTAAGTACCAGGTTAATCGTGAAGCATCTCTGACAATGCATTTCAAACCTAACCTGTAAATACCTCCCCAGTTCCTTAACAGTCAGCACACTCACAGTTATTACTATGTATACAGTTTTATCCTGTCCTGCACAGCATCCTTTTAATTCCAGTATCAGTACTTCAAATATGCATTTCTGTGAATGGACTTCAAACCTAATCAGCCATTTGCCTCCCAGCCACTCTAGTACAAGTGCCTTCACAAAACTCTTTGGGGCCTTGCCCCCCTCATTTACAAAAGTAATTGGGGTAACTGGTGCACCCTGGAGATTGAAAAAGGACACTTTAAGGACAGACCAAAAAACGTGCTGAACCATTAAAATACAGCAGCAGACAAGGTGAGGCATTCTAAAGGCGTACAAAATGTTTTACTTCAGTCGATAAAGCAGGAAGTGATGAAAACATGAGGGTGAAAGGACATCAGCCAGACCAGCCAGGGTCGGTAAACTGATGGGGGAAACCAACACCGTGCTTCTACCCCCCAAACCTCCCCTCATCTAAGCCTTCCATGTTTTTGCAGATGCTCAGTGTCTGTGAGTAGGCCTGGTGCATGAGACTACCAGTGCTACAAAAAGGAAACAACTAGATCCATCAAAATTAATACACTGCTTCATTTCTACCTCCAAGGTGTAAAACAGTGTTCTGGGCTTCCCCTCTTTAGCTCAACATGCTTGAAACTGCTACCAATCCACCTATCCATGACCAACTAGGTTAAGCATCATTTGCTTAATTATTTTGGAATATAGTGGACTATGTCTAATCTTTCTGTTGTGTCTCCTTGGCCCCATGTGTCTGAATCCATCACAATGTACTGATTGCATGTTTCAACCAGTTTGGAGAAGTTGGAACCCTTGGAAGGAGTGATCTTCTGGCAGAAATCCTGTAGTGAGTTTTCTGACTTCAATCAGGTGCAGCTGCAATCACTGTGAGCATCAGAGAGTGAGAAAAGAGATATAGAAGATGGGAAACAAGTCCAGTATGTTATTGTCATCCATATATTTATTGCCCTCTGCCAATTTCCCCTAGACCTCTCACATACCTATAATTTCAGAGCTCCCATGGTGTAAAGCCTGACAAAGAGCTTCCATTTGGACATGGGACACCACCTCCATTTCAATCCCTCTAGGTGTGAAACAGTGTGCAGGGAGTACTTTCTATACCCTAGGCAACTGCTGTTCCACCTTCCATGGCCCACTCATAAAGGCCTCAAGGGGCCTCTCATCTCTTGCCTGATACAGCGATCCTGATACTCTCTACTGCTTTGATGTGGCAAGAATGATGAAGAAGAAGATTGGGGCACATTGAACCCTGTGTGTTTGGTCCTGTCCCCCTGCAGTGAATCTGCAAAACTGCTCCTTCACCTCTTTTCATCTATCCTCCAGAGACTTGAGCCCTAGTTCTCCCTCACACTGCTGCAAACTCTGGAGAGTGAAGCACCAAGAAGAGGTGAGAAGATGTCAGTGTTAGTGAGTAATGGGCCCAAAATATTTCAGAGAGGTAGTCAGGGATAAAAAGAGGGGCAAGCTGAGGAACAAACATGTGTCCTGGCAGAAAATGAAACTTGAATCAGCAGAAGGGCGCAGCAGAGGGAGGAATGCCCTCTTGGTATGTGGTGTCACTTGTGCCCTAGCTATTGTGTTGCCGTATGTGGAAAGTGATACTGTGGAAACTGCGGGCCTCCAGATGTAAGCACTGAAAATAATGAAACATGTACTTTTTTGTATGTTAGTGATAGTAAAACTGGATTTAGCTGATTTATGTAAATATATTAAGTAGCCACAAATTGCTATTCACAAGTATATGTGAGGAGGTCTATGCCTCTGCCTCTCCTATCTTTTATGTATGGAGAGCTCTGCACTGACTGCAATTATTTCCGCATACACAAGTATACTTTTTATTGGTAAATGTGGGTGGGACAGAAGGGAGTAGCTGAAAAATGGGGAATACTTACTACTAAAGGGGAGGGGTCAAGAGAGCAGTAAGAAGGGACTAAAGTAGGGTTACAGAGAGATTTAGGAGGGACATGCATCCACTCACAAAAGAGTAATCCCCTTCCTATTCACAAACTGCCCTTCTACAGTCTCTAAAACCAACTAACATAATAATACATTTTAGTTCATATTTTTTAAAATCCAAATTAAAACATAATTAATCATTTATTTTAATCTATTGAATTCCGTTTTTAAGATAACATTTCTATTTATTAAAACGAATGAAATTACTTTTAATTAATTAAACTGACTTACGAAATACATAATAAAAATATATATTTTTATTTTAGATTGGAATTTAAACTTCAGAAAAATCATTTTATTTTAATTTAATATATTCAAAACATTTATATTTTTAATTTTTAATGTATTTAGTAATGTAACATTTTATTATATTTTCCAGAATTTAAAATGAATATTCAAAAATAATTAGCAATATTTGCCAGAATTTTTTTTAATCTAATTTAAAAAAAAGTTTAATAAACCTTTAACATTTTCCCTATACTTTACCATATAGAATCTGTGCCCTGCAAGTGAACATGTCCGCCAAGTGTGCAGAACATCAAATACAATCATAAAGTCACCTATGCATTATGGTGTGAGACTTTGCATTGTACAAAGTAGCCTGCTTGTTACCATCACATAGTATGAACCCAGCAGCAAGCCAGTCTTTGTAGATATGGCACTGCAATGCGTTTTCTCTGAGCAGCGCAGCACAGCAAACTTGGATATTGTGCTCCGTTGAGTGAAAAATTTGCAGAAATTGGAGAACATCCACACGTTTTTATGAAAAATAGAAGTGGCTGAACCCTCCTGCTTCACTATTTTATATAAACCTATAGTACATTAATAAAGGAGAGAGTTTTTTGTAACAAGTATCGTCACATGAATGGAAACTTGGCTCTTAATAACAGATGTATGTCGTTACCCTACTCATAGGTACTCTTTTAATGACCATAAAAGGATGAAAGGCTGTGTGGACCTGCTCGGATTTGAACCTGTGACCATTTACTTATTTTATTGCGCCTTCAGACCCAGAACTACGCTTGTTGATTATGTTTCTAACATTAAAGATATACACAACCCAATTTAGCCTTTTAAAATGAAATCTACATGTTTTTCTTTATTACATAAAGTAAAATGGCTTTCAAAGAGAGAATAATCAGCCTGCTTTCTCTATTTATCATCCTCATAAAGGTCTATCTGAATTTGCACTTGTAAAATATGCTCAAAACATTTTGAGAGCAGTGTGTGAAAAAATATCGAATATGATGTAAAAGGTAGTTTGCAGCAGATTTTTCCAGTAAAGTTAGTGTATTTTCTGGTAGCTTCCCTAAAATAGTTGAGAGAGTTCTAAAACGGAAATAGCTGAGATCTTAAACATGTCAGAGGATACTTTTTCCACAGTTTTTTTCTGAAGCTCTGTGTTGGAGCTCGCAACCTATTAGTCTGAATAAATTCCCACTGGGAAGGGCTGAGTCAGACTTGCTAGTTTCGGTCTCAGACAGCCAACGCGTTGCTTTTACAATTCATTGCAGAGTCCCATAGGATCCAGTCATTGCAGAGCGACTTACGAATTGGAAAGCAAATCCAGTTCAATCTACTATGACAAATCTATCACATTCTTACTTTATTTAGCATCCTGGCAGTTTTGTAAATGCATAAACAGATGGGCGTGACTGAGTAACAATAATATCCCTTTCATGGGGGAAAGTGGGGCATACAGCGGTGTTTTGTTCTTTCAACATACAGGCCTAGAAGTGCCCTGGTAGGCACTGTGTCAAATTTTTGCATTGTAATTTATGTGCCCAGTTCAACAGACCAACACTTCCAGGGGGTCTTTGAGATGTTTTGCAATGTTAAATTGTTTTAGGGTTTCACAAGCAATGGAGAGTTCTGTTGCATAATGATGCTGACAAACGGGGCTGCATCAAAGGGTAGACTTTGTGTAATGCATATTAACCTACTGCACAGCAGAGACAATGCCAAAAGATCATAACCTGAAGTCATACATACTATAATTACCCATAAAAGGATTGATTGTTGTTTTATAGACGAATTTTATAACTTTGATACAGTGTGATTATTATGATGAATTTGCAGAGCGTTGTTTTTAGGATTGTTAAGGGATTTTTATCCCCATAATAGGCATTTTTACAATCTTAGCAACAGTGTAGGATCGTGATATACAGAGTGGTTTGGAAGAAATCCTCTCACAGTGAGCCAAGTGTCCTTCCTGGGTGATCTGGCATGGCTTGTGGTTGTATTTAAAAAATCAACAATCTGTAAACTGTGCAGTACTTTGTGTTAGTCTCAACAAGTATATACTTGTTTGACCAACTCTTTTAAGGATCTAACCAGGTCAACCACATTGTGCCAGGACTGACCAATTATTTTGCTGCTTCGCACAGAAAAGTGGATGTCTTCATTTTGGAAAATTACTATCCCCCTGAAAACCACATGGACTTAGTGGATCACAAAGGGTCTTATTAGAGGAATCCCTTTAGGAGTCTGTCAACTGTGCTGACAGGATGGCTCTGAGGGCTAAACGCTGTACTCTGATGTGCAGTGATATGGACATCACATGTTTCAATCCCAGCAAGACAAACAGAGGCCTTAATAATCTTGAGGTTGCACAGTTCAGCTGTATGAATTTGCATCATAGTTACACCTGTTGTTAACAGCACTTAGAAGCAGCAGAAGTGCTATATAAAAAGAGTGGATATTTTTATTACAACCATAGCAAGAAAAAGGCAGCGGTGAATGTAACCAACTAGCAGCCGAAGTGGAGAGTGACCATATTATGATTTTACCTGTGTGCCGCTACTTACAAGTTAATGTTGGATCTCTGCATTAGTTCATAGGTGTTAAGTAAAATATGTATGGCACTTATCACTATGCTGTCATTTTCAATTGCATGCATTGCTGTATAGTGGCATGTTTAACTAATTAATGCACTGTTTGTGTTAATACTGGAGGATTTCTATTCTCGTATGCAACAACTCACAAACAGTGAAAGAAACTGGGATTTTCTGCTGTACTCGGTTCTTGCATCATGTCAGGACTGTCCACACTGTTCGGAGAAGCCCCACAAGAGCTAACAATATGAAGGACCGCTTTTTTTGCACGTGGAATGGATGATAATTTATCAATGTACATATTCTTTGTCCAGAATGTTTTTTGCATAATTCACTTGGTCGTTTGGCATCAGGAGTGTTTTACCAAATTCAAATACCAAGATCTGAGCTAGAAAATGTATTCCAGCTAGTAACCTAGTATGTATCGGGGGTGGGGGCAAGCAATCTATTTTAATCTGAATATTCTACATCTAAATGAGTAACCGAGATGGCCCTCATTTTAAGTGGCCCAGAGAAATTGGGATCGGTTGCAAACTGTGTATACACGCTATCTTAGTATTGTAAATTTTGCAGTGATACCAATGCACATTTTTTGCTACACACATTTTTCAGGAAACAACTGTTAAGATTTTCATAAAACACACAAAATAAAGGGGTAAGAGGTATCGCTCCTAATCCACCCTCCTACATCAATAACCTTAAACACACAAAAGTTAAAAGGAGGTCATAAGAATAACCTAGGATGAGTGTGAACATCAAAAGACAACGTTTGTCAAAAATGCCCTCACCCACTAGTAGTGGCATGCTTCATCATAGGGCTTGCTAACAACATCCCTGTGCAAACCAACGCCTGGCACGGAGCAAAGGAGAGGGGAAGACAATACAAACACATATGTCTAAGGGATCTTATTGTGCAGAATTTCAATGTAACCATGATTAAAACTGGCTCTGGAATATCCCCAAAAGCATTTCTTCTTGGATTTCATAGCCAGGATTAAAAAATCTCTAAAGCACAGTGATAATAATGGAGAATTATTATCCTTACATCCCTCCTAACTGCAAAAATGTCGACATGTTTCAGCCGCTATATATTTTGCCCAACTAGGTCAATCGACCCTCATCAGGACTACAGATCTCACAAGGTCCTAATTACCCTACCTGCAGTATCCGGTAGGGAGAGATCTAACCAAATCTGGTCAATACCTTTTAATCACACTGTGGTTATTCCTGCAATGACACATAAAATAACTAGCCAAAACAACATCAACAATGGTGTATAACACAGATAGACAAACGGTGCATATTTCACTTTGTGCGCCACACTCATACACAGACTGAGAATCCAAAATGTTGGTTCCTCTGGAATGGTCACTGCCCACTTTTTCAAAGCGTGACCCATCCCCACACTTAGGGGCTCATTACGATGGCGGAACGATCGCCACCGCCGGGCCGGCGGTGGCGATCGTTCCGCCATCACAATGAGATTTACCCACCACCATATTAGGATGGCGGTAGGTATCGCTGCGGTCGCAAAGTCCGTCCGCTGCTTTTCCGCCGGTGGCAATCGCATCGACTGCCTGGCGGACGGAAAAGGGCCACTAATATGGTGGCGGTGCCTAGCAGGCACCGTCCGCCATATTAGGATGTGCTTGTGTAGAGGCCTTTCCATGGTGCCGATGCCGCCATGGAAAGGCTGGCGGGGATTGGGTTTGGGGGCCCGTTGCGGGCCCCCCTCGGGGGAGGTGTCGCTGCACTGGGGGGTACATATGGTACCCCCCTGCATTTCCATGCACCAAGTGGCAAGCACCGCGTGGTGCCTGCCACGTGGTGCAGGGAAATACGGTGCATGCACCTTTAACATTGCGGACGGTGCTGCAGCCAGCAGCACCGCCTGCAATGTTAAAGGCCCAGGATGTGCCCGCCAGTATGGCGGACGCATCCTAATCGCAGTGGTGGGACCGCTGCATGTCTGGCGGGCGGTCCCAATCACCGCTACGGTGGCGGGCGGACCAATTCCGCCCGCCATCGTAATTAGCCCCTTAATTCTCTGCTTCATGCAAATACATCAATGACTCCGATAATACTGAAGCTACCCTCAAGCCCCACCCTGGAGTGAAAGTGAAATTGTAAAATTAGGAAAGGACAAATGCAAAAATTAAAAGTGCGCTTACTGAGTTTCATTTTTTTTTAAAAATGCATCCCATTTTCCCTCAAGAAAAAAGGGCAGCATTTAAAAAAAAAAAAAAAAATTTTTATTTAAAAAGCAGTCACAGACATGGTGGTCTGCTGACCCCAGCATGCCACCATCCCTGGGAGTGCTAGCCATTCCCAATGGGGTTGCAAATTGCACTTGCCTCATGAATAATAATAAGGCAGGCAATTTGCGACCCCATTAGGAATCGCAAACAGTGTCTGAGACACTGTTGTAAATTACATTTTGCGAGTCGCAAATTGCGAGTCGCAAAACGACGCAATTTGCGACTTGCATATTGTAAGGGTCGTACATCTGGCCCATAAATAATTATAAATTAGCATGATACACACCAGCTAAAAACATGTAACATAGTAACATGCATTAAAATTCTCTAAAAATTGCAAATATAATAATGCCGGCTTAGCTTGTTCGAACTGCATACCAGTCACACAAGATTCAGAATGAAAGGGGTCAAATATGCAAATTGCCGGCTACAATCGTCTACTGCTTTCAGCTGGATCATATGGAAAGTGGTGAAAAGGGGCGAATAAATCATAATTGTGACAGGCCATGTAGCATAGTAATCTATAGAGTGACAGTAGAAAACAGAGCTAATGTTATTATAGCAGACTACCTAACTATGTACTTAATTTGCAATTAAAATTGTATTCCTTACCCACTCATGTTATCATCATGATGACGCATATGTAGACGCATTTTAAATAAATTAAACAAACAATGATGGCCAGGGGAACCAACTGTCGCACAATCTTGTGTAGCTTAGAATGTTCACGAACATATACCAAGTTTGCAATTGCCCACCTCAAATTATGGTTCGCCACCACTAGAACCACAAATAATTAAACATTAAACAAAGAGCTCTGAGAGGCAACATAAACAAACTATAAAGTACTAAAGGCGCAGAAGCCAGGCATGCACACATGAGATGAGAGGATGTCTTTATACGTTAGATCCTTTATTTCAAATGATAAATTGGGAAGCCAATACAGCCAACGCGTTTCGCCCGTATCCGGGCTTCTTCAGGGCATCCAAGAAGAGAGACTCCTTGGCATGCGTATTCAGTTGCAGTACAAGTGACCATTAAGGAGACCCAAAAACTGTATTCGAAGAATATTTACTGCAATCCAGTGTTTACAAAAGAGTATGGGAAAAATTGTATTTCTCCAATGAAAAGCTGTTTGTCGAGGGTAATACACAAACACGCTAATGATGTGGAACCGTCATCCACATCTTAGACCGGACCTGTATCTGATTCCGGCATCACGTTCATGAAGGATTCGTCGCTACCCAATTGAATCCATCGTAAACCGCTTTTCATTGGAGAAATACAATTTTTCACATTCTCTTTTGTAAACACTGGATTGCAGTAAACATACTTCGAATACAGTTTTTGGGTCTCCTTAATGGTCACTTGTACTGCAGCTGAATACGCAAGCCAAAGAGTCTCTCTTCTTGGATGCCCTGAAGAAGCCCGGATACGGGTGAAACGCGTTGGCTGTATTGGCTTTCCAATTTATCATTTGAAATAAAGGATCTAACGTATAAAGACATCCTCTCGTCTCAGGTGTGCATGCCTGGCATCTGCATTTTAAATAATGTGCAATTTAATTATAGTTAATTTTAATTAGTTTTACTTTTTAATTCCTATATCTACACGATTGCACATGCAGCATATTCACACAAATAATAAGTAATTACAAACTTAATTTAAGCACAAAAAGTACAATAAATACTTGCATTAAAACTGAATTTTTTTCATAGGCTTAGGAGATATATTCTTTGGGTTGCAGTGAACATTTTGTGCATTGTCACAGATTTCCTCAGCACTCATGGTACTCCACAGCACTTTTTTAGCAAGTGTGAGTGTTGAAAATCTCTCCTATGACATGTAAACATGCGGGTACTGAATTGCTATTAAACCTAAATTTGTATATATATATATCTGTGTTCTATTGGACGATACCTTAAACACTCACTCACTTGCACAGATAGTTTCTTCTTGTCTTTGTAGTTTGTTCATTATACAGTCTGCTCATTGGCTTTTCTTAGAGGATTGCTACTCATTATTTTACAAATCATTCGTAATGTGACGCTAGCTAGCACAGAGACATTTTTAGATGTGTTATTTCATTTTGTGTAGGTGTACTCTTCCTTGCTAGCAACAGACGTAGTCACGTTTGGCCTAGTGCACACGCTCAAGTGTTTTACTGTTGTGGTCATACATGCTTTCTGGGATTTGTAGCAACATATTTTGCACAGCTTTTTCTCTTGAAAGGCCGCACTTTCTCTGCTCATTCCCGGACCTAGTTATCAGTCAGATTGAAAGCACAATGGGACATATATATGACCTGGTTTGAGGAACGTGGTGCAAGAGCAACGCAAACCTTAAGTCATATTTTTGAAGCCATGCAAAGCAACTGCATGGCTTCGAGTGGCTCCAAAAATATGGAGTAACACAACTCAGCGCAAATCGTTGCATTGTGAAATCACTGCATTGTGTTACTCTGCCCTGGGTAGGTGTTCCATGGGCTTTGCGTGGGTGTTCCAAAAAAGCCTCTCCGGATTGCTTTTGTGAAGGATGGTGCCTCTTACTGCACAAAAATAATCCTGCCTACAACACAGGCACCTTTGCATGCCTGCATTAGCGATAGCTGCAAAATGACAGTAGGGCAAGGGAAAAGGACAGGAATGTGCTGTATTGGATAAATATGGCGCATTCCTGGCCTTTCCCTGTGACGCAGGGCAGCACATCAAGGTGACTTGCTGCGCTGCCCTGTGCCACAAAGGCCATAAATATGGCCCTTAATTTACTGTAAACAAATTGATGGTTGATAAAACACCAGTCCCACTTTCACCCCCAAAATCTTACTGCCTCCCCAAAATGAATGTCAAATAGTATACACATTTAATTCCTTATCAATAAACGTTATGTATGTAAGAGAGTAATGCACCCTAATGAAAAACAAATAGGCTGTCCTACCCCCGGTTTGGTACTGATATACAGTCATAAAAGAGGTGCTGGGGCCTCTAACACCCCTGGGCCTTGGTGGCACTGCACCTTCTGCACTGTTGAGAGCTATGCCCCAGGCAATAGGAATGTGTTCCCGTTTTGGGAAGGGAATATACTTTTGTCAAATCAAAGAGATTACAAGGAAAAGTAAGTTACAGGGCCAAATTCACAAAACAGAAATTTACTCCTGCAGGCTCCTGACTAGGTTGGCAGTGAATTTCTGACCCTCATGGATTTCAGAAGTGATTCCCCTAACTGTTGTAGGACTCTGAAACAGTTGCAGATTGCCAAGTTTCTAGAGAATGCAGATTTTACTAGTTAGATGAATTGTGTTTTAAATGTATTTTATACTGAGTGTTCTGTGTCAGATTTGATCTGTTATATGGTGTTTTTAAGAACTCTTGTGTAAAAGATCCAGGTCTAAATAAACATAGGTTTTCACTGGCTGAGAGATTGCCTAGAGTAGTTTGGGATTTTGTTCCAATCCTTATTCCCAAATGTACATTTATGCATTCATAAACGTGCTTCACCAGTCTGTTTGCCATTGCTAACTTTCTATTTTCTCCTCCAAGAAAACATTTTCCCCATGCCGAAACCCATTCGTCTGCAGCATCTCCAGTTTTGGGATATGTTCTTTCCCCGTTTACACCTTCAAAACAGATTTACACACACCCTTAACAGGAGAAAATATGCAATTGTTTCCAATGGGGTATACATCCTACAAAATGTTTGTGAATGGTCACAAACTTGCAAGTCACACTTAGGTTTATTCCATCCATGCATAATTTTAGATATGAAGGAAACCATTTGTGAGTGCACATTACCAGTTTTCTGAATTGTAAATATGGATTTACACGCCACCAGTCCTACAGAAACTAAAGGCAAGATTTATGAAACCATTTAGCGGTGACAAATAATGCTAAATTACAGGGTGTGCAACTGCTAAATGGATTTTTACTAACTAGTAAACTAATTTTGCAATGCTTACCAAATCACAAAATAGATTTAGAAGTAGATACCAAATTGCAATTTGTAGGGTGCATTTTTAGGACATCGTCCCTTCCAAATTGTGATTTGGAATGCTATGGCTCAATGCTTTGCAGCTGCAATTTCACTCACAAGTCTGCATGATACAAATGTACAAATAAAGGTTGTTGGGATGTAAGCAGTGGTTTATGGGACCACTGCCATCTCTCAACCAAACTTTCACAAAAAAAAAATGTTTCCTTTCAAATGTTGCACCGTTTTGAACTGCATTAAAAAACAGTATACTTTGCTTAGATGCGATCACAGCCATGGTGGTCTGCTTACCACTGCTGCCATCTTTGCAATGGTATTGAATCATAGTGAGTTGCAATTTTTGACATACCTCATGAATATTGATGAGAGAGGTCGGGTTGGGTCCAAACCTTACTCGGAATTTAGTGAACCGACCCATTAGCAAATACATAGGTTTGCCAAATTCTTTTCTATTTTCAAAAAGATGTTGCACAACTTGCAACCACTTTTTGGGAATGGAAAGTTCATACATCAGACCCCAAATCTACATGTTCTGAAGGATTGAAGTTATTGATAATTCATTTCTGTCCCTCCAATAACCTTGCATCAATATTATTTCGACTGGTAATGAGACTATCTGCCTTGAATACACTCTACACCTGTTTTGTTGAGAAAAAAGTCATACTTGGGCACTCTAATGCTGCCATAGTAGATAGATGTGTGTTTTATGATAGAATGCAACTGATAGAGTTAATTCTGTTTTAACAGGTTGTGGAGGAGATCTCTCTGGGCCCACAGGATCCTTCAATAGTCCAGGCTACCCCTACAATTATCCTGCTAATAAACAGTGCCTCTGGTATATACACACAGCACCAAGCAGTAGCATCCAGCTCACCATTCTGGAATTCAATGTCGAGTATCACTCTGGCTGTGAATATGATGTCCTAGAGGTATGAATTATACTACCTAATACTTTGAGCCATAAATGTTTAATTCTGTACTAGCACAAGGCATTAACAACCGAGTTTATGAGAAATTATGAGTTAATATATGAAAAAAGTAAAATATACTAGAATGAGATCTCTTGTATGAAGTTTATATGGCTGAAAAGACTAAGGGTCCGATTATGAGCTTGGCTGTGTTGGAGCAGGCCGCCATGCCAGCACCCCGCTCCCCCACCACCAACCTGGGCCTCTGGCCGCGTGCCAGATTATGAGTTTCCTCGTAGTCTGGCCGGTAGTCTTTTGGCATTTCCAAGGCGGTGCCTTCCAATTATGGCTGCATCTTGCTAGCACACATTTCTCCCTTATATACGGTCCTTACTGGTGCTTTCTTTGCCGCTTGTGTGTGCTCTGTGCTCTTTCAGCTCCTCGGTCCGTCACGCTTGCCGTTTGAGCAGAGAGAGCTGAAACATCAATTAAGTTCATTTTGCTGGACCGTTATGACTACCATTTTGGATGGCCACGGTCAAGCTGATTTCCATCAGCGTCGGCCCCTATTTAGGTGCAGGCTGGTGCATACACGCTTTGGGCGCACCGCTGGCCCGCCAAAAAGGCAAGCCCGCCTGCGCCCGTTCGTGCCACGACAGAGCAAGGGATGCTGGCAGTTTCAAGTCGCATCCCAATTTTGGTGAGTTAAGGCAATACTCACGTGCCCAACTTATAGACCTCCAGCCCAGAAATCCTAAGGGGGCATGCCCAGTTAAATTTAATTTGTGTGATAGCGAAGTAGGGCATTGTCAGAACTGTATGTTTTATCTTAATTGTATGTCCTACTCTAATTCAGGGAATCTACTCCATATGCTCCACTGGTCTGATGAGGATAGATTTTTTAATGATGATGTTGGGCAGGGGGACAATCTGATGCATATTCATGGGGCGCCGATTAACTCACGCTCCCTTATTAAACATAAATCGGAGGTTTGTGACCTAATTCTTTCACTGTCCCTTGACTGCCAATTCATCATGGAGACCTGGGCAAAACAGGACTCTGGCCCAGAGTTGGTGGACGTGGTCCCCCAGGTTACATTATTCTTAGAAGTGATCGTCAGGGCTGTAGGAGGGGTAGCTTAGCCATAATAGCACATGAGGTTTTCAGCTCCAACCTTAAGCCTGTGGCCAAGAGTACAGGTGACTCTCTGGAGGCAGCCCTATTTACACTTAAACTCTCAGTAAAGTACACTGCTTCAGGCCTCCTGGTATACCGTCTGCTGGGCCCTCAAGGTAACTTTACTGAGGCTTGGTGCCAGACTTTGGAGCCTCATTTAATGTCCTCCCATTCCAATATGCTAGGGGACTTCCATTTTTATTTTGACAGCTCTCTTTGTAAAGACTCTGCCATTAACGTATGTCCAATTTTGTATTTGTACAGTTGGTGCAATCTCCTACTCATATGGCAGGTCACACTCTGGATGGGATTTTTACTAACCATAACAATCTGGTTATTGAGGAAGTCTAGCCCCTTAGCTCGGTAGATCACCGGGCGATCCACTTTAAATTCTCTCACCCTCACCTCACAAGTCGAATGGGCTCTACCCTTCCCATGCAATTACGCTGCAGGAACATAAATAACATCACAGCTGTCAGCCGGGAACAGGCCCTTGAATCCTCCATAGCAGCCAAGGACATCTCTTTCCCTTTTTCTGCGGAAGCCTTTCAATGCTGGGTTAATACAGCTCCGGACATTGTTGCTCCCTTTAAAACCAAGGTCGCAGTTAGAAGTGAGCCTTCAGCACCTTGGTATTCAACAGAACTCATGACCCTTAGGCAGAAATGCAGCAAAGACAAGAGTGGAAATTGAGGGCAAGTCCATGCTGTAGTGAAAAAGAGAAACATAAAGTACTGCTCCTGGACTATAAACAGGCCATAATACAGGCTAAGGCACTCTTCTTTATGGAGAAAATTAGGGCAGCTAATAACTCTTCCAAATTGCTGTTTAAGGTAGTGAAGGGGCTATCAGAACCCCCCTACTCAGCGGGTGCTCAATTCTTCTCAAGAGTTCTGTGACAAAGCAGCAGTATATTTTCAAGATAAAGTTCTCAACACTTTTCATAATTTTAAGCTGCCTGCTGCAGTTTAAATACTTTCTGACAAATCTGTTTTTGGCTTCCTTGACAATCTCCTCTCAGCTTTCCTGTCCTATCTCTGGCCAACAGACCAAGAACTTATTGTTGAGTTTAAAATCAGGTCCCCATCTGATCCTTGCATGCCCAAAATGTTACAACTTACCCCGGATCCGATTGCTAAATTTTTACAGAAGGTGTTCAATTGCACACTTCAATCAGGCATTTTTCCTGCTATTTGGAATGAAGCTGTTGTTTCTCCACTCCTTAAGAAAGCCAATGCCGATCCAGAAGATATGAAAAATCTTCGTCCCATTCCCTTGTTGCCGGCTCCTGCTAAGATCCTAGAAAAATTTATTAAACAGGATCTGATGCAGTTTATTGATACTCAGGGGATCCTTGATCCTTCTTAAAATGCATTTTGCACCAGCCATAGTACAGAGATGGCCCTCATTGTGGCTGCAGACAGCATCCCTGCCCAGGTCAATCTGGACGGGGCGGCCATCCTGGTAATGCTTGACCTGTCTGTAGCATTCAAAACTCTCTCGCCCACATGGATTGTTCAGCGTCTGAAGCTAGGTGGGGTCAGTGGGACCGCTCTTCAGCTTCTCCACTCTTTTTGTCAAACAGGGTGCAAACTGTCAGCTCTGGCGGTTTCAAGGCAAAGGCGTTCAGTCTCCCTTGAGGGGTGCCTCAGGGCTCATCTTTGAGCCCAACTCTTTATAATCTTGATGTGGCCCCTCTGACTAATCTGGTGCATTAATTTGGGTTTCAAGTGCTGTCACATGCAGACGATACTCAAATTATTGTATCTATCTCTAACGGCCAGTCTGTGGTGGTGGAGAGGTTCAAGCAGTGCATGTCCAGTATTTTTTGCTGGATGAAAGACAATTCACTGAAGATTAATGCAGACAAGACTGAACTGGTTGGGGTTGGCCCTCAAAACTCCATTTGGTCCAACACTTGGTGGCCAGATGTCTGCGAATCCCTCCCCACCCCCGTCAAGTCAGCTAAAAACCTTGGGGTCATCTTTGATAATATTTTGAGTTTTGATGCACAAGTCAGTCACATTATTAGCACTTGTTTTTACATCATAAGGACCCTGAAAAAGATCTTTGCTCACATTTCATCGGAACAGCACCAGACAGTTACTATCGCCCTTGTCACTTCATGGTTGGACTATTGCAATACACTTTACCTTAACATCAATAGTTTCTCTATGAACAAACTTCAGGTTGTACAGAATGCGGCGGCCCGTCTTATTCTGAACATTACCAAACGGCCCTCGGTTAGAGAAGGGATTCGTTTCCTTCATTGGCTCGCTATCAGGAGGTGAATTTCTTTCAAGGTCATACGCTTAGGTTTTAACCCTCTTCATCACAAAGGGCCCAACCCTAATGAATGAGCTTTTTCTTTGGTGCACTCTTGGCAGACCACTTAGATTCTCAGGTTGTAAAAACCTCAGGATCCCCAGATTTCTAAGACTAGATGGGGTAGGCGCTCGTTTTCAGTGGCCGCCGCCAAACTGTGACACAATCTGCCCACCTATATCTCAGAAGCAGATTCTCTTATGTCCTTTAAAAAACATCTAAAAACCTGGCTTTTTTCATTTTAGAAACCTGATTCTTAGCTGCGCCGCTCTTGCTGATTCTTCTGTTCTGCTATAACGCTTTGGCACCTTCGGGTTTTAGTGCGCTCTATAAATTCTATTTTATCCTATCCTAATATTGATTTTGTTTCAGGTTTTCTGTTGATTCAAATTTGTAAACATGAGCTAAGCAGGTGGTAGCAGAGGGTCCTGAAGATAATTTGACAAAAAATAGCAGAAACTATTAAATCACAACAAGAACCCGATTCTTCTGAAAAAGTGACAACAACCAAACCCAATGCCCATCTACTTAGAAGATCGATGGCTACCCCTCGTCCACCTCCAACAACTGATCAGAATGCAGAGGATCTTCAATGTGTTATCTGTGGTTTAGCCAGAACAAGGGCCAAAGGGATTGCCGAAAGTACAGAGTATGTGAGTCTCAAAGGGCAAATGTGTTTTGATCTGCAGCTAATTTCTTCCAAGATGACGTTTTCAGCCGACTAGCTGATCTAAACAATGAGGTGAATGTATTTGCAGCAGATTTCTATGCCCACTTGAACTGCATGCATGCGTACTTTCGAAAATATGAATGTATAATGAGCTCCTAGCAGCAACGCAACTACCAGCCTTCAGTTAAGTTTGCACTCTTTGAAAAGCAAATGAAGTTTTAAAGCCACTCTTGAGTGCTGGCTACAGGTTCACACTCAGTGAGATCAGAGAAATAATGGTCAACATTGAGGAAGCTGTATTGATCCATAATAATGAAATTAAGATTTTTCTGGTGAGAATGTACAATGACAGAATTTGTTTTTGTCAGTCTAACAAAAAGAATGAGCCACTTATGGTGTTCTCAGATGATTTCCCTCCTGAAGTTATTGCTGCCAAAATAAGGTAACATGATGCAGTAAAATCAACAGGAACCATTTTAAGAAACGTCCTAAAAGATTTAGATTTTGGACTTAATGACAAATTTTGTGATGACCCAGAGTTCCACAAATCATGGTGGTCGACAAGAATGCCTGATGTTGTATTAACATTTTTTACATCATTGTTTTTTACTAGCAAAGTAAAACTGTTACAAACTAAAGTTCTTGAGCTCAGAACAGAAGCCGACAACATTGATGATGGGTTTGAAGATATAAGCGAAGAAGTGGAAGACAATACCATGAACTGATAGGCTTTTGCTGTGTAAATGTACTGTATTTTCTAAATCATGTTTTATGAATTACATCACTGCAAAAAGAAAACTCTGTTACACAGGATGACTGCCCACGCAATCTATGATAAGTGCAAAAGTAGAGAGCTAATCACTTCAATGAATAGGATTGGTGTATCAACAAGTTAAATTGACATAATTCAGAGCAGGAACTTGTTAGCAACTCCTACTGTAAAATCTTGTGAATCCAACAGCACACCACTTCCAAGTCACTTTACCAGAAAAGGATTTACAATTGCTGCTCTTGATAATTTTGATTTTTAAGACAGACTTCTTTGTCTAGAATATCTAGCACACATGATACTGACATGGTGCTTTTTCAAACTGTAGGCATGAACAAACAAAGCTGCAAACTTATAACCCAACTGCCTTGCCAACGTGTGCAAAATCACTACGAGCCAAAAACACGTCCCAGTCTAACAGAAAGATTCAAAGTGGCTGAGGACATGGATCTTCTTCTACCTGATGCTGTGGTCTGCAAAGCTGCTTTAACTGAATTTATCATATCGCTTATTCGGTGCAGACTGAAGGATGAATGAAAGCCAGTTCCTCCGTGGGCTGGAATTCGTGCTCTTACCTCCCAGAATAGCGACCAACTGAAGAAGGTTGGGTTTTTACCAGTAATACCATCTCCAGGCACAAACCATGCAATAGTATACACAGCTCTAAAACATTTCCAAAAATGTGAGTGTTCAGCTTGAAAACCAGCCTATTCTGCCAATTTTCTGCGATGAAGGTGTTTTCGTTTTGTAGCTGACATTGTTATGAGCAATCCAGTAGAATTTTATGATCTTTCTCCAATGATGGACATGACAAACGTTGTGTTGCGATGTGCAAGAAGTCATCTCAGTGGATGTGCCATAGACAATGCACTTATTGAGGCTAGAATCTTTGGAAGCATAACTGTCCAGTCAGTTTTGAGTGGAACTCATTATGTTAGTTCGTTACATGGTATGCTCATCATTTCTGAAGCTATAGAAATGTTGGAATGGTTTCTGGAACAAGAATGACAAATTAGATTTTGCATATCTTATCTCTGAAGTGAACAAGGCACAGGGTCACTTCATTCAAAAGACATAATGCAAAGCCAGATAATGTTCAATACACTCAGTTCAAACTCAGAAAACCAGGTTCGTAGAGTTTGTCAAAGAATGTGAAGAATAATCAGAACTTTTCAAATGCTGGGGAAATGTTTTACACATTATAGCTCTAGTGAAAAACTTTGTACATGCTGATCAGGAAGGTGATTAGGAGCTTCACATGAAGACTTTGGAGTCACTGATTACTGTGTTTTGCGAATTCGATTGCATACAGCACCGGCGATATGGGTCCTGGGATTTGGAAAGAGTGAAGAAGATAGAGGCAGAAAACCATACCGATACAGAAAATTCACCCAAAGACATTCTGTGGTGAGGGAAGATTCAATGCTGTGGCTCCAGATATGAAACTGGAACAGATGATCCAGAGATCACAGAAAAGCTACAAGGGAATTGTTGGCCAGACGCATAAAAGTGAATATATTGCTCAGTGGCAGCTAGTTTACCATGAACTCCTTTCTACTTTCAATGTTTTTAGAGAGATAATAAATTCAAAATTAATGGACCATCATAAAACTGTTCTGCATCACGAACTTGTGGGAAAGAAAGGGTAAGTTTTAATAAACATGTTGACAGCCTTCTTCATTTCATTTAGCAACAAGGAAACTTCTTTGAAATGACTGAGCCTGTGAGACTACACAACTTATTGACCAAACAATATGTGGATAACGATATAAAGACACATCTACTAGATGTTCTGGAACATGGATTGAAACTATATGCAGAACTGAAGCAGGAGAGATTTGTAGTGAAAGAGAAAAAGCTGTTTGACATAATCACTAAAGCTAAACTTCCACACTCTAATTGTCATAGTAAGAGCTTGGCCAACCAGCGCCTACCAAACAAGTTGCAAAAAACAACTTTTGCAAGCACATACAGAGATGGATGTAGCAAAAGAAAAGGGTGAGTTTAACAGGGATATTCTATCGCTTGCTTTTCTTCCAACAAACGCATTATTTAATGGAGATGCTGCAACCAAACCAGTGAAGCACAAACCCATACAGTAGCTCGAAAAAAACTTTCAACTGAAGAATTAAAATTTGAAAAGGTGTCCTCATTGAAAACTGATGTTGTTGTGAACTATGTGTCACAATTGCAAATGGTCAAGATTTCATCCATGCAAAACTTTAGAGAGGTCGTTCAGACTGTTCTACAGCTATTTATTTATTTATTTAAAGGTTTTATATAGCGCTGGCTGGACCCAAGAGTATCAGAGCGCTTTACAAGGTTTGGTAATGCAGAATTGCAATATAACTTTTGTACATTGAGGTAATAAACAAGGCAATTTGAAAATTTGAAACAATATTAATTTTAAATGAGGTAAATTAACCAGGGAAGCATAAGTCAAACAATTGATCGAAGATAGTAGGACTGGTAGAAAGCAAAGTTAGTTAGTGAAATGAAGAGGGGGTAAGGCGTGAAAGTGATGGGCGACTGTGGAGGGCGAGGGGTAAGGGGAAAGCAGGTGGAAGTAGGAGGGTACTACCCAAAAAATAAAAAAGGGGGGGAGGTGGCCGTAAATGAAAGAATTGAAAGGAGGGGGGGGAGGGGGTATCAAGATTTCAAAGTCAGTGTGCACCTTGCAAGAACTGCACATTGTCTTTGACAGTTATCTTGAACTATCTGTCAAAGAATGTGAGAGAATCACACAAATGTCTACAAGTGGAACAATTGACCTTGCCTGCATCAAAAATTTGACACCTATACCTGTGCAACTTGATAAATTCTGGTCATCATCGAACAAGATGAACTTGGAGATGTTAACTCGCCAAAACATTGCTGATGCTTCAGTGAACACTGAATTTCCAATTATTGCAATTATTGCAAGTGTAATGATTGTCAATGAGGAGTTCTTGCCATCAGAGATATATTAAAAATGTATGGGCCATATTGTTCAAGAAGTTAACAGCACATTGGAGGAAGCTGACATTCGTGTTGTGCCACATGTTGAGTTGGCTGTTCGAAATGGTTCCAAATGAGTCATTGTACTGCCAAATGACACAGATGTTATTATTGTGCTACTTGGATTTGTTGCAATGTTCATAAATCAAGGATTATCAGAGTTATGATTACGTTTTTGAACAGGCGAGAAAAGACGTTTAATCCCGCTTCATATTCTGTACAAGAAACTTGACCCAGAGATGCCAAGTGTTCTTATCAAGGCACATATTCCTACGGGTGATGACCCTATGAGCCAAATTGGAACAAAGCTTGAAGCTTTAACTGCTGGACCTGTTAAGTTTCTAAAAGGATTTGCTGAGACAGAAGAAGAATGAGACGTTAAAGACATAGAAAAATACCTTGTGCGTGTGTGGAAAATGAGTTCTGACTGTTACACATTTGACGATCTTCGGTACAATGAGTTCAAGAGTTCAGTCCCGCTAAGTGACCTTCCACCGACGTCATATTCTGTGCGTGGATACATTAAAAGAGCGTTCTACTTGATCAGGAGATGTGTAAATGTTTTGGATCATGCATATGTAGAGACAGATCCTTGTGAATTTGGTTGGGAAGATATTGATGGGGTGCTAAAACCAATGACATTTCTAAAGCCTTTACCCACAGAACTTACACGTACTTACAAAACCTGTCTTACAAATAAGATGAACAAAAAATCAAAGGAGGGAGTGAAGAGGAAAAAGGTAGAATCGTCCTCCTCTTGATACTGTTATCCAACCTTACAACCACATTCTAACATCGGCACAGATCAAAGTCCTAGAAAAAGGACTAGGTTTTGTACCAACTGCAAAATTGGATAAATTCCAATTATGCAAAGAGATGAAAGAATTCATGAGAAGACTTAAGTTACAAATCTTTTTCAAAGATAAACAAAATGACCAGCAGGATGGAGACACTGGTTTGAGACCAAAATCTACTTTCACTCCACCGGAAGCCAATCTACCAGTAGAACTGATCGCCTTCGAAAAAGCTGTCATGAAAGATCTGGAAGAAATAGATCCAGCAACCAACAGGGTCTTTCACAATATCACCAGAGAGGAAAATGAGGCACTCAGAGAACTAGCAAACAACCCAGAATTGGTAATAAAACCAGCCGATAAAGGAGGGGCGATTGTAATACAATCAGCCGAGAAGCATGACCAAGAGTGCCTACGCCTCCTCCACGATGAAAGGAACTATGAGGTCCTCAACCAGGACCCCACAGAGCAAATACGAGTGAAAATAGCAAGTATGGTGGAAGAGGCACGATCACATGGGTGGATATCTAAAAAGGAAGGGGATTTTCTAACCACGACTTCGCCAAGAACACCTTACCTGTACACTATACCAAAAATCCACAAAAATCTGGTCTCCCCACTGGGACATCCAATAGTGTCTGGAATTGGATCCATTTTGGAACCAGTCTCCAAATTTGCGGACGCTTTCTTAAGACCACTTGTACAACAAACTTCTACGTACCTGAAAGACACCAAAGACGTCCTGCAATTGTTAGAAGGGCAAACATTTGACCCAGAAAGAGAATTATTGATAAGTTGTGATGTGGAGAGCTTATATACGAGCCTTCCCCACAACGAGACCCTCAACATCATTGAAGATGTCCTGTTCGACACCGATTGGGACTACCAGACACCGAGAAACATGATTATGGAGTGCTGCCAATTGCCACTCAAAGAAAATTTCTTTGAATACCGGAACACTCTCTATTTGCAAAAACATGGGACCAGCATGGGGAGCACTTTTGCTCCTAGCATAGCTGGTCTCTATGTACATCAACTTGAAAAACAGAAGATCCTCACTCCCAACAATCCATTTCGTAACCATATACATATATGGAAACGATATATAGATGATATATTGATTATCTGGGAAGGAGATGAAACCACCGCCAGACGTTTCCTATCATGGTTGAACTGCCAAGACCAATTTTTGAGATTCACAAGCACTATCTCAAATGAAAAACTTGTCTTCCTTGATCTAAACATATATGCAAAAGAGGGAAAACTAACAACTACCACTCATTTCAAAGAAATCTCCAAAAACTGCCTACTATTGTACAACAGCTTCCACCCTCGACATCTCCGCGATAACCTCCCTTATGGGCAATTCCTACGCCTACGAAGGAACTGCACGGAAATCGAAGATTTAAAAAAACAATCAAACGATCTGAAAAAGAAATTGGAAAAACGCCAATATCCTAAAAAGGTGATTGATAATGCATACAAAAGGGCACGCAACAATTGCAGAGACAGCCTTTTGGAACCCAAAATCCATAAGGAGGAAGAGAACCGCCCAGTATGTATAACAACTTTCAACACAAACTCCAATGGAATCACAAAAATAGTAAACAAACACTGGCGAATCCTCAACAGTGGAAGCATCAATCTACCAAAACCTATCTTCTCTCATAGAAGAGGTAAGAGTATCCGTGATTTAGTGGTACACACCAGACCAAAAGAAAGAAGAGAAGAACAGACAATGCAAACCACTTTAATGCCCCCAATCTCTGGGCATCATCCCTGTGGAATGTGCAATGTGTGCAAACTAACTAAAAAAAGCAAAGAAATCTTGTTCCATGATGGAACCAAATGGGTCCAAAGAAGATTCACAACATGCAATTCAAAAAATGTGGTTTATCTGATCACGTGCCCGTGTCTTTTGGAATACGTAGGAATGACCACACGCCCTGTCAAGGTAAGGATAGGGGAACACAAAAGTAACATTAAATGCAAAAAGAGTACCACCAAAATGGCAGTCCATTTTCTGGAAAAAGATCATAAGTGGGAAGATCTTTCGTGGACAGTAATCGAACAAATCCAAAACGAAAGGTATTTGTTCGAAAAAGAACAACGGTGGGTGTTCCGTTTGAGGACTCATGAGAAAGGCCTGAACGATGAGATTCCTTGGAACCAGCTCTGATGTATACAAAATCTAACACAGGAATCCCCTGGCAATTAATGATCAACCAAAAAGTTGCCAGACTCATAAGGAGTATACAGTACTACAATCACCCCCGTAACTAATACTGAACAAAGAGGAGGTTTATGCCTTTGGAAACTGGTTTTCTTCCTTTTTTCCTCCTTTTTTTCCTCTTTTTAGAGAAACTATAATTTTGGAAACCTGAGTGTACAGACACTCTATTTTTAAATATACATGGTTTTTGCTTTTCAATCCTTATCCTCTGACAGAATTTTTTTTCCAGTTAATATTTTTCCAGCCTCTAGCGTTCTATTGCTGGGATTTATTCTTTACCTTTTTTTCCATTAGGTTTTCTAATTTCGCCCCCCGTGTTTTTTCATAAAACCCACATACATAAATGCACGTCTGCGATGACTCCATCCGGGCATCTCTAGCGCAACAATTTGTTTTTCTTTTCTGTTTAATAATTCCTTTAAATTCAACCTCCATTTGGCTGCCTTTTGAAACTCCTCCAAAATAAGCCTCAAAACAAACAAATATATGCTTGCTTTTTCAACCGATTCAGTGTTAATCGTTCCAACAGGAAGTGGATCAAAATGAACCCTGTTTTGGGTCCATTCACCGGCGGCCATCTTTAAAAATTCCAAGGTCTAGTGTTTTTTTCCAACCGACTCAGTGTTAATCGTTCCAACAGGAAGTGGATCAAAATGAACTCTGTTTTGGGTCCATTTACCGGCGGCCATCTTTAAAATTTCAAGGTCTAGTGTTTCCAGCCACACCTGTTTCCTATCAAGCATGCCTCCTTGCACTTTAAAACACCGGGCTCTGGCAAACCTCAGTTAGGTTCCGACGAGCCACGAGAAGGTACTTCCTTTGGTGATCGCGCTCCTTCCAGCATGTAAGTAGGACAATGGCATGTCCTTAAAAAGGCCAAAGAGACCACGCTTGTTTGTTTAAAAACGACCCTGGCGTTAAAACCTTGTTTTTCCTTCTGTTCTTTTAAAATACCTACAGTGTCTATTTGAAGGCGCCCAACACCGCTCGTGTGAGCTCATGGAGTGATAACGATTAAATTCTAAAGTATGTATTATTATGGCACGTCCTTTTGAGAGCATGAATACCATTTTTTATATTAAAAGACACACCATGAGATCATAGTTAAAAAGGACGAGTGCACAGACTTTTGCCAAACATCTCCCATTTTTTCCAAGGCTCATCATGGGAGTATGAATGCGAGTGCTCAGTTGCTGAGAACATCAATCTGTAACCTTTTAGGGGCACAATAGGAGTGTACAAATACTTCCTTTATGTATGAATGTATTGTAACATAACATGTATCTTGCTAGGAGATACATATGTATGAAAGAATGTTGAATAAATGTGATACTGGGCACTGGAAATCACAAGGAGTGTTCTTTCAGATGATTTATGAGTAGAGGATACTTACCAAATGGTACCATTACCTACAAAAGGGTTGCACAAGAGAAATATATCACAAAAAAGCAAAAAACTTTCAACGTGATGGTGATGTGAATAGATAAAGATAAATAATGAAAGCCATGATTTATCCAAAATATTTTTCTTTTCAGGTTCTTAAGATATACCAGTGGTATATTTTTCTACTCCCATAACAGGGAACAAAGGACAGTGTTTGTGACTATCAGGCATATGTACATTTATTCTATCACCCATTGAGGTGTAACAGGGATCGGTTTTTTGGTCCTGAGGAAGAAAGCAAGGGGATGGCTTCTGAAACATGTCGACCTTGTAGGAGGTGACTCATTATAGTACACCATCTACACCTCCCCACTTTTACTATTCTCAGCCAGGGAAGACAATAAAGTATTTTCGTTCCACTAGCCAGAGAATTTTTAACCATCTCACATTTTCTTTTCACGATCTCACGCACTACACATACTCACCAATCACTGAATAAGTGCTCCTGCGTCTACGTAAGTCGTAGCACGCCCCGTCCCGTAGAGGGGCGGGAAGACCCCAATGATGAAGCATGACACTGAATCAGGTTTCAGTGTGTGAGGGGTATTTTACAATGTTTTGAAACATTGCCCTTCCCACAAATTGAGAGAAGGAGCTCTGATCCTTTTGCACCATTTTTCACGTATGACTAGACACTTCAAATAAAAATAAAAATAGCAGCACACACTTGGGTGCATATATATTCACATAATACATGGTAGAATCCCTATGTTGGATTACAAATAAGATGTCCCTGTCGATATGCTCTTCTCAGATGTTCAACATTCTGCAAATGTACCACGAGCAATTGCCGAAACACATAAAGTGAACTATGAAAATGTGTCTAAAACAGGAGTGATAAACATGTTTTTTTTCATATTCAGATCATAAACCTTGTTTGGTGTATACATAAAAGGATTAAAACACATTATTATTTGTGTAATTTCTATATATGTCTCTTCTTCCTCTATTATAGCTGCCATGTTGGAAAATAGCAGAAAGGTTGCTCTGAGGAGTTATTTTTTATCTCTATAAGACTACTTGACCCCAAAACCTAATTTTTTACACCAAAATGAAGTATATAGGTCTCATGGTTCCTGAAATATTACATCATTACTGCAACACATCCGCAGTTTTCAAAAATGTTGTCCAGAAAAATTGGGCCCGGATCGACAATGTCTACCCAAGCTAAATTACTTCTCTAATGATCCAAAAACACAATCAAAAATGAAAATCTCTGGACAACATTTTTTTACGTAGGTATATCAGGAGGCCGGGATTAGTATGAATAAGCACTTTTTTGCTGAAATGAACAGAGATTTTGTCAAGAAGGTCTTTGTTCTGGCTGGAAAAATATTTAAAGTGTGTATTTACTATTCTATGCTAAAGAGGTCCTGCAGTAAATCAGTTGTACCTGAAAACATGACCTTGATCATGGTAATGTATAGGCTAGACAGGGCTTAGGCAGCAATTCATTCTACCTCCTAAATTGATCACATGTCCAAGTTTTCTGTCCTAAATGTATGATTTGTTCCACTCCTGAACTAATGAGATACATTGTGCAAGCTGGGAATTTGCCATGGTTTTGCATTTTAATTTCATAACATGCAAGTTTGTTAAATCAGTTACAAAACCAGCATTGCGTAAAGTGAAACATGGGTGTGGTTGAGTGGGTGTGGGTGACACCTCGACAGACCACAAGTATACTTCTGCAAACCATATTGCAAACCCTAACATGTCTGTCAGTATATAGGGGCAACACTGCCCAGGAGTGGAATGTCTAGGCTGAATGAATGAAGCCATTTCTAAAGTGCTACAGCTGCTTCAAGGAGCGTACCATCATTGCCATGTTGTTATGCTCCAAATTAGGCAGAAACAGGGCGGAGCAAATCTTTTAAAAGTAATTTGTCTTTGCATATTCATCAGGCAGCATCAGTAGTGTCTATGAACAAATATATAATTGTATTCTTTGGAAAACACTTTCTCATCAACACACTATGAAGAACAACATTCATAATGTACATGATTTTGTCACAGATCAAACTGTTCGAGTCAGAACATCCAGCTGCACATAAATGCTAATATGACAGATAAACACATAAAGAAAATGCAGTTGTTCATAAACCTCAGGCCCACTTTATACTCTTAATATCATCATCACGTACTATAGTTGTTGTAGTTACTTATATGACCCGTTAACTTGCAGCCATAAGTAAGGAATCTGCAGCATGCAAACCTATTCCCAACAAGCAACTAATCTCAACTAAAAAGCGTTGCCACTAACATTTACTTCCCACATCCACATTCACTGGCTCCCTGTCAACAAGAGGATAACCTTCAAGCTCCTCACCCACGCACACAAAGCACTCCACAACTCCGGACCAGCCTACCTCAACAGACGACTCAGCTTCTACACCCCCACCCGCCAGCTCCGCTCGACCAGCCTCGCCCTCGCCACAGTCCCCCGCATCCGGAAAACGACCGCCGGCGGCAGATCCTTCTCCCACCTCGCCGCCAAGACCTGGAACACCCTCCCCACCAACCTCCGACAGACCCAAGACCTACTGGCCTTCAGAAGACTCCTCAAGACCTGGCTCTTCGATCAGTAGCAGCACCACCCCCCTCTTCCCCCAGCGCCTTGAGACCCTCGCGGGTATGTAGTGCGCTTTATAAGTGACATGATTGATTGATTGAACGACCCCAGAAAACATCTAAGAAAAGAAAGATCAACATAGACACTAATATACAAAATCTAAAACAAATAGTTTTCCCCGACATTCATACAATTTTCTCTTACTTAGAAAAAGAAAATGGTAGCATTTTGTGAGAAAAGACAATCACTTGAATTTACTTCTAATGTTCTTCCATCCAATTTACTCAAGATTGCAATAGATAAATTCAGAAATTTGGCAACCATTGCACAAATGCTGTCACTGTTGTCCACCCCCGGAACAAACACAGTTGACAACGCTTCTGAATTGTGCTTACATTGCCTAGCACCATTCCATAATGTGTGGGAGGATCTCCTCAGCTAGGTCACATAATGTACACTGAAAATTAACAACTGAATGCTGCCAATTCCCATTCAGAGTTAACACATCTAATTGCTGAAATATAAACAGTCTACTTTTCTGCAGAACATCCTGGAAGTCACGTTGAGACCAATGTTCCCTCTAATTTTTCTTTCATATGTGCGGCAATAGAGTTTTGTTGTGCACACTTTTCGAGCTTGTGTGCGCAACTGAGTGATAAGATGTGCAACAAGACAAGTCGATCAGCTACCACTTATAGGTAAATAACAAGCATTGGCACTGCCTATAAGCCTTGCTTTTCATTTAAAGTTACTTCTTAGTCACTGATTGGTTTAAGCACTGAATAAGTCATCACACATGCACCCTGTCAATCATCCTTGCACTTGTGCATCCATAAATCACTTATTCATTCACCAACTTACACAACCACAATACAGCACATACACAAGTTGAGCCACATGTGCAAGATAAATTGAAAGAATAAAAGTAGAAAAAATACAACATGCTATCGGCTAAAAACGGCAGACATATGTGTGCAATAATAAAGTTAAAGCAGCTTGTTTCTTGCCCTCTGTTTGTGCCTTCTCTGCTAATTTCTTGCCCTCTGTTTGTGCCTTCTCTGCTCATTTCTTGCCCTCTGTTTCCCTTTCTTGCCCTCTGTTTCTAACTTCACAGCTCGTTTCTTGCCCTCTTTTTGCCTTTTCTGCCCATTTCTTGCCCTCTGTTTCTGACTTCACTGCTCGTTTCTTGCCCTCTTTTTGCCTTTTCTGCTCGTTTCTTGCCCTCGGTTTGTGCCTTCTCTGCTCGTTTCTTGCCCTCTTTTTGTCTTTTCTGCTCAATTCTTGCCCTCTGTTTGTGCCTTCTCACCTTGTTTCTTGCCCTCTTTTTGTCTTTTCTGCTTGTTTCTTGCCCTCTTTTTGCCTTTTATGTTCGCTTCTTGCCTTCTGTTTCTGCCTTCTCTGCTCATTTCTGACCCTCTTTTTGCCTTTTCTGCTCGCTTCTTGCTCTCTGTTTTGCTTTTTTCTGCTCGTCTCTTGCCCTCTTCCTGCTGTTTCCCTCCTCCCGTCACCCAGCGCCCCTCCCTCCCCCAGGACACCTTCCCTGGTGGAGTTCAGAAACAAACTCTAGACTTGGCTTTTTGACGGAGGCCTTGCATCCCAGCACCAAGATATCCTTAGGGATGACAGCGCTGCACACTACAAATGCTGATTGATTGATTGATTCAAATAAAGAAACTTTAAAAAAGGTTATGATTGTTTGAAAAATGTTGATTTGCAAAGTTTCTAATGGAATGGATGAATACAATATGTATTTATCTTTAGCTCTTAATTTTCATTGTCGACTGGCCTGAGGATTTTGTAAAGGGGTGGGTGGGGGTGCAGTCACCTAGCTGAATGCACTGTGGTGCATCTCCTTTTTAGAAAGAACCATCTGATTCCACAGTGACCTAGCTGAAAGGCCCTAGAGGGTGACAATGTCACTTCTCTAGAATGTACTGGCAGACAGCATGATGGGTGCTGGGTTGTCTGGAAAGGCCTTCAGGTTTCCATTGGGGGCTCTCTGGAACTGTCTCTGAGGTGAGTGGGAGAACTTGGTGAACTGGTTTGTGGGCAAAGACCTATTGTTTGGGAGGTCTGCTGCCAGTCTTTGATTTCTCGCTCACGTTCTGAAGTACTTGAAGTTTTGTTTTTATATTCAGGGAAGTAATATTACGAAATCATTCCCCAAATGCCCCTAAATGCCTGATGACCTTACAAGTACCTAGTGCCTGGGCAAGTATTTTCAGTGGCCACTTAGAGTGTACTCTCTGCTAAGCTTAAAATGTTGCCCTATTTGTTCATCTTTTGCTTTGTCATGTATACACTGTTGGCAATAATCTGTTGCACTAATAAAAGATATGAAAAGGGCACTCACTTGTTCCTAATCTGTACGGGGCCCCACAAACCCTAGAACTGGCCCTGCTGCTGTGTCTGTAATCGCTGCCTAAGTGTCAACAGCACCTACTGCAGAGCTCCTGGCAATTCAGAGGAGTGCTGGTTGGAATGAAAAACTAACATATTCAGCAGTTTGAGGCGGGAGACATTAATGTGAATGGCAGCATGCAGTAGGGAGCATTTTAGGAGTCACTGCAGATGTAACTGACTAACAATAACAGCTGAAGATGCTGTACTGGATGGAAGCATCGTACAAACAGTAAAAGCACATGTGAAGCCACATCCGAAGCCAGTGACGCCACACAGTGCAACAAAAAGAGAAGAACTGGAGAAATCAAGAGGTGGCCTGGTGGGAGGCAGTGATGTAAGGTGCATCACGCTGGTGTAGAGCGTTTAACAAGTCACTACAGAGGTGAATGGCCAGCAAAAATAGCAGAGGCAGCTGAACTGAGACCAACCAACATACAGACTGATAAGGCCTTAGACAAGCACGTGTGACGACACAGCCAGACAGAGAAGGAGAAAACAAAAGGTGGAGGAGCCACCAGAGGTCTGTGGACTTGGCAAACGGGACTTGGGCTGCAGAGAAAGATCTGGGAATTCTCTCCTGCTGTTTCATGACAGCCTTGCAGGTATTTATACGTCCCCCATTAGCATTTCTAAAGACAAAAAATCGTCTTTAGAAATACATTTGGAAGCGCAGCAGCATCACCATCAGCCGCACTTCAGAGGCTCCAATGAAGTATTTACTGAATGCAGTGGAATCCTTTGTAGTGCGTGCCGATTGTAGGTGTCTGCGCGGAGGGAAACCTAGGTGTGCGCGCCCGCTCAGGCGCGCAGTTCAGAGGGAACCATGGTTGAGGCTGCATGCTAGTATAATGTAGAAAGTACATTCTGATCAGACTATAAGAGCTTAGGGATTGATTTAGAGTTTGGCTTGTGGGATAGTCCATCACAAATGTGGCAGATGTGCCGTCTTCCGTATTATAAGTGCATCACAGTCTATGGCATTTGTAGTATGGTAGACAGGATTTGATGGCGTATCTAATCTACCTAACACTAAATAAGGTCCTTAGTTCTGGACAGACCTTTTAGGGACTTGCTTGTGCTACAGTCTCTTTAATTCCTGGTTCAAACACAGACTCTAATAGAGAAGTAACCAACCACGTAGATTCACAGTTGCAATAAATCTGAAGATGTTTCTACAGTAACTGAATGAGTGACATTTCTTTCAAATAACATATGTGATACTAATGCTGTGTAGCCTATTCACAGAATATAGCTTAACATATAAAGAAAATGCCTTATATCATCCAATTTGCTGATTGCAGTGTGTCCTAGTGCCCAGTGGAGTAAAGCTCAGGATGTGTTTACTCCAAACAAGAATAATTAATGCAGGATGCTTCTTTCAATGACAACAAATGCTTGAATGCACTTCCCATTATACACTATTCCAATCTAAGGTAATATAGAATAAATGTGTCTAGAAAGAACACTAAGATCTGTTTTGGGGGTGTCACCCAGGCCAACCACCACACTTTGAAGTGTATGGTCATACCCAAATAGTCATATTATTTCACAACTTGCTATAATTAACAAGCCATGAATTTTTGCATACACTTCATAAAAAGACTACAACCTTCTTCGTTAGAAAATTAGCATTGTTACATCAAGTTACAATAAAGCTGTCAGAAGCCACTTGCCACTGACTAATAGATGTCTGATCGATTAAGACGTATTCATTTGCATAAGCCAGAAAAGATAGCTGTTTACCTCTTATTCTTGCAGGGAAGAAGTTAATGTACTGAAGATGTTCAAAGAGGTCAAAGATGTACAAATGAAGTAATGTTGGCGCAATATAACACCCTGCGTTAAACCACTGGCTGTCTTGATCTTTGCAGAAAACACCCAATCCTCCTCCATCTGAACTCATATGCAAACATTGTTGTACATTATTCTACTTAAATGAAGGCCTACAGGATCAATATCTTTAGCTAAAATATTTTGCCACAGCTGATTTCGATCAATTTCATCTAATGCAGTCCTAAAGTCAAACAATCAGCAATATCACTTACTTTTCGCCCCAAAGGCTCATTAGCTAGCATGCACAGGGTTATAATAGTATCCAAAGTCCCAAAACCACCTCAGAATCCAGTCTGCACCCTCATGAGTTTGTCGTTAGGTTTAAAGCACTCTTGCAAATGACATAACACAAAGCTCGATCAACACTGGTCCAAACAGCAGCAAGGAAATATTTTCCATCATGACCTCGTTGCCCACTGACACCCCATTGAAAATGCTGCTTATATGGGGCCATCTTTTTGGGCTCTATCTAAACCTTGCCCCCACCAGGTCTTCACCAAAGGACTCCTACTGATCAACAAGTCACTAACACCCAACCTCAATGACTCCATCACCAGAGCCCCATCCCCAGATCCCTGGAACTATGCCATTGTCACGCCTCTGCTCGAGAAACTATCCGCTGACTCAGCCAAACTTTCCACCTACAGACCCATCTCCTTCCTTCCCGGCCAAGGTCTTGGAGAAACTAATCTACCAACACCATACCAACCACCACAAAACCACCAACTCCTTCAAAAGCACGCAAACTGGAATCAGCCCAGCTACCATACAAAAACAGTAGTTGTTAGAAATGGGATTTCTGGTTGGCTAAGGCTTGCGCCAAAGCTAGGCAGAAACCACCACTCTAGTCAGGGCAAGGGAGTTACACGCTGAAGATAACCCCTGCTCACCCCCTTGGTAGCTTGGCACGAGCAGTCAGGCTTATCCCAGAGGCAATGTGTAAAGCGTTTGCGCAACACACACACAGCAGCAACACACTAGGCACACCACAAAAGAAACTCCACAAAAGGTTATATCAAAAATAGCCTTTGTATTATCATAAACACCTTAGAAACATAATCACACATCTACACTGTGCCAACTGGCACTAGGCAATATTTACAGGGGATTATATACAGGACCAGGCCAATCGGGCCACGGTCAGAACTATCAAAATGCAGGTAGTAAATATAAGACACAACCAGTAATTACTGGTACAATAATGACCTAAGCATTATCACATTAGCATTAGACACCATCCTAAAATATCATAGCATGACATTAGGCATAACCACATTAGGCCCAAACCTCATTAGCATAAACATATTACCCATTAGGCCTCACCAGCATAAACACATTATGCAATCTCCTCATAAGCATAAACACATTACGCATTAGGTATCACATTAGGGCCTTGCGCCCTACCAACATAGAACTGACCCCAGGCCAACTGGTCTTTCGCTGGGGCTCAAATGCCCTATGTCCAAAATGTCAGGGCTGGCTGCCAATGCAGCAACATCAAAGGGCACACACTGCGCTGGGGCAGGGAAGGAGTGTATCTCACTCCTTTCATCAAACGAATAAAAATGCCCACAAAGAAATAGTGGCGCTGGCACTACTGTGCCTCCTGGGTCCCCACTGGGACTTTGTAAGCAAATGGCCCCCACGTTGCAGTTGCCCGCTACGGCGGCGCAACTGGAAAACAAAGACAACGAGGCACTGGCACTTCTGTGGCCAAACGTTGCAGCTGCCGCTACAGCGGTACAGCTGTGAGCACAAACAAAAGAGGCACTAGCACTTCTGTGCCCTCTGGACCCCCCACTGGGGCCCTGCAACAAATGAGCCCAACGTTGTAGTTGCCCGCTATGGCGGCGCAACTGAGGAAATAAATGTAGGCACTGTCTGTGCCCTCTGGACCCCCACTGGGCCCTGAAAACATTGTGCCCCACGTTGGAGCGGCCCGCTCTCCTGCGGGACCGCTCAGGCACCGACAATGTGCCTCGACCGGCACCAACAAGGTACAACACCGAGCCCTCACTCACCAGGCTCTCTGGTGGACTCCGCTCCTCTTGACTCCTCCGTGCTCCAGGGAAAGGCACCAAAAATGAAGAAGGAAGCTGGCTTCACACCCGGAGGGCGCCTCCTCCCTCTCGCTTCTCCACGCAGCCTCCGTTTGCAAGGGGGCCCTTCCCACAACCAGATGCAGGAAACCTGCGGGGCTCTCCTACACTCACGGGAGCCCTGCTTTACGACTGGCACCGTTTGGCCAGGCTTCCTCTCCGGCCGTCTTCCGGACTCTCCTCAGGCTCCGCCTACAGTCAGGCGGACGCACTTGACTTCCGGTTTTGCCGCTCACAGCGGTAGGCAGCTCACTTTCTCCTCACGGTACAATGCAGGGTGGGCACCCGCTTTGAAGTAAAGCTCAAGTGCGGGGTGGGCACCCGCCTTTTGAAATATGCAGAAATGCGGGGTGGGCACCCGCTATCCGCACCACAATGCGGGGTGGGAACCCGCTGTGAAAGATGCTTGAAAGCAGGGTGGGCTCCCCCTCCAATTGGAAAACGCGGGGTGGGTTCCCGCTTTTCTCAGCATCCAGGTGGGGGAATCCCCACGTCGGGATTCCCTCGAAGTAAGCTGCAGCTCCGTGCTGCAGAGCCCACTGACTCTTCTTCTCTGTGGCAATTCAAATGTAGCGCTCACGAGGCGCTAAGGCTCCACAGGTGAAGGGGAAAAGGCTGGGCAAGGAATCCAGCAGGCAGGAATTAAAAGTCCTTGGGGCTGGGGACACCCCAGCAGGGCGCAGCCAGGCAGGCCAGCACGCAGGGACCCCCAAGAAGCTGCAGCTGTGTCCCACGGCGGTTCCTGCTGGCAGAGTGTCCCCCCCAGCACAAGTAAGCACAAGCCCCTTCATGGTGTCACAGCCCCTATATTTATATTACATCTGAGCTTTGTCTGCCCTGGCACAGGGCTTGGGGGAACCAGCCAAAACTGGTTCAGGGGGGAATTGGAGCACTTTGTTTACCAGGCTCCTATTCCCCTTTGTCAGGTGGGGGCTCGTCATCAGACACACCACAGGGGGCGGAGCCAGCATTGTACAGGCTAGGCACAGACCTATTCAGGGACCAGGGACTTCTCCTCCCACTACTCCAAATGTAGATGTCCCATTCAGCCTAGCGCTGACTCACCCTGCCCCTCCTGGAGCCACACACACCTCACCAGCCCCTGTCACTCAAAAGCCAGACATGCAATTCACATCAGGCAGGCAGACACATAGCACACAGAAATGCCAACTTCTAAAAGTGGCATTTCTAAAATAGTTATAATAAATCTGCGCATACCATTGCGTAGCATTTATTATCACTATTCCAAATATACCAAACTTGACCACGCTGCTCCTCTCATATCAGGAATTACCACTGAAACACTTATCAGGGAATCCCCAATGCATTCCTATGGGAGGGAAACCCCACAGTAGTGAGAAACCAAAATGGCTGTTTGTCACTACCAGGACATGTCACCCACTTAAGGTACATGTCCTATCTTTTACTTACAATGCACCCTGCCCATAGGGCTAGCTAGGGCCCACCTTAGGGGTGACTGACATGTAGTAAAAGGGGGGTCACAGACATGGCACACACTTTAGGTGCCACGTCACAGCGGCAGTAACACTGCGTGCACAGGCCCTGCAATGGCAGAGGCCTGAGATAGGTTTGAAAGGCTACTTTGGTGGGTGGCGCAATCAGCGCTGCAAGCCCACCAGTAGCATTTAATTTACCAGCCCTGGGTATATGAGATACCACTTTACAAGGGACTGACAGGTAAATTAAATAGGCCAAACAGGTGTAGACCAATCTTACCATATTTAACATAGAGAGCACACGCACTTTACACTGGACAGCAGTGCTAAAGTGCCCAGAGTCCTAAAACCACCAACACCATGTCAGAAAAAAGGCTAGGAGAAAGGCAAAAAGTTTAAGGATGACCCTGCAAAAAGGGCCAAGTCCAACACAACCCCCTTCCAGCCAAAACGCAGGGTAGACCAATCCCCACCTTGATGGGCTTCCCTGCCTTGGGCGATAGAACACGGACGCTGGCCCGCAACTGCAGGGGCACACTCCAGTTCTATGCCATTCTGAACCCATGTGGTTCCCTCTGTCAAAGCTCTCAGGACCAACTAAGCTACCCCACTGGTACTCCCTAGCTGTCCACGGCCAGGACCAGGCCCTAGGCCATCCAGATGTATCTGGTCCTTGCCAACTCACAGAGTGGGAGGCAGTAACCCCAGGCACATAGTACCCATTCGCCACTCTACCCCTCATCAGGGCAGTTCTAAACTGCCACTGATCCTCCAGCCTAGGATCCGCACCCTCAGGCTGACCAGAGTCACGGGCGAGGCTCTCCTCCCCCTACCTCTCCTTCTAGGGTTCCGCACTCTCCTCCTTTGAGAGGCACCCTCAGAACACAACTCTCCCACCAGTTCAGGACCTCTCTCCAGCAACTGGTCTCCCAACCTAGGGTCTAAACCCTCAGATTGCTCCGGGGTCAGAGGCAAGGACTCCCTCTGCACCCCCTTCCAGAGTGCTGCACCCTCCCAACTGGAGCGGTACCCCTGGAAGCCAAACCGGTCAGGACACTGGTTACAGATGTCCCTCCTTCCAGGTCAGGCAGATCCTGAACCTGGCCTCCCAACCTTGGGGCTGAACCCCGCGGCTGAGCACTTGCCTGGCACACCAGGACTTCTGGGGACTCACACAATAACCCCCGTTCAGGACACTGATTACAGATGTCCTTCCCTCCAGTTCAGGCAGAACCTGAACGTGGCCTCCCAACCCAGGGACTAAACCCTGCGGTTGAACACTTGCCTGGCACACCAGGACTTCTGGGGACTCACACAGTATCCCCCCCGAGGGTAACACATGACTCATGTGTCGTGTGACAGTCTGTCTGGCGCAGATCTCCCGACCCCTGTCCATCTGACAGTGCGCGAAGATCCCCCAGGACAGAAGTGGTGTCACCATGGTCACTCCTAGAAGACTCAGCCCTTCTGGCTGGTTCCTGACCCACTGGTTCTCCCACAGGGTAACACATCCCCCTCTCCCCCCTCAAACTGGACTTCTGCACCCTCCCAACTGGAGCGGCACCGCCAGACACCAGAACCACTGGAGCTCCGTTTACAGGCGCTCCAGGTTCTCCTGACACTAGGAGATCCCCCTCAAATGGCCTACTAGTACAGCCTAGGCCCCCAACCTGGTGTTCCCTTAGGGAACCCTCCAGGCCCTGAGACTGGGTTTCGGGCACCTTGGGACACACAGTCCCACACTCACTCCTTCTCCACTGAGACAGGACGTGAGCCCCTACACCCCTCCCACTACACTGGGACCTAGCTGGGCTACTCTGAACCTCTTCCACCACACAGGACCTGAAGATACATGAGCCACTCCTTTTAGAATCACTCCCCAATGCCTCTTCAGACCCTCTAGCACACAGCCAGAGGTCTGCCTCCCGTGCAAGCTCCCTGGGATCAGAGAACTCACACTCCAACAGGTGTTGGCGTAACCCCGGAAAACAATTACTGAACATGTGCTCTCTGACAACCAGATTGAACAGCCCTTCAAAATCATTTGCCGTGCTACTCATCACCCAGCCTTCCAGTGCATCATAACACTCATCCACAAACTCCCCCCAAGACTGGTGAGACAGTTTCCTACTACCCCTGAACCTCAACCTATACCCTTCAGGTGTGACACCCTCTTCCTGGGAACTAGGTACCCCGCTCTGGGATCTGAGAGTGGGACTTCCTGCACTGGACTCCATTTTGCTGCCACCACTGGATCCCACCCTCACTGGTGAATCCAGACAACTAAAACTGCACTCGGGGGATAATCTACCCTCCAGAGCTAGTTCTCTCTGGCGAAGGCCCTCTCTGCCTCCGCCATCCTCTCCTGCGCTATGACCCTCTCGGTCTCTAGCTTTTTCTCCTCCACACCTAGCTGTGCTATCTCCTTGGCATGCTCTAATCTGAGCCTCTCCAAAGCCAGCTGATGCTCCCTTTCTTCCCTCCTATCCACCCACTCCTCTGGGGACAGGGAAAGGGATAGGGCACTGCCCCGACACTGGACCCAGCAAGGGACTCCCTATCTATGGGGTCCTCACTATCTACTGGCGTCCCTGCCCTGTCGTTTTCTTCCTTTTCTTCAGACTCTTCAGGGCCACACTCAGACCCACCACCCTCTTGGTGTGCGGCTTGGGCCCCCTCAATCTGTCTCCATCTATCCTGTTGCCAACGTATCAGGGCATTCCCAAAGTCTCGCCAAATGCCCTCTCCACTCACTACTAAGCCTCTCTCATCACAGAACCCCCTTAGCTCCTCTAGACTGTATTCCAACAGATCATGTACATTAAAGGCAGATTCCATTTTTGGCAAGGTACTAAAACCCACACAGGTACAATGCAAGACTCCTAGGCGTAAGATCTGAAGTAAGTGTACACAATTTAAAAATGACACTTCTCAGGAGAAAAATAAAACTCAGGAAAAATAATCCCCAAACCTGTGATTATCTAAATGCAGAGTTTGTAGTGCAACCAGTTGTCGCTGTGGTACTGCGCAAACGCAAGTCCTATCCTCACCGCTCACAACCAATGTTAGAAATAGGATTTCTGGTTGGCTAAGGCTTGCGCCAAAGCCAGGCAGAAACCACCACTCTAGTCAGGGCAAGGGAGTTACACGCTGAAGATAACCCCTGCTCACCCCCTTGGTAGCTTGGCACGAGCAGTCAGGCTTATCCCAGAGGCAATGTGTAAAGCGTTTGCGCAACACACACACACAGCAGCAACACACTAGGCACACCACAAAAGAAACTCCACCCAAGGTTATATCAAAAATAGCCTTTGTATTATCATAAAGACCTTAGAAACATAATCACACATCTACACTGTGCCAACTGGCACTAGGCAATATTTACAGGGGATTATATACAGGACCAGGCCAATCGGGCCACGGTCAGAACCATCAAAATGCAGGTAGTAAATATAAGACACAACCAGTAATTACTGGTACAATAATGACCTAAGCATTATCACATTAGCATTAGACACCATCCTAAAATATCATAGCATGACATTAGGCATAACCACATTAGACCCAAACCTCATTAGCATAAACATATTACGCATTAGGCCTCACCAGCATAAACACATTATGCAATCCCCTCATAAGCATAAACACATTACGCATTAGGTATCACATTAGGGCCTTGCACTCTACCAACATAGAACTGACCCCAGGCCAACTGGCCGTTCGCTGAGGCTCAAATGCCCTATGTCCAAAATGTCAGGGCTGGCTGCCAATGCAGCAACATCAAAGGGCGCGCACTGCGCTGGGGCAGGGCAGGAGTGTATCTCACTCCTTTCATCAAATAAATAAAAATGCCCCCAAAGAAATAGTGGCGCTGGCACTACTGTGCCTCCTGGGTCCCCACTGGGACTTTGTAAGCAAATGGCCCCCACGTTGCAGTTGCCCGCTACGGCGGCGCAACTGGAAAACAAAGACAACGAGGCACTGGCACTTCTGTGCCCTCTGGACCCCCACTGGGGCCCTACAAAACAAATGTGGCCAAACGTTGCAGCTGCCGCTACGGCGGTACAGCTGTGAGCACAAACAAAAGAGGCACTAGCACTTCTGTGCCCTCTGGACCCCCCACTGGGGCCCTGCAACAAATGAGCCCAACGTTGTAGTTGCCCGCTACGGCAGCGAAGGCTGAGGAAATAGATGTAGGCACTGTCGGTGCCCTCTGGACCCCCACTGGGCCCTGAAAACAATGTGCCCCACGTTGGAGCGGCCCACTCTCCTGCGGGACCGATCAGGCACCGACAATGTGCCTCGACCGACACCAACAAGGTACAACACCGAGCCCCCACTCACCGGGCTCTCTGGTGGAGTCCACTCCTCTTGACTCCTCCGGGCTCTAGGGAAAGGCACCAAAAATGAAGAAGGAAGCCGGCTTCACACCCGGAGGGCGCCTCCTCCCTCTCGCTTCTCCACGCAGCCTCATTTGCAAGGGGGCCCTTCCCACAACCAGATGCAGGAAACCCGCTGGGCTCTCCTACACTCACTGGAGCCCTGCTTCACGACCAGCACTGTTTGGCCAGACTTCCTCTCCGGCCGTCTTTCGGACTCCCCTCAGGCTCCGCCCACAGTCAGGCGGATGCGCCTGACTTCCGGTTTTGCCGCTCACAGCGGCGGCGGCTCACTTTCTCCTCGCGGTACAATGCGCGGTGGGCACCCGCTTTGAAGTAAAGCTCAAGTGCGGGGTGGGCACCCGCCTATTGAAATATGCAGAAATGCGGGGCGGGCACCCGCTATCAGCACCACAATGCGGGGTGGGCACCCGCCGTTAAAGATGCATGAAATCGGGGTGGGCTCCCGCTCCAATTGGCAAAACGCGGGGTGGGCTCCCGCTTTTCTCAGCATCCAGGTGGGGGAATCCCCACATCGGGATTCCCTCGAAGTAAGCTGCAGCTCCGTGCTGCAGAGCCCATGCACTCTTCTTCTCTGTGGCAATTCAAATGTAGCGCTAACGAGGCGCTAAGGCTCCACAGGTGAAGGGTAAAGGCTGGACAAGGAATCCAGCAGGCAGGAATTAAAAGTCCTTGGGGCTAGGGACACCCCAGCAGGGTGCAGCCAGGCAGGCCAGCACGCAGGGACCCCCAAGAAGCTGCAGCTGGGTCCCACGGCGGTTCCTCCTGGCAGAGTGTCCCCCCCAGCCCAAGTAAGCACAAGCACCTTCATGGGGTCACATCCCCTATATTTATATTACATCTGGGCTTTGTCTGCCCTGGCACAGGGCTTGGGGAAACCAGCCAAAACTGGTTCAGGGGGGAATCGGAGCACTTTGTTTACCAGGCTCCTCTTCCCCTTTGTCAGGTGGGGGCTCGTCATCAGACACACCACAGGGGGGCGGAGCCAGCATTGTACAGGCTAGGCACAGACCTATTCAGGGACCAGGGACTTTTCCTCCCACTACTCCAAATGTAGATGTCCCATTCAGCCTAGCGCTGACTCACCCTGCCCCTCCTGGAGCCACACACACCTCACCAGCCCCTGTCACTCAAAAGCCAGACATGCAATTCACATCAGGCAGGCAGACACATAGCACACAGACATGCCAACTTCTAAAAGTGGCATTTCTAAAATAGTTATAATAAATCTGCGCATACCATTGCGTAGCATTTATTATCACTATTCCAAATATACCAAACTTGACCACGCTGCTCCTCTCATATCAGGAATTACCACTGAAACACTTATCAGGGAATCCCCAATGCATTCCTATGGGAGGGCAGCCCCACAGTAGTGTAAAACTAAAATGGCTGTTTGTCACTACCAGGACATGTCACCCACTTAAGGTACATGTCCTATCTTTTACCTACAATGCACCCTGCGCATAGGGCTAGCTAGGGCCTACCTTAGGGGTGACTGACATGTAGTAAAAGGGGGGGTCACAGACATGGCACACACGTTAGGTGCCACGTCACAGCGGCAGTAACACTGCGCGCACAGGCCCTGCAATGGCAGAGGCCTGAGATAGGTTTGAAAGGCTACTTTGGTGGGTGGCGCAATCAGCGCTGCAAGCCCACCAGTAGCATTTAATTTACCAGCCCTGGGTATTTGAGATACCACTTTACAAGGGACTGACAGGTAAATTAAATAGGCCAAACGGGTGTAGACCAATCTTACCATATTTAACACAGAGAGCACACGCACTTTACACTGGACAGTAGTGCTAAAGTGCCCAGAGTCTTAAAACCACCAACAAACACCATGTCAGAAAAAAGGCTAGGAGAAAGGCAAAAAGTTTAGGGATGACCCTGCAAAAAGGGCCAAGTCCAACAGTAGTAATTGCCACCACAGATGACATCTGCATGATCTCTCTGCAGCATTTGACATGGCCCCACACTTTAGTTTCATCAGGCAGATTCACGAGATTGGCATCAAAGGACCCGCTGCTCTTTCTTAACCGGTATAACATAAGCTCTCATTCTGGCACCTTACTACTAAGAAGTTCACAAACTCATCTGCAGAGTCCCTCAAGGTTCATCGCTCAACACGTACATGATCCCACTGGCCAACATCATCCGCACACATGCCATCAACCTCCTCTCCTACACCAACGACCCTATCTCCCTCTTGGACAAAACCCCCAACACAAAAAACAAGTTCACCACCTGCATGACCGAAGTTGCTAACTGGATGAAATCCAACTGTCTCAAGCTCAACACGCCAGGACAGAAGTAGTGCTCTTCAGCAAAACAACTCGATGTGGGACTCCAACTGGTGGCCAGCCGAACTCGACTCACAGGCAGCACCCATGCCAGGTACCTCGGAATCATCATTGACCACAAACTGAGCATTACCACACAAGTCAACACAGTCACTGCATCCTGCTTCCACACCCTGAAGATGCTGAGGAAGATTTTGGAACCTCAGCAACATCAGAAAAACCATCATAAATGCTGTTGTTGCCCACAATTTGGAATATGGAACACCCTCTATGCTAGGATCACCAAGTAACTTACCAGAAGACTATAAACCATTCAGCCTCCCACATAGATCTCACATCGCACCAAACTCAGGGAGTTCCACTGGCTCCCAATACACAAACATGCTAATTTCTAACACCTCACTCACACATTCAAGGCACTACACACCTTAGGCCTCACTTAGAACAGTCAAATCTCCTCCCAGGCACCTCTGCTCCGCAGTACTCCTACTCGCAAACATCCCATGCATTCACAGAACCAGATCAAGAGGACAGTTGTTCTCTTATATTGCTTCTAAAGCATGGAACAACCTCAAACTCCACATCAGAGCCTCCTCCTTTCTTCAAAAATTTGAAGACCCCTCTTTTCAATTCACCAAACTACCCTAGGCAGAATAGGCAACCACATGGGCTGAGCGCCAGGATACCCTAAGAGGTGATAGTGTGCTTTAGAAATTAACACAACACAACACAACAACCGTTGGAGTCACTGGGCTGGTCACCTTCCTTTTTAGGTCGAGCCTAGAGCCAGCGCGCATGCGCTGCTCTGCGAGGCTTATTGTAGAGGAGTAGGTGAATAGAAGCTCCGCCCACTCTCCGCCCATATTTGCTATTTGCTTAGTTTGGGTCTGTCCTAAATGCTGGCTCCTGACTCGTCGATAGGCTTGTTAATCCCTCCTTAGTACCGCCTCCTCTTCATTTGACACCTCCCATGGCCCCTTTACTTCGGTTGTTACATGGTACTGTATTTAGACTGTGATTTTCTTTAATGAGGTTCTCCTACTGCAGGCACGACATGCTTTGATACCTTCTTTACTCCCCGCCCCTCCCTCCCGTTGTCATGCCTTCTCCTCCCCGCCCTCCCTCCCATTGTTCGTGCCTTCTCCCCCCGCCCGCCCTCCTGTTGTCTGTGCCTTCTCCCCCCGCCCTCCTGTTGTCCGTGCCTTCTCGCCCTCCCGTTGTCCGAGCCTTCTCCCCACCCGCTCACCCTCCCTCCTGTTGTCCGAGCCTTCTCAGCCCCCCCATGCCCTCCCTCCCGTTGACGTGATGCCTACCATTTGCAATGCAATAGGTCTTGCGTAAATGCGAGACCTATTGCATTGCAAATGCTTGTTCTAAGAGCTGTGTTTGCAGGACCAGCCAGCACATCTGTAGGCAGAGTCTGCGACGTTGCCCATTGCCAACTCAGGCATGGGGTCTTCACCCACTCTCAGGCTTTTATGCACTTACCCTGCAGACAAAACCATATTAAAAGAGTTGTTGTTTCAAATCCTGCACCTAGATGGCTGCCAAGATTCCTCTGGTGAAGGGTGATTTTTGCACATTGAAGGATGGGCTCACTCTGCTTATCACAAACGGCCATGTAATGCGTTTTTTTTCCAGTAATACAAGCATTTACGGTGGATTACAAGTTCATCTCGAGATAGACTGGAATGCATTTCACTAGCAATCATTGCACAATGCTCTACCGAAACATAATTAAGTGCATATTTTATCACAGCAACGAAACACGCCGTAAAATGAACAGTTACAGCTTGAAAATAAGTTTCACAATGTTTAGTGAAAGACAAGGTGTTATATTTTTAAAACAGGGTGGAAAAATGAGAAATCCTCAGCCTTTTAAAGATATTTTAATTTCAATTATTCCATTATTCTAACTTGGGATCCTTGTACAACACAACAAATGGGACATTTAATGCATGCCGAGCTACACTTGTCTCGCTTCTTCCTTTCCTTTAACCAACTGCAGATAGCTTGGTCCAAAGTTAATCCTATCGTGTAGATGTTCTAATCTGACCTTTGTCTCTGGATAAAAAAACCCTTGTTCTTCCCAGCAAGCAATTCGGTTTAAACAGGGCCAGTTTTGTTGTCAGAAATCTGTGTCACGCCGGCCCACCACATGAGAGCCCTTTCAGCTGCTCATAACTCAGGAATGCTGAGTTGAATGTAACACTAAATGGAGCTAACAGGGCGGAAGCAAATGAGCAAAACAGACTAAACCTTGGGTTTTATTGAAATGGACAGCACCCCACACACCGAAGCAAAAAATATATTGTTTTCTCTGCATTCTGCAGGCCACATTCACAGACAGCTTTCATTTCCTGCTCAGTCACAGTTATTTTTCGACCACACCCTAAAATCTTTTTATCTCGTTTTTTGCTAGAGTTATGTAGCGATTTGTTTTTTTTTCAGAACGACAAAAAGTAGCCTTTTAATGTTTGTTTGCCATAGAAACAACGATCTGTTTTTTTCTTCCCTTTTGGCCTCTGTGGAAATGTTTCATTAGTGCAATTGGCACTAAAGCAAAATGAGCAACCGGTAACCTACTTCACACAAAATCAACTGCTTGTTGTTTTGAAATGGCCTGTTGCTGCTAGACACCGTGCAGCAAATGATTTGAAACCCAATTATTTTATCATCTATTCCATTAATAATTAGGATCAAAACTTTGCAAGAGCCACAACAAAATATGTTCTTATTCTGTTATAGATCCAAAACGAACCTCTTTTAGTCTAGAGAGAGGCCTAACTAGTGTAAATACACATATGAGTCTTCATAAAACAGCTTTACAGGTCATGGTTTCTGTTCAGATGTTGCTGTTGCAGAGTCGATGAATTAAATAAAGGATTTCAAAATGGATTTTGTCATAATTGTAGCTGTGCAAACATATTTTGAGTTATTGTTAAGATTGGTCAGTAAAAAATGGTGAGTGGTCGAGGATGGCAAAGAAGAATGAGGGGAGACGTGAGGTCACAAACACTCCAAAAAGTGAGATTGGTGGGGTTCCGTAGCGACGAGCAACCAGTAGCCCCTGTTGACTCTGCAGTGGACAGTTGCCTCCCTTAACCTCCTTACCCCATCAGGTAGAAGCAGCATTGTGATCACATTTCTCCCATGCATCCTGCAGCAGTTGATCTGTCTGCTGGCTGTTTTGCTTCTGATGTGAGGCTCAAGGGGCTCAGATGATGTTCATCAACATCTACCTTCTTTGAGCTAATTTATTCAGCAGACTGCTTCTTGTCTCGTAGTGTGGGATAGAGCAGGCCTGCAGACTCTGTGTTGTGTCTTCGGTCTCATTTTCCTATTAAGGGGCTTTCAAGCAGGGCAAGAGCATGGGCCTGGCATTTCGGGCTGGACTGTTCCTACTGGAGCAGGGTCAACACTGATTTGCATATGGCTTAGTCCAAACAGAGGTGGCATTGTAGGCAAAAGAACAATGGGTTGGCATGCTACCCAAGTGAATGCAAGGGTTGAACTTATTGCAAGCACTACTCCCATCGCATTTTGTGTGTTTCATGTCCCGCCCTAAGTTTGAAGGGTAGTCCCAGACGTGGGTCCTGGGTTCACTGTGCCACTTGAACCAAGCTCCACCTGGTGAGCCCCAATGAGGGCAAAACCGGTTTAGGTGCCTAGGATGGCATGGTGGGCCAAAGAATGATGGGTTTGAATGCTCCCCCAAATGATTGCCAGTGGTTAGACTTATTGCAGGCATTCTTCCCATCAACTTTTTTGTGGTTCATCAGCAGGCCCGGCTAGATGAGCTTCCATAAGTCCTAGCGGTTTAGTCCTAGGCGGAAGTGATCAGTATTAGTGGTGGGCGGATCTCACGGGTTTCACTCCACAGAGTTACCCAAAAACTCAGCAAGATTCTGCGGAGTTCCACAAGCAGCAGAGTTGTGGTATGTCGCATTGCACGCACCAATTTTTAGTGCTGGGAGGTTGTCCCGCCCTGTAAAATCAGCTCAAATTATACCACGCAGCATGCCAAAGGGCTCTGCTTCTTTCCGCTGCTCGAGTAGATTTTCTATTTTAGTGGAGGCTTTCTCACCGCAAGCGGCGGCTTTCTCAATGCAAGCAGTAGTGACCTGCGGCGACTGCCCATTTTGAGAAATCTCGCTGGGAGGTGGTCCAGTTTTCACTTGCACTTGACAACTTACCATTGGCAAGCAACGCACGAGAAAAAACTACACCACGCCGCGGTGGGCAGATTTTTTCTAAAACTACGAGCTCCATGCGGAGCACGGTGTGAACAAAACTCTGCAAATTTATCCAGAGGAGCGATGTTTACCGCCCTCCCCTAGTCAGTATATCAACTCCACATGTCTGGGTAGGTCCTCTGCCCAGAGTGCACTACAAGGGTTGAGAATTCCGGTTCCCCCCGTGGGGCTGCTCTGATGTTTATTCCCTCCATATAGGCCCTGAAAGAAAGCAAGAGCAAGAAAAGGAAACATGGGATGGGTCTTTCCTGTGTAGGTAGCACTCATTCCTCATCTAGCAAATGCTACTCTTGCAGAAAAGTAAATGTTTCTGGACTGTGACTGATAACCGTAACAGCAGCTTTTCCAGCAATGCTCAGAAGCCTTTTACTTGTCACCACTTGTTCACTAAGGTTTATGCCAGCAATAACTGTGTGTGATATTGTTGAACATTATGTTCATTAAACAAGCAAACACAAAGGCACACTTGTCTACCCCAAGCATCTATACTTCAGTTTTACATGGTGACACAAGTGGGCAACTCCCCTGATGCACGTAGGCACTCTAAGAATTAAACTGTGCTGCATCTAAACAGAGCTTGCACATAGTGGGAAAACGGTGATACTCGCTCCCGACTACTAGGAAGATGGACCAATGTGTAGTAGTCTGTGCTTGTTGTGGAACCTCCCTGGTTTGGAACCTCACTGCATGAGGGTTCTGCACCGGGTGTTCTAGAGAGTCAGTTGGTGTTTGCTGTTGCCTCCGCTGCTCTGCCTTGATGGTCCAGCTGTTACATGAATAAATACAGCTTCATCTTACCTGGCGTCTCCTGGTTCTTTACAGCATCTTTGTTGGCGACGAGCGCTGGGCCATCAACACGGACCCAAGTAAGTCGGTGCAAGCATCCTCGTCTACAGCTGGCGCGTTGAAGAGCAGTGTCTCCTGCTGAAGGCTGGAATGCAGAGTTCTTCTTTTCCGACACTCACGGTGTCTTGAAGGAACACGTTGCGGTTATCCTGTACGGAATTGGGGGCAGAGCGGTGGAAAACAAGGTCAGTCGGAAGCTGGAACGCATCAGGAGCTCTGCGTTCCAGCAACGAAAACGCGGAGGCGTAGCTGACGTCAAGATACGCGGTTTGCATCACCAAGTTACTGCGTTTCAGTTGTGGAACACAAGGCTCTCTTCCTGGTGTGCACGTCATAGAGCTCCCTTTATTGCACAGAGGGGAAGCTGAAGAACGGAGCCTGCTTGCCGCACATTTGTCAGAACATACGTCATAATGCAATGAGACGTGCGGCAGAGTGTGCAATCTTCATGTGCACAGGTACTGTACAGAGTTTCCAAGCGGGAAATGAACCTTTTGTAGCACAAGTACTGCAGTACTGTAGAGGGAGGCACGGCACTTGGAGAGTTACTGTGTTTTTCAGAGTGTGGACAGCAACATGTCACTGTGTACGAAAAGTGTACATTAGTGATTAACAGCAAATTTGGGAGCATTTCATTAGAATGTAACAAGGAAGTACCTGTGGGTGTATTACCACAGGCTAGTTAGTCAACACTGTTTGGCAAGCACAGTGTCCTTGTGATATCTTGCCAATGTTTTAGTAGTGTGCACTGTGCCAGTGAAGTTTTAACTTTTATCGTTATTGACACAGTTCAAGACTTTAGAGCACATTTTCATCTCTGGTTTTTTTTTTTGTGGGACCAGTTTTCTTGAGCATTCTGCTCAACCATGCAAGCTCTCACACCCCCTCCACCATTTCTGGAGACACCTGGTGAACCACCCATCAAATGGAAACAGTGGTTTGATGGGTTTGAAACATACCTTGTTGCGATTGGAGCGAATAGATTCAGAGCAGAGCGCAGGAAGTACCTTTTGCTCCACTCTTTGGGTTTTGAGGGGAGAGCTATCTTAAAACATCTTCCTCCACCTATCATTGTTGGTGAGGACATCCTCGATGAGTACCAAGACACTGTTAAAAGGCTGCAGACAAGGTTTGACGTTCAACCCAGTCTAGTTGTACTCCGTCACAAATTCTTTTTACGTGTGCAAAACACTGGTGAAGATGTTGACAATTACATTACGGCTCTAAGCAGGCTTGTGTCAGAATGTCAATTTGAGAACTTTGCAGACCAGTTGATGCGCAACCAGTTTATCTGTCATTGTACAGATAAAACCATCAAGCAAAAGCTTCTTTCTATGGGAAATCCTACTGTTGAAGAAACTATCAGGGTAGCGAAAAGCATTGAGAAGTCACAACTGTCAGCAAAGGAATTGGATGGTAAAACCAGTGAGCCTGTCTCTGCTGTTAAAGTCAAAGAAAATAAGGAGAGAGAAAATAAAACCACAGACAAACCACGTCCCAGTTTGGGAGAAAGGCAAAATGCTTTCTTTTCACAAAGTAACATTTGTTTTAGATGTGGGTATTAGTCTCATATGGGAAATAGTAAATGCCCAGCTAATTTCGTGACTTGTAGAATCTGTAACAGAACGGGACACTTTGCTAAGGTGTGTCAGGCTAGCAAGAACAAGACATTCTCACAACCCTCTTCGGTCAAGTGTGTTGTTGATAGAAGCATGTTTAGTGAAGATGAGGAATTTGTCACTAAAGACCTTAGTGACATGGTATCAGTTGTACAAGATGATGGAGTCATGGTGGGAAATCCAGAAATGTGTGTTGACCCTTATGTGGAGATCATGGTCGGGGATAGAGTGTTGAAACTCCTAGTTGACTCTGGCGCTCGTATCTCCATGATCACGCAAGACCTCTTTGATGAAACATGGCCTTCCAGATCCCTCTTACCCCCTGATCGTAAGGCAGTCTCTTATGAGGGGCGTGAGATCAATTTGTCAGAGTACATTGAAGATATTATGGAGTTCAGGGGAAGGAGGATTACTGGAAAGGTGTATGTGGCACACAAAGGCTTGAACATCTTGGGCTGGTTCCACTAGGGATTATTTGGAATGGTACGTAGGCCTGGGACCACAGAACAGGTCCTTGTTGTAAGGGACAATCCAGATCTTAAAGATTTAGTCAACAAATTTCCTCACGTGTTTTCTGGTGAGCTAGGCAAGATTAAGGATTTCCAGCACAAGATTATTGTGAAAGATGGCGCTAGACCCATCAGACATAAACTGAGAAATGTTCCCTTTAGTGTTAGACAGGACTTAGAGAATGAACTTAATTCTCTTTGTGCTAAAGGGATAATAGAACCAGTGGATTCCTCACTGTGGTTATCTCCATTGGTGGTTGCACATAAGCAGAACGGGGAGCTGAGGGTCTGTGTGGACCTCCGCTGTTTAAACAAAGAAATCTGGGTGGATTCCTATCCACTACCCAATATCAATGAACTGTTTGCAGGTTTGAAGGATGCTAAAATGTTCACAAAATTGGATTTGGCCTTGGCCTACCATCAGGTAGAGTTAGCCCCTGAATCTAGGCATCTCACCGCATTTGTTTCCCCTTTTGGCACCTATCAGTATGTCTGCATGCCGTTTGGCCTTGCGTCGGCTGCATCAGTTTTCCAAGATGATGTCTTAGTTTTTGCACCCAACAGGGGTACCCATGATGCTATTCTTCATGAAGTATTGTCTAGGTTCCAGTCCAATGGTGTGGTGTTACGTAGAGACAAATGTGTTTTTATGACCAGAGAGGTTGAATACCTGGAACATTTAGTCAATGATAATGGAATTCTCTCTAAGACCAGTCTTGTAGATTCAATTGTCAAATCCAAAGCTCCCTCTGACAAGACTAGCCTCAAGTCCTTCCTTGGCCTGTGTGAATTTTATTCTCGGTTTGTACAAGATTTTGCGAGTAAGTTGAGGCCTTTGTCACAAATGCTTATGCAGGGTGTTGCATTTGAGTGGAGTGATGAATACCAAAATGTTTTTGAGTGGGTGAAGCAACAACTAGTGTCACCTTAGGTTTTAAAACACTATGATCCCTCCCTAAGTTGCACTCTCACGGTGGATGCTAGCAATGTCGGTGTGGGAGCTGTGCTGACCCAGAACAAAGGTGGTGAGGTCAGGACCATTGGGTTTGCCTCCAGAGTGTTGTCTCCGTCCGAAAGAAAATATTCTGCTATCGAGAAGGAACTATTGGCGTGCTGGTGGGCAGTGATGAAATTTCATTTGGGGGAGAAAGTTTTGTTTCCAGACCGACCACAAGCCCTTAGTTTTTATTCTGAGTGGCAAGAATGTCAGAAGTTTCACCCCTAGGATTGCACGTTTGTCCTCCAAATGTCTGCAATTTGATTTTTGTGCTGAGTACATTCCTGGTAGCAAGAATGGGTGTGCGGATTTCCTCTCACGTTCTTCTGACATTGTGGAAGGTGAACATGTCATGGGTGAGGAGGACAAGGAGGAGTTCATTGCTGCCGCTGTGGATCTCCCACGGTTGTGTGCTGTTTCTGAATGTGAGTGGCGTCAAGCCCCTAACGCTGACGTTTCTTTGGCTTTGGTCATGAAGTATATAGAGAAAGGTTGGCCAAAGGAGAGAAATCTGAATTTTGAGTACAAAACATATCTCCAAGTGGTGGATGAATTATCAATAGAGGATGGTTTGTTGATGAGAGGAGACAAGCTTGTTCCCCCTCTTTGTTTGAGGACTGCTTTATTCAGGCATGCTCATGAGGGGCATTTGGGAGCTACAATGACTAAAAAAAGGGTACGTCTTTCCTTTTGGTGGCCCTCCATGGACAGGGAGGTGGATGAAATTGTCAAGTCATGTGTGATCTGTTCTAGCTGTGACAAAACTGCCAAATTACGCACGCCCCCCCTTTCTCCAATTGAATTGCTGTCTGCAGCATGGGTGAAGTTGGGGCTTGATATTGTAGGTCCTTTCCATGCGCTTGATCCATCATCTAAGTTTGCTTTAGTCATGATGGACTATTACTCCAAGTGATCAGAGGTCAGGTTTGTGAGGGAGGTGAGCTCTAGGACTGTTGTCTAATTTCTTAATGACGTATTTATGAAGGAAGGTTTTCCTGAATTTCTGGTGATGGACAATGGTGCCCAATTTGTTGCAAGTGAGGTTGAAGATTTTCTTCATACTTGTGGAATCAAGCACCTCAAAAGTTCACTGTACCACCCCCAGACCAATGGTCTAGTTGAGCGCATGAACAGGGTGCTGGGGGAGTGCATACAGTGGGCTCTTGCCAACAAATGTGTCGTTTCCAATACTGTGAAAAGCATGCTTTCCACATTCAACCACGGGTGTTTCACCTTTTGAGTTGTTACGTGGTCGGAGAGCCACTACCACCTTTTTTCCAAGTTGGATGAACAAGTGGGTCAAGGGTAGACAGTGGTCAGAAGACAGTGTGAGGAGTCATGTAAGTATGACTCAAAGCAAGCAGAAAAGATACTTTGACTCCAGGAAGAATGTGAAAGGCCTCGAGATCTGCTGTGGTGATTGTGTCCGTGTGAAGAAACCTGTCCATGTGAGGAAGGGCTTTTCAAAGTTTGGCCCTTCGTTCAGGGTTGTAGATGTGAAAGGCAATTCTGTGAAACTTGAGAATGGACAGTGGTGGAACAAGTGTTTTCTGGTGAAAAGTTGTGCTTTTGGTGAAGGTTTTGGAAGTGAAAGTAATGAGAGAAGTTTAGAGTGTGTTAGCCAACCTGCCTTGAAACGCAGTTCTCGAGTTAGGAAGCTTCCTACTCGTTACAGAGTCTAATCTGTTTCCTTTTGAAGCTCTTTTCTTTTCAGGTTTTGTATTTTATTGTTGTTCTTTGTTTAACCTTCTTTTCCTTTCACAGGTACCGACAGTTTGTTTGTTCGTTTTTTTTTTCCTTTTTATAAGTTTCCTTATGTTGTTTTGTTTTAAGGGAAGACCCATGTAGTAGTCTGTGCTTGTTGTGGAACCTCCCTGGTTTGGAACCCCACTGCGTGAGAGTTCTGCACCGGGTGTTCTAGAGAATCAGTTGGTGTTTCCTGTTGCCTCCGTTGCTCTGCCTTGATGGTCCAGCTGTTACATGAATAAATATAGCTTCATCTTACCTGGCGTCTCCTGGTTCTTTACGACACAATGGAGATTAGCCACATTCTCTGGGCACATCAAGGGTATCCCTGAGATGCACAAAAACTACAGTATGAGGAGCCAATAGGGATTCAAGGCCCCACACACTCTGCCAAAAAGTAATAAAGCAGGACATCATCTAAGAACAAATCAGTAATGGAAGGCCTGGTATAGCCACTGAGCTGGTTCATGACTTTCATCCCTACAACCACTGGTGAAAAGGGCTACTTTAGTATTGTTTGCAGCATTTGAGGGCTAAACATGGATTCTTCAGAAAAATTGTTTAAAACATCACTCTTCATACAGTATTGCTGCTATTTCTTAGCACTACTAATAACTGGAACTTTGAAAGGGTAGAAGGATGTGATGTCCTTGCCTGGATTAGAATTTTACATGGAGGGCACAGCAGATGTTAGCGGTGAGTGTTTAATTCACTTAGTCATCTTGTTGTACTTAGTTTACATTACCAGGAAGTGATGTATTATTTCATACATAACAGAAATTTCTAGAGGATTTACACATATCAGGTTTTCAGAATAGCACAGCTGACACTTTGTTTTGATCTTATGGAAAAGATTATGATCGATAGCACTTGAATATAGGGACTTTCAGAACTCTGATTCAAAGGTAAGTGTGGTTTCTAGGTGAATAAAGGCTTTATATTTGATAACAGTATTCAGAGAATACTGTACTTGAAAACCATTAAGACAGGTTCGTGTGGATAAGTGGCTACTGCGGCTTGTTGGGTACCAGTGAAATATGAGAATTTTGAGCACAGGTAGAATGATATTAGTGTATTGAGAGTTCATCAATCTAGGTATGTACCTTGCACCACTGAGTTACATTGGCATGCATTTCTTTTGTTGGTAAATGGTTACAAAACATTATTGATGAATTAGATGGAGGGGGATTGTCAAAGAGAGTGTTACAAGACTGGGGCAAAAAATAGTACAATAGTTATTAATATGACTAGATAAAATAGAGGGTACAATAAGATTGTTAACAGTGGTGCAAGCTGTATTTCTGGGTAACAAAGAGGTGTTTGAGCAATATTTTCAGATAATCATGTTTTAGGACTCACCTGGACGATGAAGTAATATATGGAAAAGCGACAACTGCTTTCAAAGAAGTACAAAATGGTCCTTGAAGGACATCAAGATCATTTCCAAGGTGACATATTGATCAGAAAGCAAAAGAGGAACAACTATTTTGAGACCATCCATTGATGTTGAAATTTGTCTATAATGTGAGGCACTGGTACTACAGAAATTACATAAGGGACTAGTTTTCTGATGACACCTACATGACCTGGTGGGAATAAGTGGACATACATTGGAAATATTAAGGAAAAAATAGTGTTTTTCTACTGTGAGGCAATTATATAGATGCATGTGTCATAGATCGGGATGGAGGTAGTTGTCACTCAGATATAAGGGACGCATTGAAACTAGGAATCGCTATCTTGAGAACCTCCATTGATGTTGCAATTTGTCTATAATGTGGGGCACTGGTACTACAGAAATTACAAAAGGGACTAGTTTTCTGATGACACCTACATGACCTGGTGGGAATAAGTGGACATACATTGGGAATATTAAGGAAAAAATAGTGGTTTTCTACTGTGAGGCAATGATATAGATGCATGTGTCATGGATCGGGATGGAGGTAGTTGTCACTGAGATATTAGGGACGCATTGACACAGTGATACTAGTGTAACACAGGAATGTGGCTTATCATGTTTTTATCTGATTGAAGTGTAGATTTGATGCACTACATTTTTGAGCAATTGGGTTTGGTTGGAAAGGAGGATGAATGAAATGTATCTGAGGTACACCATGATGATTTCTGCACTCATTGTTCAGGTAGAGGAATGTGGCTGGGTCAAATCATCCTGATGTTGTTCAGAAGACAATGTACAGATTATTGGATTTGAACTGAATAAAGCCACAACATGTGATTTATCACCCTTCAGACTCAAATGTCTGGGTGTTTGCATTGATTTGGTCTTTCCTCCATCATAGGATATTTACACTAGGGGTGCGTGAAATATGCATAACATGGTTTTGTGTAATTACTGAAAATTTTGGAAAATTGCGCTAAATCACGCATAATTAGATAAAATGCAAAACCAGATTTTGGGACTATTTTTAGGGTAAAATGCATCCTTGCATCCATTTTGGGCACGAGGACACACTTTGCATTAAAGAAAATAGCACAAAAACATGAGAGCTGCAAATAGTGGCCATTTGCATTTTCATCAATCGCATTGTTCTTGTGCATTCATGTTAAATTTTAAATGCGAACAGCATATAATTGCATGGAGTGGTGTAATAGCATATTTTCAGGAACTGTGCCTAACAAGTGCAATGTGAAATTACCGAAATTACACATCACCCAAGCATAACAGAAATTTCATTCAAGCCACATTTATACCGAACTAAACCCTGTAAATAGTAGCAATTATTTCTACTCTTTGAATTTGATATTCATTAAATCAACTTTGAAAGTATAAACAGCTCTGTGGGATGTGATTGCTATTACATATGTAAAGACTGACAAGGTTACAAGTGGTTGAGTTAAATGATCTTCTCGTTGTGTAATCTTTGACCTACTTTGTATAAGCTGCAGAAAATATTAAATAATGGGTCTGTTGATGGTATGCATGATAACATTGTTGTAACTAATGCGTTAAATTTCTCCTTAGATCTATGGGGGTCCAGATTTGGAATCACCTAGGATAGCCCAGCTTTGTAATTCACGTGCAGCTGACAATCCACTGCATGTTTCGAGTACTGGCAACACCATAACAGTCAGATTCAAGACAGATTCCTATATCAATGGAAAAGGATTCAATGCCACATGGCAAGAAATGCCAGGAGGTAAGTGGTCCTATGGTGAATGCCTGGCTTCCATCCACATGTGTGGGTGACTGGTAAAATGGTAACACATACTTTAACATCTCTAATCACTCATTTATAGAATTTCTGGAAGTAGCCAAGCCATTATTATTTTAACCATGTTTGAAATCATTGTGTTATTTGTAGGATGTCCACCATTGAATCTTAGATAAATTCAAATGTGTTGTTGAATACTTTCTTCCCATCAAATGAGGAGGCCCAGAACATTTGTTGTGCAGTAAATTCTTCAAGTAGCTTTTTCAGTTCATTAGGGAACAATTTTCAAAAGTCCTTTTAAAACACAAAGGCAATAAAAATCAAGCATCTCGGGTGCTTTTGTTACTCACATCAAAGTAGCACCACTCAACACTGCTTCCCTTTTCATTATTTTTCAGCACGGTGAACATAGTGTTTTTTTTATTGATACCTCAAACTATTTTACTTTTATTTATTTACTCTGACCACTCCCATCTTTTCCACTTCAGAGCTACTCCCAAATATGCACTTGTCGGTGATTATGCACTCTAAAAATCCCAGTTAACAATAACTTTCTCCAGTATTTTTTAGACTGGAGTTAAAATTCTTAATCTGCCCTCCAACACCCCAATGTATGATTTTGTTCCTGAACGTTTGGGGTTCTAGAGTTAGAGTAGTAAATCTTACCCACCAGTGTATGAATTGTTCACAACATTTGTTGTACTGCAGCTACATGAGGATCACTTTGCACCTATGTTATGTTAAGTTTGCTTATAAAATGCACGTGTTGCCCCTGCTGGGTTCTCTCGGACCTAGGCTTAACACCTAATGATTCTTTGCCTTAACTTGCTCAAGAGCCCAACTATTATTACTAATGGAAGAGACCACTTGTGATTCTAAGCATTCTGTGGGTGGCAGTTCTCTTTTTATTTTGATGCACGTGCAATTAGTCCTAAAGCAATGCTTTCAAGCTCGAAAATATACACACAGTCAATGCTTCTTATTTCGTTTTGCCCAAGAAGTATCATCATTGTTTGCTTTTAAAAGTTCACTGCTACACAGTGTGTATAGGCTTTGAAATCACTTTAGTACAAAGCCCACTGCAGTTTACTGCCTGTTGCAAGCACGGAAGTCTATGAGAGACACATTTTCAATTCCAAGCCAAAGATACTGTTCATCCCTGCTTACACTTTGGCAGACAGATGTGTACGAATCGTTGTGAAAAAATGACTGATTACACATAGTTAAAAGGTTATTACCTATATTTGATAGGTGTAATTATTCACAATTCACAAGTACACCATGTGCTACCACTTCCAGGCAGTTTTAAGCAGGCAGTGTTGTGGGATTTGGTAGGAAGTCTGCTTGGTACACCTTGAAGCCTGAATTAGAAATGCGGCTACATTTTGCAACATTTCTACCTTAAAGGCAATGATAATAAAGGTAGGGGAGATGCGAGATGATGCAAACTAAGAAAATTACATATTACTGTTTCAAGGAGAATCAGGTCAGATATTATAGTAAACCTGTGTTTATTTAGTTGCTCTTTCAATGGATTATATAATTACGCCTTGGATGTTAGTATGGCAGACATAGTTCTTGCTACATTTGGCATCCAGGTAATTTCCTAGAGAGCAGCCATACCATTTCATCATCACCATACAGTTTATTAGCTCTATAAGACCTATGGCATGTCTAATCATTGAAATGACTGTCAGAATACCTTTTATTTGTTTTTAGTTAATTATTATTAGCATGGCTATCTCATGTTATGTAGGTATTAGGTATGTGAAGAACTAAAGACTTATTTCAAGACTATATAGACCGTCATCTTGAGACTATAGACCCTCTTGCCTTTCTCTGGTACATTGTGCATGACTCTCCAATCACACTCCTGGCCCTTACTCTGGTCAGTGCTCAGTTGTCTTGTGCTGTTTAAATACCATATACAGGTATGCATACAATATGTCTACGCATGTGCATGATATTGAGTTTGGAATCACTATTGTGCTGAATTCTGCCTACCTCACCTAGGTAGATGTAAAATGAGGCGTACCCTCACTCAGGAGGCAACCACTGAGCTAAAGTAGTCTCACTTTAATTATAATTGAACAAAGAAAGGACAGTCACCCCTCACTCCCAAACCTATACAACGACCTACGTACCACAGAGCGGATCCTATGATGATCACCAAACAACACATCCCTTACTTGTGGGAGGAATGTAGGATACAGTGTAACATAAAGATATTAACCCATCCTACATTCTTCTTCATTCCATTCTTAACAACATTTTATTATACCAAGTAGTCCACAAACAGCTTCAAGTCATTCTAAGTACCACAAAATTATACTTTGATTCTTTAATACTTTGTGACTTCATAACCAGGTAATGTATCTGTTGCTTATTCAAGGGTGAAAAAATAAATAACTTTAGGGAAAAATACCAGTTCCGAAAAAAACTGAAACACCTTTAAGATTAATGCTAGACACATAAGAAAACTCAAACTTAGTCACTTTCTTGAATAACGTTCAGCCACAAAGCACAAAATATTATGTGACAACAAGTAAAAGGAACCTCAACCAACAGCCCAAGAGCTAAAATCAATGTCCATAAAGAGTCTTTAACAGTAATTGGAGGACCCATGGAGGAAATACAGCACTGAGACAAAATGAAACCATGCAGAAGCCCGAGAATGTCATTATCCACCAGAGAACTCACCAAATTTTCTCATAAATACCTTGTAAGGTGAAACAGAGATACCCTTGCTAAACCCTCGCTGAGGAAATGAAGGACCTAAACTTTCTTATAATGGATAAACAAGCTCCGTGATTGAAAAGATGCCCAGTGATGTGCATAAAAATGTATCGTAATTCAGTCCAATCGTGTACAGCTATGGCAATATTGATGGTTAGTGGACTTAACCACCCAACCGCCACGTTAAAATTTGGATGTGGTGAAGAGGCATTTTTGATAGAGAGGGGGAATTGAGGGCAGCAGGAGAGAGAGGAAGCACCATTTTCAATTTCCTTCCTAACGTTTTCTCACAATTACAATTACACTTTTTCTGAAGCCAAGACAGGACAACCAGTAGTAATTGTAGCCACTGTGTTCTGACCTTGGAATGAAGTTTGCAAATCAAAGAAAAAAGGGACAACGTGGCTGCCAGTGTGATGAGCCATGCACCTCCCATAATTCATATTCCATGTTTCAATGTTATGTTCGAAAGTCATCTTCCAAAGAGGTAAATAGACCCACCCCTTTAACACTAAACCAGTGTTAACTTATATGAAAATCCTATGTATGACTATTTATCCTGTGCATACATTCAAAGTTTGATACACATGCACTGAAATGCACTTGCACAGGGTCTAGTATAACATTATCTTACAAAGAAAAATGAATGCTGTTTTCAAGGAAGACCACTGAGTTGGAATGAGTAATACAGAATCCAAACAAGAAATTGAACTTGATTTCTAATGCTTCCCTAATGTAAAAATTAGGCCTGGGTGGTGAACTCCACTACATTCACAGAGTTTGCGGAATTTCCGCAATTCTGTGGAGCACGCAGAGTTCCGAAAAGTGTTTTTTCCTCATTCGCCAACTTTAAGTTGGCAACTGCAAGCGAGAAAAATCCAATGCAGTTTCCCTGAACAAATTTCAGGAGTGTATGCAACAAACTACAAAATGGCTCAGAATCAACTCCTTACAATTTAATGGAGATAAAACAGAGATTGTACATTGCTCAACAACCAAGATTGCTCGTCCCTTTCCTTCAGAATTTCAACTTACTCCAACAGATAAACCTCTGGCACCAGCTAAAACGGTGCGTAATTTGGGGGTTCTGCTGGATGATAATCTCCAGTTGGAATCACAAGCCAACAAAACAGTTAGCACGTGCTTTTCCCTGCTCAGAGCTCTACGAAAGATTTTGCCGCTCTTGCCTGCTGCCACCAGATCACAAGTCGTGAGGTGTGTGATTCTGAGCAGGCTGGACTACTGCAACTCACTGTACTTGGGTGCCTCAAACTCAACGATACAGAGGTTGCAAAGGATCCAGTCAATAGCGGCCAAATTAGCTCTGAACAGGCAGCGTAGATCTTCAACTTCTATGGCCCTGAAAGACCTTCACTGGCTGCCAGTCCACCAGAGGATATAATTTAAATCCCTCTGTATTGTGTTCAGAGCAGTACACGGAATGGGCCCGGAACCCCTGCAGAGGAAATTTACCTGGTATGCCCCCATGAGAAATCTTCGTTCATCAAGTGCAAACTTGGTGAATACCTCAAGGTTTAAGAAAACGAAGTCTGGTGGCAGAGCCTTTGGCGTGGCAGCTTCACGGCTATGGAATGAACTCCCCTTAGACATCAGGCAAATTCATTCTACGCTCCCATTTAGGAAGAGGCTGAAAACCTGGCTGTTTCCTAGGTAGAAGTAATCTGAGTTATGATTCCCTGGGAAAGTCGTTTACAGGCACCTTTGTCAACTCGGTAGGTCACAGCGCCAGGATACCCGAAGGGTGACAGCATGCGCTATACAAGACTCCTTTACATTACATTACATTACATTACAATGCTAGACCACCTCCCAGGGAGATTTATCAATGTGGGCGGTTGTGGATGGTTGTGACTGCTCATGTTGAAAAACCATCCGTTCGCTTTGAGGAAGCTGCCTCTCGAGTAGAAAATCTACTTGAGTGGCAGAAAGAAGCAGCGCCCTCCTGCACTGCGCATGGTGCCGTTCGTGCTGATTTTCCAGAGTGGAACAAACACCCGGCGCTAAAAATTAGTATGAATGGCACAACCTAATGCACTCCGCTGCATGCGGAACTCCGCGTAGCTTTTTGATCACTTCGCAGAATTCCGCGTAACAGAACTTTGTGAATTCCGCCCAGGCCTAGTAAAAAGATACATATGTCAACATAAGTAACCTTTTGGAATCTTAGAAAAATTTATGCTTTTTATGGGAGCCTTTTAGAAAGTATTTTTCACCATATTGTGGTGTTATACACCCTTTATCTGTCTAACTGTTTTTTACTGCATCGCTTAGGGTTTTAAGATTTCAAGCCTGGCTGTATTCCCTGTGAAAAGCTTGTAGCGGTTAGTTTTGTTTGTCACTCTGAGCCTATAAGATTTGGTGCTGTAACAAGATGGAAGTCACTTCCACAGGAGCACAGCCCACATCAGACCACTTTTTCCTTGACGTAGAATCCAATAGACCTGTTGCCCAATTGTTTAGGTCACACATGAGAAAGTGTAAAAAGAGACATATCCTTTTATAAAATATAGTTACCATTATTTAGTAACATAATGGCAGCCAGCAGTAACACAAGTACATCATAATATCCCAAAATTATAAATGGTGCAAGAAAAGTGCACACAAACACAAACAGCTCATTCAAGCAGTATGTATAGCTGTAAGCCACAAGCATGTGAATATCTTCTGCTAATGAATATTCACTGGCATCCTTAAGCCATAGTTCCAGCTCAAATCCAGCTTTTCACAGCCAATGAATTGCTGTGTGATGCTTTCAAAACAAGAGAGAGATGACGACCAATGTATGTCTGATATTCTCTAGTTGGCAGTAGTAATACATGTGGGTCCCATCAGCCATCTGGCCCACCTCTCTCCAGACTATCTAGTCTACCTTAGTTCAATTTTCAATATTTATCAGTGTAAGAAACTAGTGTAAGACATTGGTAAAACCCTGCTCAAGCAGAAACCACAGTCCTTGTCGGGATGAAGTCCCAAGTAAACCTTAAATTAACCTGTGCTCAATCCCATGGTATCTAGGCCCAGAGCAGTCAGATTTACCTAAGAGGCAATGTATAAAGTATTTGTGCAATACTTCAAACAGTAACACAGGGAAAACAAACCACAATAGGATACCACACCAGTTTGGAAAAATAGAGTCATCTTTCATAAATAAAAAAAGACCAAAACTACAAAAATCCAATCAGTAGAACTTGAGATATTCAGGTTTAAAGATTTGAGTGAAAATAACTCCAAAAAGCACAAAGCGCCAACTGAGGAAATCTGGCCACACTGGACCGGGACAAAGTTACAAGTCCTGGTCGACCGCGATGGAGTGCGGACCCGCTACAGGGACCCAGTTAGGCTCCCGAACACGAGTACCTTATGTCCTGATTGTGGAACAGTGCGAGGTCCCATGCCTCGGATGCATTACGTTTCCGAGGGGTTGCGGAGTTGCAATGTGAGGTTCCCATCAACGAGGGCATGTGATGCGAATTGTTGCGCTGAGGATGCCTTGCACAGTTGAAGCGATGCATTTGCTCCGAGGAGCTGTGATGCTGCGATGCAATAGCCTGTGCTTTTATCGAGGCTGCCGTCGATGAGAGATTTGAGGTGTGAGGGTCTGAGTCCGGAATGCATCGCATAGGCAGTGGTTGCAATGAGGTCAATGAGGAGTGCTTGCGTGGGGAGAACCCTTGCAGCAGATGCAATGCGACGGTTCTACTCAGGATTGTGCCCCAGAGGAGATGCGCTGGGGTCTGCTGAATCCATGGATGGGCTGGCAGAGCACCTTCAGGCCCACTTCCTAGGGTCCAGGACTGAGGTGGCACTACTTGACAGGGTAGGATTCACAGATGACCAGGTGCTGGGTTCCTGAGGCTCTAGCCAGAAGGCTAGCCAACTTGTCCTTGGAGTCACTTTGGAGTCCCGTGTTCAACAGATGCAGGTGTAGTACTTTTCACCCAGGCAGGAGGGCAGCAGGCAACAGGTCAGCACAGCAAGGCAGCAGTCCAGCAAGAGAGTAGCCCAGGAGGGCAGCAGTCAAGCAGAGTGGCAGTCCTTTCAGCAGCCAGCACAGTAGTTCTTCATCTTCCAGGTCCAGAAGTGTACTGAAGAGGTCTGAGGCCCAATATTTATACCAGGCGCCCTTCCTCTGCAAAGTGGGAGAAGCTTCAAGAAATTCTCTTTGAAGTGCACAGGCTTCCTGCCTTCCCTGCCCTGGCTACAGACTAACTACAGGGGATATGCAGCCCTTTGTGTAGAGGCTGGACACAGCCTTTTTAAGTGTAAGTAGGGCTATGCCCAGCTCCACCCTCCTATCCTGCCAGTGATGGCCCATTCAGGCATACCTAAGCTCCCTAATGTGTGTGGCTGTCTAGGAGGAATAAACAAAACCCAACTGTCAGCTACACCCAGTCATATGTCCCAGAGACAGGCCACAGGCACAAAATGTCTAAGGTAGGAAAATGCCAACTTTCTAAAAGTGACATTTTCAAAATTGTAATGTAAAATCTGGCTTTACCATAAGAGAGAAGTTTTTAGTACAATTCTTAAAGACACCACTGGTTACCTGCTGCCATTTGGAAATTATCACTTTTAAAATGTAATAATGTAACTGCAATGTTTGCCTATAGAAGAGGTAAGCCTTTCAGTACTGAAAAACCAATTTATGAGTTTTTCACTAACAGAACATGTAAACCTTAAAGGTGCATGTTTAACTTTTTAATTCAGTGCTCCCTGCCCACTGGGCTGTCCAGGCCTACTCTGAGGATGACTTAGGGTTGGGCCTGGCAAAAGGTTTATTTTGCCAGGTCTAAATGTCATTTTAAAATTGAAAACCACAGGCTTCAATGGCAGGCCTGAGACATGTTTAAAGTCTTCTTAAGTGGGTGGTACAATCAGTGCTGCAGGTCCCCTAGTAGCATTTAATTTACAGACCCTGGGTACATCTAGTAACTCTTTACTAGAGTCTTACAAGTAAATTAAATATGTCAATTAGACATAAGCCAATGATATCATGTTTTAAGGAGTGAGCACATGCACTTTAGCACTGGTTAGCAGTGTAAATGGGCAGAGTCCTCTGTCCAGGAAAAAAAAAGATCATCAAAAATTGGTGGAGGAAGGCAAACGGTTTGAGGGAAGACCACCCTAAGGCTGATAGGTCTAACAAATGGACACTTCCAAACCATGCATATAGAACAGCCCTTCTCCACAATATGGACGTATTAGGGTAATCAGGAAAAACCTTGTGTAAAACGCTGATATCAGTTAAGTCTTGTGTAGGATTTTAAACTCGGTAACCATAGAACATTAATGCGGGCATTACTAGATATCATCTATCTCACTGGAGTCTTGAGATCCATGTTCCACTTACAGGTAATGGAAGTGGGAACTTAGGCTCATCCCCTGAAAGAGAGAAGAAATCATTAAGTATAAATGCATTTACACTACAATTTTCATGATTCACTACAGCTAACCAAGTTCTGCAACTAAAAAGTAATGATGGATGAATCAGTGATTGGTGAGAGGCACCTTGTGATTTTAATTTTGTGGTCTTCAGGCAAGCGTTGAAAACCATGCGCCTATGCACCTTGAGAAACAGTGTCTGTTAGATGAGATGACTTAGCTTCTTGAGTTGGGAGGGTGGAATTATACACCAGCACGCATTGAGAACTTCTCCAACCATGAACTACTGCAGAGTTCTAAGAAGAATGGAGTCTTTGCTTTACAGCTCTATGTGTGACCCACAGAGTGAGCACAAGTGGGCACTGACCACTTTCGAAATGTGACAAATACCATGAACAATATTATCATTTTAAGGCAGAGCTCAGAAAAAATCTTACATTCTTACTGTGGTATGCATTGAGTACAATTCAGAACATTGACTTGTCTTCAACGCTAGTATGTGACACTGTTCCAGAATAAAAAATACAACAAATAAAAACCAAGCTGCAATAAATAATCAGTTCCAAAGTTCATTAACCGGAGCATCCATTGAGTTGTTTCTAAAATTAGGGACCACCTTCAAACATCTGTGCTCGGACCGGATTCCAAAAACGCTTTGGAGGAGCTAATTACTCTGGATTTACTGCAGCAAGACATGCCAACATAAAAATGCACACATGCTATTTGGATGTATTCGCATAATAAAGCTAGATTCTTTCTTTCCACTTGCTTGTTTAAAGTTACATTTGTTTAGAGCAATGAGGAGACTAATTTAATTGTTGTCATGATTCGCTCGTTGCCATGGAAGACAGACTAAGAAAAAGAAAAGATAGATTAACAAAGACAGACCAACACAAAGAAAATACACATCCTCTATTCCCACTGTAACTTGTTCGGGTACTGCATTGTTTACTAGAATGCATTACTGCCCTCTCTGCCCTCAATGGACGTTGTGCAGAGCAGCTGCATACATGTTTCGCCAGAGCAATGCTGGTATCTCAGTGCTGAGTCATGCTATGGTCTTTCCCATTACCATGAAGGTAAACAAGCACAACGCCATACATCACGACTGACAGTGTAGTCAAGGAACAGGTAATGAATGTGGGGTTGCCAATATGAGAATAAGACACATCATAACCAATGGCTGAGAGGATATAACATTTGCAAGCAGTCATCTGGGAAAGTTGGCTTTCCCCACTTAAATTAACACATGCTGCATAAGAATGAAAAGTCTTACTTATAGTAACATTTAAATAATATGTAAAAACATTATAATATTTGATGGATGTTATATTTGAATAATATACTTTAGTTCATATTATTATGTACATTTATTTCCACCCCACATAAATTGAATGGTTTTATTGGAAGATAAAACCAGAAAGAAATCCTAATCCATGTACCTCCTTTTTTACATCATGCTTCAAGTACGCATTTATTTTCACATAGAATGTTTTGCTTTTAGTTGGAGAAGGATTCTTTCCAATATGGCTCTCCATTAAGCAAATACCCTGTGCCAGCTGCTGCTGTTTTTTAAACCAAAACATTTCATGCACTGCAATGGAGGTACACCCTCGGAAGTGTAATAATACACCCAATGGCCAATAGCAAATGAGAAATATTGCTCTGGTCTGATAAAAAATGAGAGTGACACTGCCTCAAAGCAAAACAAGTCAAAATACTGTAGGGGTTCTGACCCGAAGCTCACTCTCTGTGTACCTAAATGTCTAAAAGACAGCCAAAGGCATCAGCCCCATTATAAAAAAGATGCATTGAGAACCAGCAGGGAGAGACTGCTACATCAATGCCTGTACATCTTGCTGCTTGTGGCACGGCCACTGGGTGATCCTTTCCCCAGGGATGTAGGGTAGTGTCTGTTAGGATGTTTCCCAGTTAAAAAAAGAAGGAACTGAGTAGGAGGTTCCTCATTTTGGGTCTTGTACTAGCCAAGCGTAGGATAGCCATTCAGTAGTTGTCCCCAATTACACAGAGGATATCGGATTGGCTGAGGGATATCGCTGAATGGGCGAATGCCAAGGAGAGCCATATGCGTAAAACACGTAGGGATGATAAACTCGCAGATGACTTACAGGCCTGGGTGGCAATGCTTTTAGATCCCAGGATACACTGCCCCCTTGAGGATGAAATATGAGGTTTGGAGCGATTGTGTTGACTGACTGAGGGATGAACAATGGAGTGCACTATAGTACTATTTAGGGTTATGTAAAACTGACACCAGAAAGTCTCTCATGATGTGCCAGGTTCATTGTATAGTGCTTACGGAAATGTGAATATGTTAGAGCCTAAAAGGGAGGGACGGAGTGGTTTAATTTGGAACCATTTGGTGAACCGCATTGTGTAAACATTGAATGCTGAATACGAAAATGACAACAAAAATGTATACATAAAAAAACTTGCTGCTTACGAGCCAAAATGCCGTTGTTTGTAGTGGTGAACTTGTCTTGAGTTTTATGTGAAGAGTGGGTCGAGATAAAACTTGGTGTTTCCTTAGTTTCAACCAGAAAGATATACACCCAAAGAGGCTTCATGTAAGGGTGCAGCTTTGCACCCCTGCTACTCAATATATACATAGTTAATTTTGTCCTTTGAAAAAGCTAGAACATTCCCCCCAGAATTTTAGAGGAATTGGTCTTAACTCTACAATATACAGACAGCACCTTCATTATATATAAAACAGTAATAGGGGCCTGATTTAGATCTTAGCTGACAGGTAACTCCGTCACAACGGTGACGGTTATCCTGTCTGCCGAAATATAAATCCCATTATATATATTCTTATTGTGCAAATAACAAACTAACCCTTAATTTTGCCGTAAGATGAAGAAATTGCGGTGTCTAGAAGGCATGAGACAGGAGAGGATCGCAGCCTACAAATGCCTAGATACAGGAGCCCTATCTCTTCTCCCCTGATATCTGAAAGGCAGGGTTTCAACACTATCTTGCCTGACTCAAAGTTAGATCCATGTTGCTCCTCTTCTCACTGCAAGGGGAATGTTAAAACAGTCTCATTCGGCAGAATGTTTGAATTGAAATGGAAGATTCCTTGCTGATCAGTTGGCTGGTAGACTCCCTCCTTGACTGCACACTTCAATAAACCGTACTTATCTTACCTTGTGTAAGAGCCATCATTGTACAGCTGATCTTTTGACTGGCAATGAGTGCAGCTGCATAACTACAACATAGACAAGAGCGCCAATTTCAGATACCCTACAGTGTCTCAGGGTGGCCTGGAACAGCAGACGTAATCAGTGTACCGTTGACAGAATTCCAGAGAAGACGGTGGCAGCATCAGGATTGAGCTGACTAGAACTTTTGCCGGAGCTCCGCGTTAGCAATTGCAAATATTACAAAGATGAATCCTGCTTCAACACAAAGTTTTACTGTTTTCCTTACACACATCGTATGCACTTGCCCCTTGCGCTCCCATAACTCACCAGCATGACGTCGCCAAGAGTATGCAAGCTATTGTGGTTGCTTGTAAACCTTAGCCATGTGACAAGCCTCTGTCTCCTGCATAGCGGACCAGCTGCACTGACAAGTGGCAGTGTGGGCTGCTGTAAGATATGAACCAGCTCTGAGCTCATGTAAGGCAGAGAGCAAAATAAACATGCCCATGGCACAAGGCATACACTGTGCGTGTGGCTCCTTCTTACAAGAAGAGTAATGCAATGCAATTTAAAGAAAAACTAAAATGAAATAAACAATAATCTAATTATAAGTATTACTACTTGTGTGAGAAAATAAAATGAAACAAAATCTATCTGTTCATCCTGCAATATTATACCCATTTTTATAAAGCATTTATATTTAGCTGTTAATAAACAATGGAAGGGATCATTGCACTATTACCATTCCTCAGCATCAGAGGGTAGCCAATTGTAAAATGGAAGGACTAGAAATAAGACGTCAAAGCCTACAAGGAGGCAGCTGGTGGAAACATATTTACTGCCTCCTGGAAACTTGCAATGCTCAAATATTGTTTGGGGGCTTAGCATACTCAAACACCTTCCGCCACTCCTTCAGGGTTAGGAACATGAAACACGCTTTGATGGATATAACGGTGTCATTCAAAAGTTGGATGTGGATTATGGAAGAATAAAAACGAGGTGGTGGAAAGGCTTAAGTTTTAATATAGGGGTCTTCTCCCAGGAGAATCGGTTGTAAATTACATGGCTGCTTTGCAGTTATTAGCATTTCCATGAAATTACAAGATTTTCCTGGACAAGACGTTAAGGGATTAACTGGTGCAAATAGTAAACAGCAAAAGGGTGCAGGAAAATTGTTGAATACAGAGGACCTAACATTACAAAAAATTAATCAACATTGTTCAGCGAGTGGAGAACACAAGTGAGGGTCTGGAGAGCAAGGCAACAGTTCAAGTAACAATGCACAAGAGTAATGTTGAGTAGCAAAAGACACTGTAGAATCACAAGAACTATGCTTTCAGAGAAAAAGGAGATTTGTGTTGTTACACATGCAGTTTGAAGGACCATCTTGCCACCAGTGAGAAGCGCCCCACAGTCGGGCAGATGTGCAGAAAATGTGCAATTGTTCCCTGAGAATGTAAAGGAAGGAGTGGAAATTTTTTAAGGAGGCCTAGAAATAAGGTTAGCAAGGGTAAAACAGATATTGTAACAGAAAGTCGGTGATGTAGGAACTGGGGAGAGGGACAATCCCTTTAGCACCATTCTGAATGGGGTAAAAGAAGTCTGAATGCCTGCAGATTCCGGCACTTGCTATACATTCATTGGTGAAGAACATCTCACAAAATTTCACAAACATGTGTTGAATCAACCTGACATACAGCTAGCAGCCTTTGGTAATAAATCATTTGATTTGTTGGGCTATATTGAGGCATCGTCTGAGTCAATTGAGTCAAGATCTTGTCCATGATGTGCATTGCCAAGGATGATTCTGGTCTGTTGAGATAGTAGCAGCTAAAATATCTGCTCATATTTTTAGACCTTAGGCATCCAGACCAAGTGTTAAGAGCAGATGGTAAGGTATATGTTTTGAGAAGTGGGGACAAGAGGGAATTTCTGTCAATTTTGAAGGAGAGTTAGGTTTGCTCACAAATTTGTTTTAAAGGAAGCCGTAATTCCTAAGGCAGGCGCTTAAGGGCAGGTGTGTGCCATTGGCAATGAGGGAACCGTTTAGAAGAGGGTTGCAAAGATTGCGTGAGGGGGATATTATTCAGGAAACTGAGGCATCTGACTGGTTGGCTCATGTAGTATTGGCAAGGAAAAGTTGTGGGGAATTACATTTATGTGTGACTTTGTATGACTTAAATTCGGCTATTTAGGTGGATGGGAATCTTTTGCCTAACATTGGTGGGATGCTGATGTCCATCAAGGGGGTTGAAATCTTTTCTGCTTTGGACTTGTTTTCAGCATACTATCAAATTTATTTTCATTCTTATTCCAGGCAATTGACATCCACTGGAAGGGACAGACAGGTATTATAAACGTATGCTATTTGGGCAGCTTCGGCTGATTTCCAGAATGCCATGCATCATCTCTTCCGGAATGTGGCAAAGGTTACATGCTAGAAGTATGCAATGTTTGGCACACACCGAAATTATGCTTCAGTTGCGTTCCCTGGTAAATATTAGTCTGGTTGGCTATATTGGTACAATGTCGCACTTCCAGGAGGATAGTTGGCTACTTTATTCTTCTGTGCAAACTCAATTAGACTGGAGTTTTGATCTTAAAAAAAAAATTATAAATCAGTGTTTCAGAATCAGAAATACCCTCCCAGCACAATCCACAGTTTAATATGGAAAGCAATTATTAAAAACTATAATTTTTTCCATTAACCTTTAGTCAGTTTATGTAGCGAGAACATTAGTTTTGATCTAACTGCCCATAGGCTACCACTGTAACCTAGTCTCATTTAAAAAAAATAGTATACGATCAAAGCGAACTAATCTCATTCTACAAAGATGTAGCAACGTTTGAGGGAAAAAAGCATTCATTTTCTGACATTGGATTCTACTATCAAGGTCAGGTCCACAAAGTGTAAATTTGTAGGTGTCAGATGTCATCTTGCCGCTCTGTTGGAATTTCTGTGTGAGCTGAAAGTGCCAGGCAAGGCTGTGCGTGTAGATTGTGTGGTTACAAACATAAAACATTCACTCTGTCCATCTGCCTTTATCTTTCTCTAGAAAAGAGTCATGTGCATTGTATGATCTTATTTGCATGCCAATGACCTACAATTAATTGGTCGTTTGTACGTTTTTTAAAGAATGCCTTGAATTGTTTTAATCAATAAACCTGTAGAATGTTTCGAATGAATGCACCCATGTTACTAACAATATGTCACTTTCTGTTGAAGAGCCAGGGGTTAAGTCTAATGTGAATAAGCGGTTTAGTATTTTCATTTTGATTCAATGTTTTTTATGGTTTTCTTGAATTTAAGATGTAATTAATGCAGAGAAACAACAAAATGACGAATTGAATTATCAACTATTAAAATACAGTAATAGTAATACTCAACTTATCAATTTGGAAATAGTCGCATGAAATATAGAGAGCTTCTTTTCTTGTTTGGTCTGGCATTAGCCCAGACCTTCTGATTTTACTGAACCTCTATGTATAATTCACTTACTTATAGGGGCTTTCAGCTATCCCGCTTCATCTATTGGTCTGCTATTGTCATTCACATTTTTCATCTTCCCACAACAATATTGGGCAGTGAGTAATCCCACTTCAGTCATTGGCTAACTGTACAATGAGCGAGGGCATTCTGCCTTTCACAAGTGATCTGCTTCCCTTCCTGCGCAGCTCAGCATGAGAGTTGCTGCCCCTTGCAGGTATACTGAACCTTGCTGGTTGGTGGTTCAAAGCCCTCCTCCACTCGCAGGCTCCCGCCTGCGCCTCATCCCTCGTGGGCTAGTGGGGAGCATCTTGCCTCTGTTGCTGGTCTGCCTTCTGTCCTTGTGCTTCTGCCTCTTTTTCTTTTCTGCACTCTTTTATTTCACTTTTTGTCTTTTACTTTTCTCTTTTTCCCCCTTTTTGCATTCTTTTTCACTTTTCACTTTCCTTTTTTCGTGCTGTAACCCTGCCGCTGCTTGACCCCCACAGCCCCACTCCCTTCCAGTGCTGTGTTTCCCTCTTCCTGCTTTCCAGCTGTCCATCCGTCCCCCTCACACTACTTAATGGTGGCTGCTGTGCGGCTGCGCAGTGGGCGCGTCAAAGTTAAGCCCTTTTGTGCCCATCCGCGCCTGGACCGCGCCCAGCGCCACAGATCCTGGTTCTTGAACCTTCCGCCGATACAACGGAAGCACTCTCCTCACCCTCAACACCGGACACCACGCCGCCTGCCACCTCGTGTCACCGAAGGACACTCAAGGACCTTTCTCCTGCCGAAACTGCAGCTGCACCCTCACCCACCTATGCCCTCCAGCTCCTCCCACCGCCCAGCCAACCCACATCGCACCTGACCGGTTCAGCTGCTTCCACCTCAACACGCGCTCCCTCCACAAACACACCACAGAAATCTAGGACCTCCTCGACTCCGTCTCTCCCGACATCGCCTTCTTCACGGAAACCTGGACAGACCCCAGCTCAGGCCCAGACATCGCCACCGCCATTCCCAGTGGCTACAAGAACACCCGCAAAGACCATACCATCCGACCGGAAGGAGGCATCGCCATCGTCCACAAGAAATCCCTCTGCCTGACCACCCACTCGGACGACCCAATGACAACCATGCAACATACCCACTTCCAGGTCCACACCAACCCCAACACCACCTTCCGCAGCACCCTCGTCTACAGACCTCCTGGCCCCCGCCTGCCCTTCACTGATGCCATCATCGACTTTATCACACCCCAGGGTCTCGCATCTACTGATTATATCCTGCTCGGTGACCTCAATTTCCACCAGGACAATCCCAACGACCAGGACACTGCATCCCTTCTGGAGAACCTTGCCAACATCGGACTGAAGCAGCTAGTCACCTCGCCGACCCACGCAGCAGGACATACGTTCGACCCTGTCTTTTCTGCCAGTGAAAACATCACCTACAACCACACCTCCGAACTCCTCTGGACCGACCATCACTGTGTCCACTTTGCCTTCACCAAATCCACCGTAAACCACTGCACCCACCGCCCCCCACCACAACTGGAACAATGTCAATGAAAAACATCTCACTGCCTCCCTCAACACAACTATACCGCCGACATCCATAGACACCAATACATCAGCACACAACCTCTACCATTGGATCTCCAACCGTGCCGATGCGCTGGCACCCCTCAAGAAAACACCTGTCAAGCACACTCCAAGAAAGCAAGTTGGTTCACTGCTGCCCTCCATGAGACCAGACGCAACTGCAGATGGCTCAAGAAGAGATGGAGGAACAACAAAACCCCGGAAGCCCACACAGCCTTCAATGCAGCTGTCACTGCACACCGCATCCACCTCAAAACCACAAACAAAATGTCCATCCAAGAAAGAATAAACCCCAACGGACACAACAGCAAAGAACTCTTCGCCATCGTCAAGGACTTCGCCAAACCCAACAGTGAGACCACAGAAGTCCCACCCTCCCAAGACCTCTGTAACAAACTCAGCACCTTCTTCCAGCACAGGATCAAGCAGATCTATGACAGTTTAGACACCCAATACCTGCCCATCACACCCGCCACCATCACACGCAACGACATTGCCCCCTCAGATGCTGCTCAACTGGAAACAGCTCACCACGGATGACACCCTCAAGACCATGAAAAGCATCCACTCCGGAGCCCCCTCGGACCCCGGCCCGCACTGTATCTTCCACAGATCCGCCATCACCCCAGAACTATGCCACACCATCGACTGCTCCATCGAGACCCCCACCTTCCCCTACGACTGGAAGCATGCCAAGATCAACCCCCTGCTGAAGAAACCATCCACCAACCCGACAGGCCTCAAGAGTTTTAGAACCATCTCCATGCTTCCCTTGCCAGCCAAGATCATTGAGAAGGCCATCAATGCACAACTCTCTGAGTTTGTAGAAACCAACCACATCCTGGACTCCTCTCAATTCGGCTCCTGAAGCAACCACAGCACCGAGACCACCCTCCTCGCAGCCACCGATAACATTCGCTCCCTCCTCAACTGGGAGAAACAGCAGCCCTCATCCTCCTGGACCTCTCGCTGCCTTCAACACCGTCTTCCACCGCACGCTAAGCATGAGACTCCATGATGCCGGCATCCGCGACAAAGCCCAGGACTGGATCCGTTCCTTCCTCACCAGTAGAACACAGCAAGTCATACTACCACCGTTCCTCTCAGAACCCACGGAGATTGGCTGCAGAGTCCCCCAGGGCTCCCCCTGAGCCCTAACCTCTTCAACGTCTACATGGCCCGCTCGCAACCATAGTCAGGAACCATGGACTCAACATTTGTCTCCTACGCCAACAACACCCAGCTGATCCTCTCCCTCACCAACGAGCCCACAATCGCCAGAAACAACTTCCACAATGAGATGAAGGCTGTCGCCACTTGGATGAGAGACAGCTGCCTCAACTCAGACAAGACCGAAGTCCTCATCCTGGGACCCATCTCCTCTGCCTGGGAAGACTCCCGGTGTCCTGCCACGTTAGGAACCCCCACGGACAACGCACAAAACCTCAGCATCATACTGGACTCCTCGCTCATGATGATCCGCCAGATCAACGCTGTCTCCTCATCATGCTTGCACACCTTTCGCCTGCTTCAAAAGACCTTCAGATGATCCCCACTGAGGCCAGAAAGACGGTCACCCACGTACTCATCAGCAGAAGACTCGACTACGACAACGCACTTTACGCAGGCATCACCCAGAAACTCCTCAGGGAACTAGAGAACGTTCAGAACGCCGCAGCCAGATCGGTCCTCAACATCCCCCACCGCAGCCACATCTCCGAACACCTGCGAAAACTCCACTGGCTCCCAGTCAACAAAAGATTCACGTTCAAGCTCCTCACACACGCCTACAAAGCCGTCCACAGCGTCGGACCAGCATAAAAGAACCAATGCCTCTCATTCCACGTACCCACCAGACACCTCCGCTCCGCCGAACTGGCCCTTGCCACCGTCCCTCAGATCCGCAAGACCAGGTTCGGCGGAAGATCCTTTTCTTACCTCGCCACCAAAACCTGGAACACCTTGCCTCTCCACCTCAAGCTATCCTCGTCCCTGACCCAATTCAGAAAGGAAGACCTGGCTCTTCTACTGAACCTCAGCACCAAGAAGGACCTGCAGCCCCTACCCCCCAGCACCTTGAGACCCTTGTGGGTGAGTAGTCGCGCTTAACAAACACTGATTGATTGATTGACAAGGAGCACAAAGGAGTACCCTTCAGTTCCAGGGACTATTATGGCATCATGTGCTTTTTGTGACCATATAAGATTTTAGCTTTTAGCTAATGTTTTTTTGTAGAATAAGTGCTTGGTAGCGTCTCCAACAATATTTGTTGCAAAAATAATGACAAAACAAAATCATTATCAAAGCCAAAAGGCTGTCAGCCAATGCCAGACTAATAGCTTTGCCAATGCTTTTTGTCAGCATAGAAGAGGATAAGAAAATAGATTAAAGAAAGAAAGGAAGAAAGGTAATTAACCGGCTGTCAAGATGCTATTAAATAACAAGCACGTAAGCATGTAATAAAACAGCATGTGAAATAAGAATTGGAAATTATTGAAAATACAAACCAATGTAAGAGTGCATCCTAGAACATGAAATAAAGAGGGGATTTTACAAAGTCTTCATCATAAATATAATTATAAGGGGTATTTCCAGATCGATTGGAGAGCTAGTTTATAAATGGAGACCATAAAGCATGTCGGTCTTGTAGAGAATCAGATGAATTAAGTTTTATTCTATCAATATTATGATTAAAATAAATGGTATTCCACCAGGCTATACGGGAGATTTCTTGAATTACAGTTCCAATTTACAGCAATTTGAATGGGTTTCTGTGCTTTGTTATGTTTTTTTATTAACCAGGCAAAACAAATTGTATTTGATTTGATATTTGAACTATATCATAAAGAGTATATCAGTAATTATCATTCATAGGGCTATTTATGGTCTTTGCCTTGTGAGTTGAGAAAGCAAGGCCAACTATAGTTGACACACTGGATGCTTTTCAGAATTGAAGTTGGATTTATGATGGTCTGTTTATTTTCCAGGTTGTGGTGGAGTGTTTCAAGCACACAGTGGTGAGATCCATTCTCCAAACTATCCCAGTGCACTTGGAAACAACGCTGATTGCTCTTGGATTATCCGCGTGGACCAAGGGCACCGTGTAATGCTGAACTTCACTGACTTGGACCTGCAGTATGACGCCACATGCACCCAAAGCAGCATTACTGTGAGTACAACTACTATGCTGCTTCAAAACATTATACCCTGTGATAACATACTACCCACTAAGAAGCATGTGTTTACCATTACAACCACTGATACTGTGTGTCTGGACATAGACCATGTGGTTTTACAGTATAGTATTTAAGAACAGAGTGTCACACAATGACTGTGTACTAATTCATTTATTGAACAGCCTTGCAGTAATTATTATAAACAACTGTTGGGGTCCCTGCATAAATAACTGCTTTTAGCAAAACATATGGCCAGTAGTCTGATATTACGTGATCTCTCTAAGCTATGAAAATATTTCTGCAAGAGGACTGATTGCCTGTCAGTGGATAGATTTTTCTGGACATGGGTTCATTTGATTTACACATTAAGTGAAATTGACTGAGGACAGCAACATTGTTGACTGTTTAAAATCGTTAGCATTGAAACACAGTCCTATACTAAGGAGATCACTCATGCAAAATTTGATACTAATTACTTTTTGTAGTGAGACACCATCCTCTGACACAGGATGCAGGACTGGCCTTACATTCACACTGTGTTGGGGGAGGGAGGGGACGTTGGAATGGGATCTGACAGCCAGTGATGCTCTGATAGCTTCCCAACCCATGAGTTGAGGCGCAGTTGGTTAACACCTCACATGCTGACAGAGGAGAGGGTGCAAGTCCTACTAAGAAATACACACAAGCCTTGTTTTCTGGGAATGCACTGCGGGTCAGATGTATCACTATACTGGTCGCAAAAACCGGTCACAATTTGCAACCAGTATTGAATTTTGCAAACCAAATTATGCACTAATATGTTGAGTTACAGTCCAACCTACTTAATCAATATTCATTAGGTTGGGTGCAAATTGCAGCTCACTCCAATTGGATAAAATCATGGAGTGGTGGCATGCTAGGGTCAGCAGAACACTATATCTATGATTGTGTTTAAATGTTCCTTTTGAAGCAGCTTCACTTTCTTAAACGAAAAGGGACTCATTTAAAAAAAATCTTATTTAAAAAATTTCTCTTAGAGTTGGCAGTGACCACATGGATGACTGTTTTTTCCTCCAGAATCTTTTTCCACAATTCACAAAGCTTAAGTTAATAAGTTACCAGCACAACATGGAGGTAAGTAACGTTTCAGTGGCTTGCAACTGGATTTACAGTTGCAAACCATTAATTCATAGGGTACCTCGTAGGCATGGAATGGGACACCCAAAATGCACCACTTTCACATTCTGAATTAGCATGCAGTTGCAATCCCATTTTAGGAGTCCGTAAAACTTTACTGACTCTTAACGTGGAATTGGTACATGGAAAATACCTTTTTTGTTGTCGCAAATGCCAATGTAGAGTGCTTGAGACAATAGAAAAGGTTAGTACATCTGGCCAGTGGTTCCTCAAAGCAACCTTCTGCATGTTCATACAGGAAAATAAAATAGTAGTAAAGTAGTGACCCTTTACAAAAAAGATAAAAGTACTACAGTGGCCTCGTAGGAACAGATCACCCACAAACATTATGCAACCACATTCATTCTCATCACGTTATCCCCAGAGCAATGAGTCAGGCATAAGTTCTCCTCAGCTATCTCTTTCATCTATGCTGCAAGCCATTTTATAGATACCTTTATGAGGGGTATGTTCAGTATATTTGACTGCCACTGGAGCTCCGTCAATCGCCACTAGATAATGGTTCACTTTTTATTGTAAATATTTTGCAAAAAATAATAATATATGATTTTTCTTCTGCAATAAAATGTAATCAACTAGCAACCTCTAGACAGAAAGAAATGAATAAAGGAACAAGGCATGGAGAGTATGGCATGTATATTTGTAGAGTGCAGTGCTTACCTTCAAGGAAGTAGCTTGGGGCTATTGACAGATAACAGTTGTACATTTTTCCCCAATGGCACTCATTTTATTGGCCTCGGAAAGATGAAAGGCTGAGTGGAACTACTGGGATTCAAACTTGTGACCAAGCACAAATCCCTGGAAAAGATGCATTAATTCACTCACCATCAAACCTGAAATTGTGAAATCTCAATGTATTTATGAGACCGAGAGCATGGGACACAACTGAAAGAAACATATATATGAGGATTCAGAACACCTGAGCATGTTATTGAGGGTGACAAGCAAAAGATGTCCGTGCCAATCATTATTTCCACAATGAGTGATTCATTTGGCCAATTTCACGACCTACGTTTCTGGAATTTCTCTTTTCTACTGGGTAGAAGTCAAACATATATCAGTAGCATTTCTAGAATCCAGATAATTTAAAACAATGTATTTTGGATATTTCCTTTCACCTCACGCTGCTTGGGATTCTGTGCCACGTGCGGCTTCTTTACAAAGTTTCCTGTATGGTAGCAATCCAGTATCCATGAGATTCTAAATCTAGTCGGTCACTTGTCAGACAGCAGGATCTAACTGATCATCAGGTAATGTACTGGAAGGAGGCGAGGATTTGTTGGGGCATCATCGTCAGGCACATAATATTTCTTCATATTAAATGTCTTAATATGTGATAAGTGCTACGCAAACAAATGATGGACAGAATGCTGAATAAATCATACATTCACCCCCAGTCAAGAGATCTGGATTCAATTCATTGTTCCTTTGCTCACCATGCCACACCAATTTAGACCCAGCCACATGCAATCAGTCTTGACCCTGCTGCTCATGGGAACAGTCCAGTCCGAACTGCCAAGCCAGGTCCTCGCTAGACTAGAAACAAGCATCCTGGGACCAGTTTCAGGGTAATACCCCTCATCAGCCAGTCTAGCTTAAATCCAGTGGCACAGTGAGAAAGGGACCCACGTCTGTGCATATCCATCCCATTTAGGGCGAAAAGTGCTACGCAAACAAATGATGGACGGAATGCTGAATAAATCATACACTACCCCCAGTCAAGCGATATGTTTGAATCCATCCTTCTTTTACTCACCATGCCACCCCAGGTTCGACCCAGCCATATGCAAATCAGTCTTTACCCTGCTCCTCATGGGAACGGTCCAGTCCAAACTGCCAAGCCAGGTCCTCCCTGGACCGTAAACAAGCATCCTGGGACCGGTTTCGGGGTATTAGCCCTCATCAGCCAGGCTAGCTTGAATCCAGTGGCACAGTGAGCAAGGGACCCACGTCTGGGCATACCCATCCCACTTAGTGCGAAAAGTGCTATGCAAACAAATGATGGACGGAATGCTGAATAAATCATACATTTTCCCCCAGTCAAGAGATCTGGGTAAATCCATTGTTCTTTTGCTCACTATGCCAAAGCAGTTTAGACCCAGCCATAAGCAAATCAGTCTTGACCCTGCTCCTCATGGGATCAGTCCAGCCCGAACTGCCAGGATCCTCCCTGGATCGAAAACAAGCATCCTGGGACCAGAATGTTAAAAAGTTGGGTTCTAGTTAATACAGTGCAAATTAGCGTAAACAAGAACGAGAGTGTGGTCTCTGCTAGAAAGTGGTTCACTGCTTGGTGAAAGGTGATTAAATCCTGGTACGGCTGACCAACATTCTTAATACAACTCTGGCAATATTTAAATCACATTTAATTTTGAATGCGAGGATCACCATTTCTATTTTGATAACTGATGAAAAGTGTGAGGCAACAGTGTTATCATGTTTTTGACCCGCACTTTCTTAAAAGGGGACCAATTTTCCTACAGATTTTTCACAGCTCTCTAAGTGAAGTGCGGTGTGTGTGCCTGTACTGTTCAAAAGTCCAAACTGGTGGTTTTGTCATCTTTTATTTTTAATTGTAGCATTTTTAATTTTTTTGCAATACAATATATTTTAGGGTCACAGCAGATTGGGGTAAATCGTATAACAATGAATGTTCTTGAACTGATTTCAGGTAATAAATAGTTGGTTACACCTCAACATCTTGTTACCTGTTTTAACATGTAAATATCTAGCTTATTCTTTACAATCCTTTCACCTAACAGAATATGTTTCTCCTGTATTATGCCTTTAATTCACCATTTTCCATCATTCTTTCCAGAAAAAGCCCGCATTAAACAAGCTGTGTTAAATTGATTTTTGAATCTGTTATTCCATCTAAAAGCTACAGGATACAATGTTCGCAGTCAGGCTTATTTCCCACTTTATTGAAAACAAGCAAAAAATAGGGTGAGGTTCATAATCGTAGAAGAAAAGCCGGAAAGCAGCGGGGCTTGTGGAACTGCACGCACAGTTATACTGCAGTGTTTGTGAAAGATAACGGTGTATGGAGGCACCGGGCAACAAACAACACTGCAGGGGATTCGGATAGAACGCGGTGCATTACCGACACCTGGTAATCAGACAGGACCCCCTAAAGTATCACCAGCCCGGTTAATGCGGGACGCTGGTTGGAGCTTTTCAGAGCTTCTTACACCTTTATATGGTGCCTGAGAGTACCAGAACTATTTAAGTGTGTCTCTTTTCAAGAGGAATGTCTTGTATGACGTCACGTGAAGATGCCATGATCACTGGCTATCCACTTTCCGCACTTAAACTGGAGTTGTGCCATTCCCCTCTGGAATCATGACTTTGGGGATCCCATGGCAATGGAGCAGGGACCACCCTTGCCTGTCAGCCACCTGTAATGCCTAGTATGCACGGCCGGCTTTAGAGTGGTTGGCGCCTGGTGTGACAATCATTTTTGGCACCTCTCCTACCGTTTCCACTGGAAAAACGAACGGGCCCTTCTGTTATCAGTACCTCCTATTGGGGCTTTTTCTCACCTTACACCATGAACACCTCCTCTGATTCCCTCACGACCACCGGGCAAAAGTGCCCCTCATCTTTCCACACCTCTCTCTCACATACATTTCATTGATTCTAAAGCACTAGTAAAGGCTAACTTTACTTATAAGAATGTTTATCTACCCAAACAAACACTTTTCAGCAACATTAGGAATAGATCATGAAATACTGGGGGGGAAAAAGCGGAAATCCTTAACCTATTCTATGCAGTTTGCATGCAGCTCTTTGATGACAGTTCCTAACAGTCACTGCTTTATATTAGGGTTGTATCTTATGAACTGCGGTAACAAAAGGATCTCTGTGACTAAAGAAGTAGTCCACTCAGATATCCACATAAAATATAGATCGGTGAACTCCACAGTACGTGTTCTTTGCAGCAGGCATATTAACCCTCTGTGCTACTTTCTGGCGAGTCAAAACTGCCCCTAGACACAACTCTGATCTCTCTCTCTCTCTAGCAGGAAAAGTAATCACAAGAGTTATCTTGACATTTTTAATGCTGCCTGAAAACCGGATTCAAAAGGAACTCTGCAAAAGGTGTTTTTAACTTGTAAGTTATTGTTAAACACAGCGCCCCCTCCTGAGGTCAGCTCCCCATCCCCACGTCAGCGCTCAGTGCAGCTGCCCCAGTCACACTGCCCTAAAACCGGCCCTGCCCTGCACCATGCAGTGCCATCGGCTAGTACTCCAAACTCAGGTAGACGCTTCAACAAACACGCCACCTGGACAGCGCACCTTGTAGTATAGGAGCAGAACTGAACCAGAGTCTAAGACAGGGACCACACCTACTCTACCTCTTTGTTCAAATGCAAATACTAGAGCAGGCAGTGATAAAGAGGAAGGGGGAATGTATGGGCCACACCAATGTTCATTTTGAATCGTGGCTTTGCTGTAAATAATTAAATCTAATAGAATTCACTATTATTAACAAGCATTTGCAATGCAATAGGTCTCGCATTTACGTGACTTTAAGCTATTGGCATTGCAAATAAAAATGCCTTTTATTTATGTTTTAAAAACGAAAATAAAAATAAAAGGCATTATTATTTGCAATGTCAATAGCTCAAACTCGCGTAAATGCGAGACCTATTGCATTGCAAATGCTTGTTTTATTTTGCATGTTGGAGACATAATTCCGAACGCTCACGGCCAAGTACTTCCAGGATAAGAGTTTCCTGTATTACGGGACAATCTTGTACGCTTCCCAGTAAAACCCCAAATAAAGTTTTGAACCCACCCCCGCGCTCACACCTCCTTCCCCGCTGTCCTGGGCAGCCTCCCCTCTCACTCTGGAACGGCTGCGGCGAGTTTAGAGGCTTTTACGGCATCCTCATCATGTACCCTCGTTGCGGTTCATCCCACTCTCCTTTACGAGGCTGCTGCCTTAAGAGCTCGGCGCAAAGGCAATAAAACCGCGGGCCTGTTTACTAGCCTCCCCGGCCCTCGGTGTTAACCTGCCTCCCCTGCTATCCGCCCTCCCTCTCTCGGGGGTATTGCGCCATCCACCGCCCTGGGAGGAAATGCCTGCTCTGGTTGGCAGGAAATGCAAGGGGCACGAAACTTCTCTGCACCCCCGCCCAAAAACAAAACCCAGCCCTGGGAGAAGTGGTCTGTCCCCGCCAGTTGGTGGGAGATAAATGACACAGGGGAGTCTTGAATCAGCAGATCCTTTGTTGGATTGCACCTCATTCTTCCTGTGGGTTGGGAAGGCAGATAATGAAGGGGGGGGGGCAGTGCCCACAAGAGGCATCTGAGGCGCTGGATTAGACAGAGGCCCGCTACAGAGCCCTGCCTGCGCCCCGGTGCCACTGCACCGGCTTTAAAATTAATGGTCTCTGGAATACCGCACGTCAGGCTGGCGGAGCTGGGGCAGGATAAGTCGCTGTGCCAGACCTCTGACCTTCTGCGCTGCCCGAGCAGCTTGTCAGAGCTCCTGACGTCTCTAGGTGTTCCTGCCGGCCAGGCTGCCTCTGCAAAAGTTCCCTCTCCCGCACTGATCATCGTGGACAAGGAGGTGCTCTCCACTTCCCCCGTCCCCGCATTCCACGTACACAAGGGTGCAACACACACACACTGCTTCACACAACAAACCAGCATCACGTTTGTCATAACATGGGCACTCCCCCTCCGTTGTCAGTCTGAGAGGCCAAAGAAAGAATGGGTACGGAGCCTCAACTCCGCCCTCCGGAGGTGAGATTCCGACCAGTGTGAGGAGCAGATATCCAGGCTTCAACCCCACTCTTCTCACTGTCACACAGCACAACATACCTCGAGGCGCTATACATAAAACCGGGGCTACCAATAGCTTCTTTTTTATGACACCAGTCGATAGGTTTCCTTTGATGAATCGATGTTTTCGAGAACGACAGCCCAAGTAAACCAAACTAACACTGCAAGCGGTTTGTGACGCAGTGCGATGCTTGCTGGCTCCGACCATGAGGAAGAGAGAACTCCCGCACTGATCATATTGGACAAGGAGGCGCTCTCCACTTCCCCCGTCCCCGCATTCCACATACACGAGGGTGCAACACACACACACACTGCTGTTAAAACTCACCCGCTTCACACAACAAACCAGCATCACGTTTGTCATAACATGGGCACTCCCCCTCCGTTGTCAGTCTGAGAGGCCAAAGAAAGAATGGGTACGGAGCCTCAACTCCGCCCTCCGGAGGTGAGATTCCGACCAGTGTGAGGAGCAGATATCCAGGCTTCAACCCCACTCTTCTCACTGTCACACAGCAAAACATACTTCGAGGCACTGGTGCAAACTTGCCTGAACGCATATGTTGGTATTTGTGCAGCCTATTTTAGCTGGTGGTACAACACACCGATGTAAACAGGGGTTTGGGGAAAACTCGAGCTTTTAAAATGCCTCCTACGCAGCGTGCCTGGCTGTCTCTGGGGACCCAGCTGATAACCTGTGAAAATCATATGCTTCAATTAGCCAGGAGGAAGCCGAGGCGATGTGAAGGCATCAGGAGGGGTGTCACGAGGAGGGAGTGGGCGGAGGGAGAGGGGTCAAAGCATGACAAGGAAGGGGAGGCCGTAATCTGCAGGAGGAGCTGGCTGTGTTATTTATTTAGCCTATTACAGATGGTCTTGTACACGTGAGACCCACGCAACTATGCAAGGGCATTTTGCATTCCTGCTAAGAAAATACGGAAACCAAAAAATCGTCACCAGAAGAGACTATCTCTTTTCTGTCAAAATTTGCACTATAATATTCCTGTTTTCAGCTCCTAAATAACAATCAGCGGACGAAAAGCGCTCATCTTCAGCAAGAGCGGCCTCGGCAGCATATGAAGGATATATCGCTGAGTTCGCGGCAGTGTGTCCTACTATGTGTTTATGTGCGTGTGTTCACCAGATGCAAGGACGTTTGGGCGGTTTACTTCTCTGGGTTCGAGAGCACTGCGCCCTCTGTTTTATTCCCGCCTTTGATGCGTTGTTTACATTCAGTATATTGGCGCCTATTAATTTTTAATCACAGAGGCCTGCAGACTGAGTCGTGGAGAACGTTCGGGCTCAAAGGCTCCGTGAGAGACAACCACAGGGGTGCAACGCACACTCTTCCAGCCGTTCAGCTGCTTCAGAAGGCGAAGCTTTTCCGGTAAACACTAGGACATGCTCACCTGGAGTAGTGAGGCGGAGTACGTGACGTGGAGTTGCGGCCGTTTGGGAACTCGGGAATCACCGGCTCGAGTCTCGGCGTCGGCTAAACATCGTGTGATTCTGGGCAAATCACTTAATCTCCCCGTGCCTAAAACCCCTGCTCACTCTCCAATACCTCAGGGACCAGTTCGCTCTAAATAAAACTAACCAGACGCTCGTGCGTCATGGCCTTTTGCCGGCATGTTTTTCCAATTATCGCGCACGCGTCTGGGCACGATAATTGGAAACACATGTCTGCCGCGCGTAACCATCTGAAAAAGGCCAGCCACGACGCACGAGCGTTTGGACTGCTTCTGAAAACCCCTTACTTAAAGTCTTCGCCTAGTAGCGCTTGCGCGCTACTCGAGGCTCGACCTAAAAATTTAATAAAGGTGCTGATATCCAGGGAAGTGACCGAAAAAAAAGTTATAATTTTTTTTAATTCTTGGTGTCTTGGTGTATTGGAAGTGCCCAAGCACTTGAGGCATGGGGGTAGTATTGTCCGCCAATTGTGTCCTCTGGATAGCAATAGTGAGAACAGCAGTAATAGTAGGTTTGAGATGAAAGTGCTATGACTAAGCCTGGGCAGTGAACTCAGCTCCATTCGTGGAGTTTGCGATGCTTTTCGCACTCCGCGGAGCTCGCAGAGTTAAAAAAAACTCGCAGAGTTTTTTTCCTTGCTCGCGCTCGCCATTGGTAAGTTGGCAAGCGCGAGCGAGGAAAATCCAACACTTGACCACTTCCCAGAGAGATTTCTCAACATGGGGGGTCGCGGATGGTCGCTACCGCTCGCGTTGAGAAACCTTCCGTTCATGTTGTGGAAGCTGCCACTCGAGTAGAGCTTCTAATCAATTGGCAGAAAAAAGCAGCGCCCTCATGCACTGTGCGGGATGCCATTCGCACTGATTTTACAGCGCAGCACAAATACCCGGCACTAAAAATCAGTACGAACGGCGCGAGGTAACCCACTCCGCGGCTCACGGAACTCTGCGTAGCTTGGCAGAGTTTTTTGTCACTTCACGGAGTTCTGCGTAGCGGAACTCTGCAAACTCCACCCAGGCTTAGCTATGACCCCTCCATCTCCTTATTGAGGAGACCTCTAGAGCTTTGCGTCCTTCCTGTGTGTTGACTGTTGGTCTTACGTTTTCCTCATGTATGTTGGTCTTATTGGCTTCAAATATCATGCCCAAACCATTGTCATCATCTGCGGTCCCTATTCCTGTAAATCCATGCTTTCTTTGACAAGTGCATCTGCTTTTTCCATCTTTTTGATGGCTGCTATGAGTGTTCCAAGTGAGGTAGCTAAAATGAGCAGGTTTTTAGTAGGACGGATTAACATGGACACTTTTCCAGTGGAAGTGCTTATGAGACTTTTGTGTGTTCCCTCCGAGTATCCTCGTGCTCTTGTAAGTGCTTATCGATTGCTGTGCAATGTGTATTTGTGTATGTGACTCATTCCTCAAAATAATGCCTGATCTGTGGTGTTGCAGCATTACCTGATCACTCTGTGGCAGTAGCTGCGGCAGGAGCCATTAGTGTTCCAGTATTGTAAGTTTTCTGTTAAAAGGGGTGTTGTGAAGCATGCATGCCACCCGCCTTCAATGGCTCTACTTGCTTCTCTATTCTTCTACAGTGTCATTATGTCTTCTGGGTGTTAGATGCTTTTGACTAATATTGCGAAAATAGCAACATAACCCATGACCTGATGCAAGCATGAGGATCTCTGTTTGAGTGACTACTAGTCCACTTCAAGTTGCACTGTGTCCTGGCAAGTGCTTTGTTACAAAACCCTGTTTGATGGATTGTAGCAGGGTGTTATCAACCATGTCTTCATAATGTGTGTTCTGTCACCAGAGAATGAATGGGGAGTCATGAACAGTGGAAGTATCACACAGAAGTGCTGGGTGGTGTATGTATGGGAGATCTGCTCACCTTGCATAACACAGTTAACGTACATGTGTCTTTTAATTCATGCAAAGACCACACTGGCGTCTCAGATGGTTTTATCACGTCTTAATCTTGAAGCAGTGAAGAATTGGCTGGTGTCACATGTCTGCAAGATGTTGAGACTGGTGTATTCGTTATGGTTGAAATAGATGAAGCATAAACTGGAGTACTTTTTGGTTGCTACGTTTGTTCTTAGAAGTGCTGTTGATATCTCTGATAGCAAAGAAGTCCCTCAGAGCTCATAAAATGTTTTGTTTTATGTCTAGAGGAAGTGAGATGACATTCCATTGGGGTTTAAGGCATCAGTAATGTTCCAGTCTTCTTTTTAGGTAGATGATTGTAGGACACCGATTGTGCCTCAGGTGACTCTCCTAAAGGACCAGATGAAATATTATTCTAGAGTGTATACCAACCTTGTCACAGATGTTATGCTGTAATTCTTTTCCTTTGGGCATGAAGTAAGTTATAGAAGGTCATTGATGTGTCCTTGTTGAACCAGAAACTTTGAATGGATTGTACTCCCAATCAGTGTAGACCCAGATTGCAATCTTTACCAGATCCTCCATTCCCCTTGATCTTTCTTTCTTCACCTGAGGTTTTGCACGAGAATGAGTGTCAAATGTAGCTGTATTTCTATGAGGTTGTGGTCTTGTTGCTACTACATGGCATACTGCTTCCTCTCTGCTTTTGATGGCAGTTTGATGATGTCATGTGAGCTACTGTGATTGTTAGTGTTTGGGGCTGTCTTTTGTTTGTTCAATTCAGTAGCCACTATTATTGTCAGACATGGTCATGCAAAAGTGATTGTAAATACAAAAACATGGTTTCTGCTGGTTTTAATGAAGACAGGGTAATCTCTGGTCTCTAGTCTATCAGCTGCAAAGACAAAACAGTGCCTATGTCTGACATGCTAACTTCATCTTTCCTATTAATGATGATTTTCTCCTTACTTCAATTACCTTTTTACTAATAATAGCATTGTTAAAGGGTCAAGTGTCTAACCAGATCCAAAAAGGTGCTTTTATGAAGGTTATTGCTTTTTTTTAGGTTTTAGGCCTAGATCAGACCCTTGACAAATGTGTAGTCCCTAAAGCAGATCTTTTAGGCTTAAGCTAACAGGGACCATGAATTTCAGTTTTAGAGCACCTCTTAACCACTTCTTTGGAAAAACTGTTCTATATATGCCGAAGCATGTGTCCATCATAACATAGAACTGACATTTGCACTCCCTTTGATTTCTCTTGAATAGGTTGACTTCTTTTTTATAATGGTCAAGAGTGATAAAATGTCCGCACAGACCTGCAGCTGATAGAGTCACCGGACGTTCTGCAATTCTACAAGGCAGAGTAGCTGTGGGCTCTAAGCATTAACTATGGCATCAAACCTCATTTCTAAACAATAAAATGAACAACCCTTATTTAGATGTTGTTATTTGACAATGTCTCCCATGGCTCGTTTTGATATATTTTTTTTCATACATTTATTTTTATATATTTTGTTACCATTTTTTTAAAGGAGGCAAGAAATTTGGAATAGGCATTTTTGCACGTGATTATGAGTGCCTTTCAAAAAGAAGTATATCAATTGGAACTCTTTCTCTCATAGACTGGGATATCAGTGCCCTTTTTCAGCAGTGATACATTCATTTTTGAACGGGTTGAACAATAAAAGAATCAGCATGCAGACTTGCTCAATTTCCGTAGTGAAGCTGGCTTTGTTCTAAATCCAGACAGACCAGACCAAACATAAGGCCGTATTTAGATTTTGGCTGATGGAGTAAAGGCATGTAGGGTGGCACAGGGCTTTACATACAACAGCACCCTACTTTTACTATGTCTGCCAAATTTCGAGTTCACTGCCGGCACAGCAGGGAACTCTGTGGGTTTGTTTGATTCCCCCATCATAGCGATTCATACAAAGCCTTTTTAAAGTTCAGTGTGCGTCCGTCATTGCTGACGGACACTTACACCAACATTTTAGAAGTTCTTTTTTTTTTCAAAAGCAACCTGCAAAAGCTGGAGTTTTTGTATGGAAAAGAAGTAACTAATGGCCCGCACCATGGAAGGTTCTCCCATGTCGTGGGGGAATGTTTTTTAATTTTTACTATTCCTCACTGCCAGGAAAAAAAAACTAACATCTGGCTACCCACTTAAAATAGGGCAGACTGTCGAATGGCTTACCTCTGATAGCTCGTATTCCCTCTGGCTGCCAGAGGAAGGGGTATGCTGACAGAGTACATTTTACTCCATCGGTGTAAACCTGGTGGTCCACTCGACTTAAAATAGGTGGGCTGAGCAAGAGTTTCATAGTGAACCTGGCTGCATTGCCGCCTTATCTGGTGTTGCATATTTTGTTGTCAATCAATCAATTAATTTGCTTTATTTCGATAGCTTCGTATCATAAAAGCTTTGTGCAACATTTATACAGTGAATAAAAGCCATTAGATCGATGAAGATAGTTCTTTCGTACATAATTAAACTGGAGATTGTGCTTACACTGTATTTTTAGAGTACATATTGCATCATGGAACATAAAAACAGTTATCTAAAAGCTATACATACAGATTTCTGCAAATTCATACCATAAAATCATGCATGGATTAAAAACGAGTATTTAAAAGAAGGGATCAAAACATAGCAGTGCAACCCAGCGGTATTATATAAAGTGCCTGTGCTTTTTGATTCTAATTAGACTTGACTGCGTTAATGCAACATCCCGGTGTGGTCTAAAATTTAGTAAGTGAGGGATCCCTCACAAGGCTTTTTGGCTGGCTATACATACAAAGCTTGAGTTTTGGTTAGCCCACACGGAGGAGCTCCTTTTTCGAGTTTCAATATATGCAGAGCCACCCGGGGGCCTCTGCATATATTGACCCAAAGGCATGAAATTAAGGCACCCCTCGCAGGGCTTTGTGCCTGGCTATCCAGGCATGGCTTAAAAACTTAGCCACCGCACAAGAATAAAGGGTTGTCAGTTTCTGCATGTTCTGCTTATGTTGAATGAAAGCACGAGTAGCCTCTTCTATTTACAACAATTTTCATTGTTAGGGGGTTTAATCAAGTGCTAGATCAATTAATATTTCCGTAGACTGTTGATATAATGATTCACTTTTCACAGAATGTATACCTCCAATCTACCATCACCTAACCAAACATGTTCAGCCTATTCAGTCAAACAAGTACATTTTCCTTTTTGAAAGCGAAAGTTATGATTGTCTTTTTAGTATTTTCATAGAACACACTTGTGTGCCAATAGTGGCAATCTATGCCATTGATATTACAATTATGGGACATTGTGCAGATCGCTACAGTATGTTTCACATTTTCTTCCAGCACAACATCTTTTGATTTGAAATGCTGCTATGAATATTGATGTAAATATGTCACATTGATGCTTTTGTTAGAGTCTCTATATCTATACAACCACCTATCCCACTTACACTATTATGAAACACCTACACCAATTACACAATAAACCACCACCAAGATCCTACAGCAGTTGGCATCTACATTACCTAACTACTACACCACTTAACTACATAAAACCAACTATACTGCCACTTATGCCATACAGACTTACTACATACCACCACCCTGATATTGCGACTAATGTCATACTCCCCATCCATCGCATACACCCTATGATTTTAAAGCTTTCACTACCATCTACGTTCTACACCACCACTTACAACCACATCCCACACAATTACACACCCTAAGCAGCAACCTACCCCACCTCCTACACCACTTCTGAACCCGCCACACACCGCTTATATTACCACTACCCTGTAAACCACCAACCAAACCTTACACCTACATAGTACACCAGCACCTGAAAAAAATATCCCACACAACCTAGCACCGTATTTCTTAAACCACTGTGCACACAACTTGCTTCATCCACTGCATATTAGCTCCTACAGGCTACATCTCCTACAACACCACTTGCACACTGGCGCATGTTGCTCCTCCCTTTACTTCTCAAATCAACCATGGTCCTGTTGAGTTCTGGAACAAGCCACCGATGCCACCAGTGCAACCACAACACTACCTGAATCTTCCACATACATATTACATAGCATACACATAACACCACCACCTAGACCTTACACCACTTACACCCACACCATGGTCTAGAGCATCATCTTCTAACTTTTACCACTTACACCTTTTACCATATCATACTCCACCATTTTCACTCTCAAACTCATGCATCTACCAGCACACTACACTATCACCTACCACCACACTAGAATACTAGCTACATGTAGGAAAGTGCCTCTTTTGGACATGGTTAGCCCCCACTTTTTGCCTGGGAAATGATGTAGTTTCGACTGGAAGTGCACAGGGTCCCTGCCAACCAGGACCGCTGTGTCAGATCTCCTTCCCTAAACTGTACCTTTTGTTTCCCCGATTGACACCCCTTTGGCTCACATGTAAGTCAGAAGTAAAATGTACCTCTGGTACCAAGGGCCTTGTGGTTAAAAAGGGTCCCTAAGGGCTACAGCGCAAATTGTGCCACCCTAAGGGACCCCTCACCAAGCACATGCACACAGCCACTGCAGTCTGCGTGTCTTAGTGCAGACAAAACTGAAGAGTCGATGGTGGGACTCCACCAATCAGGATCAGCGATATGCCCACCCCCACATCGGGTGAGCATTTAGAGGGTTTAGTCACCCTTAACATAAGTAGCCCATTGGCTACTACCTGGCACTCCCTTTAAATGCCCCTAAATGTAGTATTTAGGTGCCCCCCTGCGCCCTAAACTTCAGTTCCTGACGACCTAAGAAGAGCCGGACTCTACAGAGTCGCACCAGCAGAGAAGACTGCAGACAGCAACTTACTTGGCCACAGCCCTACCGGCCTGGCTGCAGCCCTCGATAATCCTGTGCCAAAAGATGACCCTTCCGGCAGCCCAGCAATCTCAAAAAGCCTTGGGAGGACTGCCTGCGACATATAACAAGACTACCGAGAACAGCAGACCTGTTCACCAAGCAACCATCTTCAAAGTAAAGCCTATGTGACCTGACAAACCGCAAAGCCTTCTCCGTTCCACCTCTACACTCGATGCCTCCAGCCCAAGTCCAAGTTCCCACCAGTTCCAGCAAGGTTTCCCAGTGCTCCAGAGCCCGAGTCCACCATTAGCTGACCTCTCCTGGACTCCTCGACGTCGCCTTCAGCCTCTGCATGGAGACCCCCTCAACCGTGACCTGCTCTGGTAAGTCATTTCCGCTACCAAAATGCACCCCGGCACCAATCCGCCCTGGGCCTTGGTGAAGAGGACCAAAGGTGTCCCTACGTCCCGGAGCATCAAAGCTTACCTCTGCAGCTGAAGGTTTCCTGTGACCGACCTCCTAGCTGAGCCTGCATCCCTTGTTCGATTTGGCCTTGCATTGGGCACCCGGCACTGTGCTGGCACCCTGCACCTGGCCGCCTCCTTTGTAGAGGCTGTGATATTGAAAATTCCAAAAAGCCAACAATCATGTGGCAACCCACATCATTGTGGGCTCAGAGTACCGTCAAAGGTATGAACAAATCACACTTTAGACAGCCTAAAAGCATGTAATTATGGGCATCCTTTAAAGCCCGCAAGGCTTACAGGCCAAGCAAGTGGCAACCTGTACCTTGCAGCATAGAAAGCATAACACATTGTTATTTGCAACACTAATAATGAATATCAACAATAGGGACATCCTTGTTCATCTGAGTGCCCTGCCATTCTTTCAAACAATAGAGGGTAAGATCATGACCATCCAGACAACTGAGATTGGGTTGTCACTGACTTCTTAACGGAGTTTCATGATATATCTAGAAAGATCTGCAAGTGGCAGCGTTGATAGTAGCATAAAGTGGTCCATTTTTCATAAAAGCTGATCTAAATTTTCGTGATGAAGGATAGTCCCATGCTGTTTTCAAATTAATAGACAAATGATGTGGATTAATAGTTGAACCTCTGGCGATCTGGTAATCTCAATTGTATGCATTAATGTAGTAAATATTTTGGGCACAAACCTTACACTGATAGCCATTGTAATCACATCTGTAGCACAGTAGTTGATCTCAGGTAAAACCCATGGAAATGCAGACTGCATTGATTTTGACTACAGCTTTTAGGACTCCAGGTTCTTGAATAGGGCACATGCTATTGTGTTCTGTACATGCATGCTGACCTGTGTCGCACAGCTGTGCTAATTTACACGAATGTATTCCAATGTACAATTTGCAAGAGAGCTTTCTCGAAGTTTAGAGCTGCACCATAAGGCTCACTTGTCACCAACAGGATCAATTTGTCAATCAACCACAGAGGACTGCTTCCCTTGACTGACTGCAACAGCCGAAGATAACGCAGTGCTCCCGGCCTGCATGCGTGTGTGTTATAATCTCCTGTTTTATCAGTACCTATATGATGCCTTTTCCTGGAAATACTTTTTATAGATGTTTTATGGTTTTACACAATGGTATGTTCCACCCCAGAGTCTCTGGGACAATGGTTCCACCCTGGAACTCTAGAGAGTGCACAATAGAATGTTGGTGGAGAAGCTGAGGAGAGTTGGGCATGGCAGTTGGGAAACTCCTGTACTGAAATAAACCCACGTTTCCTCAACCTCATCTTTGCCTCCTGGATTTCTTTACTTCATTTGGCGACGATTGAGGACTGCTGCGCAGGGGGCAGCTGTGGTTTCTCACCCCTGTTACTTCGCCAGTCTAACCTGCCTCTAGGATGTGCATTACCTGCTCCTGAATTCAGACTTGACCTGACTCTTTCCTGAGTTCCTGTTCGTGTTGGACGCTGCTGTCTTCTGCATTGGTTATGTTTATCCTCCACACCATATTTCATGTCCCAGTCTTATTGCTGATGGTTTAATAGACTCGAGGTCTGACTTACCAAAGCTTGTCTATTAAGCTGTGAGGGCCTTCCGTCGTTGTCTTTGCCTGGGTGTTTGTGGCAATCTTGTCAATTTTTGCCTCTTTGGAAGCTTCTGTGACGGTCCTTTTCAGGGATAGCTCATCTCCACCTTCTTCCTCTCTTCAAGACTTTGCTTGAATATTGGATCGGCACCTACACGCATTCGGTAGGGACAGCCAGCTTCGCTTTCTGTCCACTCGGTTGAACTCCTCACCCGGATTTCCCCTGAGGCGTACTGTCAGTTGCAACGCGCAGGTCCTGAAGAGAGAAGTGTCTCCGCTACCGCGTCTGCTCTGTTCAAGTCTTCGCTACTTGAGGTGTCTGAAGCCCGCACCTGCTCCATCAATTCTTCTCTCCGTGATGCGTTTGACGACATCGCCCTCTGTTGTTCCTCTCACAGGCTAGCCTTCCGCCTCTCTAGCACTCCTACTTCTCTCTCCTCAGGTCGCTTTCACTGCCTCCTCCCTCCTGTGTCCCAACCGCTTCTTGTGAGCACTTCTTGGGGAATTTTCCAGTGCGCTTGTGGAGAGTGTGTGTGAGGCAGTGTCGCTTGTTTTTCTATGCGACCTCTGGGTGAGTTACAATTATTTCTTTTGTTTGTTTGGTGCAACCTCGACATTGGATACCCATCTTCACAAGCTGACACGCACAGCTTATAGTTGCCTGCAGTTTTCTATAGTTTTTGCATGCGCTGACAGGCACAGCATACCATTAATCATCTTAAACATTTCTATTTACCTCACGCTGATAGGCACAGCTGTTTATCTTAACTTCCTCAGAGAACTTTTGTCTTCCTACGCTGAGAGACACTTCTACATTCATTTTTTGTTTTTGCGTGCAGCATTCCCACAGAGACTTCCTTTTACCCTGTCTTCCTACATTTTACTGTAATCTTGTATTCATAAGGAAGTGTCCTTGATACATCCTTAGGTAGCATCATTTTTGTGGTTTCCTTTTACAGTCATGTCAGTATCGAATATGAATCAACCCCCTCCATTCTTAAATGAAGAGGGGGAACCTGAAATCCCTTGGGACAGATGGGTTAAAATACTCCATTCCTATTTTATTGCTATAGGTGGAGAAAAGGTTTCATCTGTAAGGAAACAACATATATTATTACATGATTTGGGCATCCAAGGATGGAAAGTTTATGAAGATCTTGCTGACAATGGTGAAGAGGCGGGAGAAGGTGATGTAGATGTGTTTACCACCACTTTAAGGAAATTGGGTGCTCATTTCAAGGATAGGGTAAATGTTGTTTTGGAAAAACATAAGTTCTTTAAAAGGGTGCAAGGAAAAAATGAAAAAATCACCTCATATATAGCCACTTTGAGGGGGCTGTCTGCTACATGCGAATTTGGAGCCCTCACGGATTCCCTCATTAGGGATCAATTGGTTTGTTGCACCAATGACCACAAAGTACAAGGGAGGTTGTTGACTCAGAATCCCGATCTAGAGGAAGCAGTATTGATAGCTAAGAGTATCGAGCACTCTGCTTATTGTGTGAAAGAAATGAAGAATAACAAGGACACCCTGAGTGATGAGAGGGATATAAATTAAATAAAGGATGACAATAACGTTTTCAGAGTACAAGATACACATACTGGGGTCAAATCTAGGCCAGGGAAGGAGAATGTCAGATGTTACAGATGTGGGGATGTTAATCATCTTGCTAATTTCCCAAAGTGTCCTGCCAGAGGGGTTAATTGTAGAAAATGTAATAGAACCGAGCATTTTGCCAAGATGTGTAAGTCTAAAGAAGCGGGAAAAGATATACATGTAGTACATGGAGAACCCGACACTGATTCAAGAGATAACAAATTTGTATTTCAAGTGCATAGTCAAGAGGAAGAAGAGAGGGTTAGATATCCCGTTTGTGATATACATTTAGATGGAAAAAAAAGTGAGTGCTTTTGCAGATTCATGTTCCCCTTACACCTTAATTGACAAAGAAACCTTTCAGGGAATGTTTAAGGAAAATGAGTACATTTTGGAGAAGCCAGATATACATCCAGGGGGGTATAACAAGAATCCCATTCCTTTAAAAGGAATGCTGAGAATGCGTATCACATTTAAAGACAGGCACACCATAGGAAAAGTCTACATTACAGAGAAGGGGAGTAATTTACTGGGGTGGAAACACCAGAAAGATTTAGGGATCACACTTGAACCCAACAATAAGGAACAAGTATTACTTGTTGACAGAACCTTGGTAGGTGTGGATGTATGCGAAGAATTTCCTGAAGTCTTCACTGATAAGATAGGAATGTTGAGAAACTATGTACACAAGATTAAGTTAAAAATGATGCTGTTCCGGTTGCACATAAGACCAGGTCCATTCCTTTGTTGATGCGTGAACCATTAAAAAAAGAACTAGAGAAATTGGAGGAGCAGGGTATCATTAAAGCTGTGGAAAGTTCAGAATGGTTGACCCCTATTGTGATAACGTCCAAAAAAGAGGGAAAAGACATCCGCATGTGTGTGGACTTGAGGAGTTTAAATGGCAACATTTTGATGGACAGGTATCCGCTTCCCAAAATCAATGAAATGTTGTCTATCATTAATGGAGCTAGATACTTTTCTGTGTTGGACCTCTCGTCAGCATACTATCAGGTTGCCTTGCATCCAGACTCCCAGGTTCTGACGACCTTTACCACTCCTTTTGGTACATACCAATTCTTAAGAATGCCGTTTGGGCTGGCCTCTGCCGCCGCAGCCTTCCAGAGAATTATGCAACATGTAATGTATTGTGGGGAGTGGATAAGATTATTTGTTTCAAAGATGATATTCTCATTTATGGTGCCAATGAAGAAGAACACAATGACAACTGGAGGAAAGTGTGTGGTAAGCTCAGAGAGGCTGGTTTCACCATTAAGAAGAATAAATACAAAATTGGGGTAGCATCTGTGGATTTTCTAGGTCACACCCTTTCCCGTGAAGGCATGAAACCTAAAATGGACTTGATAGAGTCAGTAATTGAAGCTCCCACTCCCGACAACAAAGAAGAAATCAAATCTTTCTTGGGTTTAGCTGAGTATATGTCAAAATGTATTAAGAACTTTTCAGAACTAGTACAACCCATTAGAGATCTGTTGAAAAAGGGGACATATTTTGAATGGTTACCGGTCCATAACCGTGCGTTTATGGATATAAAAAGAGCCATTGCAACAGCACCTTGTATTGGGAATTTTGATAGTGCCAGGGATACTTTTCTTACGACGGATGCCAGTAACAAGGGCATTGGTGCTACGTTATCTCAAATGGAAGGGGGCAAAGAAAAGATCATAGCTTTTGCCTCCAGGACATTGAAGGAAGCAGAAATCAACTATTCCACAATTGAGAAGGAGGCTTTGTCATGTTTTTGGGCCACTGACCACTTCAAGTATTTTTTGTGGGGAATACCTTTTGTACTAAGAACAGACCATAAACCGCTTGTATTATTATTTTCATCAAAGGACATTGAGAAAACTACACCCAGAATTGGTAAATGGCTTGTGTCTTTGCAAAGTTTCAATTTTAAAATTGAATATGTACCAGGCATCAAGAATCAGGTAGCAGATTTTCTTTCTCGTTTACCCATTGATAAGGGAGGAGGTTGAGGAAGATTTTGAGGTTTTACAATTTGCCATCCCTGCCATTTTGAAAGAAGATTGGGAAACCCACATGTCAGATGATGCTTCATTAAGAGTGGTCACAGAAAGTATCAAAAAAGGATGGCCCAAGAAATGTGGAGATCTTCCTCGCGAAATACAGCTGTATTGGAATGTAAGGGAAGAACTGTCCATTGTGGGGATTAATGTATTTAAGTCTGACAAGATCATTCCCCCTGAAAAACTCAGAAGGCACATTTGTGAAATAGCTCATGAAGGCCATCTGGGGAGGAATCTTACGAAGAGTAAGCTTTGGTCAGGATACTGGTTCTCTTATATGGACACCATGATAGAGGAATTGGTGAAAGATTGTCATGCCTGTGGTCTCAGTGACAAATCTAAGGTCTGCAGGAAAGATTAATTTTAGTTTTGGTAGATTACTTCTCCAAATGGATCACTTTCAAGTTTGTCAATAAAGTGGACACTAAGGGGCCGATTCGATCTCGGTCGGAAGCTCTCGGAACGGGATCCGGCCGGAAAAAGTACGACGGGTACGCGTTTTTTCCGACCGACTCGTACAGCTGTCCGACCGAGCGAGTACGATGCGAATGTACGCGTGTGTTCCGACCGAACCGTTTCCGGATCCGAACCGCTCCGACCGACTCGTACGGAAACGAATCGCACCACGCAATGGAGACGTTATCCGACCGAGCGAGTACGATGGACGCGTCGAACAGCCGAATCGAGTCGGAGCGTCTGGCTCGAAAAAGCTCCCGGAGCCGGACTTGGGGGGTCCGTGCCGGACCCCCCTGCACCCGTAGCCATACAAGTCGAACACAGGGGGGACCCAAGGGTCCCCCCTAAACATGCATGTACGGTGCGAGTTGCACCGACGCGTACACGCTGTAGGGGGCGCACTTGTTTGCGACATACCCATTGAGTCACTGGGAGCCCATGTACGCGTCGTACGACCGGCTCCCATTGACTTCAATGGGAGTCCGACCGAATCGAGTCCGGCAGCATGCGGCCACATCGTACTCGCTCGGTCGGACTGCAGGAGTCCGGCTCAGTCGGAAATCTCTCTGTATCGGCTCGGTCGGAGAGTTTTCCGAACCAGATCGGAATCGGCCCCTTAGACTATAATATGTTTTCTGTCTGAAGTGTTTGCTAATGAAGGTATTCCTCACACCCTTATCACCGACAATGGGGTCCAGTTAGTGTCAGAGGAAATGAAGGAATTCCTTGTCAGTCTGGCCATCAAACATATTTCCACTCCCTTATATTGCCCCAGTGCAAATGGGTTGGTGGAACGCTGCAACAGAATGATCAGAGATGCTTTGCAATTAGCGATGGTTGCTCATAAGCCCATTGTTCAGTCTATCAAAGACATGATATGGTCATATCATATTACGCCCAACAGTGTGACAGGTTATTCCCCTTTTTGTCTATTGAGAGGGCGTAAACCCGGCTCTAAACTTACACCCAATTGGCTGTTTGAAAACAACTCATTTGAGTGGGATAGACAAGCGGCCAAGGAAAAAATTGTGCTTCATCAAAAGAAATACAAGCAAGACTATGATTACAGATGGGGAGCCAAACAACGCAAATGGAGAGTAGGACAATGGGTCCTAGTTAAGAAACCTGACATTAACCAGAACAAGTATAATAAATACTATGGTCCAGAGAGAATAAAAGATGTGAGGAAAAATGTAGTTATCATGACAGATGGACGCATGTGGAGCATGGATAAATTGGTTCCACATCCTGTGCAAGATAGTAGTAACAAGAATGTTAGTTGTGCAAATGATATGTCTACCACCTCTGAAGTTAATCGTAGTGGAAGGAATGTAAGTTCTCCTAAGTGGCACGGGGACTATGTCATGAAATAAACTCCTACCTGTTATGTTAAAAGCAATGGAAGTTTACTGTTTACCCAGTGGCTCGGGGACCTTTTCTTGAATCAGTCCCTCCTTCTCACTGTTCTTGTTCTTCCTCTCTCTGCCTTTTTACCCTCTGTCCCGCCTACTCGTTCTCTCTTTCTTTTTCACCCCCCCTCTATTTTTCTTCTTCCTTCTGTGCCCTCCTTGTTCTCTCCAACCCCTCTATTTTTTGTGATAAGGGAGATGTGTTATAATCTCCTGTTTTATCAGTACCTATATGATGCCTTTTCCTGTATATAGTTTTTATAGATGTTTTATGGTTTTACACAATGGTATGTTCCACCCCTGAGTATCTGGGACAATGGTTCCACCCTGGAACTCTAGAGAGTGCACAATAGAATGTTGGTGGAGAAGCTGAGGAGAGTTGGGCATGGCAGTTGGGAAACTCCTGTACTGAAATAAACCCACGTTTCCTCAACCTCATCTTTGCCTCCTGGATTTCTTTACTTCATTTGGCGACGATTGAGGACTGCTGCGCAGGGGGCAGCTGTGGTTTCTCACCCCTGTTACTTCGCCAGTCTAACCTGCCTCTAGGATGTGCATTACCTGCTCCTGAATTCAGACTTGACCTGACTCTTTCCTGAGTTCCTGTTCGTGTTGGACGCTGCTGTCTTCTGCATTGGTTATGTTTATCCTCCACACCATATTTCATGTCACAGTCTTATTGCTGATGGTTTAATAGACTCGAGGTCTGACTTACCAAAGCTTGTCTATTAAGCTGTGAGGGCCTTCCGCCGTTGTCTTTGCCTGGGTGTTTGTGGCAATCTTGTCAATTTTTGCCTCTTTGGAAGCTTCTGTGACGGTCCTTTTAGGGGATAGCTCATCTCCACCTTCTTCCTCTCTTCAAGACTTTGCTTGAATATTGGATCGGCACCTACACGCATTCCGTAGGGACAGCCAGCTTCGCTTTCTGTCCACTCCGTTGAACTCCTCACCCGGATTTCCCCTGAGGCGTACTGTCAGTTGCAACGCGCAGGTCCTGAAGAGAGAAGTGTCTCCGCTACCGCGTCTGCTCTGTTCAAGTCTTCGCTACTTGAGGTGTCTGAAGCCCGCACCTGCTCCATCAATTCTTCTCTCCGTGATGCGTTTGACGACATCGCCCCAAGTGATGAGAAATCCTTACTGCAGAGATCGTGGTCCAATACTAAACTAATCTAGATGCATTTGTCGATGGAGATTGTGATCGTTCCAGTCAGTAGCGTAGGAAGGATGCCTTGGCACTGATGCAAGCAGGGAAACGGGTCACTTTCACTGCTGTTGGGTGGTAAAATACAGCAATTATTAGGGTTTATGGGCCCCATTGCCACTGCACCTGCTGCCAATGGTAGCGACGTCCTGGTTCCAGTGTGACCCACGTGGATGTTTCTAAAACTGTGCCTTGACCTTGTTTCTATTTGTGCTTGAACACAAATGGCCTTTCCCCCTATCCGTGGGACAGTAGTGTAAACTGGATGCATTTCAAATTCAAGAGGACAGTTCTTCAAAGTTTTAAAGACATACATTTGGCATTCCTCAGCCTGGCGTAGTCGTCTCGTAGTTGTACTGGGATAGTACACCGCCATTTTCTGAGGAGCTGGGGCGTACTTACTTGCCCTGTGGGCTTGTGAAATCAGTCCCCTGTATACATTATGAGTGCCACTAACACATCCTTGTCTTAGCACAAAGGGAGCCTGTGAGTACTTTCAATCGAGTGATATCATTAGCAGCTTGTAATCACTCAACTATAAACTCGTTCAGATCTGAGACGTATTGCATAATGAAGAGATCACAGGTTAGTGGTGATGTCACTCACCAAAGGATTCCTATAAAAAGTGCTTTTAAAATAATGAATTTCCTAGCTTTTAGGGAAAGCAAGACAAGGCCCTCTGTCACTGGGGTCACTATAATGTTTATGAATTAAATTTAAATTCTTATATGCTAAGGCTCCATAATGCCAGTTGGAATTTGAACTTGCGACCCCCTAATTACTCATAGAAGAACCTTATCACTCACATAGCTATTTTACAAGCTGCCTCGGGTTCCCTTTGAAACTTTCAAATAATTTCAGCATTTTCTTATGCAGTTATTTTCTGGTGCCAAAACTTGAAAATAATCTTGCAGCTTGATGACATATCTTAATATATCCCTTGGATAGCCAATTCGGTTCTTTTAATAGATTTTGGATGGAGCCCCCGCTTCCCGAACTCAGGGCTGAAGCCCGCCAGAATCCCACAGCATGGGCGTGCAGCCCAGACTAACTTCAATTTACTTACGCCTTTACCGTCGCGTGCCTCCCCCAAGGAATACGCCCACAATTGTCTCAATTTATATTTGATGTTGATAATACACTGGTTCAGATGACAAAGATGCTATGAATGTATAAACGCATCTCCATGTGCAGATTTGCTTATGAGTAAATGTGTGGATCATTCACAAATATGTGCAACAGAGCTATATAGTGTCACTTATACACATATTGTGCAAATTTGTTGGGAAGTTTTAATGACATTTCACTATAAAAGGCACACTTTTTAAAATTGAATGTCAGATTGGTGGGAGGAACATGCAATTACTACAAAAAATGAAAAAAATCTCTTCATACCTTCATATGCAACAAAGAAAAGTAGAACGATGCTAAGTGTAATGTGCAAAGTTGAACTAACCATGAATAAGTCGCTTTGAGAACAAGTCATGACAGGCAACACTGGGGCACGATACTGCTTTAAAGGATAGCACATTTGGTGCACCAGAAAGCCAGTAGCACATGCTTGCTTTTAGTTATTGTTTTATTTGGTTTATTCAAAACCACAAAATATATCATTAAATATAAACATTTTGAACATTTAAGAAGAACAGAACGAAAAGATACATTAGATATCTATTTTCTACTTTCCACCAACCTATAAATATTCAGAATTTCTGCTTTACTATAATTCTACAGGTCATTCACAAACCCAAGCATTGGTAATGCCAATAGGGCTAGCTTTAAGGGAACGTTGTATTGTAATGTGAAGCATTGCTAGTAAATTGTATGGAAATAGATATATATTTGTGTGGAAGCAAAGAACTGCAGAATAATATTGGTGTAGATTACAAGGTCAGATGGAAGTTGCACTGTCAAGCCAGACCTAAAAGTCCATGTAGATTAATAACTGCCCTCCTCCCATCTGTGCTGCTGCCATAGACAAATGGTATGCAGACAGAATATCGAGTTGGAAATGTCGACTTACACAAATATCGAGTTGGAAATATCGTGACACAGAAATATCGACAGCAATAATATCGTGGTCAAGAATATCAACTTTAAGGTAATAAATATTGTTTTTAAAAATATCGAAGTCATTAATATCGTTTAAAAAAATATAGTTGTTTAAAATATCGATTTTTTAATTAGTGTTATGTATTTTAGTATGTATTTTAAATTTATGTGATCTATTTTTTTGTATAAGTATTGTTTTTGTTTTTTAAATATATGTGTTACATTTTTAGTAGTTATAAATTTTATTTTAATTACATTTTGCGTTTTTTAGTTCTGTAGTGGGTTGGGGGTTTATAGGGGAATAGGGTGGGAAGTAATTTAATTATAATAAATTAATGATTCTTTTTTTATTTAGTAATATTTATTTTATTTAGATTTTATAGTGTTAATTGTGGGAAGTAATTTATTATTAATTGGTTGTTAATTAATATTAATTAATTAATTGGTAATTAATTATGGTAAATGTGTTAATTTTTTAGGAGCGGGTTGTGGGGGTTATAGGGGTAAAGGGTGGGAAGTAATTTAATTATAATAAATTAATGATTTTTTAAAATGTATTAATATTTATTAAATTTAGATTTTATAGTGCTAATTGTAGAAAGTAATTTATTATTAAGTAATTATTAATTGGTTGTTAATTATTATTAATTAATTAATCGGTAATTAATTATGTTAATTGTGTCATTCTTTTAGGAGCGTGTTGTGGGGTTTTAAGGGTGGAAAGTAATTTATTTTTAATTAATTAATAATTATTTGTTAATTAATTCAAATTGAAATATGGCAATTGTGTAATTAATTTTAGATGTGAGTTGTGGGGTCTATTGATGTAAAGGTTGGGAAGTAATTTATTTTTAATTAATTATTAAGCAGTTGTTAATTGATATTAATTTATTATTTTAAAATTAATTATGGAAATTATGTAATGATTTTTCGGTGTGGGTTGTGGGGTTTATAGGGGTAGAGGGTAGAATGTAATTAATGTTTAATTAATTAATAATTAGTTGATCATTAATATAAATTCACCAATTGATAATTAATTAGGGTGATTGTTTATTTTTTTTGTGTGTGAGTTTTGGTTTTATAGGGGTAACGTTTGGGGAGTAATTTAATTTTTATCTGTTTAAATTTTTTTAATTAAAGTATCTCTATAATTGATAGTTAATTATGTTAATTATGGAGATACATTTTTTTAAAATTTAGATGTGTATTGTGAATTGTGCGGTGTTATAAAGATTATATTATGTAATAATGTTTTTGTTTATAAATAATTTCTAATTAAAAATAGTCATTTGTTTGTAAATTATTTTCACATTTATTTAATATAATATTTCTAGGTATTTGTCATATATATTTAACACTATAATATATTTCTATTTTTTAGATTTTAAATTTTTTTTTCATTTAAAAAAAAACCATATATTTTGTGTTGGTGATATTTTGTTTGTTTTTAATTTTGAACTGACTGGAGTGGGAATATTCATTTTTACCCCTATGCTATCCAACACTTTCCCTATTGTTGCACTAACTGGAGTGGGAATTGTATTTTTTACCCCTCCGCTATCCAACACTTTCCCTAGTGTTGCACTAACTGGAGTGGGAATAGTATTTTCTACCCCTCCGCTATCCCACACTTTCCCTACTGTTGCACTCACTGGAGTGGAAATAGTAATTTTTACCCCTCTGCTATCCAACACTTTCCCTACTGTTGCACTCACTGGAGTGGGAATAGTAATTTTTATCCCTCCGCTATCCAACACTTTCCCTACTGTTGTACTCACTGGAGTGGGAATAGTCATTTTTATTCCTCCGCTATCCAACAGTTTCCCTACTGTTGCACTAACTGGAGTGTGAATAGTCATTTTTACCCCTCCGCTATCCAACACTTTCCCTACTGTTGCACTCACTGGAGTGGGAATAGTCATTTTTACCCCTTCGCTATCCAAAACTTTACCTACTGTTGCACTCACTGAAGTGGAAAGTTGAAAGACTTTTAAATAGTTTAATGTTTTAATTTATAATATAATGTTTTTTTATTAGATTTTATGTTATTGGTGTATGTATATATATATATTTGTAAATTTTCATATATACAATTATAAAATAAATTAAAACTAATAGTTTATTAATTGTTTTAAAGTAAATATATATATATATATATTATATTTTATTTGCGTATGTTTAAATTTTTTAAATTAAATTTATTTGTTATATTTGTTAAAATGTATATTTAATCTAATTTTTTTAAAGTTAATTTTATTATTTAATATATTTAATATTATTTTTTATACATATATTAAAATCGATATTTTGTACAACTATATTTTTTACATCGATATTTTTTTCCAATATTTTTGTACTTACCATTATAAATATAGGATGTTGATATTTTTGACATTGATATTCATAACTCGATATTTGTGTATGGGGATATTTTGGGGGTCGATAACCTATCAGTGAACCTAGAAAAACAACATACATTTTCTAATTATCTAAGACACCTTAATAGCATTCCAAGGTCATGTGTGTCCCTGAAAGTTCAAGCTTAGGCAGATGGACATATAAACAAAATGATCACAGCTGTGTGGAGGGCAAACATTTTTTTTTGTGGAAGCACACAATTTTTTACTCAATCAAAACATGTACTCCTGGCTCTCAACAGGTGGGCAAAGCCAAAGCCCCTCTTTAGTGATGCTCACATAACTGTCTGGCGACTGCTGCACTATCAAGCCAGACCATGAAATACCTTACCTTCCATCCTTGATCAACCCCCACCACACTCCTTACCTTCCTTCACCCTCCTTCAGCTGTGCTTTCTGGTTTCATTCAAAGCATACAAGCAGAGCCTGCCTGACAGGCTCTCAGAGAGCTCTGTAAGCCTGGCCTGGAAGGCCTTTATGACATAGGAACAGTGGGTAATGGGTTTTGTTATCAACTGTTGCTACATCACAGCAATGAGTAATGAGATTTAGAAACTGAAATATACAACGGAGGCTCTCTCTGAGAGCCATATATAACAATGGCAATTGTATGGCAGTGTGAAGGACACATGATACTCAAGCCAACAGCTCAGATGCAGCTTTAGCCTATGTTTTTGTCATTGCTGTTTTAGAACTCTTGCAAGGTGTTTCAGTTCGATATAAGTACCTCCTTCAATGCTCTCACCTCTATCAAGGCATACATTCATGTGCTTCTACATTCCCAAGCATGGCTCATGCAACACATGCATAAGATACACACTGCAGATGGCAGGTGGCAGTGATGCTGCCAGTGTAGTCAATTGACCGCATTCTTCTGTTGATTTATGCCCTGGATTATACCAAAGTACAATCAGGGCATTTTTGCAGATGATTGCACTATCAAGAGGACACTTTCTCATCCTAAAGGCCCCAACTCTGATGGATCTCTGGTGTATGTAAAAGATTGTTATGGATGATATCCTGCTTCAGAGACTAGAACTTAGGGTAGGCATTATCAGACCTGCGGAAATAGGTCCATTAATATCTCACCAATTACAGACAAAATGTCAGGGTCGGATCATCCAAATCTTCCACATGCCCACAGTCTTGCAGAATTCCCCCTTGAGCCGTTGTGCACATGCTTTCTCTTCCATGTGTACGTTTCGCCCCTGGCTCAGCTCCTTCAGAAGTACCAGCTGACCTTTCAAATGTTCTGTGGCAATACATAAATCCATTTCCAACTGTTGAACCGGACAGAGAATCTAACTAACATCACATTCCTGGACCATATGTTCCACTGGATCAATGAGAGCTCCCTGTGCAGCGATGGAGCCAAGCCTGAAATCCTAATAACTGGAGACACCTGCTGTGATTAATTTCCATTCACCCAACTGTCAAGCCTTGGAACCCTGCTCTCCATCTTTCAGCAGTAACTGGGAACTGATTATTTCCAATGCCAATGTCTCTTTCACAGCTCAGGTCAATCCTGTGTCTGATAGTGTAAATATGCAGCTCTGGCTTTTTGTACAATACTTCCACACCAACCAGAGTCAAGCTGACAAAAGCCCTGGTGCATCTCAGTTACACTAACATCTTCTTCTTATCCCCTCTCAAAAAAGTCATTGACATGCTATAGGCTGCAAATCCTTCAGTATCAGGCTCCCAGATTTTGCTTTGAAGTTCACAACTGGGACCACATCGTACCTGGTCTTAAAGCACTCCATTATCTTCCTGTCAATTGCAAGGTTCCTTGATCCATTTGTGAAGCATAATGGGGCAATGGCCCATTGTATTTCCTGAAGTTGGCACCTCCCTACACTACAACCAGAACCCTTTTCTGTAAGTTTGCCAGCTGGATCAACTAATGATCATTCAAGAGGATGGAGCACAGAGGTGGATCACTAGATACTCCAGGGCCTAGATTCCAGAAGCTTTTTAACTGTAAACTGAGATCCAACCCCATCTCTCCATTAAATTGACACTCTGTGCCTCCCTATTCTCTTTAAACACAGAGAATATTATCTGTTCAGTGGAACCGGTGTTGTTAACCTATCAACATGCAATTCAGGAAACTTTTCACAAAATGCCTTTTCACAATTTCCTTTAACTCAATAGAACTCGTATCAGGACACAAAATCGAAGAATTCTAGACATGATTAATCACCCTTTCATCTTGATTCTTACTCTCTGCTACATTGTTGTACTTTTCACATCTCTGTCAAGTGTTATCAAGTAACCAAAACTACTTATTGCCTCAAAAAATCTCTAATAAATAAGTGAAAATCTGGCTGCATGATGCTGACAAAACACTGTGAACATATATTAACTCAAAATATATTATCAAAAATATAGAAATACAGAATGATATGGGTATATTTGCTTTCCTGCTTTGCTCAATAGATGCTCTGTATTTTCAGTGGTGGCACACATATCTAAATCATTATCCTTTGCAATAAGCAAAAAGTAGCAGTTGTCTAGAGCAAGGATTCATGTCCAACAGAGTTAGCAAACAAAGGGGTGTGTGGTTAGCATCAACGGGGTGTGGTTAGTGCCTGGGGGGGTGGTTAGTGCCTAGGGGGACTTGGTTAGCACTGATCCAAGATGGGCACATAACGCTTTCGCTCTCTGCAAACAGGCAATCCCCAGACATTTTAGCCCGAAAAATGGAGGTCAAATGAGAGGCTGAAGAGAGCATTCCACCACACGAGACTCCCGCCATCCGGTGTGCAGTGCTTTTCGCCTGAATGTGAGCCCAAACATGGAAAGTCAGAACAGCTCCAGGAGAGGTCAGGCAAACAGTATGGCTGACAGAAAGCACACAATTTCTTTTGTTGCTCAATTTGACCATTCTCATCATATTTGTGATGAGCACCTAATTTTTGGACTCTTGGCACTAACTTTTGATAGGGTCTGAATGGGCCCAGTGATTTGAACAAATCTTCCAGTGCATTTGTATTCAAAGGTCATGCAAACATATAAAGACACGATGGCTGACTAACTGGGCTTTCTCTAGTTGCAGAGTTCTTACTTTGCTTTTCTTGCTGCCTACCACATTTATGTTCCCTTCTCCAGTCACTTAATGTGCCTCAAAATATTATTCCAACTCTCTTGGATGCCCTGACTACCTGTGTTTGAGGGATCTCTGCACAGATTTGGCAGCAGTCGGTTATTGAAGAAGGATCTCTTGCAGCAGCTCCTTTGATCTCTTTTCGTAAGGTCAACATGGACCTTCTCTTACAGAGACTAACAGCCTTGCACAACTTGACCCATAGCACTAAAACAAATGCGGGCCTCATGCAATCGGATATCCAAGGTTTAAGGAAAAACTTCAAAGATCTGGCTTGAAGGATTACAGAGGCAGAACCATGCTGCCTGAGGATGAAAAAGTGAACACAAGGAAGCTCACGGATGATCTGCTCAAAAGTTACCTATTTCTAGGGACATTACGAAGTTAGAAAATTGCAACCGTAGGGGCAACATGAGAATATTTGGGCTTCCTGAAAGTGTGGAGGATGCCGGTAATTCTTGAAGGGAGTTTTTGGAATCATGGTTACCTTGTGTGATGAACTTATCCTTTACAAAAGGCTTTGAAATTAAGAGAGCTCATAGGATTCTGTTATAGCCTGCTGTTAGCTGAAATGCATTCTCTCCATAGATTCTCTGTTCCCTGCTACTCAGCCAGTGTGTGGCGTCAGTGTGTGATGTCTTGGAATGTTGATGAGTGCCTGTAAGAGTGTCAGTTGAGAGAGAGTGGACTGAGCAGTAAGGATGCTGCTCCTGGTGTGGTATTTACTATGTAACTTGTAGCCTGTAACTTAAGCTGTACCTTCTTCAATAAACCTATCTACGTGAATTGGCTACCTGACTTCTACTTACCAAGTGAGAACCTTTTAATTACAACAGATTCCTAATAGAAAACCCTCTGCAGAATCAATTTCACCTACGAAACATCCGAGAACCATGATTTTTAAACCTCTGAGATGCTTGAATACATAAAGAAACACCAATTCATCAAATGGGAAGGAGCCACGGTCAGGATAACCCAGGCCTAGGTGAAGGAGACAGTCACACGAAGGAAAGGCTTCCTCACACTCAGGCATGAGCTTAGTTCCCTTTCTATTCCCCACTTTTTTGTGGGCCCATCATGACATAACATCATATTCAATGATAAACCTTGATTCTTTAATGACCCAAAAGATCTCCGGCGATTCCTTACATGAATTAAACATACTAGTATGGACCAGTAGCTCAGTTTTCATGCAGTATGGTAGCTACTTGGTGACCTTACAGGGGCACAGATGGATGCTTCACATTCCTCCTCCTCTCGAGATGGGTCTCTTGGGTGCAAGCCTTATCACTGACACCACTTGACTGCTCTGACCTTTGGATACCTTTTCTTTTGTTGGATATCACATACTGTATGCTACCATGATACAGCAATACCTCTTACTCTGGGCAAACCACTATGCTTCAAATGTGTTAACAAACAACTTGAGGTTTATAGGTGCTTTTACCAATGTCTGTAATTGTAGCAATCGCTGTTGAGAATGTACATATGTGTTATTCTGAATGTTAATTGAATAGTCATCTCCATTTGCTAATGTTTCTGAATGTTTTCTTGAGGAAGGTCCTCTTGCGTTGCTCCAGAGCCCTATGTTCTCAGCTCTAGGAGCATTTTGGTTCAGGCGGATTGGGGTAGGTGGGTTCTTGGTTATTGATGCTTCAGTTGCTCGTATAATGTTTCTCAATTCCTCTTCCCTTCTACTCTCCTCTTGGCAAGTCTTGGTGTCTTTAATGATGCATACGAACAAGCACATTGGGCACTCTCCCTTATACCAACATGTTGATACATACTATTGGCTCACTTCTGTGACTAGTACAAGTGGGCAAAAATCGTGCTTGCCAAAAAACTTTGTGGTTCCAATACAATGCACAGTAGGATACACCCCTTGGATACATGACTAATAACAGCATTCAAACAATGAAAATACTTTCATTGAATACGACGGGGACTAATCACTCTCTTAAAAGGAAAAAGACTATTGCCTTAGACTGGAAGGAGATATTCTTCTTCTTCAGGAGATTAGGTCTCCAAAATGAAACAACAAAGTTAAATACCCATGGATCAATTACTGTTTCACCTCACCGGCATACCATAAGAAAAATGGGGTTTTAACGCTAATAGCTAAAAAATCGAACATAACTGCCTCCCAGCAAACACAGGACGGATTTGACAGATGGGCAATCATACGTGCCAAAAAGAAAACACTGTGCTCTCCATAATTAATATTTATGCTCCAAATAATAATGATCAAGATTTTCTCAACATGGGCGGTCAGAGGCGGTTGTGACACCACTTGACTGCTCTGACCTTTGGATACCTTTTCTTTTGTTGGATATCACATACTGTATGCTACCATGATACAGCAATACCTCTTACTCTGGGCAAACCACTATGCTTCAAATGTGTTAACAAACAACTTGAGGTTTATAGGTGCTTTTACCAATGTCTGTAATTGTAGCAATCGCTGTTGAGAATGTACATATGTGTTATTCTGAATGTTAATTGAATAGTCATCTCCATTTGCTAATGTTTCTGAATGTTTTCTTGAGGAAGGTCCTCTTGCGTTGCTCCAGAGCCCTATGTTCTCAGCTCTAGGAGCATTTTGGTTCAGGCGGATTGGGGTAGGTGGGTTCTTGGTTATTGATGCTTCAGTTGCTCGTATAATGTTTCTCAATTCCTCTTCCCTTCTACTCTCCTCTTGGCAAGTCTTGGTGTCTTTAATGATGCATACGAACAAGCACATTGGGCACTCTCCCTTATACCAACATGTTGATACATACTATTGGTTCACTTCTGTGACTAGTACAAGTGGGCAAAAATCGTGCTTGCCAAAAAACGTTGTGGTTCCAATACAATGCACAGTAGGATACACCCCTTGGATACATGACTAATAACAGCATTCAAACAATGAAAATACTTTCATTGAATACGACGGGGACTAATCACTCTCTTAAAAGGAAAAAGACTATTGCCTTAGACTGAAAGGAGATATTCTTCTTCTTCAGGAGATTAGGTCTCCAAAATGAAACAACAAAGTTAAATACCCATGGATCAATTACTGTTTCACCTCACCGGCATACCATAAGAAAAATGGGGTTTTAACGCTAATAGCTAAAAAATCGAACATAACTGCCTCCCAGCAAACACAGGACGGATTTGACAGATGGGCAATCATACGTGCCAAAAAGAAAACATTGTGCTCTCCATAATTAATATTTATGCTCCAAATAATAATGATCAAGATTTTCTCAACATGGGCGGTCAGAGGCGGTTGTGACCATTCGCGGTGAGAAAGCTGCCGCTCAAGTAGAAAATATACTCAAGCAGCAGAAAAGAATGTGCTCCCTCTGGTGAGCTGTATGGTGCAGTTCGTGCCGATCTTGCACCGTGGAACAAGCTCCTGGCACTAAAATCATTGTGAGTAGCGCGCCATGGCGATTCCGCCAGCTCGTGAAACTCCGTGAAATCTCATGGAGTTTTCATCTAACTCTGCAAATTCCACCCACCTCTAATTAATGGGTGGGAACATCAATCTATCCATAAATAGGACTATCTAATGTGAAATATAAAGTGAATAGTTCACATGCTCAGCTCCTTCACTTATGTAGGTCACACAATTTGGTAGATGTATGGAGGATTCACAATCCAACCGGCAGTGAATACACCTTCTACTCACAACCACACGATTCTTATTCTAGAATCGACTATTTAATGATTCAAAATTGCTTCCTCCAACAGGCCACATCCCCCACAATAGAACATATAGTAATAGAAGATCATGCTTACTTCTCCCTAGAACTAAACCTTGCTGCCTCTACACCAATGGTCAAGCAATGGAGAATGACCACTATTATTGTAGACAGCGAAGATATGAAGCACAGCATACAGAATAACAAAATGCATTATATAAGATAAAAAATTAGCAAACCCATCACCTGAACTTTTCTGGTTCGCCTTTAAAGCTACCATTAGGGGTAATATGATAAATTTAAAGGCTTCATTTAGAAAGTGGGTTACTGGTTGACCGGAGTGTGAGCCCTGATCAAGCAGCAAGCACAATCCTAGTCAGGGTAGGGCACAACCAAACCCCAAATTAGCCTGTGCCCAACTCCCTGGTAGCTTGGCACAGATCAGTCAGGCTTAACTTAGAGGCAATGTGTAAAGTACACTTCAAACAGAAAAACAATAAAAACACCACACACAAAAAGATCCCACACCAGGTTAAAAATAGACTTTGAATTAATAAATAAAACAAGTCCAAAACAACAAAAATCTAATCAGTAGAACTGGAGTTATGAATTTAAAAAAATAAACTGCAGTATGGCACCTAAAAGCAGAAAGCACTAATCGGAGCTATCTGTTCATGCTGGACCGGGTCAAAGTCAAAAGTTCAGGCCGACCACAAGAGATACAATCCCAGATTAGTCCAGCTGAAAGTTTACCGTATCAAGTTTTTTTGCCAAGTGTCCCGTACGCATTGGAGATTGTCAAAGGGAGCACGGACAGCATCGTGGACAGTGGTCAGCAATGCACGAGGAGCAGGCAGTGCATCGCGGATAGGCGGGCTGGTCCTTTGCATCAGCGGATCTCTGCGGGTGAACTATGGATGAAGAGAAGGGCTGACAGAGGCTTGTGCTGAATGTCTGTGTGAGCGGCATGGTTCTGGTGCAAACAGGCCTGTTCATGGTGACAAAGAGCCCAAAAGCTTGATTTAAAGAGCCTGTGAGCCACATCTAGGGTCCAGGACCTAAGAGGGACCTCTTGGGGGTCAGGTGCTTGCTGCAGCTGGATCCAGGAGTTGTTGGGAAGCCTTTTATGTCCCTAACACTCAGATCATGAGGCCAGTAGACTAGCCCTTTGAGTCACTCTGGGATCCTGGGTTCAAGATGACGTTGCAGGTCCAGTTCTTCTTTCCCAGGAAGAGGGCAGCAGGTCAGCACAGCAGGGCATCAGTTCCTTTAGAGCAGCAGTCCAGCAGAGTGACAGTCCTTGTAGCAGCACAGCAGTCCTTCTTCCTGGCAGTTTATCCCCAGGTCCAGAAGTGTACTAAAGTTGTGGTGTCTGAGGTCTTTCTTTTATACACAGTTGTTCTTTGAAGTGGGGAGAAGCTTCTAGAGCCAAGCTTCTGAAGTGCACAGATGCCCTGCCTTCCCCGCCCTGGCTCCAGACTAACTACAGGGGGTATGCAGCCCTTTGTGTGGAAACAGGACACAGCCTATTCAGATGTAAGTGAGGCTGGGCCCTCTTCCCTCCCACCCTGCCAGTGATGGATTTTCCAGTCACACCTAAGCTCCCATTGTGTGTGAGTACGGCGTAAGAATGCACAAAGCCCAACTGCCACCTACACCCAGTCATGTGACCAGAGACAGGCTGCGGGCACCAAATTGCCAAGGAAAGAAAATGCCAACTTTCTAGAAGTGGCATTTTCATAATTGTAATTTTAAATCCGACTTCACCATAAGTTAGGATTTTAAATTAGGATTCCAGAGACACCAAACATGAACTTGTCATCCATTCCCATTTGGAAATTACACTTATAAAATGTAATAAGGCAACTCCAATGTTATCCTATGGGAAAGATAGATCTTGCAGTAGTGAAAAATGAATTTAAGAGTTTTTTACTACCAGGACATTCAAAACTTAAAAGTGCATGTCCAAATTCTAAAATTCACTGCACCCTGCCCATGGGGCTGTCCAGGGCCAACCTTAGGGGTGACATAAATGAAGTAAAAAGGAAGGTTTGGGCCTGGCAAAAGGTTTATTTTGCCAGATTGACATGGCAGGTTAGTACTGCACACACAGACTCTGCAATGGCAGGCCTGATACATGTTTAAAGGGATACTTAAGCGGGTGTCAAAATCAGTGCTGCAGGCCTATTAGTATCATTTAATTTACAGGCCCTGGGCACATGTAGTGCACTCTAATAGGGACGTATAAGTTGCCATTTAAATATGGCAATTGGGTATAGGCTAATGTTACCATGTTTTGGGCAGAGAGCACACACACTTTAGCACTGGTTAGCAGTGGTAAAGTACACAGAGTCCTAAGGCTAACAAAAACAAATTCAGCAGAAATAGGAGAAGGAAGGCAAAAGGTCTGGGGATGACCCTGCAGAAAGGGCCAGTTCTAACCACTGCCAAAAATCAGAAAGATAGCCAGCATTTGGAAGAGTTAGAAACCACAATTAAGAATATCAAATCATCATTTGATCTTTGAAGACAATACCTAAAAACATTTCAACAGTAAAACATCAATCATAATTGGCAATTAATGTGCAAATCCAAGCCAGTGCATGCAATTAAAAGAAGTTGAATAATAAAAATGTATCTAATAAAAACAAGTTAAAATGCAGATATAAAAGAAGTTAAAATCTAGCAGCAGGGAATAAAACCAATCCTTCAAGTGGGCAACCTCTTCTGTTTGAGCTTCCACATAGACATCAGGAACCTTGAGACAGCGAAGACAACACATTGTCTTGTGTCGCTTCTTAGGATTCTATACGCTATACTATTATTCCTAAGTCCCAGATTGAAACAAACTGGTAGAATCCACTTCTTGCTATAGCTCTGATGGATTGCGCAGAAGAGTACAACATGCACTGCTGTTTCTACCACACGGGGACAGAAGGGACAAGTTCTCATGGATTCAGGGTTCCTATGATTTCATGCAGCTGTAAAGGAGCGGATGGGCTGAATTCCTATGTGAAATTTGATGTACAATGACCTCACAAAGTGGGATTTGACCTCATCCAAAAATGGTTCTAAGCTGTACTCAACTTTAAACTACAGGAACGAAGCAGCAAGGGAACCCAGCCTAGGTGATCTTAAGATGAGATGGTCAGTATGATGCCAAAAGGAACCTTTTAATTCTAGCTTCAGCAGTGATATTGCATCCACTGGTGAAGACCAGAGGTTCTTAAGCTCAATCTACCTCAACCGATCCCTAACCATCCTAAGCAAAGGGAACTTACTAGTCCCAGCCTTCCCCATTACCTCTTCTAAAGCACTATGGAAGGGTATGAGCTCAGGGGCTGTCCATAACCTCCTCCAATACAACAGTGGTTTCAAAACCACTACATCATTAACACACCTTAGGCCACAATCTAAATATGGAGGGTACAGTGGGGATGCTAGCTGGATGTTTGCTCAGGCTCCTCATAAATCGATTTTCTACTAGGTCAAGGGCCCTAGTAATTAAGTGACCCCACAGTTCTCCCCAAAGGGCCTGGCACTTATAAATCTCTAGTACAGGGGAGATCAGGCAAAAAGAAGAACTATGCTGTGCCCTCAAAATACCTCCACATTATTGCTCAAGCTTGAGCCTGCTCTTCTGGACATGAGGTGACCAGTCAAAATGTTCTGTCAGGGTAACCTCCAAGTTATCAAACACTGGAATGTGTTCCAAGCTTTTGCCATTGAGGGTAGGATTAGGGCAAGAACTTGGGCAGGGGTTGAATGCCATGTACTTGGTTTTGCCGAGGTTGATCTCCAGCCCTCGCTGCCTGCAGGAGACCCCAGAACAATCCAGGAGCTGTTGAATGGCCAACGGAGACTCGGATAGCAAAAGGGTATCATCTGCCAATAGTAGGGCCGGATTCTTGGCCCCGGCAAGAGACGGAGCATCACCTTCACATTTCCCTAACTGGGATACTAAGTCATTGATGTAAAGGAGAAAAATGGTTGGAATCTCAAATCCAAATTTAACCACTTTAAAGGTTCGTCTGATCTTCCTTATTTGAAACTTCTTATATAAAATGTAATAAAATCCTGAGCATGAGAGCACGCAAGTTGGTATCCCTTACGGAAAGTGGGCAAGATGATCGAGAAAAATAATGCAGGCCGGTACCTAGATAAATATTTTAAATTTGGTAATAACAAGTTGACCATTCCATCCATAAGGAATGATTCCGGACTTAATGTCACATCATCCTCTGATGGTTTAGAGGCATTTCAGAGCTTCTATAAAAAGCTATATACATCAGAACATGTAATTGCCCTGGGAGCTTGTGAAGACTTTCTAGACGACCTCCAGCGTCCATCCCTAAGAGAAGAGGTGCAACACCAAATGAATAGACCCATTTCACAGGAGGAAATACTTCTATCTATTAATGGATAATGGGGGAGGCACTGCCAAAGCCCGTTCCTGCATGGCATGGACTGTGAAGTCCATGTTGTGCAGGTACATGAGTGCATGCACACAGGGAGGCACACCATGTTTCCCAATGCATCCATCCCCAGACTCGGAGGCAACAGGGGGCCCTGTAGGGTCACCTTAGTTTCCTCACTGCCACACTTTTCATGATGGGCTCACCGACATGAAAACTGTGGCAGTGAGGAAACACATAATATGCTTGGTGGTGGAGCAGTGGCACTGCCAGCATATTGCGAGCCACAGACCACTGCAAGACCACCAGGGATCATGGATCCTTGGCAGTAGCAGCGGTCCTTTGATGGTCCCACCGCCAAAGTCTTAATCACGCGGTCATACCGCCAGTGTGGCGGTTGCCGCACTGCCACCACTGCACCACCCCGGGTTAGGCCAAACTCGAAATCAGCCCCATAGTTACTTGATTCCCTGGCTGCTGCCATTGCTGTGGACACAGAGAAGCCCTTTGATAAGGTAACCTGGTCTTTTCTGAGAGCAATAGTGCAAAAATGTGGACTGGGAGTAAACTTCATTAGAAGATGCTTGCACTGTATTCTATTCCAAAAGCTTTCATCAGTCAGAGTCAATAGATGTTTATCTCATTCATTTTCACTGGATCGAGGTACTAGGCAGGGTTGTCCCTTGTTCCCACTCCTGTTTTTATTGGCTGTTGACCCACTTCATATGCTTCTCATAAACAACAACGTTGTGGGCATCCCTTTCTCTTCCACGTCACAAAAGGTGGCAGCGTGCACTGATAATGAACTGATATTTACTGATGAGGCTGATTGATCCATTTCTCATACACTAAAAATGATTGATGTATATGTGAAAGTTTCATGCTACTCTCTCAATAAAGAGAAAACTGATGTATTTCCTCCATAGGTATCTGCTTGTCATCTTCTGTCCAAGGTTTGGGCCCTAAATGGCAAAACAAATCATTAAATTACCTGGGAGTCTGGTTTGGACATGATCTGACAGACACCTTAACACTGAATGAAAACAATTGCTAGAGTTAATGAACTCCTTACACAATGGCCTCCAAAATTCATTACTTGCTGGGGTAGATCAGAAACAATTAAAATGATGGTAACCTCCATCATCACCTTTCCGATGGGTATGCCCCTTTCAATTTCCATCTCAGTTTTTTTTTTAAATATAGATAATCTGCTAATGAGCTTCCACTGGAAACAGAAGAAACCCAGAATATCGCTACTTAGACTTGGCAAAACAGAAGTTGGTGTTAACTGTCCGGGCTAGGGTAGGTACCAATTAGCTTTCCTAGCCAGAGTAGGCTCTTAGTGGTTCAAACCCCCAGACACAACGTCATCCATTTGGTTACCTCTAGAAAAGGCTTTATCATTGCCACTTCCTCGCTGCAGTTTAGTCACAATAAATTATATTATCCTTCTTAATTTTGAACACTACAATAATTTCATATGCCGCAATTGATACACTACGCTTTATAGACATATAAATCTGAAAGTCACTTCCAAAATCTGATATGACGTCTTCATGGTTCTATAACAATTTATGTCTACATGACTATGGTTCTGTATGGAAATAGTGGGCCACAAAAGGGATGACATTGATTAATGGCCTAGATGACCAAGCTGACCTGTTTCTTTTGCAACTCTGCAGGTTAAACATAACCTTGCAAATACAGATTTTTATACCTTTCTGAAACTCAAACTGGCAATTAGTAAATTTGGTGTTACACCCCTCCCCCCTCCCCCCACTTCTTTTCGGCAATTTCATCAAATTAGGACATACGGCATCCAGAGTATATAACGTTTTTGGCTAAACCTTGTCTGCGATTGACGAGGAAAACTATACATTCTTGGAACTTAATCAACAGATTCCCATTCTAAAGCGGATATTCCAACAAAGGCCTGGTCAGATATCTGGAATACAACCTTTAAAGGGAAGATTATACTTGCTCTATCCCAAATAAGGTTGTGGATGTTACATAATGTATACTGGACACCTGAAAAACTCCATAAATCAGGCCTTACTCACACAAATCAGTGCTGGAACTGTAACCTCTTTCTGTGTATTTTCTCTGACATAATCTCTTAATCACCTCTCTTTTACCTCCCCTTTCAGTCTTTTTTCTGAATAGTTTTTGCAATGTTCGATACACAACTGTACTTATTGTTTTTTATTCACTTGGACTGTATCCATGTCATGATCAATTCTGATACGATATTTTTCTTGTTTGGTTTTTCCTGGACCATAAGCAGGTCATGACCAACAGTGCCACAATATTTTGTTCTACCTTTTGATGTTTCTCCATGTTCTTTACTTTTAGCTTCAAAAAGGCAGGAAATTTGTGTAATATTTCGTTTACTCCTAACCTTCTAGACTCAGAGATGTTACACTGCCATCGTTGTGTCCCATGGTGATTTATTGTTCCTCGAAAAACAATCAAATGCCTATGAACTGAAAAAAAGAGTTAGCAAACAAACATTACTTTTAAAAAAAAACACAACTCTACCACACGTTTTGTCTTGACAGAAGTGGCCGTGGCTGTGTTCATGTTGTTTTGCACCATTTATGGAGGCTCATACTGATGCATGTAACTTCTTCCCTTTGCAAAAATAGATGAACAAGAGTTTAAGTCACTTTCTAGGGTTGGGTTCACGTCAGACTGCTTTGCTGTAGTGATCTTGTTAGTATGGTCAGGGAGTCGCTGGATCAACGACAAATTAATTCTTAAAAAACTCAGGAGCACACGATTGTTGGCAAGAAGCTCAGCATTTTGGAATGGAAAAAACACATTTTGAGTTATGGTCACTGACTAGATGCAGCAATTTCTGGAAAAACTATAGAGCGCGTGGTAACGCGTTTCCTGTTGGCAGAACTAAGTGAAGAATATTCCCCTACACAGATTCAAAACTAAAATATTAAGCTGTAAGAAACCCCTCCAAGTCCCACAATGTACATTCATTTTTCCAAGATCACAAATCCTCTTTTGTCCTGCACCAGTAATTGTAGAATATTTGCATATATTATTCTAATGCATTTGTTTAAATGACTTGCAAAGCTCGGGCTTTGCAGCTAGCTCCCAGTGGCAAGGTCCCTGTTTAAAGTGAAAACTTTCTAATGAATGGTTAGCTTGGAATTTGGATCTTTACATTCTGCCTGCATATTTTATAAGAGACAGAAATTGGTTTATTAAAGTGAATGATATATCCATTAAGAGAAGTGAAGATTTGTCTTAGTGAAACGCAGCTATAAACTGTTTTTGGACAGTTGCCAATTTATACTCTGATGTTAATGTGTGGAGGTCGTGGGAAAAGCCATATGGTATCAACTGATGCATTTCCTATGGGAAAACAGAAGAATTTTAGAATTTCTGCTTGCCCAAATCTTCTGTACTAATCTCACTTTCCAGTCCATTCCTAGTATGTAATATTCCTTTCCTACACGAACTACCGAACTACATGCTACTACTTCCTAGTTTATGGTGCTCAGTTTACCCATCTCAGAACCATAGAAGGCAGTCTACTTTGTCAAGATTTGAACAAATGACCCCCAGCCAGTGCTTAATTTGAGCCGGTGGTTTCCGGTGCTCAGCACCTGCACGTAATTGCCGGCACTTAATTGCCGGAACCTGCCCTTATGACAGCTGCCACATGGTGGCGCGGTGTGTGTCATTTAAAGATGAGCAGTAAAACAGTTGTTTGTAAATTCAATATACATTAAAAACAACTATTTCTTGCCACCCAAGCCATTCTTAAAGCTTTGCTGGCCTCCAACAGTCTGAATTGTCACACTTGTAGCAGTGTGGTGGCTAGTAGTTGTTTAAGTACAGTGACAATGTGTAGTGCAAACGAGGGCCCCGGCACTAATTTTTTTTTTAAACTAAGCACTGCCACCAGCAGATCGTATTTGTCAGTTACAAACATTTAGCTCACTGAGCCATTCTGCTGGAGCTACGTACAACAGTCATATGAACCCATCAGGTTTTATGTAAGAACCTGTACAAAAAAAGACTGGGAAAGACATATTTGGAAATCTAGAGCACACAGGATGGCTAAGGTTCTCCAGAACAGTTTTCTATAAGAATTCATTTTTTTCTTTCTAGAATCCTACACAACTATTCAAAAATGCCCATTTATTCTCCTTTAGTTGGAATCATCCTCTAGTCCTGCTGCTTGGTAAGCTGAGTCAGCTTCCGGAGCCATCTGCCGGAAGAGGAAGGATATGATTGTTGGCTAGCTTGACAGCATGTTCTTGTTCACTCAATAGATCCCCACTCTGATCTAAGTTTTTTGAGTGCTGGTGGGCTGGTATGGAATAAGAACACACGCGTCACATATTGTACAGCCTTTGTCTTTTTCTAATATTTGTTCTCCCTCCCCTGTGATTAATATGTTCTATATTTTTATGCAGCATCACAAGAGTAAGGTATTCATTATTAATAATTCATCCCCCGGTGAGCATGTACACCTTTTGCATGTCACCTTCATTTTCTTTTGTATTCAGGTTCTCCTGCCTATTCATTATTTTATACATTATCTAATACAGCATTACACCACCAGGCCACCCCCTTATTGTCTTTCTTTCCATCTTTATTTAGGATGTCCCTACATTTATAAAGTCCTAATGAGACCGCTTTACCTTTCCAGGGGTAAAAATGGCATTGATTGCAACAAACAAACCGATTGGTGTTTTCACTTCTACATGAGAATATTTTCGAGTTGTCTGCTGCTATACAAAAGCGCTATGCATCATGTTGATCCTTTGTGTATCATTAATATTGCAGCCTTTAAACTGGGGACACATTGCACTTTTCCCTTCTAAATTGTGGTGACTATGGTCAATCCGGTTCTCGTGACTGGATCCTTGTGTTTGCACTATTATAGATAAAAATTTCTTTCTTCCAATTAAGGGGCCGATTCCGATTCGGGCCGGAAATCTCACCGACCGAGTCGGATTCGGAGAGATTTCCGACCGAACCGGACTATGGCAGTCCGACCGAACGAGTACGATGCGGACGCATGCTATCGGACTCGATTCGGTCGGACTCCCATTGAAGTCAATGGGAGCCGGTCCTACGACGCGTACACGGGCTCCCATTGACTCAATGGGTGCGTCGCGAACAAGGGCGCCCCCTACAGCGGGTATGCGTCAGTGCGACTCGTGATGTACATGCATGTGTAGGGGGGACCCATGGGTCCCCCCTGTGTGCGACTCACGCGGCTACGCGTACAGGGGGGTCCGACACGGACCCCCGAAGTCCGGCTCCGACTGTTCTTTCGAGCCGGACGGCGCGAGTCGGTCGGACTGTTTGAGGCGCGCATCGTACTTGCCCGGTCGGGGAACGTCTCCATTGCGTGGTGCGAGTCGAGTCCGTACGAGTCGGTCGGAGCGGTTCGGAGCCGGGAACGAGTCGGTCGGGGATTTCGCGTATGCTCGCATCGTACTTGCTCGCGCGGACGGGTGTTCGAATCGGTCGGAAACAGGGCGTCCGAATCGGATCCGGTAAAGCCGAATCCGATTCGGTGCCCTACCGGCCGAGATCGGAATCGGCCCCTAAGTTGTGCACATTGTCTTTTCTGTGTTTTTCGAAAATCTCTTGGTTCTGATAGATGTGGTAGATATTTATGAGTCTTTCTTGTCCAATTGATCACCAGCATGTGAAGCACTAGTGCTTGATATACTTGTATACCCAGGTTCTCATGGGTTTAAGGGTTGCTTTTGAAGCCTGATCTTTCTTAAACTTGGCATTTTCTTGTTCTAACCATTTGGTGCCTGCAGCCTGTATCTTGCATCACAAGACTAGGTGTACTTGGCGGTTGGCCTTTGCATATTGCTTACAGACAGTAGCACAAAGCGAGACTAGGTATTGGCAGGATGGTGGGCCAGAGCTGTGCACAGCCTCACTTAAAGAAACTTCCTCAGCAAACACGCAGAGAACCTCACACTAGCTTTTTTTGACTCCAGATATCCTGGGACCAGGACAGGGAGGCAGGAGTTCCCAGACACATCTGTGGGGGGAGAACTCCTGAAGTTGTTTCCACTTCAAAGCTGGCACCAGGTATAAACCAGGACCCTCAGACCCACTCTTCAGTACACTCTTTGACCTGTGGATACTACAAAAAAATCTGCCATGCTGCCAGAGGACTGCCCTGCTGATTAAGCCCTGCCCTGCTTTCTGAGAAGGAAGTCTGGACCTACTCCCTTCATCCCAGCCTGCCTGAAGTGACTCCAAGGTTCAGCTGACTGACTTCCTGTTCAGAGCTGCAGAGACATTACAAGCTCCAGAGATGTCCCTGCAACTGCCCAGCTGACCTGCTGCAGCTGGACCTGTCTGAGTCTGCTGGCCTCTGCATGAGTGAGTCTCTGATCCCCAAGAGGTGCCACTCCAGGTCAAGGCCCTTGGTTGGCCTCTGGCCACAAAGGAAAATCCTGCCGTTTTGGGGTCTTTGAGACCGTGAACAGGTCCCTTTCGCACCAAAATCTTGCCATCTGCAACAACCGCCAACGTAAAGCTCCTCTGAGCTCAACTCTTCTCACTACAGTGACCACCAGCGACAAGCGGCAATTCGAGATCTGCACTTAATGGTGCAGCATCGACAGTCTGTGGTGATTGCCAATGTGAAGCTCCTGTAATAACTGTCCTCAACGCAAAATATGATCTGCACACTACAGTGACGACTGTCCGAAAAGCTTGGCCTGGTCTCTTTGTGCTACAGCGACAGCCAACTGCAGCACTTTCCCTGCTCTTTGCAGCCTCCTCCACCACGAACTGGACTCTTCATGATGGATTTTGAGAAGGGAACTCTTTTAGCAGGACAAACCTGGTCCCTGTATCCAGCAAGCACTCCATTGTGGTTGGTCTGAACTTGTGACTTTCACCCTGTCTCGAATGACTAGATGACCACGAGTGGGGTTTTGTGCTTTTAGGTGCTACTCTTACCTTAAATATTTTAAATTGCATATCTCTGTGCCTAGTGATTGGGTTTTCGTGGTTTTGGTGTAAATTAATTTGTTACATTTTACTCTGTCCAGATGGGTTGGAGATTTTTCTTGTGTTGTGTGTTCACTGTACTCCTGTTTGTGTGCTGCATAAATGCTTTACACATTGCCTCTAAGTTAAGACTGGTTGCTTTTGTGCTTAGCTACCAGAGGGCTAAGCACAGGTTAATTTAGTGACTTTTGTGGTTCATCCTGGCAAGGATTGCGGCTGTTGCTTGAGAAGGGCACACACCTCGCTCAACCAACAACCCAGTTTCTCACAACTATGCAGTGCCACTGTTGTTGTTGAGTAGTTGATGAATTTAGATTTTTTTTTTAAATTCTTAAAGAAAAGCAGTATTTTTTGATATGTGATTTTTTTATTGAAAATCATTTTGACCCTCAAAACGTTCGTATTTTGTTATTTTCAAATGTTAACTGCATTTGCATATCATCAACTACACATTTCAAGTTGTTTTTCTGAATGCATTTTTGAGTATGTAAAGTACTACTTCAGTAGTTCTGTTGTAGGTACTCCCAAATACAATGCACAAACTTACAGGTGGAGATATCCACCTAGGAGTAGGTGGAAATCTGTGTGTGTGGAGGTCTCTGCACATAGATTTTACTTTGTGAATTGGAGCCATCGTTTTTTTCTGCTCAATCATTGGGGCATTTTTAAAGACTATGGGGCCGATTCCGATCTCGGCCGGTAGGGCTCCGAATCGGATTCGGATTTACCGGATCCGATTCGGAGCCCTGTTTCCCGACCGAATCGTACGCGGGTCCGGCCGAGCGAGTACGATGCAGGCACCCGCGAAATCTCCGACCGACTCGAACGCGGCTTCAACACGCTCCGACCGACTCGCATGGACACGACTCACACCGCGCTATGGAGACGTTTCCCGGCCGGGTAAGTACGATGCGCGCCGCGAGCAGTCCGATCGACTCGCGCCGTCCGGCTCAAAAAAGCTGTCGGAGCCGGACTTTGGGTTTCCGCGTCGGACCCCCCTGTACGCGTAGGCGCGCGAGTCGCACACAGGGGGGACCCATGGGTCCCCCCTACCTGTGCATGTACGCCGCGATGCGCATCGACGCGTACCTGCTGTAGGGGGTGCCCTTGTCCGCCTCGCACCCATTGAGTCATTGGGAGCCTGCGTACGCGTTGTACGACCGGCTCCCATTGACTTCAATGGGAGTCCGACCGACTCGAGTCCGATGGCATGCGTGCGCATCGTACTCGTTCGGTCGGACTGCCAGAGTCCGATTCGGTCGGAAATCTCTCCGGGTCCGGCTCGGTCGGATAGATTTCCGTCCCGAATCGGAATCGGCCCCATAGTATTTCAAATCTTTTAAAATGTAGACTTTCCCCCAATGAGATCAAACAAGTGAATTCCTTTCATACAGTTGAAATAAATACCGTTATGAATGAAACATAGGAACTACCACTAACTAATAACCTTCTCCTTACTGAAGATACCGCATTACCACAGTCAAGTGTGTGCCTGAGGAAGTCCTCTCAGGTTAATGCACATATCTTTAGTCAGATGTGAATGTTACAAATATAGTGCTATTAAAATAGAGTGATTGGAAAGACCCCTTTTTAGGTCACATCCTACCAGACAGCGCAGCTGTCAGATATGCTAAAGGCATCTTGGAGACTTTCAAAAAGTTGACCTAGGAGTGCATTCCGCTTGTTGATTGCCACTGGCTTTCTGGTTAGTAACTCACACTTTCTGGCTTTCCATTTGCCGACTTTATTTGCTTTAGGCTCTCCAGGTTCAGTTTGTCCCTCCTGTTGCCTAAAGCATGTTCTCTGTATTCTTTCGCTTTCCGAAAACAGGCCACTAAATCTTGTTCTTATCTCATAACATTTGCTGTGCATTCAAAGACCGAGGTCACATGTCAGGAGCTGTCTTCCAACGGCGCTTGTTTAATTTTTTTTCCCCTCACTTCAAAGTGAGAGGATTTATGTGACAATCTTGCTGGTTACTCGGGGTTGGAAAGAGTTTTTTTTCTAGCACATGACAACATTTAAATGAACTGTGTAAGCATCTCAGAATATATCAGAATTATGAACGCACAAATGAAGCACATTTTTTGTTATTTCTGAAGTGTGTTGGAAACAAATACTTTAATATGATCAAAACGTGTCATTAAACTAGGTGATGCAAATTCCACACTATTTGTCTGTGCACTGTATAGTTTTATTAGTACAGCTGTATGTCTGTGCACATGTAATGGTCATTTCAATTGAAAATGCATTGTCTGTAATGGCAGTGTGCTACCACACCATGAATACTCCTCTCTATGCCACTCCACTCTGCTCTTCACCACTGCACTCTGCACCACTCCACACCACTGCACACTACTCTGCACAACTCCATTTTACACAAGCACCACTCCACTCTACACCACTGCACTCTATGCCACTTCACATTATGCCTCTCTTCTTTACCCTGTACCACTCTACTCTATGCCAGTGCACTCTTTGGCACTGTACTCTACACCACTGCACTCTTCGCCACTGCACTATACACCGCTCCAGTCCAGGCCACACCAATCTACGCTACACAGCTTTATGCTACTGTGTTCTATGCCACTCTGCAACGCTGCACTCTATGCCACTGCACTATAAGCCAAAACACTCTACGCCAATGCACTTTACGCCAATGCACTTTACTCTGTAACACTCAACTCTGTGCCTCTGCACTCTATCCCAATCCACTACACGGCACTCTAATCTACTCTGCACCAATGCACTTTATGCCACTGCACTCTACACCACTTTACTCAATGCCATTAAACTCTATACCACTCTACACAACTGCACTGTACCCTGCACCACTCCTGTCTACGCCATTTTACTCTAATCTGAAACAATCTACTCTAACCACTGCACTCAATGCTTATCTACTTCACTCTGCGCCACTCCAATTTATGCCACTGCACTGTATACCACTCTACTCTTAACAATTGCACTCTATGCCAATGCACTCTACACAACTTCACTCTGTTTGTGCACTCTATGCCACTGCACTCTACTCTGCATCACTGTACTCTACGCCACTGTTCTCTACACCACTCTACACCACTGTACTCTGATACTCTACTCTACAACACTACACTCTCCACCACTGAACTCTACTCCAACATTCTCTGTGCACTACTCCACTCTATGGCACTGTAATCTACTCTGAACCACTCTATGCTACTCTATTCTGCACCACTCTATGCCACTGCACTTTATGCTACTCAACTCTACTCTGCACTGTACGCCACTGCGCTCTATGCCACTCCACTCTGGCCCACTCCACTCTGCACTACTGCAGTCTACTAAGCACCACTCTAATCTACGTTACTGCATTCTACGACACTGCATTGTAGTACTCTGAATTCAATGCCACTGCGCTCAATGCTACTGCACTCTACACCACTATATTCTGCAATACTCTACTTTAATGCACTCTACACCACTCCACTCTATTCTATGCCAGTGCAGTGTATGCTATTCTATGCGGCTCCACTATATGCCACTCCAATACACAACACTCTCTGCCACTCCAGTCTACAACACTCTGCTCCACTGTTCACCATTCCACTCTGTGACATTCCATGCTACTCTCCTCTATCCCACTAACCTTTAGCCATGCTGAATAGCAGCCACGCTGGTGAACCACATGGCTAAAACACATTGGCAAAGCCAATGGTTCTTGCATAGGTGAGACCTATTGACTTTGCCAATGCGTGTTTACAACTTTTTTATATTGGTACAGAGGATATGCCATACAATCAATGCAAAGTTCAGTTTACTGTGGGATGTTCATATTGAATGCCATTAGGAAAGGCAATGTCCCTAGGGTTAGAGTTCATTGCATCTTATATTTAGTATTTTATAACTTTCGTTATTGCATCATTTACCTTACTATCTTTGTTGGTGTTTTCCAATGTTTTCTATGTATCTGTGTGCACACACACAGGGACACTAATATGTTTATATGTGCATGGAAGAGAAAGAGGCAAAGCAAGCGAATTAGAGATGTAGCCATATTATAGAGTGAGTATGTGGAAAATTGACTTAATTAACTAGAGAACCTGCTTCTGATGCAAATATTGCAGTTCATGGTTTCTTGCCCTCACTGTATTCCCCATCCTCATTTAAGCAATAGCGTAAGTATTTGTCGTATATCTTACTTTGAACACTATGCATACTAGTTTGAAAGATGACAGAAGTTATTGTGGAAAGATAGCAGCATTATGGGAAAGGTGTGGCTTTGAATGTATTATTGAAGGTGAATGATAAAGCGGTGCATTTGGAAAATATGCGTCACCAAAATAACAGGATATTTGTTCACTTCCTCTGTTGTGGGAGAACGGGTGTGTGTGACTAATCCCCTGACTTCCGCCTTTTTGATACACAGATTTGTTGAGGCAGTGATATTTCCTGTCAGGACTCCCATGTTACAAATTAATTCCCTTTTAAAGCCGTCCTTTTCTCCTCTCCACCAACCTTTCTCGCCACCAACTTCCACAAGAAGCCATTTTGCATAAAGAACTTTTGTCAACGCACGTAGCCTCTTTTAATAACAGAGGGAAACTAAGGTTTCTTCACTTATCCTTGTAAGCATGTTTTTGTCAAAGGCCAAAATGCATTGAGTTGCAGCTATATCACATATTTTAACTGAAGATAACACATTGATAGTCTTTCACATCAAGTTTAACTACTAAAGCTTAACAGTGTTACAGTTTCACTCTTGAGCTGATAAAAATATAGATGCTTGTAATCTTAAGGTGTTCCCTTGGATAAGCTTTCATTTTGGTGTGCTAGGTAATGGCTTTTGTATTCGCACAATCTCTTTCAACATAGAATATTAGGCCTCATTCTGCCTTAATTCTAAAGATTTCATCATTGAATAGGTTGTGCTATCCTTAGAAGGCACATACCCCATTGTTTCCAACGTTCCATCGCCATCTTATTTTCTGCTTATAGTCTATCTCAACTTTGGAAGCATTATTTTTGTTTCTTTTCGGTTTCCATTGTGTGATAACACCTGTTACCAGCTTAACTTGCTGATCAGCTTTTCACTGCTGAAATTAGTTAGAATAGAGGCATGATTTTATCTTTCATAAAGAGCCCGCAGTTTATCTGTCTAATGCATAACAATTGAGGGAGCTTTTAACAATGTGGCTACAAAATATGTATTTATTATTTTGTTTTTATAAAGCGCTGAGTTGGCACAGAAGGCATGTGCAGCCCATCTGTCCCCATAAAATATTTCCTAAGTCCCTTTCCAGTCACCAAGGGAACTGGTAGGTAAGACACAAATTCAGTCGAGGACCGCATGCAGAACTGTGTTAGCACTGTTTAGACATTACTCGCTATGGCTCATCCTTGGATTGATAGAGGCTGCTGCACAATTCAACCATGTTGAAAGGGCACCATTTTTCTTATTTAGATAGAATTATTTAATTAGGCAGAATTTTTGGTGCACGACTATCCAGACAAGTTCTGCCTAAGGACAAAAGATATTGAGCATTGGCGAAGTCAATAGGTCTCTGCATTAAAGCATTGGCTTTGCCTGGATCCTGTTACTGATGAAGTTCCCTGTGACCTATTGTTCACCTTGGATGAGATAATGGCGGCTGTGTTGGGCCTAGATGGTATTCCCATCAATCTGTACACAGTGGCGTAACGAAAGTTTGAGGGGCCCCCCTGCAATGTACACAGAGGGGCCCCCGCTCCGGATTTAATGCGGAGTGCTCAGTCCTAAGTACTGTGCTGAGGGGGCCCCCTGCAGCTCGGGGGCCCCCCGCACCGCGGGAGATGGGGAGGCCTGTGTTACACCCCTGTCTGTACAGGGCCAATTTACCTCTCTGGGGTCCGATTCGGGCCAGGGTGTTTGGGGCCTGTTGTTACACCGGTATTCTAAACTCTTGGTCAGAGTCTGTTATTGTCCCCATTTTTAAAGAAGGGGACAGTTCCAACCCTGTATGTTACCGTCCTACATCTCTGCTAGATTTATTGCTGAAGGTTACTGGGAAAATCATACTGAACCATCTTGAGGCATGGGCAATATTTAGCTAGTCTTACTTTGGCATAAGATTTGGACTTCTGAGTTTACTGTCAGAACTTCAGACAGGTTTGCAGTTTTTTTTTTTACAGTTGTAAGACACATAGGTGTAAGGAAATAAATGTTTTCTGGGGGATGTCAAGGGAGTGAGTAAAGCAAATGGTGTGAACACCCTCAAAAGCATGTGTTTCTTGGTATTCACAAGTATCTGTATTGCCTTTCCCACATAATCTGCACTTCAGAAGATGCACCTAAAGAAACTAGGCAAACATAGTGCAGTACATTTGAGAAAGTACATACAACATGTTTGAAGAAATAGTAAAGGATGAAAGTTTTGAAATGGAAAATTATTTTTATTGAGCCTTTACATAGGCACCTATGAATTACTCACAGTCAAAAAAGTCCACACAAGTAGTTAAGAAAAACAGGTTTTGTGAGGGAAAACTATGAAAACCATAGTTTTCCTGGTCGTGCAACTTGGTGGTTTTAGGTAAAAATTAGAAAATTCTGCTGATAGTAGCCATAGACCTATCCCAGGAGGAATTGATTACTTTTTCAAGCATCAGGGCAAGAGTTCTTAATTTGGTGCCTATTAGTACTGAAGAACCATATTGCAGGTAAAATTCATTTTAGTGATTGGTGTAGATTTTTTCAGTGGCGTCTGCTGCAAAATTTAAGCGGGGGCAGGGGAGGGTGGACGGGATGAGGGAAATAATTACAATAAAAAATGAAAGCTTACCTGTACCGACGCTGCCGGCCACTTCCGCTCCTCTGTGCTTCTCTTCTCTCCCAACAGAACAGACTTCCCACACAATCCTTGCACTGCTCTCAGTAGCATGAGAGCAGCACCAGGATTGGTCTGAGTGGCTTGCCGCTCAGACAGTGCCTGGGAGTCCGTGCTGCTTCTCCAACCTAGCTGTGAAACACAGCTGGGTTGGAGAAACCTAAGTGTGCATGGCGGTTTGGCTGGCCTAAGGCGGCCGGCCAAACCATCATGCACACTTAGGTTGTGCACTACTCCTCCCCTGCTGGCTGTGACGATGGCCAAGCCCGGCCCCGCCCAGCCCAGACCTGGCTGGCTCCAGAGGGAAACGGTAAAAATAAAATGGTAATAAATCCAATATATTATCATTTTATTTTTCTTGTTTCCCTCAGCTGGCTCTGAGCAGGGGAGTGACGCTCCTCCGCCCTAGTGGAGGAGCCACCGCTGGATTTTTTTTAAAGGTAATGTTGTATAATTCTAGACATAAAAAAACATGTTTTGGAGAGTGAAAGAAAAGCAAGAGATGTCTCATGATTGCTGAGTCTTCAAAGATAACATGGGACCAATTACCTCTAAAAATAAAGAAATGGGGCACATGCACTACTGGCATTAACGGCACTGGGTTAGCAAATAAATGCCATGCAAAAGTCTTGGCAACGTAACCTAGACAGCTGACAGTCACATGCAAATTAGTCAAATATAAAAAAACAGGAAACCCTTCAGAACCGCCTGATGAAGTTTCTAATAACCCTTTAATGCTCAAACACATTATCTGTATTTGCAGTCCTTATACATAAAATGCCCCTCACACAAAAGAGGCACATTAAAATGTCAAACACTGTAGTTGAGCAAGATAACTTTGTTGCGACCTCAAAAACACTGGTCGGGGAACATTGGAGAGAAAAGGCTCAGCCTGGTTTTAAATATCGAAGTTGGAAAAGGCCGATTTGATTTTTAAACTTTGTGGACCATTACGAGGGTCCCAGTATTTCCAGTGTTGTAATACCTCACCTATTATTAAAGGGTAATAAAGCTTTGCAGTATGGCCGTGAGATTTAGGATTAACCCCCTATCGGCCCCAATGAAATGAGAAACAACATGCAGACATTGGTACTTTATCACTGATTTCTACATGTGAACTCTCAAATCTAGATATTTGTCCAGGGACTAAGGGCCTGATTTAGATCTTGGCAGACAGGTTACTCCATCGCTAGGGTGATGGATATCCTGTCTGCTGAAATATAAATCCCATTGTATCCAAAGTGATTTGAATTTTGGCTGCGTTGTGACGGAGTAACCCATCCGCCGAGATCTAAATCAGGCCCAAAGTCCTCAATGTTTGACCTGGAAGATCTGCACACTTTAATCAGTGTGAAATGAATGCATGTGTTATTATTACGAGAGCCCTAATACTATTTTAGACAGACACTAAAGTTGCCACCCCAAATGTGTTTTAGGAGCCCACTCGAAAGCAGGACCATTAGGTAAACTGGAGCTGTGCCAATTTGCTTTGCACCAACCAACCAGAGCAAATACTTTTACATCAACCAGTAGGTCATGTGCAAAGTGAAGCTAGCTGAAAAACCTCTGTGGAATTGGTAGAGATGTTAACCACTCCAGGACTGTGTGTTTATCAAAATAATTCTGTGAATGATACTTTACCAAATGTCAATGAGAGGTCAAGTGTGTCATAAGCAAGTGGGTGACACCACCATCTAAAATGAAGTACAGATTGTATCATAACTACATGGTCATTGCCTCAATATCATCCTGGTGTGAAACTCTGCTGCTGCTTTTGGTACAGAGGGCTGATACTGCAGCCCCCGGCCCCCTGTACAAAAAACGGCCCCCACTGGTCCAAAACCGGCCCCACTCTTCCGGTCCACTGGGAAAACGCCCGGTGCCCGCTATGACCAGTCCGGCCCTGTTGATAACAAACTGCAACTGCGTCCTGCAGAAAAAAGGAGAATTATAGTGAAATTAATAGAGCCAATGAGACCCCAGTACAGGTTCCAAGATACAACTACATTCAAACGGAATACTTCCATACTGTGTTATTACATGTTTAAACATTGAAAGGCAGCTACAGAACCCATTCAACATGAAATTCCAGCTGGGCTTTGCTAAACTATAAGTACTACTGGCACGTCTTGCTTCCCTGCTTTGTCTCTATTTTTGTTTTTTTCCTGACATGATTGCATAATGCTTATGGGAAATGTATCGCAGTAAAGAGTATTTTTAGAAATTGTGAATTCTCTTTTTATTCTAACATTTTGTTTTGCGCGGGATTGTAGTTTGATAAACTAATTTGTGCACTAATATATTCTCGTGATGCCTTGGTATGCCAAATGTGGTGATGACTGCTAAAAAAGCTGAGTGTCCAAATGCTGTTTGCAACATCATGATTTAAATCTACGATTATAAGCACTAGCGTGATTCCGGTTAGCAACTAGTTTTGGAACAAGTCTTGTATCATTGCTATTTAGGAAGGCCGTCTATATCATAAGAAAATATCTTCTTTCCTGTATGTCCCAATAGCTCATTCTAAGAATTGATAGATAAGTCAGCCGCTGCTTCTCAGCACCATTTAGTTGTGAAATTGGGGTGTATTGTTTGTTCCGTCTCATGCGATGCCAAAATTCCATTAGATTTGGTCTACCTAGATTTTGAGAAGGTTGTTTGACAAAATATCTTCAAAATGTTATCCTGCCAACAATATTGAAGTCAAAATATCGTGGCCCATAATATCGAGAAGGTAGGTGCATATAGATAAGTATAGCTTTACCATTCTTAACTGCACATTTATGTATCTTGAATATGTGTGTATGTGTATGTACATACACACACACACGCATATATATATATATATATATATATTCCAATAATAGTTATCTGAAGTAGCTATAACCCGTGCCCTAAAGTAATGATAACTTGCAGCATCACCATGCACTTATAATTACCACAAATATTACATCACTCATGCCATGTTCTATGACATCATTGATAATATCACTGCAACATGTGAAATGACATAATTGATAACAACACTGTGCATGGCGGGGCGTGTGGCTCTGGACCGGGTCAAAGTCTTAGGTTCAGGAGAACCCCAATGGAGCATTGGCTGGATACAGAGACCAGGTTCATCCAAATGAAGTGTTTACCTTCTTTGTGTCCAAGTCCACGTAAGAAGCCTCAGCTAAAGCTTTGTATTGGTGGGAGCCGCAAGGAGATTATTGTCAGCGCGAGGAGCGGGTCGTCACTGGAGCATCGCATTGGCGGGAGATGCAGGCTGTCGAGGTTTGGTGCGATGAGCTGGTCGCCGTCAGAACTTCTCATTGGCAGGAGACACAGTGATTGTTCTCAACATGAGGAGACCACTCACGGTTCTGAAAACCCCCAAATGTCTGGGTTTTCACCTGCAGTTCAGTTTCTGTAGTTTGGAAGTAGAAGGAGTGAACTCTGATGCCAGCCAAGGTTCCAGGACCTGGGGCACCTCTTATGGATCAGGACTCACTCCAATAGAGGCCAGCAGGAGGGCTCAGGCAGGTCCATTTGAAGGCAGTTGCAGGTAGGCCACTCGCTGCTTGTTGTGTAACTGTAGCTCAAACAGGAGGTCAGCCAACTGACCCTTGGAGTAATTTTTGAGGGTTCTAGGTTCACAGCAAGCAGGCCTGGTCTTCCTTCTTCAGACAGCATGGTAGTCCTTACTCTGAATCTTCCACAGGTCCAGGCATGTTCTGATGAAAGATTATGAGTGTTCTATTCTTATAACTAGTGCTAGCCTTTGGCAATCCCTGGCCTACTCCCAAACTATTTCTGTCCAGTTCTTCTCCTTCCTCTGCATTTGGTTCCAATCTGTCTAGGGGAACAAAGGCAATCACAGGACTGGAGTAAGGTTCTTTTGAATGTGGGCTGCAGGCTGGGTCCTTTGAAGTGTAATCAGAGCAGGGCACAACTTCTCTCCAGCCATCCTGTTAGGGAGACCCACTTACTCTACACCCTGGCCTTTTTTGTCTCTGAGTCTGGAAGGAATACACAGCACATCGTAGGAGAGCCATTTACAGTCATGTGACTATGGACAGTGGCAGAAAGGCACATCTGGTTTAGGCAGAAAAATGCCAACTTTCTAAAAGTAAAAAGAACAATTGATGGACAGAATGCAGAACAATGTCATACATTCACCCCAGTACAGAGATCTGGGCCTAAATCCATTGTTTTTTTGCTCACCATGCCATTCCAGTTTGGACCCAGCCATATGCAAATCAGTCTTGACCCTGCGCCCAATGGTAACAGTCCAGCCCGAACTGCCAGTCCAGGTCCTCCCTGGTCTGGAAACAAGCATCCTAGGACCGGTTTCGGGCTTTCAGCCCTCATCAGCCAGGATAGCTTGACTCCAGTGGCATGGAGAGCATGGGACCCACGTCTGGGCATACCCGTCCCACTCGGGGTGACAAATGCAAAAAGAACAATTGATGGACAGAATGCAGAACAATGTCATACATTCACCCCAGTACAGAGATCTGGGCCTAAATCCATTGTTTTTTTGCTCACCATGCCATTCCAGTTTGGACCCAGCCATATGCAAATCAGTCTTGACCCTGCGCCCAATGGGAACAGTCCAGCCCGAACTGACAGGCCAGGTCCTCCCTGGACTGGAAACAAGCATCCTAGCACCGGTTTCGCGCTTTCAGCCCTCATCAGCCAGGATAGCTTGACTCCAGTGGCATGGAGAGCACGGGACCCACGTCTGGGCATACCCGTCCCACTCGGGGTGACAAATGCAAAAAGAACAATTGATGGACAGAATGCAGAACAATGTCATACATTCACCCCAGTACAGAGATCTGAGCCTAAATCCATCGTTTTTTTGCTCACCATGCCATTCCAGGTTGGACCCAGCCATATGCAAATCAGTCTTGACCCTGCGCCCAATGGGAACAGTCCAGCCCGAACTGCCAGGCCAGGTCCTCCCTGTACTGGAAACAAGCATCCTTGGACCGGTTTCGGGCTTTCATCCATCATCAGCCAGGATAGCTTGACTCCAGTGGCATGGAGAGCACGGGACCCACGTCTGGGCATACCCGTCCCACTCGGGGTGACAAATGCAAAAAGAACAATTGATGCACAGAATGCAGAACAATGTCATACATTCAACCCAGTACAGAGATCTGGGCCTAAATCCATCGTTTTTTTGCTCACCATGCCATTCCAGTTTGGACCCAGCCATATGCAAATCAGTCTTGACCCTGCGCCCAATGGGAACAGTCCAGCCCGAACTGCCAGGCCAGGTCCTTCCTGTACTGGAAACAAGCATCCTAGGACCGGTTTCGGGCTTTCAGCCATCATCAGCCAGGATAGCTTGACTCCAGTGGCATGGAGAGCACGGGGCCCACGTATGTGCATACCCGTCCCACTCGGGGTGACAAATGCAAAAAGAACAATTGATGGACAGAATGCAGAACAATGTCATACATTCACCCCAGTACAGAGATCTGGGCCTAAAACCATCGTTTTTTTGCTCACCATGCCATTCCAGTTTGGACCCAGATTAAACCCAGATCTGTGACTGGGGGTGAGTGTCTGAAAAGTTTCAGCGCTCCGTCCATCATCACCTTGTGTTTGCTTTGTTCGCCCTAAGTTGGCAGGGTATGCCCAGACGTGGGTCCCTTGCTCACTTTGCCACTGGATTCAAGCTAGCCTGGCTGATGAAGGGTGTTAGCCCGAAACCGGTCCCAGGATGCTTGTTTCCAGTTCAGGGAAGACCTGGCTTGGCAGTTTGGGCTGGACTGTTACCATGAGGCACAGGGTCAAGACTGATTTGCATATAGCTTGGTCTGAACTGAGGTGGCGAAGTGAGCTAAAGAATGATGATGGATTAAACCCAGATCTGTGACTGGGGGTGAGTGTCTGAAAAGTTTCAGCGCTCCGTCCATCATCTCCTTGTGTTTCCTTTGTTTGCCCTAAGTTGGCAGGGTATGCCCAGACGTGGGTCCCTTGCTCACTTTGCCACTGGATTCAAGCTAGCCTGGCTGATGAAGGGTGTTACCCAGAAACCGGTTCCAGGATGCTTGTTTCCGGTTCAGGGAAGACCTGGCTTGGCAGTTCGGGCTGGACTGTTCCCATGAGGCACAGGGTCAAGACTGATTTGCATATAGCTGGGTCTGAACTGAGGTGGCGAAGTGAGCTAAAGAATGATGATGGATTAAACCCAGATCTGTGACTGGGGGAGAGTGTCTGAAAAGTTTCAGCGCTCCGTCCATCATCTCCTTGTGTTTCCTTTGTTCGCCCTAAGTTGGCAGGGTATGCCCAGACGTGGGTCCCTTGCTCACTTTGCCACTGGATTCAAGCTGGCCTGGCTGATGAAGGGTGTTAGCCGGAAACCGGTCCCAGGATGCTTGTTTCCAGTTCAGGGAAGACCTGGCTTGGCAGTTTGGGCTGGACTGTTACCATGAGGCACAGGGTCAAGACTGATTTGCATATAGATTGGTCTGAACTGAGGTGGCAAAGTGAGCTAAAGAATGATGATGGATTAAACCCAGATCTGTGACTGGGGGTGAGTGTCTGAAAAGTTTCAGCGCTCCGTCCATCATCTCCTTGTGTTTCCTTTGTTCGCCCTAAGTTGGCAGGGTATGCCCAGACGTGGGTCCCTTGCTCACTTTGCCACCTGATTCAAGCTAGCCTGGCTGATGAAGGGTGTTAGCCCGAAACCGGTCCCAGGATGCTTGTTTCCAGTTCAGGGAAGACCTGGCTTGGCAGTTTGGGCTGGACTGTTACCATGAGGCACAGGGTCAAGACTGATTTGCATATAGCTTGGTCTGAACTGAGGTGGCGAAGTGAGCTAAAGAATGATGATGGATTAAACCCAGATCTGTGACTGGGGGTGAGTGTCTGAAAAGTTTCAGCGCTCCGTCCATCATCTCCTTGTGTTTTCTTTCTAAAAGTGGCATTTTCTGCATAGTAACTTAAAATCTGACTTTACTATTAAAGAGTATTTTAAACTACAATCCAAATGAGAAGTTTTTCTCTGTCTGGTCTAAAACTGAATTTATCACTTATTAAGTGTAATGAGGTAACCCAGTGTTAGTCTGTGGGAGAGATAGCCTTGCTACAATGAAAAATGATGTTTGGAGGTTTTCACTGTCAGGAAATGTAAAACTTATGTACACATGTCCTACTTTCAAAAACACCATGCACACTGCCCTTTGAGCCTTTTGGGCCTAGCTTAGGGGTGACTGATGAGGATTAGAAAGGACGTTTTAAGCCGGGCAAAAGGTTTTTTTGCCAGCTCAAAATGTCAGTTTAAAATTGCCGTGACAGGCTACAGTGGCAGGCCTGAGATATGTTTTACAGGGCTACTTTAGTGGTTGGCACAATGCATGCTGCTGCCCACTACTGCATTTAATTTACAGACCCTGGGTACATGTATTACCATATGCTAGGGACTTATAAGTAAATTAAATAATACAATTTGGTTTAGGTCAACTTTACCATGTGAAACATAGAGAGAGAGCACAAACTCTTTACTAGTGGTTTGGAGGAATAAAGTGCATACAGTACTAAAAAGTAACGAAAAGAGGTTCAGCAAAGGAGGGCAAAAATCTTGGGTGAACCTGCAGAAAGGGCTCAGTCCACCAATTTAAATACATTTAAAAAGAATTATATATGTGTGTGTGTGTGTGTATATATATATATATACATATATATATATATATACATACATATATATATATATACATACATACATACATACATACATACACACACACACATTCAAAGGAAATGGCAGACGGGCTGTGCTTTTGGGTCCGGATCCCATTGCATATTTCAGAATGCTCCTCCAATATGCTTCAATGGTTAATTTGTTGTGGGCAGAGAAAGTAACACGTTTCGACTTCAATGAAATATTGATCACACAAACGTCCTTATCTAATACACCATTAATATTTACAAACAACACAAAAGATGGACTTAGAAATGTTCCGTCAAACCACCCAAATTTAGGGACAGAGTTTACATGCGTTAATCCCAAGTTTGATTTGATGTGTGCAAACATACAATCCAAATTCAATGTTTTATCATTAAATAAATTAATATAAATGTATGGATTGAAAGGAACAAATTTGCCTTGGAAACAGTAATACAGAATTGCTCCAGTCCGGTCCAATCACATGTAACTATCGGTAATAGTAGCCATTAACATCTCATTCTAGTGGCAACAGTAAATATAAAGAAAAGACCAAGAGTAATTCCACCCGCTTGTTTCCATCTGATTACCTGCTTACAAAAACAGGCCAAAGTAGCCTTACATTGTTACATTGATTAAACAATCAATTATAGCAATAAATGTAATAACATTTGGAGGAAAACTGCAGAAATTTTGCAATTGACTGATTTTGAGTGTTCCATACTATGCACAGTCTGGACTCAAGCTAATTCATTTTGATATTTATATATTTTTAGAAATTACTATTTTAAAAATGAAAACCATTGAATTTTACTAGTTATATGTAAATGACATAAGTATAACTTGCACTGCTCTGATGTACTACTTATGATATTACAACGTATATTACAACACAGATGAAATATGAAATCTATGGCAGTGCAAATTATACTTATGTCATTTATGTATAACTAGTGAATTTCAGTAGGTTTTTGGTTTTAAAACTTTTTTAATATTAGAAGATCTACGTATACCTGTACTTTAACCTCATATATATCTATATATTACCTACTGGCGGTCACCAGTACATAGTTATATTTAGGACCTAGTTTCCATAGGAAAAGCGTTTTTTTGATTTGCCAATATCTTTGCCGTTGTTTGATGAATCTTCGTGAAATTTTCAAAACGAATGGGGCGGTCAGGTCATCTGCTGTGTTGAAAGTGTCGGGGTGATTCGTCAAGCGAAGGCCGAGAAAAAGGGGGGGTCCTAAAACGCATTTTCTCCATGTTAATTTCTGTAGGAAACTTTAGACACGGCTACAGCCCGAACTGCTGAATGGAATTACACCAAATTTGGCAAAAGGGTAACTCTTGGTTCAGAAAGCACTCTTTTTGTTAAATGGTGTAAATCCATTCAGTAGTTCCTGAGAAATTTAAATATTTCTCAGATATCCAAATATGGCCGTGGAGGATCCACAAACCCTCCCGATCTCAAGCTTGCGATCTGATTGGCTGCCAACACTTCAAACCAGGAAGTGTTGGCAGCCATCTTGTGACTCATTTGAACCGAGCCACAAGAAAATTGGTAAAAAAAACATTACAAAACAAGAAAAGGGGCAGGGTAGAAACACTCGGACCCCCTCCCTTGAAAATGATTATATAAAATGGCCAGGCCCCAGGGGATGGGGTCCCCGGGGCTGAAATCGGCCTGGGGAGGGGGGCCGCAGGACCCCCCTCCCCTTTTGTTAATGATTAAAAAAAAGAAAGGCCTAGCCCTGGGGTATGGTGTCCCCGGGGCTGAAATCGGCCTCAGGAGGGGGGCCACGTCGCCTTCCTCCCTTCCTAAAATATATTTAAAAAAAAAACAGTATTGACAACTCGCCGGAGGCGCCGCCCCATTTCTCCACTACTCTGCAAATGCACCTCCTGGCGTCCTCTTGGTTGGGTGATGAAGTCCCCTTTGCTCCTGAGGGTCCTTAGGGGTCAACTTGCCCACCTGTTACCTCCAGTAAGCCCCAAATAGTGGGATTGCTGGTAGGTGGTCGGAAGCCACACCCCTTTTTCCACCATTCTGCAAACGCGCCTCTTGGCACACTGCTGGTGGGGCGTTGAGGTCCCCTTGTGTCCTGAGGGCCTCAGGACTAAAGTGGACTTCATCCCCCCAGCAGCAGTGCGCCAGGAGGTGCCTTTGCAGAGTGGTGGAGAAAGGGGGTGTGGCCTCTGACCACCTCTCAGCAATCCAGCTGTGTGGGATTACTAGAGGTAACAGGGGGGCTAGTTGGCCCACAGGGACCCTCAAGAGGCACAGGGACTTCATCCCCCAACCAAGAGTGCGCCAGGAGGCACGTTTGCAGAGTGGTGGAGAAAGAGGGTGTGGCATGCATCCACCTCTCAGCAATCCAGCTGTGTGGGATTACTAGAGGTAACAGGTAGGCTAGTTGGCCCCTAAGGTCACCCAGCAGTGAAGGGGGCTTCATCCCCCAACCAAGAGCGCGCCAGGAGGCACGTTTGCAGACTGGTGGAGAAAGGGGGCGTGGCCTACTATCAGAACTCAGCACTCCTGCTGTGTGAGACTTACTGGAGGTAACAGGACGGTAGTTGGCCCACAAGGACATCCTTGGAGAAACTACCCTTCTTGTTACCTCCAGTAAGTCCCACACAGTGGGATTGCTAAGAGGTCTTAGGAGGCCACGACACCCCTTTCTCCACCACTCTGCAAACACACCTCCTGGTGCACTACTGGTTGGGGGATGAAGTCCACTTTACTCCAGAGGGACCTTGGGGGCCAAGAAGCCCCCCTGGTAGCTCCTGTAAATCCCACGCAGCGGAATTCCTGAGAGCTGGTTGGAGGACCAGTCCCTTTTCTCCACCACTCTGCAAATGTGACTGCTAGTTAAAAAACCTTAGAAATTCACTAAGAAAACAAAGGTTACAGGGACGTTATAGTTGGGAATTACCATTTAAAAACCTTAGAAATTCACAGAAAAAAACCCACAGGTTTCAGGGACGTTATAGGTCGGAATTAGCATTTAAAAAACCTTGGAAATTCACGAAAAAAAACAAAGGTTACAGGGACGTTATAGTTAGGCTGACATTTCACTCGTACAAAACTAGAGAAATTCAGCTGTTATAGTTAGCTGAGCTAACTATAACTCGCGTCCCTGCAGTGCACTGCTTATGACCTCACATATTACATCACCCATGACATGGTCAGTGACATCACTGATGACAACACTGATGACATCTCAAATGATATCACTGATGACATAAGTGATGACATCATCCACAGCATCTCTGACGCACCCACTCACACCACTATAGAATCTTTTATACACCGACTGCCACTCCCACACAACTATTCACAAACCCATTCACAGAGCCATACCAGTACTTACACACCCACTCACTGATTCATTGATCTATACACACATCCACTCGATCACCCATACTGCCACTCACTAATACAGCTATTGACATATCCACTCATACAGCCATACATGTGCTCACACACTGAGTGAGTCACTTATAGAACTACTCACACACCTAGACACTCATCCATACAGACACTTACTCACCCAAACTGTTACACACCCACCCACTTACTTACTCATACAAATAGTAACACATACTCACTCAGACATAGTCACTGATAGAAGCATCCACTCATTCATATAGCCACTCTCACATTCACTCACTCACGCATACAGTCACTCATATACCCTGTCACTCACTTATACTGCCTTTCACATACTGAGTTACTCACCCATACTGACACATACACTCAATCACTGACACAGCCATACAGACACTCACTCACCCATACATCTTCTCACATATGCAACAGTACCCCATACAGCCACTGACTCACCCACTCACTGATCCATACAGGCAGCCACACACCTCCTCACCCACAAATACAGACACCCAGACAACCATAGACATAGTCAGACAACCAATCAATCACCCATATAGCCATTCACTTACCCACTAACACACTCATACACCCACTTAGACATAAACTGACAGACAGATACACACATTCATACAATCAATCACTCACCCATGCACTCACTGAGACACCTAATCACTCACTTATACATTCAGTCATGCACCCACTGAGTCATCCATACAGTCACTCATACACCCACTGATTCACCAATACACCTTGGTATATATATTTAACACTCATAAACTTTGAAAAAACACTCACAGTCACTGGATGGTGTCATCACTGATGTCATCAGTGATGTCATTTGAGATGTCATCAGTGATGTCATCAGTGATATCGCTGACCATGTCTTGAGTGATGTAATATGTGAGGTCATAAGCAGTGCATTGCAGGGGCAAGAGTTATAGTTAGCTCAGCTAACTATAACGGCTGAATTTCTCTGGTTTTGTATGAGTGAAATGTCAGCCTAACTATAACGTCCCTGTAACCTTTGTTTTTTTCCGTGAAAAAAAAAAATATATATATAAATATGGAAACTGGTATCCCGTGATTCCCTCGTCTTCACTCCACCATTTGGCCGAGGGACGCAGAAAGGCAGCACTCCACAAAGTAAGACTATGCCAGGTTGTAGCTCCTTGGAAATCTTTATTAATTTATTTTGTATTGTTTTCTTCAATATAAAGTGCAAAGTGCAATCAGTGCATCAGAAAAAAGACGACCAAAATATATAAATATATATATTTTTTCAAGGCTCAAAGATGCTTGGGTTGTGAAAAAGTTTGAGATAGCTGGGTGGTTGGTCCCTCGGTACTCCCACGGAACAGCACCGTAGAACTCCCACGGTACTGAAATAAAAATAAAAAATACTGAAACCTGATTGGTCGAAGAGCTTTTTCTCCTGTTGGCCATTTTTGGTACTGCTGCCGCAACATTGAAGAAAATGTTGTTGCTGTCTTTAAAGGATTCAGTTCTTGAGTTCTGAGTAGAGAGAAAAGGTCAAACAAGGGGGTGGGGTGAGCACACCCTTAACCCTAGAGCCATGTTCATGAGGCCATAGGGATCCCACATTCAGTAATATTATTATTTTTTTTTTAAAGCTGTTTTTGTCACCGGTAGATGGTACCAACAAGTTAGGCCCCCTTGAGGTTTGCGGTACAACTGCAGCACTGATAGTACAGTTGTACTATTTCAGAACTAAAAAATATTAAATATAGAGTGTGTGAAGGCTGCGTGAATCGGGGGTTGGCCGCACCAGGGTGGATTGAACCAACCGAGGTGGTTCTAATAAGATTGTTTTTTCTTATTTTTTTAAACATGTTTAATGTTGTTCTGGAATCTTTCTATTTTATGAGGGCATTAACTAAAAAGACAATCCAAGTCCATCATGGTGTCAGGAAAACTTTGAGACAAAGAGGCACATACCCCCCCATTTGCTGACCGTTCCACACCTGGGAAACCACAGAGTGATGACATGAGGATATCATTGTGCTGACATCAACATCTGCAGTAGCACAACCAAATAGACCTGAATAGGAATCAATGGTGTGAAAGTTCTTTTCTTTTTCAGGTAGGGCAAAAAAATGGGTGCTTAAGATGTTTCATGCACCTTGTGCAAACAGGTGTTTCATTGGGCAAACCTGACAGGCGTTCCATTAGGCAAACATAATTTGTGCCTCCGTCACACTTCTTATTACCTCACATATTACATCCCTCATGACATGTTCCATGACATCATTGAGGACTGATGACATTACTGTTAACATCAGACATAATACTGCTATTCACATTACTCCATAAACTATTATATGATTTAAATAAAAGAATGTTGGTCGTAGAGGGCCGACAGGCGCATATAACATAGACATACTCATCTACACATGTGGTTGCATAGAATGGAAATAGCGTAGGGCCTGGAGCCAACTCTGGCTGCTGATGGTGAAAGATAAATGGTGCACAGTTTACCTACCAGCAATGTTTCAGGTGTAACCAGTAATCAATGTTAAGCAAGGTAAAGGATGACTGCACCTGGTGTGGGTTGCAGAGACACGTTTCTAAGTAGGTTGTGGCTTACAACCAAAGGCAGTTGTCAAAAAAATGTTCATAAATGATTATCAACCAGTGGATGTTAGTGCATGTACCATGTTAAGTAGTTGCTACATAGTGCTATAGAGAAATTCTAAGTTAAGTAGACATTTATAAGGTGTGGATTTTTGTTTTCAGAACGTTTGTGAAGATTTTTAGACATTGCACACAGTTGAATAATGTAGAATACGTTCTATAGCAGCATTAAATGATTGTCCAGTCAATACTTGCTTTTTTGAAAAAAGGAGTACTTATATACCAACACAAAGTAAACTACGGCATTCACAAACTTTCCCCTCTCGCTAGCAGTAGTGTTCTTTCCCCATTCGCTATAGGCGGCATTCAGGTCTCAGGTGTTCTGCTCTGACTCCAATCAAAAGTGGTCCAGCGATGAAGTGCAATATATTAGGCAAATAAACATGGGGCCTTCTTGTACGTTATTCAGTCTTACCCGCACCAGCAGGACCTGCACAATTGTAGTCTCCAAGAGCTCCCCTTCTTGCAGGTGCTGAGGCTGCAGTGGCTGTCTCCAGTGAGTATTGCACACATGGCACTGCAGGGGCAGCGCCTGGGTGTCCTCAACTCCTCACACACAGCCCTTCAGGGACAGTGGCCACGTGTCCTTGACACTTCTCTGATGCCAGGAAGTTTCCATGGATTATCCTTACAGGGCGATAGGGGGGCAATTGAATGCTCCTGGTGTTGATCCTCAGTCAGGGCTTGGGCCTGCACTGGTTACAATGGCATTCTCTTCCCTTTGACAATGGACTCGACCAGACCACCCTCCTTCCCTTTCTCCTAGTGGTCCCACCTGGAATATAGGGTCACCGTTCTCACACCGCATATGGACTACAGCCCAATTGACAAGGCAGTAATCTTCACGGTGGCCCCACCTGGCATACGGGATCATCGACTTCACTCTGCACATGCACTATGGCCCGATTGGCACAGTATTAACCTTCACGGCACCCCCACCTGGCATTAGGGGCCCCAAACTTCCTTCTGCACATGGGCTATGACCCGATCGGTGCACACGTCGTCTCCTCACACCTAGCTTCAGAGATCCCATCACCAGGATCTCCCACTAGGACTTACTCTCTCCAGCACGCTCCTCTTCCTCACAGATCACACTGATCTTGGCAAGCACGCAGGCACTAGTGCTCCAGGCTGCTATGGCAGGTGGTCTTGGATTCCCTGGGTGATGACCCCTCACACTGCTGGGAAACTGGCAGGCCTTAGCCCCCAGTCCTAATCACAGGCAGAGGTTTTGCAGATCTTCTCTTCCTCATGCAGCCCGACTGGCTGCTTTACAGTTGAAAATGTTTGGAGCCTTAAGCTCGCCTTCTTGTAATCCATTTTCAGACATCAAATGTGATTTAGGGTCTGAGTCTTTGAAGTGTATATTGGGGGTCTTTTGAAGTGCCCTCTGCTCTGTCATGCCCTTCCTCAAAAAAGCAGTCTGTCACAGCCAGAGTGCCTGCAATTCCGATATCCCCACAACACAGGGCATGAGAGGGACTAAAGATTCACACCTGGATGTCAGCCATAGTGATATGTGTATCAAATGGTTACCATAGGGCCTCCGCTCTACTGCTTATGACTCTCTTATCCACCCAACCTCCTTCCTGAAATGTGCCCATATCCCTTTCCAGTGACCTCTCACTGAATCAGAGAGCACCCTTTGAAGTATAGTGAACAGCCTGGCTCACCCTTACTCCAGTGTGCCTCACATAGCTCACAATAATGCAGCAATCCACAAATCTGTCTGGGGTATTTCCCTCCCTCCCCATGCTCATCCAGTCAACCTAGGGTCTCCCAAAATGAAACCCAGATTTTTCCCTGTATTGTACGATTCATGGTCACACACACCCAGCGTATGCAGATAACACAAAGCCCCACACAGCACTACATCTTCCATGTATTGACCCATTCACAGGCACACATACACCCAACACATGCATATAACACACACACACACTGCACAGCATTACATACTAACATGATGTAGGCCAAGGGTGAGTTAAGCACACAGCAGCGTAACTTTACATGAGTGAGCCTGTAGGCCTCACTCCAGTGACACAGGTAAAAAGGATTGTTCACTTCTACTGGTCACTACATGGTATGTTGCCACCAGTGTGCTTGTGCTGCTTAACTCCTGGCAAATGCATTAACCTTTCATCAACATGAGGGTAGTGGTTTGGGAACCCCTCCCGGGTCGAAACGATTGCAATGAATGAGACAAGCCTATGTCATGGTGCGCAGGCATGATCCATGTTTGACCATGACAGCAAAAATCAGCACCACAAATCCAGATATCATTGCAGCTGGAGCGCTCAGGGCAGGGGTACATGTCCATCCTCATGCGAGGGACTTTTCCATCCCAACAATAATATTTTGGAAATAATATTCTGGTGGGATACCTATGCAGGTGCAAAGAGACGTTGTGTGCACATTCATTTCTTATGCAAAGGTTACGATGCAGCTTGGATAACACATTTGCTTATCTTCACTGTCATATATGTTATTAAGCCAAAATATGTCATTACAATACAAAACTTATGAAGATATCTATAAAATCAATACATATTACAAAACAGCAGCAACATCTATAGAAAAATCATGAAAAGAATCTAAAAAAAGCTTAAGAGACTAATCAGTGAATATATATAATTGATTTGCCCTCAATTAACTCTAACAAGGTAACACAAATTCAAAATACTTTGTAATCCTTTCTCTTCTCAGTGTGTACGGCACATTCCTGAATTTCCACCCTTTGACATAAACATTGTGGCAGCGAGTAGGCTGTGTTCGGTTTGTGTACTGCTCAGAAAAACAAAGATTCCCTTACCATCCTAACTTTATATTTAAAATATATATGTTTATCTGTAATGCACTGTGAAGGCTGGAGGGTTGTGAACAACTGTATAATGCATGCATATGACTTGGGACAGAATATGAAAAGCAGTGCTGTGCTTAGTAATGCTCATGAAAGTGATGTGCTGTTAATATATCATTGCAGGTGTTTGATGGTTCAAATAGTGATGCCCCTTTGCTTGGCACACTTTGTGGGAAACGATCTCCTTCTCCAATAATTTCTCAGAAAAGCACTCTGTTTGTACGCCTGCAGTCCACCAGCAGTGTTCAGCACCGGGGATTTAGTGCACGCTTTACTGAAGGTAAGAACGATTACTGTACTCTTTTTCTGTATTTATGAAGTACTGATCATGGCAGTGCGAATCCACATTATAAAATAAGGCTTAATATATTATAATAATATTACAATTAACATATGTGTCCAAGTCTTATACTTTTCAGTAGACCACACCAGTTTTTTGCCTGACTTAGACAAGCAAATCCTAAATTGTTTATTCTTCCTTAGTGTGGACTTGTCTTATTTAAATCTTGCCACCTAGAGGCAAGAACAGGAGTAGCATTCTTCACAGATTATCTTTGAACACGTATCCATGGTACACCCAAGTCAGACATTGTTTTTGTGCAACTTCCAATTATGGGGTGAACTAAGTAAATATCGGCACATATTTGAGTATCTCTCAGTGAGAATTCTACGAACGTCTCCCCTGCCACTAATCCCCCAATTGCCAATGTTCCACAATTATGTAACTTTGGTGAAATGCAACTGTGCTAACCTCGCTAAAGGATGATGGGAGCACTGCAGGTAAGCCGTAAAAACTTAATTTTAAAGATATTTTGGTGCTCATGCGGATATTTTTGAGATCATTCAAAAACTCAAACTATCATTTTAAGACCTACAACATATTGATATTTAACAAATGAGAATCTACACAAATATTTTTCATAGTGATATTTGATGTAAACGTGGATAATTGGGAATTCTACAAGTTCAACTTGTATGACAGCTAATAGTTTAGAGGATTTTCAATTTTACAAATGTGTTTTTGGATTTGCAATCATTTTAGAAGATAGCCATGGCAGACACAATGAGCTAAGCCCTGTAAAAACAGCTCATGGTGTAACAGACTTCTTTTTGAAGTTTTTCTTCAAAACTTTGTGAATGCAAGGATCAATGAAATGTGCATGCAATATAGGATCAAGCTGAACTAAGCTACGGAAGTTTGTATATAATAAAACATTACAAAAAAAAGGATAATATTAGTATTCAAATAGGACTTATTGAAGTGAAAGTTTGCCTTTAGGTCTTATTTGATACAATACTCATGTGGCCAATAGTCGAGAGACAAGACATAAGTGTAGACAGATGATCATTTTGGAAAGGGAGATGGGAAATGCGTCTTAAAGGTCGTTTCTTGCATTCAGATTCACTTGGAGAGGGACATACATGGAACTCACAAGTTAATCAAACCCTAAGAAATGAGGAAAATAAAATGTTGCTGGTTCCTACATCCAGCATCTAATATAATAATCATGACAATAAGAGCCATAGAAAGAGACACTGTTAACAATATAATTGCCTTGTGGTCTGGACAAATAAACTACTAAGTTTCACCTCAGAACATAGTACAAGGCACTTAGGAATCAGTATAGTGTTGCATATCCCCGTTACAGTAATCTACGGTTTCATTTTTTACAGCATGTGGAAGCTTCATCACAGCAGATTCTATTGGAGGAGCTGTTTCCTCCCCTCTGTACCCTCTCAACTACCCGAACAATCAGAACTGCAGTTGGATCATTACAGCACAGGAACCATGTAAGCATATGTTTTTGGTTTCCCCAATTTGTTATATTCTGCTTTTTAGAAATACTCAAATCAACCTAGTTTCCTAGTACAGTGCAGATGTGTTTCTCATGATAGTGTAATATTCTAAGTTCAGTGTGTGCCACATAAAACCTGCATTGCTGTTTCCCATCATCTGTGCAAAAATGTTGTTCTTGCATGCACTTTTGTAAGTTAACCTCTTCATTTTTAGGCCAGATGCTATTCGTGGTTCAGCTTCTCAGATTTGAAAATGATGTCTAAACAGCTATATATTCTACTGGCCATTTCACCATTGCCATCTAAAGAAGTCTTTGTGATTTTGATAGTTATGCAATCCACCTTTTTTTGCATTTTATCTTAAATTAATGCAGTAAAAGGTATCACAAAAGGAAATTGATTTTTGGTCAGTTTGTTGAAGGAAGGCATGCTTAAGTTGTCAATTAACAGAGAGAATGAAATTCCAGGAAAAGTAAAATGAGTTTGAACAACTGAATAAACGATTTCCTATCGATAGAAGAGATGTCTTAAATGGAGAGTAGATTTTTATATATAAAGCTTCTCTTTAGAGTGCCCATGATCTATGGTGCATTGATGGGGTAAACTTCATTTTGTGGAGGAACATTCATCTACGGGAGGCAATTGTCTGTGAGACAGAACTTTAGTTACAGGTGTATATAATTATCTTTAGCAGTCTATTGGAAGAGCATTGTTTATTGAACAAGAATGTTCCTGTTAAAAACAAACTCTGTAGATTGTGGGGATATCTTTAAGAGGGGAGCTTTTCCACAAGTGACAAGCTTTATTTGAGCAACAGGAAGTGTCTGTTGCTGTTGTGTTTTACCAACAAGGATTGAGTTTGTTTGTGGAAGAAAACCATTGTGGATGCTAGTAGAGGTAATTGTGAAGGGAACTTTTTGAATGTGAGAATTCAAACGCATATTTTTAGGTAATTGAGTACATGTACTCCCACATGCTTTGACTTTTATCCCTTTTCATTCCTATTCTAATGACAAATATAAAGGATTTCTTTTGACTTTTAGGTGTAAATGAGTGATAGAAGAAGCTGACTGACTTATAAATGAACTCTTCTGTAGACATAGGCCTCTATAAAAGCCAAATGCTCATAGACCACAGTTGAGGAATATTGAATGTCTAAATTTAAAAAAGCAAGAATTTAATGCACCTGTGTCAGCCACATCACAAACATATATTCTGAATATATTATTTCGAATGACTGTCAGGGAATACAGCCGCTAAAGTTGTCATAGTTAGATGTGAATTAATTCAATAACTTTCATAGTCTTTTAAGCTCTACTCTGTTATCTTTCTTTTGAAGCTGATGATAACAGTTAATAGAGCACATGCCAAATGAAGGGCAGCTTCATTGATACTGTCGGTACAAATATGGTCATTGGCCAAATGCTCATCGTGATAAATTTGCAATGTGTGGATACCTTTGGCAATTAATAACATGACTTTTTTCTGCTGTAGCCTCGAAACTGTTTTCAAAATCAGAATCACTTATAGTCTTATGCTTACTGTCTATTACACTAACCATGCTCCTTTGCTGGGAATGCAACAGTATTACAAAAAGGATTCATTCAGTTACCTCCATGTGTTAGTTCCTTTCAGCCACAGCACTTGTACAGCATGTTATGATAAGTGGTATTTGAGCTTCAGCTTAATCCTTCAAAAAGTCTATTGTTACCACAGTGAATTTCATGAACGTAACACAAACTTGGATATGAGAGAGTAATGCAGGTTGGTGCTTGTTCAATGCAATAGTTTAAAAAAACATATGATCATCTCTGTCTCTAACTGGCCAGCAAGTTGTTGTGCATTGACATTGGATAGTCATGTGTCATAGAGCTGGAAAGAACCGAGAAAGGTCAAATACCTTAAAGTAATTATTTAAGTATGAATAGGTAAATATTAGATCTTTGATAGTTCATACTTCTCATAGTCATGATTATGTTTTATTAAAGAACTTGCATTTTACTGCAATCATAGAAGTGGTTAAAAAGAGGTACCTTCACCTGTGATTTAGCCGGCTCGCACTGAACAATATTTTATGCTTATTGCGACCACTTAGGGATGATAGGGGAAGGCGTTTACAATAACATAAAATCAAATTAATGCACACTGATACAATACATCTGCATACTGATCGTTTGAGAACCTGGTTGTTGCAATTGAGACCAACTATGAGCACACACATATTAACCAATATCCGCCTACCAATGGCTCTAAATCCTTTGCGTTGGATCTTACTGGCCAGTTGCTATGGTATCATCACCGCAGATATAAGGTTTTCAAGGCTTTCTGCTTTTGGTTCAATGACCCATTCTCAACAGCAAAATGCCTCATTTGTAGCCAGTTATCTCTTTGTAGTGTATATATTAAGGGCTAAATTCTGCATTGGGTCCTTTAACATAATATAAAAGCATTACCTGTAGATGGCAACTAGCTCATCTAGTCATTCCTCCCAGCAATGCATTTTGAACTTGATTTGAAAATGCTACTTTAAATAAAAGCATATTGATAGACTTTTAATATTGCAGTTGCCCCTGCAATTCCTAAATAGCTAATTATTAACATGTATATCGAGGAACTGCATTTAGTTATATATATATATATTTCAGCTTTGTATACGTCCTTCAGAAGAGCTCTCACATGTTCCCCATTTACTCACATCTGATGAAAGGTTAGAATGAAAACCTCAAAACATCAGTGCTAGAAATACAAATAATACTCCTGGAACCCAGAAGCGGAGAATAGCGAACATTTTATAAATCATCAATTACCCAAGTAAGAAGAGGATATTAATCAAGTGGTATTACATTTATTGAAAATTCATCTAAAGGCAAGTCAAAATTTAAAAAATCTTTAGCAGCTTTATTCCTTTAAGTCAATTAGTATCAGTAACAACAGAAAGCCTATGAAACTGAAGGCAACACTGTAGAAAATCAGACTGGCCAATAACCTCATATCTGATGGGATTAGAAGAATCCATTTTTTATCAAGAAAGCAGGCAAAAGCTACTTCCCCTAAAACATCTGCCTGGTTTCAATCTAAGGAAAGAACTATGGATGATGACAAGCATTTATAAACTCAATTAAAATAAATAAGTGTATAAAGATGCCTTGTCTACTTACCCTTATTGAAGGATGTTCTGGTGAGTGCCTACATCGATCTTAAAATTGCTCATTTAAATCTTGATGATCAATTCAAGAACTTGAAGCAGGATTGGGTTCTGCTGATAATAAGCTAGCGCTGGCGCCTCCAATACCAATTATTGACTCTAAGAAGTATACCCTTCCTGTTGAACATTTAACAAATGTACATTTATACGAATCCATACCTCTTTGGTTTGGGCTCTTGTCAAGGACATGAATACACTTAAAGACTGGCATTCTGGTTTTACACTTTTAAAGACTACAATTTTAGATGTAAAATTACAGTTCTTGGCATAACAAATAACCCAACCACAGTTTTCTCCTGTCATGATTTCATGAAGTGGCTAGGGTGCAGTGTCAGACAGAATAAGCATGTTTTCCTTCCTCCAAAGTAGACAATCCAGAGCTATATTGAAAATAGCAAATCCCAACCTGTCTCTGAGACCTATGGGGCTCCTTTTGGGGCATGCCACAACCGCTTTTTAACATATATTTATGATCCCCAAAAGACATTTGGTTAGAAAGAAGGAATACATTTCACCCCTACTCAGATGAACCTGGCAATTTCATAAATTGCCAAATTTATATAAATATGTCCTGTATCATGTCCAATGAGTATTTTGTGCAGTTCTGCCTATAGAGAAAGCAGTCGATAATATAATAATATTATCTAATAATTACTTAGACCTTACTTTGCTGAATCTGAGAGCTCCACCTGAAAAGCATTGGATGGCTATACTTAAAGACAGAAAATTTGAAATACTACACAGCTCCTTGGCTATAGTGATGACCAAAAGATGTAGAAAAGATCACAATTATCCAATTCTAAGGAAACAGCAATGACTTCTGATTATGTTTACAATTGGTTGCAAGGACCTTTCATAAAGCAGAAGGTACCCAACATAAATAAAGGAATAAGGGACCCACAACAGAACATCAGGATAACAGCTGATCGTCTAATTTATTTATATTTACACATTTAGGGCCAATTAACAAAAGTATTCATGAGTATAGGAAGCATTTCTGGAAAACCTTTACATACTTTTACATGCCTTGGTGAATTGGCCTCGAAACATCCAAATGACTATTTGTAAAAGTGCAAACAGCACACAGTCCTTTCTTTTATATAAGTTGTAAATGATTATTCTCTGATTATACCAAATGTATTCTCATTGTGGATGTTTTGGAGCTCATTTATAAAGGCATGTAAGAGTACATAAAAGTGTACTCCTGGAGTACTGCTTGAGGTACTCCAAAACTACTTTTTGATTAAGCCATCTAGTTTGTAAATGTTATCCAATTTGGATATCTCAAAAATATATAATGCATCCAGCTCTCGTAAACCTATATCGATGACCCCTGCCTTCAGCATAAGGCTTTTTATGGAGGCTTCAAATTTCAAAAGTATGATGATGAATGTGGGTTGTTACCTTGCAGTAGATGTGTGACAGTACCTACTAAAAGAACTCTCCACTTAAACCTTGAGATACTTAGCTCTGTGACTGTGTGTATAATACCTTTTAACTCACTGACTCAAACCAATTTAACTACAAATACCAGCATCTGACCATCAGAATTAAAGATCAACTACATGTACATCATTTCAGGTGACCTCAATTTAAGGAATACTACTGTCTTTAGCAATGGAATGACATCTTCACAGATAAGCAAAAGGAAGTTCTTCCCTATCAATAGTTTTTTTCTCCAGTGTTTGTAAAAGTAAAATAATAACCAGGACACTCACTTTGTCATGCACTGCATTACTCAATTCAGGTGCATTGATTAGACACATTGGATTGTTGTAAGAATGACTTTTCTACAGTATTGATGCACACAGTATTACTGCTTGTGACTCCAACCTGGTGGTGTCTGTCCTGACGAAAATGCCAGGAATTCAGGAATATCATGTGGAAATTGATGCAATAACACAGAATTCCCCATGTTATATGGGCTGATTTGTAATCTCATGATAGTTCTTCATCAAGCAATTACCAATCCTCACAGGGAAGATATGCTGTAGACTGCGTCCCTCTCATAAGGAAGATGAGTGGATACCATTCCACCATGGTATGAATGGTGAAATGAGTCCGGACCCAAAATTAGCAGGTCTAGAAAACACTGATGGAATGGATCAGAGGCTGTAGGCAGACAAACAACATGGACACTGCCCCATCACTGCAGCACTCGAGCTGAGCAGATAACATTCCCTCAGCAATGCCCTGCCCATACTTGTGCTCCTTACATTCTTCATGATCCACAGAAATCTCCCACCAGCGCAGCCCAGAAAGGACAATTTCATGCTGATTTTTTTGGTACACTTTATTCACCATTCCAAGTAGCTTAACCTGAATAGAAATTTGGCACAGGGATATAGACCAGAAGTGGAGATTCCAGCTTTGCAGTATTTCTGGACCAAATAAATGGCAACTCATATGTGGGGCGTAAGTCTCTCTAGTCTTCAAATGTGACTTTTTAGTTTGCAGTACAATGCTGAAGTATATTGTAGCCAAAACTTGTAGACTTGTTTGGGAATTAAGCAGCTACAATGTGGTCTCTTTTATTCACCTAATCTGAGATTGTACTCATTTTCAATCTAAATATTGAAACTAAATTTGGCACAGCTCAATTTCTTGCTTGGAACAACTGAAATTGAATCATCACTGTTGTGAAGAAGGAAGATGTCTTAAGTATGTAAGAAATTACTTCTGCTGGCATCAACCAGGTATCAAAGAGATGATGGCCAAGGATTCAGATGATTTACAGTTAGCCATATCACATTTGGGCTACAATTCTATGATGTGGTTTAAACTCAGTTCTCTGTTTTAAGGGAGACTTTGTCATGAGAAGGTTAAAAGCAACTGTTACTACTGTGGCCAAAAAGGCCAGCTCATTTATCAAATAAAATTTATGGCATTACTTGCATAATAAAAACTTCAAGCCATCACTTATGTTTCTGAAACTCTTGAACATTGGTTTTCTGGAGTATGGCTTTCGATATGACCTACTGTCTGAAAATACCGGCTTTCATTATTTTGTTGAAAAGGAGCTTTGCACCCCTTTTCTTCTGACTACTGTTGACTTTGAATACTTACAGCATTTGAACATGGGAGGAACAAGTGCGCATGATAGTTTTTTGTCCAACAATGGTGGCAACGTTTTTTTTATTGTTCTCTACCTATTGTCTAAACATGATGTGAAAACTGGATTATGTATTAGGGTGGGTGTCAATGGATGAGCTTCCACAAATTGAAGTGATCCAGCAATCAAGAAGCGAAAAGTAGGTTTCAGGCGGAAATCCTGAGCTTACACTTGGTAGATGTGGCTTGAATTTACAGATGATGGAACGAGATTTCAAAAATCCTAATACATGACACATTTACTGATTTAAGGCATGAAAAACTGAAAGTGCACCTTGCACACATGGAACTAAGACTTAGGTAGCAGAAGCACTGTAAAAGCGTGCTTTAAAATGAAAGACAAAGTAATACTAATACATATAAATGAGTTACACTCATGGGTGTAGGAAGTGTGAGGGACGCGGGGGATGTATCCCCCCAGATTTTGAAGTGAGGGCGACACGGGGGTCAGGAGTGGGGGGACAAGGGGACAGAAGAACTTTCCCCGCTTATCTAAACCATTTGAACGGCCATTAGCAAGCCATTAGCAAGTGAAAGGGCTACAGATCAAGGCAGTGCTCTTGACCTGCTACCGCCCACAGAGCACCTTCAAAGAGTCCTGTTACAGCTGCTTGCACCCCTCACAGGTGAGAACAAAGGGAGAGGAGGCAAAACATGCATTTGCTGTCTGTATCCTGCACAGGCGATTGAGAAGGACTGGGATCTTCATGCACCACCTGCTGGCTGGCTAAGGATCACTGGCACCCAGCCCCTTCTCAGCACTTCCCTATCTGCAACTTGAATATGAGCCTGCAGGGCAATGAGGAAGCTGCAGCCCTGGTGATGCTTGTCCCCAGGAGAAGGCATGAGCCAGATCAACAGGTAAGGTGATGACAGGAGCTTTATCAATAACTCAAGCCTCACTTTATTAAAAATTAGCCCTGCAAAATGGAGCGAAGAACATCAGGCCGATTGTTTTAGGGAATCTGGCATCAACATTCTGCAGCGCAATGACCAAAGCACCCATCTCTGACAAGATGGGACATCAAGATAAACACTCGCTGCTAACATCTGCTGTGGATCTGAAATAAATTGTTTGTTAACATGTCAGCACGGCCAACTCCACTGTTCTTTTTTCCCGTTTTATTCTTTGTTTTGGGGATTTAACACCCCCAAATCTCACCATTTTATTTAAATCCCTTACTCCTTCTCCCACTTTTTTCCCCTAAAACCCCTTACCTCCTTTTCCTTCTACACACTCTTGAACCCTAAAACCCCCTACCCACCTTTACTTCTACCCACATCTGAACCCTAAAAACCCTTTACCGCTACCCACCACTGAAGCCTTAAACCCTATTGCCAGTGCTTTAAATGGGCCGTTACTCACCGGTACTGAGTACCGGCACTTCTGAATTTTCACCCCTTGAGTTCCGGCACTTCTCCTTGGCCAAGGAGAGTACCGGTACTCATACGGGTTGCAAAGCAAGCTTAGCTCAGTGGAATATAAAAGTGCTGCTGAACAGCTGCTTAGAAGAATGCCGGTCTCAGAGGCAGAATCTGCTGCTTACCCTATTCGCAGGAAACCTAAGCGATGACAACATGATGTTGCAGCAGGCTGCGCCAGGACATCTCTGTAGCCAGGCTGAGGTGTAAAGGGGTGAAACAGTGACAGTGAAGAGCGGGTGGCAATCGAGGCACAGCAGAGCAGACATGAGCGAAGATAAGTATTTGTAAAAAAGAAATGTATCAACTGATATGTAAGCGCGTGGGAACGCCAGTATGTTCCTGTGCGTGTTTGCGTGTGCAGGTGCTGTTGTTTCCAGTCACCTTCGCTGGTATATAGCTACCAGCCCCACAGGCCTTGTATCAAGTCAGCCTGTCCTGTGTCTGGATCCCACTCACCAGGGTTAGCTTGTAGCAGTTCAGGACCTCCAGATCTCACCAGTGGGGGTCTACCTTTCTCTTTGGAAAGGGAGGTGCGCACTGGCTCAAAACGAATGTCCTTTGGCTCTAAGGGGTCATCCCCTTTGCAAAGGTTATAACAGACTTTTTCTCCTGGTAGGGTCTAAAGTGGTTAAACATTTCTAAAACAGGTTAAGATTTGTACTAGCCATACACGTTTAAAGGCCATACATGGGATACTCAGTAGGGCTGCTCAGTAGGCATGCATTTAAAGCTGGCCATTTTGTTTAAACTACCCTCCTGCTCATTGGAATCTATTGCTTGCATTAAAAGACACCTTTTGGCATATAGTTTGAGGCTGTGATGCTGATGGTTTGTAAATGTATTTATGTTTCATCTTAATGAAAAAACAGCCCAGGTTATTCTTGGAGGTGCAAGTGCGGTATAGTAAAGGGTTGGGGTGAACCATTGATTGCAAAGAGCCTTGTTTAATTCTAGGGACAAGGCCAGTGGTATTACCTTACTTTTTCCTACAGTTTATAATCTCCAATGTATATGTCATGGAGTAGAGTAAACTACGTAAAGACAGCATAGTCGGTGTAATGTGGTTTGAAGTTTTTGGACACCGTAGTGATAATACATTAGAAAACCACAGATGTTAGAATGAGCTCATGGTATATAATTTGTCAAGTTTTCTTTCTTTAGTGCCCACACTATTTGTTACTGTGCATGGTATAGAATTCCAAAATGTTTTTTATGTGTCGTGTATTGAGGTAATCCGTACACAAGGAAAATCTGAAAGATATATTAAATTTACACTTTTTTACACATATATACAAAAAGAATATTCCAGATACCCGAAACGCCTGTTTAAAATCTCGATCCATTTAATTTTTTACCATTTTCCCTCCTCCTAGCCCCGCCCCTACCTCTGCCCCAAACCCACCCCCTTGTTCACAGCTCAATTTAGTGAGTATCTGCAGTTCCCATTAAAAGCACTGCCTATTACCATCCTTTAACACTGCCGGCATGAACCATAAAACAAATTAACCTCTCTTTACCTCTACCTGCCCCTGAATCCTAAAACCCCTTACCTCTACCCACCCTTGAACCCTAAAACCCCCTTGGTACCCCTTACCTCTTCTCTCCCCTGAACCTTAAAAATGCCTTCCCTCCCTTTACCGCTACTCAACCCTTAACCTTCAAAAGCCCTTACCTCCCTTTACCGCTACATCCCACTAAACCCTTACCTTCCTTTAACCTTACCTGGCACTAAATCCCCCCAAAAATCCTTATCACCCTTTACCTCTACCCACTCCTGAACCCTAAACCCCCTTGGCACCCTTTACCTCTTTCCTCTCCTGAACCTTAAAACCTCTTCACTGCTCTTTTCCTCTACCACCACGGAGCCTTAAAACTTTTTACCTCTACCCATCTCTGAATCCTAAAACTCCTCACCTCCCTTTACTTCTATCCACCCCGAACCCTAGAAACCCCTTACCTCCCTTTCCCTCTACCTGTCCCAGAACCCTAAACATCTCTGACTTCCCTTTACTCTACCCACCCCTGAACCCTAAAATCCCCTTGGCACCCTTCAACTTTTTCATCCCATGACCCCTAAAAACCCCTTTCCTCCTTTTGCCACTACCCACCTCTGAACCCTAGAACCCCATACTCCCCTTTACCTCAACCCACCCAAACTCTTAATACTCTTTACTTTCCTCTACCTCTACCCACTGCAAAAGCCTAAAATCACTGTACTGCCCTTTATCTCTACCCACCCCTGAACCCTAAAAACCTCTTACCTCCGTTTACCTCTACAAGTCCTGAACCATAAAAACACCTTACCTCCCTTTACCCACCCCTGAACCCTAAAAACCCTTTACCACTTCTTGCCCTTGTATGCTACAAAAAGCTTAACCTCCTTTTACCACTACCTGCTTCTAATCCCTAAACCCTCCTTGTCAAAAAGTATCTGAGGGGGGTAAGTACCCACCTCATGTAATAATCACAGTTCATGTCACTAGTTAAACCTGAGGTAACCCACTGGTAGCTATTGCACAGAGCAGATGGGCTTAACTTAGAGGCAATGTGTAAAGTATTTAGGCAGTACTAAAACAGTAATAAAGTTGAAATACAAACCAATAAAAATGCCAAAATTAGAAAAAATTGAGTAAAGTGTAATAAACAAAAATACACCCACATGACAAAAACCCAATACGGAGAACTGGAGATATGATTTTTAAAGTTTTAAGTAAAATAGCACCAAGAAGCTTAAGGTGCTAATGAATGTCAATGGTCATGATAGATAGGGACCTAGGCGCAATTTGACGAGGACCGCAATGGAGCACAGGTCAGATGCACCAACAAGGTTTGTCCTGTCAAAGATTTTATCTTCTTACTTTAGTCTTTCAAGTCCCAATCCGCCACATGAGTACACTTCTAAGTCCCCCCAGGACACCAGGGAAGGCACTTAAAGATGCACAAGATGGCAGACAGAGACCATTCCAGGTCGAGGTGCCACTGATCAGCTGGGCAGTTGCAGGAAAGGCCTCTTGTAGCTTTCAGCATCTCTGTAGCTTGAACAGGAGGTCAGCCGTATGACCCTTGGAGTCCACTTCTTTGTCTTGGTACAAGAGTGAGCAGGTCCAGTCCTTTAGGGCTCCTCTCAGGTCTCAGACAGCAGGTTCAGCCCTCTTCTGATTTTTCATTGGTCAAGGAGTGTTCTGAAGTGGATTGCTGGAGAATTTACGTTAATGCCAGGCTCAAGCTTGTGGGTGAGAATGATACCACGGGATGCCCTAACCAATGATGTAAGGTACCCAGGGCTAACCGTACCCACTTTGGGAATTTTCAAGATGGCTGAAGTCTTCTGCCACACTAAACTTGGGCTCTGAGGTCTGGGGGTATGCGTAGTGAATATACTATGGTAAACGCAGTGTCCTCCTACATCTAACACTAAAATCCAGTTTTAGGCAGTTTCTGTACCGCATCCAACAGAGAGACCGAAGTCTGGTAAAATCAAAGCCGAGGTTTCAACAGCCAGACTGTAGATACCCACAACATGTTTTGGCATTCTGTTTCCCTTCTTTGTAGTACACACCCAAATGTTATATGTTAAACCCCAGCAGACCTGTCAAGCAGGATGTGACATTCAAGCAAGATTTGACACTCCAATGTCAAAGAGAATTCTCACAGCTCCAACCCGGTGGTCTCTCTAAGCCACTTCTGGGGCAGCTCTCTGGTGCCTGGCTGACTAGAAGGACAAAAGGAAGGCAGTCCCAGTTGTGACAGTGGAGGACCCTGATAAAATATTTATTAAGGTCCTTGCTTGGCCAACCTTTTGAAGTGCACCCTGGAACTGTACACAGCCCCCAGACAATCCTGTCAAGGTGGAGGAAAATACTTCCCCATACCCAATGTTCATTGTTCCTGTCCTGGGAGCAGTACACTGTTCACACCAGGGGAGCCCCCAAGCTGCCAGGTGACTGTTGAATTATCATAGAAAGGCCCCCAGAGGCTTTAGGCAGGCAAAATGTAATTTTTTAAAAGTACCTTTTCCATATTAGTTTGAAAATATTCAGCTTGACCATTTAATTGGATTTTGTTTAACTATTAAAAAGAGTCCTTGAAATATTTCTGTAGCTATTACCAATCTGAAATTAGCATTATAAGGTGTTATAATGTAATCCCTCGTTTCTTTATGGAAGCAACCAGCCTTGCTACAGAGAAAATAGCTTTTATGATTTTTCACTGTAAGAGCATATGGAATACTGAACTTCTACATGTCCTACTTTTAAATACCATGTACCATACCCTTTGGGCAATAAGGCCTACCTTAGAGGTGACTTATTAATATTTAAAAGGATGGGTTAGGCCTGCTAAAAGGGTTTAGTTTGACAGGCCAAATTGGCAGTTTAAAACAGCAAAACCAGGCTTCAGTGGCAAGCCTGGAAGCATGCTTTACTCTGTCACTATAGTAGTTATCACAATGAGTGCTGCAGCCCACTGCTGACAATTAACTTACAGGCCTAGATAGACTGTGGGTACCATTTATTAGGGACTTATAGATAAGGTAAATATTCCAATCAGGAGTTTACCAATTTGACCATGTTGAAAGAATGAGCACAAGCATTTTATCAATGGTTCTATAGCCAGTAAAAATAGAGCTCTGCACAAAGGCCAAAAAGAAAATTGTGGTGGCCCTGCAGAAAGGGAACATTTCCAACACCTCCTACCTCCTACCTCCTTTTACCTCTACCTGCCAATTGAAACCTAAAATACCCTTACCACCATTTATCACTACCCAACACTGAACCCTAAAACCCCTTAGTACCCGGTACCCTTACCCACGTCTGAATGCTAAAAACACCTTTACTGGTCTTACTATCCTCTTTCTTAACCCACATCTGAACCCTAAAACCTCTTTAAAACCCTTAACATCCAGAACCCTTATAAACAGAAACATGTTTTTTCACATTTAATGTAATTACTTTGCAGACTGTAGGTAAGTTGTAAATGACAATAAAACATACTTGCACGCTGTGATTACATGCCTGCCTTTCTATTTTCCTGCAAAAGTATGATTGTATACGTTTATCAGAATCTGCGGCTCACGGACCACGGGCAATTATTATAGGGTCAATCGAAAGTTCCCAAGGCTGTTCCTGTCCCCCCCAGAAAATTTGTGTCTCCTACACCCCTGGTTACACTAATGAGAATTACTTATAAAAATGTTGTTTATTAGCATTTACTGATGAATTAATGTCTTATTACTAGAGTGGCTTAGTGTTCCAATTGCCTTTTCATTAGAATGCATCATGTAGAAAAGCTGGTGCAAAAATGAGTAGAAACAAGGTGCGAACTTGAAACTTTGCATAATAATATTAGAGATTCTATAGTTTATTAAAAATATGAAATAATTTTATAGTATGAACCTAGACAATAATATACTTATATGAAGATTGAGAAAAATTTGTGGTAGTAGGACATTTGCAATATTTAGTGAACGTTCTACTTTATTTCCTAATTCAAATGATGTATTTGCATTATATTTGATATTAAATTAGAGTTTATTTCATTTAAAGGATGATTTTCCAAAAATGCTTTTTGTAACGTTGACATGTTACTTGACCTAATACAATGGGTCTTTAACAGCAAGTGAAATGTTGCATTATTTGTTCAGTACATGTGTAACTTTCGAATTCCTGAATGTTTCTTCAACATTCACAGAAAATTATTCCTGTGGGAACTGGATTTCAGCTATTTCTACAGATGGCAACGTTGTATTTCCTTTTTACCGATGTTAGGCCAATGGGGACTTTCGAATCTCTCATTTCTCATGACTAGTGTAAGACAGCATCTCACAGTTGCAATGTGCTAGGTGACATTATGTGAATCTGATCATATGACTGTCTTCTGATGGTGGTGTGATCCTACATCCCTGGATCTTTTGCAGAGACTTTAGAAAAGAAGAGACCCCAAAGGAGGGGCAATGCTACACCTTTTGATTTTTGCATCTTGACACGAATGCCATACTTTTACTTTTCCCTTTGAGAGAGGATGCTATGCTGATCGATTTTTGATGTTCTTTAAGAACCGTCATTTTCCTTTGGACCACTTTGCTGAGTGCTACAGTCTGTGGACTAACCTTCTTTGCCGAACCAATTCATTTCTTATTTCTTTTGCCCTATGCTAATGGACTCGCCCTTAATGGACTCTAAAACTGAACCCTATCCCATTTTTCATTAGGAGTTTGAGCTGTTAGACAACCAAACTATCCTTCTGCCTTTAATAGTAGTGGGACTCTGTAACTCTTTAAACTCTTTTATCTCTGGGAAAACCCATCCATTAAAGCTTAGCCTAAATGGTTGGCATTTTGATGCAAGCTGTGATATTCTCAACCACCATACTTAAAAGATTACTTGTTGCAATTAATTTTGAATCTTTAATACAATAATCAAATTAATTTACAATCCTTCTGAGTCTCTTATTAAGTCTTGTTGATTCTTCATTTGAAACTGTGCTATTTTACTAATGATTTAAATGTGCTATATGGAGAATATGCAAGCTTTTTACTGAATTTCAAGTGCAGCTTCTTTTATTCTGTGTAGCCTTAGAAGAGCTTTTGGTCTGTATGATCCTTGTCCGACTTAACTTCTTTAGCAGGTTGGGTCTTCCCTTTGTAATTCTTTATTTCTATGGTCCTGAGAGTGGTGTACCTAAACCTGATCTCAAATTCATGAGTTGGGTGTCAATTTATGGTCCTCATTGGACAACTAACATGGTGTTTGGTTACCTTAATTTCCACCTCTCCTATTGGCGGAGAAAGATTCATCAGAGGATCGTTACCCCTGTTGTAAATGGAAATGCTTCAGACTGTCTAATCGTAAAGGGCCCAGTATGGTTAGAATAGTGAAGAGAGTAAGCGTACAATGAAAATGTTACCATGATTGCCCTGCAACACATGCTTCCTTCAGAGACAATGCAAGATATACTTTTTGTAAGAAAAGGTAGAAAATATCAATAGAAAACAATGGATATCTCAGGCCACCTCTGTTATACTATGATCCTGCACCTTCATAAACAGCCACTATGGGGCAGCAGTACATTTATTTCGAGCACTGATTTAAACAAAATGCCCTTAAGAAAATGGTCTTAAAGCACTTCAGTTTTTAGGAAAAATGCATTCTGTCCAAAAACAGATGTACTCACTTGAAGAAGCAGCCATTTATTCATGCAAAATCTGGTGACAACAAAAGTCACGTCTCTGGTGCTTGTACCAAAACTTTAAGTTCTTCATTACTGCAACTCTAAATGATGCTACACATACTTAGCTCTTCCAAGGGACTCAAAATATGGTTTCGATGGGGACCCTTCTTCTTTAGGGCCAGAGCTAACAGTCCAGTCACAACTTTACAGGCTCCTGAATATTTTCCTGAGGAACAGCCCGGCAGCCCCCAACTATTAGAAATACCTTGCAGGATACCAGGGCCCAGAGAGCAGTGGCTGAGATGCTCAACATGCTCAAGCACTCATCGGCCATGGTGCAGCCATAGTCCAATACCAACCATATGTTCGCTCTTTTCTAAGGATGTACCTTTTCTCCTTTATCTCTCTGCAGTTTTAAGGTGGCCAGCTTGCTTTAACATTGAGAATAATCTTCCACAGTTCAGGATCACGTGGTTCATGTCCTCAGTCCTCCCTTACCTACGGATTCCCTAGAGCAGTTTTCATCATCTTAGACTGTGTTCTGGTTTCAATGAAGTGGAAACCCTAAGATATATAGCGGAAACCCTAAGATATAGTGATAACTCTGAACAGGTTGGTAAGAAAGGGCTCTGAACCAATCCTCAGAAAATCATTTCCAAATTTGCAGCATCTTTATTGACTTATGGTTCCACACACTTATATGCCTGCCACCCCAACAACAAATACTTAGCCACACAAGCAAAGATGTTATATTTAGGCAAAAAAGTAACTCTATTGCATTTATTTATTTATTTTTCTACTTCTTTGGGTACGCACAGATGCAAGTTTGCCACAACATCATTGAAGCACCATTTTAGCCCTTAACCATGACATCGAACCTCAGCTACACTATAAACCCACACTGAACCAACCAAGCGCAACAAACTCATTAGCTGAACCTTGAAAAGATGTCAAGTACACGCAAATAGCAATTCTATCTCCTACTGCTCTCACTTTAGCATAACAAACAAAGTAGCCTTTTGCCTTCCAAGCAAAGGTGCTTTGATGCAAACCAAGGGATGTATAAATGATAATATAAATTAAAGTCACAAATACAGAAGAGTCTTTAACAAGTAGGAAACTTGTGTGAGTTACTCCGTTACTGGTTTTTCGGCTCACCAGCTCGTCGTCAGTCAGTCCGTCAGTCGACCGCAGCTGCGGTGAGGAGCAGGAGCAGGTAGCTGGTAGCGAACGAGGGACAGCTCGAAGGGGTGCCGCATTAGGAGTGCAGCGGCCGGGAGCTGCGAGAGGCGGATGCTACGTACCCGCAGCCCTCTCAGCTGACCCCCTGGCGGCTGGACGCCGCCGCGTGGTATAGCACCTTCTCAGCCTCCGTCAGTCAGCCCTTCTTCATGCCCTGAGTGACTGCCTCAACAGCCTACAGTTTACCGTCAAATTGCTGCAACTGCCGTTCGACCCTCCTGTTTGCAGGTCGTAAGGTGAGCTGAGTTGGGGGAGACTGCCTTATTGGGGGAGCCTCCGCTTGCCCCTACCTGAGCACTGCTTGCAACTGTCTAAAACTCAGCATCCCCCAGCTGAGAGGGGGGGTGGCAGCTGCCTTGGGCTAAGTGAGCTCTAACTGGAAGGATAGCCTTTGGCTTGGCGGAGTGGCAGAGTGGCGGAGTGGTATAGGTGGGGGTGGTGCACTCGTGAGCTTGGTAGCTCCTGACCCTGGACTTTGGTCCCCCGCTCTCCGGCCTCCCCACGACTCCTCGCCCCCTGATCCCTTGACCAAATTTTCAGCTGCTTAAGGCATCTTTTCAATCGAGCTTTTGCGAACTCAACAAAAGCCACCAGTTGGTTTAACACCATCAAGGCATACCATCAAGGCATACTTTGAGGCGAAACTGAGGCAACACTGCCCTCGGAGGCAGGCAGCGCAGCGCAGTGTAGTGCAGCAGACTGCACGGTGGGCACATGGCGATAATGAGTTTCTTCTCTGCATATGGAGCCGCAAACATTTGATTCACGCGGTCGAAGCGCTCCCCAGTGCGGCTGTAGCCGCAAAAGCATTTTTTCTTTCACAGTTGAAGCTGAAGCCGCGAGTGCTTCTCAGAGGCGGTTGGAACCGTTCTAAAAACTTCTTTCTTGGTACGGCAAAAGCTGCGTGTGCAAACAAAAGTGGTAGGAGCCACCTCAGTTTGCTCCTCTTCAAACTGCAGAGACTGCAATTCCTGCTTTTGGAGGCAGAAGCCGCAGTGTAACGGATCTGAGGTTGCGGAGCAGAGCCCTGGGCTGGGCTGGGCTGGGCTGAGGACAGAGGTGGACTTCGCAAACGGTTGGCAGTCTGAGGCTGCAGCTGAGCTGGTGGCTGTGATCACTCCAGAGAACTGTAAGGTGCCCTGTGCTCTGTGAGGCACCCTTGGATCAAGCCCACTGCAGGGGTACAGGATATAACTCAGTAACTCAGTAACCAGATATTTTATACTTTGCCACCTTTATCACCTTTATCACCATAATACGTGTGCCCGCACTATTTGGCTATCTTGATAGAAATTACGGCAGCTACGGCAACCACAGCTACTATAGTGCAATACCGTACCCGATGAACGGCTGAAGTAGGACAGAAACAGACACTCTCCAGACACTCTCCACCACTTCCATTTTAAAGTCGGGGGGCCCGTAGGTGATCACTGTGTGAGCATATTGGATCTCTCATATTTAAATATTCCTCTTATTCTCAAATAGAGAGAATCATTTGTGACTGTGACTGCGGGAGAGCAAATCTTTGACGAATATTCGCCTCGAAGGGTTGAACAGGCCTTGGCCTAGGTTTGAGTCTGGGTCTGGGTTATTCTCTGTGCTATCTACAAAGAAGTACAAAGAAAGGATTGCTCTGGTCTAAGTTGCTGCGGAGAGAGTACTTGGTTTTGAACCAAAACTACGAGAATATGTAATTAAATCTCTGATAAATACATAAATTAGTCCACAACAACCTATAAGGGTATATAAGGGTATATAATCTGACGAGAAAGCTTGAATATCTGAAATTGCAATTTGAGAACTTGCTCCCCACGCAGTGCACATTTTGCAGGTTTTTAATAATGATGACAAAAAAACTAAGATCAGGGCGTCTATTGGTGGGTAGGACCTGTGCAAAAACCAAATCAAATCCCCTACGTAACAAGGACATTGCAGATATGCAATTAAAAGGAAAAAGTCAACTATTCAGTCTATGGGAGAGGGGAAAGGAAAAAAATCTTCAAGTTGATAGGAGTACTTCAAACACCTATAATGAGGGAGATAATATGTCTGGGAGTAACGATGGGATGGTTAATACTATCGTTACTGCCACAGTTACTAAAATAGCTGATATGGCTGACAAGGTTCAGGTCATAGAATTGCATACTACAAATACAGGTGGTGCATGTGGAGGAGGAGATCCCATAGAATCCCAGAGGCATCCAGTACGGTGCCCTGGGAGTCCAATCGGTTCTCCACTCCACAGGATACTTCCTCGATCTTCCTCATCACCCCCAAAAACGGCAAATGTAATCTCATATAGTACATCACTTACTCCTCACGGAGCCAAAGAAGAGCCCCCTGGTCGCTATTTAGTAGAGGATGCTCAAAATAAAGATTTTACTCTTCCCGATCTAGATTTAGAGCTCTGCAGAAGGTATATTTCTCTTGATCCTAGCAAGTTTATGGAACCAGCAAATACTCCAGCAATAGCAGTCCCTATAGGACTAAAACTATTTAGTAGCACCCCATCTAACAAATCAAATAAATCGAATTATTCCCTTTTGCAATCACACCCTTCTTTGACCCCTGACTTAAATATTTGTGATATCCAATCGAGCGAATGTGTAAGGAGGGATATATTCGTTTCAGACTCACTAGTATCCTTAGAACATTTACTATCCTCTATCCTAAAGCTGCTTGAAAAATTTGTAGGAGGTTCGGATTGTGTGTTGGAAACCGTAACTCAAATACTGAAAGTATTGTTACAAAAAAATCTGGAGAAGGAGGTTAATTCAAGTGTATATACTGAACAAATAGAAGTGGAAAAAAATGGAGATAAGGCCTCAGAGAATATATTTGAGAATATTAGTAATCAATCCACAGGACCTGGTCCGGTTGTCAATTCCCATTTTGATAAGATAGAGAACAAAGATGCGTTGCAAGAGGAGAGCTCTGAACTCTCATCGGAATCCATACTGGCTATTTCTGACTCAGCTCAAAAAGTTAAAGGTTTGGTGGGCGCAGCCAGTAAACTAGATCAGGAAGTATTCCCTATCTTTAAAACCCAGCTAAGCGAAGATAAAGACAACATCTTAGGTGTTTCTCATATGGAAAAAAAGAGAAAGGGGAAAAAGGAAACGAATAGAGGGAAAAAGGGAAATCAAGACGAAGATTCTTAAAAAAGAAGCAAAGGAAAATTCGTTTTAAAGAAAACTTCGAGGTTTCAGTTAGTATGGAGACCTCTTCACAGTCCCTGCAAAATACATCACAAAATATAGAGTTGGTAGATGACACTGTTTCTGTGTACCCTGTGAACACAAATTTGACAACTGAATCAATGATGATTTGTGAGGTTTCCTCCGCGAATATTGCACACTCTATGAGAGACTGTACAAACACCGAAATAGGGGGCCCCTGTATCTACAATACCGGAGCAGCCGAGGCAAACAATCCCTTTTCCATCAGTACTTAACCCCCTGGCTACCCCATTTTTTGACACTGAAAATAAGAGAGGTAAACCGGAGATAGCAGGCGTTGAACCCCTTTGGGAAAGTATGGATACACACCAGTTAGTTTTTATTCCTCTGTTTGACACAGATTTAATCTTAAATAGGACTTCACTTCTTTAATGTCTTTTGGAGATTGATAGTTTGAAACTTATCCAAAATAGTGGCATAAGTTTAGTTTCCATTTTAAAAACAGAAGTTGGTTATAAATCGAGGGTGAGGTTTAATTCCAAAATCATTGTAAACCTTATATTACAATAGTCAGAAGGCCTGCAAAGCAGAGGAATTGACGTCATTCCTTACTTTGAGTTACCCCGAAATAGAACCCTCAGTAATAGCCCGCCGTTAACTTACCCACTCTCAGATAATAGATATAGTATGTATGCATCAGAGGAATTAAAAATCTGCATTACAAAAAATGGTCGACAAGTAAAACTTAAAGACGACCCTCCATTGTCCTTTAAATGGAACTCTAAAGAAGAGAGCCCTAAATGGAACTGGTTACCCGGTGTACTATCGAGCATATCTAACAGTAATCATTTACAACAGCCATCTTTCTAGCAATGAACTAAAAATAATATCTTGGAATGCTTCAGGAATAAAGAATAGTAGGGAGAAGTTACAATATCTTTATACGTTAGATGCAAATGTGATTTGCCTTCAGGAAACCTGGTGCACAGAGGATCTGTTATGTAAGGATTTTTTTGTCTTAGACTGCAATGCAACCCCGTCCAGGAGGGGACATGCAAAGGGTGGGGTGGCCTGCCTATTGTCAAATAAGATAAAACGGAATTATGATTATTACAAAGACCCCAGTAATCTCTTCTTGGCAATAACGCTGTATAATTTTGATAACAACGTAAAAAGTCCCCTACTAATGTTGATAAATGCTTATATTCCGCCGGATGCTTCTTTTGATGTTCTCTTAAAAGCAGTTTTTTCCCACATTAAAAAAGTCAATGAAGTAAATCTTCCCCCAAAAATAATTCTGGTAGGGGATCTGAATTGTAAAATTTCTAATGCTACTTTAGATATATTTCGAAATAAAGAAAAGGAAGAATCCTTGCAGATCCCACAAGCATTATTTCCACAAAATATTAGAACAAATAAGAGAGGGAAAATTCTTATGGGTGAATTATTGAAGGCTGATGGTATCATATGTAAATGGAAGACTCCCTTCGGATACTCCGGCTACTCTAACTTGTAAATCTTATAGCGGAGAATCTATCTTAGATTACGTAATAGTGGGATTCTCGTCCTTCTTTTTATTAAAAGATCTAAAGGTCTCTAATTCCCCCTACAGTGACCACAAAGTACTAACTCTCACTGTAAACTTAAGTTTGCTTTCGCAGGACCCATGGGTATTAAATGGTGAATCCGTTACTTTTTCTAAGAAAACAGGAAGATGTCATTGGGATAGTAAAGCTATCTTGGGCCTTGACAGCGTATTGGAGGTTGCTGTAGAAAATTTGTCCAGTTGGAATGGAATAGAGATCGCCAGTTTCAATGTATTAATGAATAAAGCGATAGAAATTGCAAAGATGTCAAATCGGATGAAAAGTACTAAGGTAGTCCCTAGATCCATCTTGTCGCTTAATCGCGAAATAAACAAATTAGTTAGGGAACAATACTTAAATTATTCTTCGGAAAGATATCACAGATTATTAATATTGAAAAGGAGGAGGTCACGGGTAAAGGTTAAGTTAAGAAAAGAGAGCGAAGATAATATGTGGATTAAATTGAGAGAAGCAGCCTTTAAAGGCCAAGTAAGAACATTTTGGTCTCTCATTGGGGAGGGATGTGGTGCTAGATCTCGTCCACTCCCGGTGGCTATTGAGGAGCAAAAATGGGTCAGCTTTATCCAGGATTTATATGCAGACAATGCAAATGCGATCAAGCATATTGAATTAAAGGAGGACTCCCTTTTGTATGGGTTACCATCTGAAAAAGAAATTGAAAGGGTGATCAGGGGATGCGTTCCTCCGGGCGATGGGCCCGGATGAATTACCCATCACAGTGTTAAAACAAAATAGTATACTGTGGAGTAAAATTCTCTACCCAGTATTCAAGTATTGTTATGCAAACAAGATGGTTCCCTCTTCTTGGAAGGGGAGTATTTTAGTTCCTCTGTTCAAGAAAGGAGACCGAAGTGTCCCGCATAACTATCGTCAAATTGCACTTCTTGATGCAGTGGGTAAAGTCTTTGCTAAATGCCTTTTGAGCCAAATTAATGATTGGCTGGATATGGTGAAGATCTTGCCACTGGAACAAACTGGGTTTAGGTCAAAGCACGGAACAATCGATAACTTAACCGCCCTACAGGTAATAATCGAAAAATATGTTAAAGTTAGAGGAGGAAAAGTGTACACAGCCTTTATAGACTTCTCCACAGCATTCGATAAAGTTGATCGTTTTTACTGTGGAGAAAACTGTCGGATCTGGGTATGCCTGTAATTCTGTTGGAGTTAGTCCGTGCTCTTTACTCGGACACTTGGTGTAAAGTCCTGATGGGAGGGGAAAGGGGTCTCTCCCAAACTATCCCTACTGCAAATGGCCTAAAACAAGGATGTTTACTGGCTCCTTTACTCTTCTCTTTATATATTTCTGACCTTCCTCATGATTTGGCGTTAAGTGAGGGCATAACCCCCTTATTGGGGGGAAAACCGATAGTTTGCTTACTTTATGCAGACGACATAATAATATTTGACCTAACGCCAAGAGGTTTAAATAATCGTCTACAGGCATTACATAATTTTGCAGAGGCACACTATTTAAAGATTAATATATCAAAAAGTAAAATCATGTGCTTGCATGGAAGAAAAAAATTGCAGTATGGGAATTTTGTATGGTCGGTGGGTGGCCAAAAACTGGAACTTGTAAAATCGTATGTTTTCCTGGGAAAAACAGTGTGTGGTAATCTAAGTAATAAAGCGTATATAGAAAATAACATTCGTAAAGCTACATCACAAGGGAAAAGCTTGGGCGCCCTTTATAGATCAACTGGGAAAAGACACTTTGCACTATTATTAGAGGTTTTCCGCGCAAAATTCCCTGCGTCTTTGTTGTATGGTATTGAGTTGCTTGATATAGAGAAATGGGGTTTCTTAAACACAACAGAAGGAAAAATTTTAAGGAGTTTAGCTTCAGTCAACTCTGCTTGTCCTGTGGCAGCCCTAAGGCTAGAATTTGGCTTAAGAAGTAGCTGGGTACAGGGTCTTGCGGGATAGTGCGATGGGTTGTAAGCTTGGTAAAGAGTGATCCCGGTTCATTAAGATCCTTAATTAAGAAAGAAGTGTTAGAAAATTTAAAGGAGCAGTCTTTAATCTTTAAAAATTTTAGAATTGCGGCCGCCTTGCTACAATTAGATGAGTCTCTGTTTTTCATCCTATCGCGATATCAATTAAAAGCCACTTTGAAACAGGCCACTTGGGAATTAAGCTTCACTAGGGATAGGGAAGTGCGTATCTTAAAGAAGGGTATCCACCCGGCCATAGACTCTTGTATGATAAATAAGGCACAGGCTTATATTTCGTGGAACCTGCCTCATGGGGTGCGCCGGTTTTGGCTTCTTCTGAGGCAGGGTATCCTTCCTTTAAATAAAACACTGTGTAAATGGTATGGTTCCTCTGAGATTTGTAACTTGTGTAATAACTCTATCCAGGACATTAATCATGTGCTATTTATCTGCCCCGCTCTATTATTATGCAGGCGTAAATGGGTGAGACCAATCTGTTTACAATTATCTATTCTTTCGGCCTCCGCACTAACTGACTCTATTTATGAGCCTCCCAATGAAATGTTCTGTCACAGGATTTTTAATTTTTTTAAGTGCTTTTTAAATCTATATTAATGTATCTAATATGATGTTTGCAATTATTAATTCTGATTTTACTGGATTTTTATACAGTATTAAGGGCATAAAGGATCGTTATATCTTTTTAATTGCATAAAATATTATAATGTCTCGTAATTTTGTGATTTTTTACTGTTGATTCTTGCTTATATTTGTAGAAACTTTGTTGTACAAATTTTTTGTTTTTATGCGTTGTTGGTTTATGTGGATCTCTTCGGAGTTCCAAGATCATAAATAAATAAACTTGAACTTGAAACTACAGAAGTGGAAATATCTGAAATACCAAGCAAGGACATATGGGTGAATTACTTCAATTCTGGAAGACTCTTTATTGGAATTCCCTCTTTAAAGACAGCATCAACCTATTTTGTTCTTAAAAGCCTCACTTCACCAGTCACAAACTAAGGGGCCGATTCCGATCTCGGCCGGTAGGGCTCCGAATCGGATTCGGCTTTACCGGATCCGATCCGGAGCCCTGTTTCCCGACCGAATCGTACGCGGGTCCGGCCGAGCGAGTACGATGCGAATTCGCCGACCGACTCGTCCGGGCGTCCCGACCGCTCCGACCGACTCGTTCCCGGCCCGAACCACACCGACCGACTCGCTCGGACTCGACTCGCACCGCGCAATGGAGACGTTCCCCGGCCGGGTAAGTACGATGCGCGCCGCGAGCAGTCCGACCGAGCCGCGCACTCCGGCTCGAAAGAGCTGTCGGAGCCGTACTTTGGGGGTCCGTGTCGGACCCCCCTGTACGCGTAGCCGCGCGAGTCGCACACAGGGGGGACCCATGGGTCCCCCCTACCTGTGCGTGTACGGCGCGAATCGCTTCGCCGCGTACACGCTGTAGGGGGCGCACTTGTCCGCATCGCACCCATTGAGTCAATGGGAGCCCGCGCACGCGTTGTACGGCAGGCTCCCATTGACTTCAATGGGAGTCCGACCGACTCGAGTCCGATAGCATACGGACGCATCGTACTCGTTCAGTCGGACTGCACGGGTCCGATTCGGTCGGAAATCTCTCCGGGTCCGGCTCGGTCGGAGAAATTTCCGGCCCGAATCGGAATCGACCCCTAAGTGTTGAAACATAGGGAAGAAAGTCTAATTAAGTTTTATTTCTAAAATATGTCCATTTCAGAGACAATCCTACCCTGTTACAAATGCTGTTCAAGACAGGATTCCTTCACAAAACGTTCCCCATGCAAGACGCATTTAATGCTGGATGTGTATGCTAGAGGATTTGTGGGTCTTGACTACTCCCATTTTAGGAAAGCATGTAAACACCAGCAACAATTTCTGCAGGTCATTGATTCTAAACTTTGTGTTTGTTTTGCAAACCCCAATCTATGATTGTAAAAACAATATTTTTTTTTTTTATCCATAGTCACCCATGTTACTGTCTCATTCACTGACTTCGACATTGAAAACTGGAATGGCAACTGCTCATCTGACTTTGTGGACATTCTAGATGGTGATAATCTTGATGCCCCTCTTGAAGGTACAGCAAAAATATATTGCTCTTTTCTTTCGCTTTCGCTTAGATGCATTGATATATTGGATTGGATTATTACGTTCTGGTTTTCTGAGAAATCACCTTTACTTTGTATGATTACCGATGAAGAGCCACTGCGCAGGAATCATAGGGGCATATTATCAAGCGGCAGCGATAATTATCGCTGACCGCGCTTAGCGCGCATTTTCCTATCGCTGGAACTTATCGCCATGTTAGCGCTGTATTAACAACGCTTAGCGCTATGGCGATAAATATTCCAGCGATAGCGGGGATATCGCCGTTTTCCACGGAACAACGCTGGTTTTCCAGCGATGTTCCATGGAAAACGGCGATATCCTTGATGATAGGGCCTGTGGTTTTAGCCACACAATCCACCTCCCATATTAGGTATGCCTTAGTCTGGAATTTAACAGACGTTAAATTCCAGCGTTAAGGCCCAGTTAGCGCGAAAAAAAACAGCGCTAAACCGGACGGGGCTTCGTTGTAAATACAGCGAAGCACCGTTAGCGATATTTTATAATGTAGTTGTAAGGGGCACGCCTACCTTGCATCTCATTAGCGATGCGAGACGAGGCGATAGGAAACCGGGCGCTAAGGCAGGGAAACACGCGCTAGCGTGTCCTTGTTAATAAAGCGATAAAATTATTGCCGCTTTTCGCCCGAAAACGGACGCTAAAGCGGCGATAATGTTATCGCCAGCCCTTGATAATATGCCCCTTATTTCTTTGTGATGACAGTGACCTACGTAAAAAGATATCATATTTTTACTAAAACCGAAATTAGACCTTTTGACCTATCGAAGTCAAAAGAGCAGCTTGAAGAAGTAGGTAAACTCATCCATTTTAGTTCAAATGGAAACTTAAAAAAGCAAACCATTTGAACCTCTTGTAAAGCGCTGTGATGCCTTCAGGTCGAGTTCGCGCTATACAAAACTGCAACAACAACAAAAAAATAATAATAAATAAAAAAAAAAAAAAAAAAAAAAAAAAACCCGTATGTCCTTATCACATGTTGATAAAAGGACAAGCCAAAGCAAACCGTGTGACCTCAATACAATTTATCACACAATCTCCTCTATTCAGTAATTGAGTAAGCAGATGTAAAAGTGGAATTAGGAGACAGACACATCTGTATCCTTTCACGCCTCACATCCGGAGCCTCTTCTTTAACCGGGCACAGCCTGGCTTTCGCCTGGGTTGTTGTGGGGAGATAAGGGTGGCAGGATCATTTCATGCAAGGAAACCATTTATTCCCAGACTGACTAGCTTATTGCTGTAGGGTCAGATTCTGAAACAACATATTCGAGATACATTCATGGCTGTTAACCATAGCCATTGCTCGCTCTTTGCAAGTGTAATTATCCCTGTACCTATGAGAGATACAAGGCATTTCTCACACTTGAAGGGACAATATATGAACATTGCATATCATTTTTCTTTCTACTTTTGTATGTGTGATGCTCTTTATTATATCTCTTGCTTTATTGTGGCACTAAAGGAGTCAGGAGGTTGATGCAGTCCCCTTCCGAGAGATACTGCTCCCACTGTTCTCTCCCACTCCGCACTAAGGATGCACGACGGGTCCATTACATGCAGTCACGCAGGGCCTGTCTAGATTGACGTGACACTTTTTTTTCTCTCTGAATTCGCATAAAAGCTGCTTTAATCAGAATATTGTGGCTACACTCAACTTAAAGTTATACATTTACCTGCAAAAATGTGACAATGAACAGATCGTTCAAAACACTTAAAGTTGGATAAAAGCTGCTTCAACCAGACTATGGTAGCTGTACTCATTAAAAAGTTAGACCTTTACCTACAAAAGTATGAAAATGAAGATGTCATAAATCATGATAAATTCCATAAAATTTGCATTAGCCAGAATACTGCAGCTATTCTCATTAGAATGTGTTCATTTTTCTAGAAACAAGTGAAAATCAAGATGTCATCAGATCTCTGTCCTAAGCCACGCTTAAAACTCAGCTGCCGAAATTCTGTTAGTGTAGACTGTTTGCAGTGAAAATAAGGTCAAATGCAGTATACCTTCGCTGCAAAAATTCCACCAGCAAAAAATGATAAGAAGTGGCTCCCCCATGCGTATTTGCACTCCTGCGATGCTTGAAAACTTTAATGTACCAGACATCTCATTATTACTGCCACAGGGAATGGATGTCTGAATGACCTATGAGTGAAATAGATTGCCATACATTTTACAACATTTTCAGTTAAATTCTATTATTATTATGTAATAAACTGGCTTGGAGTCAAATTACCCATGCAAATTTGGACTTGATAACTCTAGCCTCAAGTATTATATAAGTTCTCTTCTAAAAATTCCAAAGTAAATGGTTTTATGGGTTTATTTTGTAATCTACATTATCTAGAAGTGTGATTTTTACAAAGTGAAAGTCCGCTAATGTGCACTATTAATTGGGAAAAAAGTAAAAAGAGATCAGAGAGATAAGCTGATAGAACTATTAAGTTTTAGAGCAACTACATTTGATTAACAATGAACAGACTTTCAGTTCTGTAATTTGAAATGTCATTTTGGTTATTCATTGTTGTTATTTTTATCTAGGCCGTTACTGTGGTACCAGCCTGCCACATCCTGTTACTTCATTCAGCAATAGCATGGTTGTGAAGTTTGCCTCTAATTCAGCCTACACCGCCAAAGGATTCCGTGCCACGTATGCGGCATCTTCATCGGGTAAGACAATTTTGCAGGTACTTTGCAAAAAGCTACTGTTTCAACATCAGTTTTCAATATTTAGACTAACTGCATACATGTTATCTTTTATGGAACAAGTGTCATGGAACAAACTAAATACTTCATTAAACGGGGCATCTGATGAAGGCTGTTACAACAGATCTTAAAAAAACAGCAGACGTCATCAAACAAAGCGACATACCAGAATGCTTACTGCTGGTGATTGTTAGAGATGCAGGACTCAGTAAATAGAACATTGTTTTTTCCTCTTCACTGAATGACCACTTTAAATAATTTGCACTAGCTTGCTTTTGACCATTCTCTTAATAAATTGAAAAGGGGAAAAACTTTTAAAAACAAAGGCTCCAATTACATTTTTGCCAGTAAGGATACTCTGTTGCAACAGCGACACTGTATTCTCAACCCAAGAATGCAGTTTGCCTGCCGAATGTAGTTGCGAGCACACCTTTGGAATCACGGTGGAGTCTACTCTTTCTCCGCCTTGATTAATCCCCTCTGACTGCCTTGGGAGTAAGGACCATCAGAGAAATGGCTACATGTCTGCCCACCCAATTTGGATGGGCAGACGTAGTCATTTTTTACCGTTCTTAAAACCTGGTGGTAAGAAACAGTAAAAACTTTTTTAATGCTCCACCCACCATGGGAGAAGCCTCCCATAGCGAGGGAAGCATTACTTTTTTCTTTTCAAAAAGAAATCTAGTTTTGGGATTTGCTTTTGGAATAGAAAAAAAGATTACTGTTTGTTACAGGGCTGCGTCCTTCCGATTGCCCTGTAACAAACAATAAAACGAATTGACAGGAACCGCTGTGACGGTGGTTCCTGCCAAAGCCTTTATAAATCACCTTCTGATAGGTGGTAATTTATAAATTTGGCAGAGGTAGTAGTCATGGCCTGGTAGACGAAAAGTCCTCCACCAGGCCAATGGTGACTAATCCGTCCATCACAAATTAAATTGGGCCCTAAATTTCAAAATATAATTTTCAGAATTTTCAATTATGAACTAAAGAAGAAAAACTAAAGAATAAGATATGTTAGTACTGGAAAGTTTGTTGAGATCATCGAAAAGGTGCCCAGGTTTGCTTCTACTAGGAGTACATTGTAGGAGGGCACCTCTTCCACACACCCACATCGATCGTGGCCGGTGAGTTATGAAAGTAGATGATGTAAAAAGCTGCCCCAAGTTGCATATAGCTTTTGATCCTGACTTCACCAAAGGAGTACATTTTCAAAGAAATGAAAATTGTGCTTTTTAACTATGATTTCCCTAAAATTTTCTAAAAGCTATTGCTTTTAAAGGCAGGTCAACTAACCAGGCTAATCAAGTTGATATAGACTCCTATCAACTTTTCTAGGAATGTTTAGCATCTTTCTTGTTTTCTACACTGCACACATCAGGGCAAAGGTAGGAAACATATCCTCAAGTTACATTCTAAAGGCCCGATTACAATGTAGCCAGATTTGTGTTTGGGATACCATGTAGCTGGAAATAATGGGTCTGATTCACAAAGGGCCTCCGCACTGAATCAGGACTGAATCTCCACATGAGAATTTTCATTACAGATATTTCCACCCGGAGTGCGGAGACTCCCCCACGACTGTGGGAGGCCCTTTGTGAATCAGGCCCAATGTTTCCATCTGGTACATCCACACATAAATCTGGCTTGCACAAGTATTTGGCCCTGGAATGTGATCTGAGATGTAGACCTGCATTTGCCCTGTTGAAATCTGCTTGTTGTATCCCAATTGCAGGGACAAACATGTTTCCATTTACCATCTGCTCAGAGCAGGTGGTAAATGGAAGGAGGGGGGCTAATGTGGGGTGAGTAGCGAGATAAAGGGATGAGGAGAGTGTTGGGGCACAGCAGAGGCTGTGGGTAGGCAGAGTGGAGCAATCTGTGAAGGGGGTCAGGCTAGGGCCAGGGCTGGGCTGTGGGGCCAGGGTAGGGCTGTGGGGCCAGGGTAGGGCTGTGGGGCCAGGGTAAAGACTGGCTGCACTTGAAGTATGAAGCTCATGTGATTCAACTGAACACACTTACCAACCATTAAATTGGAGGCAGGGCTTTCTACACTTGGGAAATCTGTCTGTGGGAACACCAAGGTGGATATAAGTGGGTGGGGCATTATCCCACCCAGGAATAATGCTTCACCCAAATTATAATTGGGATCTGGGTCACAATCACCAGAGCTACCATTCGTGCTACAGCATATAAAAGATTAATGATGCCTATTTAATACATCCGTGCTGCTCTTCTCTTCAAACAAATGGCCAGGATCAGCTGTATGAAGGTCATCTATTTAGGACATGAGATACATATTGTGGGATGCAAATCAGAATCATGATGCCCAGTTCTATTTCTCAAGTTACCAAGAAAGATGTGGTATGAAAACTGTGCTATTACTATCTAAGTATATTAATACTAGCTATGACAGGATGTGTCTCCCTTTGGCATTACAATGTAAATCAATGAACAGGAGTGTTGGACGCAGTGTTTTATGGGAGGAAATTGATTCTGGTGGCAACCCTATGAAGCAATGAAAAAGGCTGCACATAAATCGAGGGACACAGACTCTCCCAACAGTGCCCGCGTCTTCCGCCCAACCCGGCATAGTGACCCGGGTCACCATTTTGAGGTTCCTCCTTGTCCTCCTGGGTGCCCATTGCTGTTCAATAGCAATAGAAAAAGGACCATTTGAATCCAGGCTCCTCTCTCATCAGAACCAAAGAGGTCTTTAAAGCTAGTGTGACGGCTATTTTGGAGAGGGCTGGGTCTAGTCAAGCACAACCTCAGTACTCCTCCTACAGTACACCACTTCTAACACTTATGGAGTATAATAATAAGACTGGCCCCATCTCCTGAGACACTTCCAGCATAAAGATATAAAGTTAAAAGGAAAGGAGGAGAAAGGTGGAAAAAGGAGATAAAGATAGAAAGAAGGCAGAAAGAGAATTTCCGAGGTGCTCACTATTGAATTCTTATAATGCTCTGTAAATATTGTCCAGCTCTTTCGCATTTGTTGTGGCGCTCCACTTCCGTCGTGGCATTCTAACAGAAGCCCTTCATTCATAAGTCTACAAATATTCTTCTCTTGTAATGATCATGTCTCCATCTAAACCCCCTCACAATACCCCAAACTCTGCTCTCGTGAGTCATGGCCCTAGCTCGTGGAGCATCGTTTATCCGACTAATATCTCTAAGAACGCTAAGAAAAATCTCAAACATAAATTATTGAAACTTCACCCGCAAACTATAATAGCGGACACCCACCACAGCCTGTCTAGTGCCTTGAAGAAAACTGACTTTATATTCTACCCCAAACGTCCGACTAAATGGAAAAACATTTTCCTCCTTCACCTTCCTATCACTAAAACAATAAAAATTCTGTATGGAATAAAACTGACGACTACCCCCTCCCTTTCTTTCAATGGAGAAATTGATATATCCATATCCATATACAGGACTGGGAATATATTCATATAAGCATCTGACCCTCACCTCAACATATTTGATCGACATTTCAGTACTATGGCCACTTTACTCTCACAACTGTGCCAAACACCCCAAATGCCTCTTCCCTCCATGTCACAACTTATTCTCCCCGTACAGTCTCATCATCTCTCTCCTGAAAATCCTCCATCCTTATCTAGGTCCCCCCGGAATTTCTCCATCAACCCTTTCACCACATCCAAAACTCACTGCCGATCCTTGCCCTCCTTACCGACTTCTTTGCCCTCCCTAACGTGCAACCTCTCTAACATTGTCCTTGATAATTCGCATGCCTGGCCCAGGATCGTGGGCCCTCCTCTCAGTCCTGCCTCTGCAAACCCTAGAGCTGATGCCTTTTAGCGGTACCCCCTCTTTTCTTGCGCCAATGTGGGACAATCTCAGGACCTCAGACATGGACCCACCCCATAGATTAGAGCTCCCTGCCCCCCCGAATTTAGTTTGACTGCACACTCTCCTACTCTCCCCAACGCTCAATCTTCATGGGACACAACCAATTCCCTTGATTCACCTTCTAACACCCACCCTATACAGTTGCCCTCTAGATTGTCTCTGCCTGCTCTCTCCCCTACGCTCACTCACACTGCAACTAAGGAAGTTCATGGTTATTTGTGCAATGAGGCACTTTCCCTTAGAATTCGTTCGAACAAGCACCCTTCCAGCACTAACCTCCATCTAATGGCGGACCCTAAGCTTCTTACCCAGAGTATATTAAACCCTAGTCCAAATATCATTGACCAACCTCCTAACGTGTTGTTCCCCTCCCCCTTCTTCACTGACCTTCCTGCATCTCCCCCCTCCCTCACAGCTGGCTGCTCCTCGAACTCTCTTGCACAGATTCTGAACCCGTATGGAACTGAAACTCAACTCTCTGGCTACAGAATTAACACATCTTAGACTGGATCTTTCTTACCAGAACACCCAGGCCCGCCCCTACACCTACGTTAATTCACCTACTAGTTCTTCTAATTCCCCTCAATGCCCCCGTGGCCTACCACTCCCCTTTGCAGGCGGGCACAGAGGCCTTACCGTGCTCATTGCACTCTCTCCGCCCTGGAGTTAAATGCCCTCTGTAACTCCTATCTTCCCAAGATCCAGGTTACTGACCATTCCCCTCCTCCAACATCCCAGTCATACTTGGCGTTAATCGAGCCCCTGCAACGTACAACTCGCCCAGACCGCCGGCGCAATACACCATCATCCACACCCTCAATTCGGCTAAGGATAATACCTGCTCTCTTTCTTGCATGCTCGTTAACTGCCGATCTGCAGCACTACATGCTACGGAGATCGCTGAAACCATCCTCAGTGAGGATATTGACATTGCTTTCCTCACAGAAACCTGGTTCAACGACCACTCGATGGCCAGTCTTGACCTACTTACACCGCCCGGGTTCTCCATCATTAGACATGATAGACCTGACAGAGCTGGTGGAGGTCTAGCCATAATCCACAAATCTGAAATACAACTCTCCCTTCTAAAGAATGCTGAATACTCAACCTTTGAATACCTTGGTGTTGAACTCAATGTCAAAGGCTCTCCATCTATCAAATTGCACAACATCTACCACCCGCCCGGTGAGCTCCCTCTCTTCGCTGAAGAGCTTTCTGACCTTCTTACGCATTTCTCCCTTTCTGACTCAAAGAATGTGTTTTTAGGTGATTATAACATTCATTGGAATAATGCAGAAGATCCCACAGTCAGGCGCCTCGCAAATCTTCTTGAAATGAAAAATCCTAAAACAGCTCTGCAACAAACCTACCCACATCAAAGGCGCTACTGTGGACATCATCATCACTAACAATGAACTGGTCTCCCTCAATGACATCGTTCCCATTGACTGGTCTGACCACTATCTCATTCTATTCAACATCTCGACCATCGTCAACCCTCCCCCAGTCTTAATTAACAAACCAAAGATTTGGACCAGAAACCTCAAACAAGTCCCTCCCATTGAGCTTGAGTCAAAAATTCATGCTCAACTCCAACGTCTCCTGCACTCTCAAAATGCAAATGAGCTCACTGACCACTTCAACAAAGTGATAACTGAAGTTCTGGACCAAGTTGCACCGCCCAAACTAAAACAACAAAGAGCAATCCAATCTAAATCTTGGTTTAACCTTGACCTAAACAATGAAAGAAGACAACTTAGACTAGCTGAAAGAACTTGGAGACAAAACCCCTCATCATTACATTTAGCTCTCGTTAGAACTGCTAGGTTAGCTTACAAGAAGCACATTTTCAGAGAAAAAGCATCTTTCTTCCATACCCAACTTGACTGCGCGAAAAATAGGCCCAGAGAACTCTTTAACATTGTCAGAAAACAAACCTCATCTGCCCCTCCTGACATAACCGCCTCCAAAGAAAGATGTGAGGAAATTGCCAGCTTCTTCACAGACAAAATTGCTAAAATCGATCAATCCTTCCTTCAAGTCTTGGCCTGTCCTACTCGGCAAATCTCTCTCAACTTCTCCCCTCTCTCCATGACAACCCGACCTCTGGATCCTTTCTTCAATCAATCAACTCAAATTGAAACTGAATACAACCTTTTCAACATCCAATTGAAAAATGACGCCAATTGGACAAACTTCAAACCCATGACCAAGCTAGAAGTCTTTAATATCATTGCGAAATTAATGCCAACCTCACACACCAAAGACCCTCTCCTGACAAAACTAGTACACAACCTAAACCACATCATCACCCCATGTTGGACAAAAATCATTAACTCCTCCCTCACCTCTGGGTGTGTACCCGATTTCCTTCAACTCGGGCAAATCACTCCCATACTTAAAAACCACAAGGCTGACCCTAATGATCTAAACAACCTCCGTCCCATCTCTAACCTCCCGCTCCTAGCCAAAACCATGGAGAAATGTGTCCTACAACAACTTGACAGACACATAGGCAAATTCAACCTACTGGACTCCTTCCAATCTGGTTTCAGGAAAGGCTGCAGCACAGAAACCGCCATGCTTAACATTGCCGACGACATACATCGTTCCTTAGAGAACGGAGATGCCTGCCTTCTTATCCTATTGGACCTCTCAGCGGCTTTTGATACAGTCAACCACTCATCCTTACTGGAATCTCTGAAGTCTCGCTCTGGCCTCAATGGCACAGTCCTTAAATGGTTCACTTCCTATCTCCAACACCGAATACAACAAATTAAAATCAATTCCTGCCTCTCAAATCCTACTCCTGTCTCTCTTGGTGTCCCACAGGGCTCAATACTCTCCTCCTCTCTCTTCAACCTCTTCGATGGAACCCCTTACCATCATCTTGAAACAAGCTGGGATCAAGTTTCACCTTTATGCTGATGACACGCAACTCAACTATAAAATCAAATCTCACAGCGACATCCTTCATCTTAACATCACACTGAACAAGATTCAATCTTGGTTTTACTCTAACCATCTAAAACTGAACCCTAGCAAAACGGAAATCATTCTATTCTCCCCCAAAAGTAACCACCTCCCTATCCAAAGCTGGATCACTGACCTCAAAGCCCTCAATTGTCCGCTCACTCTATCAAACATGGCTAAATCCCTAGGCTTCAACCTGGACAAAGATCTGTCTCTTAAGGACCATATCAAAACATCAGCCGAAGGAGCGCTTTTCACACTTAAACACCTCAAAAAAATCAAACCTTTCATCCCTTCTGACGACTTCAAAGGGGTTGTTCAATCACTAGTCCTATCCAAACTTGACTATGGGAATGCTATTCTCACTGGGACCCCGAAAAATCACCTCGCTCCCCTTAGATCAGTACTCAACATGGCTGCCCGTCTCATAACCGACTGCAAACGGTATGAACACATCCCGCCCGCCCTCAAGTCCCTCAACTTGCTCCCCATCGAAGGTAGATGCATCTACAAGACTGCCTGCGTCACCCACAAAGCACTTCACTCTCAATCCCCTGACTACTTAAACAAAAAACTCACAAGAGCAGGATGTGCCAGACCAATGAGAAGCTCCAGTGCTCTTCTTCTTGTACCCCCGTTACTAAAAAACAACTCTACCCAGACTCGCTCTTTCTCAGGCAATGCTCCCTGCATCTGGAATGCCCTCCCGAGGGACCTTCGCTGCAACCCTTCCTACCCAGGCTTCAAAAGAGACCTGAAATGCCATCTCCTCAATAAATTCTAGAGCCCCTGAATCTAACCCCATTTAATTTTGTTCTAACCTCATTTCTGTAATTTGTCTGTTCATCTCCCTGTTTCCGCTGGCTCTTGCCGAGCCAACACTTTATGTCCCCTAAATTGTTAATTGTTTGGACCTCATTTTCAGCAACTTCATCCCCCATGTCCCTACAAATCATTCTTTGTACTGATTTTATGTGTGTTCCTTCTCTGTTACATTTCCCTTATTTTTAAGCGTATGTAGCCATTGATCTTAAGTTTATTGCCTTGCTCCAAAATCTGTGCTGATCTTTCACTTCCTTTGCCATTTCGTATGTAACCTGTTCCATTGATTGTTGCCTTGCTCTTAATTCTGTAAAGCGCTCTGATACCTCTGGGTCAAGCTAGCGCTATATAAAACCTCTGAATAATGATATTTGTTGCTCCATTTTTTTTACTGATAGTTGAGCTTTCTAAAAGCAAAGTTCTATCCCGCTGTCACTGAAGTTGGATGGCATTATGTAGGTGCCATTTTCCCTGCATTGAGACATTGCTCAGAGTTTTGCTGGAAGCGGCTAGCCACTACACAGCAATATTCAGTGGACATTGTGCTGAAGCCACATGAGGTGAGCCGTTGTCTCAGAATAGGAGTGGGGGTGGGAAATGGGGGTCCAAGGACAATGCAAATTGGTCACAAGGGCATATTAGGTCACTTGCCATGTCTGGGCTGGTTCATGGCAGGTGCATCCATCACAGAACATGCTTAGAGTTAGGGGCACCACATACAGTTTGACATCACAGTGAACCAAAGCAGTAAAAGAGCTGCAACACTCAGTGTTTTCCAGTTTCTACCGAAAAGCAAATATACCCTTGTTAGAAATGGGATCTCTAGTTGGCAAGGGCTTGCACCTTTGTCCAAGTAGGGACCCTTCTTCCTAGTCAGGGTAAGGGAGTTACACTCCTAAAATAACCCCTGCTCACCCCTTGGTAGCTTGGCACGAGCAGTCAGGCTTATTCTAGAGGCAGTGTGTAAAGCATTTGCACATATCCAACAGTAATACAGTGTAAGCACTACAAACTGACACCACACCAGTTTAGAAAAATATCCAATATTTTTATATACTTTAAACAAGACCAAATACGATAAAAATCCACTGTACAGTACTTCAGAAATAGTTACTTCTCAAAATGTCTTTAAAAACAGTTCCTTGATGTCGATAGCTCCGTCCAGGGCTATCACGGCGTCGTGAACAAACAAATCCAAACAGTTCTGGCTGATCACAGGCCTCGCGGGTCAACGACGGTGTCGGGAAGACCCGCAAACAGTACCTTTCAGAAATGCAGGGCGTCGATGACCTCGCGGTGAGCTTCCGAAAACACGGCGTCCGCAGGCGTCGGTTCCGGAGGTCGGTGCGGTGTCGTCGGGGCCCTCGAAGTCACACGCGTTGCAGATCGATCTCCTCTGTTGAAGTCAGGAGCGCTGGCGTTGGCCAGAGTCGGGTGCTGCGGTGCGAAGTGCAGCGGCGTGCGGTGCTCTCAGGTCGCGGTGCGAGCAGCGGCTCGGTGGCGGCGTCGGATGGCGTCATCGGTGAGACCAGGGTTGCGGTGTGAGATGAAGGCGGTGCTCGTCACGGTGCTGGCAGGTCACGGTGCAGCAGCGGCGGCGTCGTAGCTGCTGCGCTGTCGTCGGCTGATGAACGGGAGTCGATGGCACCGGCGTCGGTGGGCCAAGGCTGCGGTGCGGGATGAGGGCGGTGCGTCGTGTAACTTACAAGCGGTGCCCCCGAACCACGGTGCAAGCAGCGGCGTCGAGTCCGGCGTGGAGCGTCGTCGTCGGGAAGGCCACGGCATCATCGTGAAGTGAGGCGGTGCGGAGTGCGGTGCCCACAGGTCGCGGTGCGAGCAGCGGCTCGGTGGCGGCGTCAGCAGGCGGCGTCGGTGAGACCAGGGTCACGGTGCGGCGTTGCGGCGGTGCCCTCTGCAGTGCCGTCGGGACACGGAGTCGGCAGCGGCGTCGTCGACGTCGTCGAGTTGCTTTTCTTCTGTTGCAGCACAAAACACACAGTCCCCAGTGCTGAGGGCAGAATAACTTGAAGTCTTTGCTGTTCCTGAGACTTCTTGAACAGGGGGCAAGCTCTACCTCAAGCCCTTGGAGACACTCACAAAGTAGATTGCAGAAAGTTCAGTTCCAGTCCTTTCACTGCCCAAGACAGAAGCAGCCACTGCAGGCCAACACAGCAAAGCACACAGCAAAGTGGTAGTTCCTCCTCACAGCTTCTCCAGCTCTTCTTCTTGGCAGTCTTCTTGATCCAAAAGAGTTCTAATTTTCTGGGGTTTGGGTCCCCCTTTTTATCCTCAATTTCTCTTTGTTCTCTGAAGGCAGAGAAGCCTTTGCCTAGTCCAAACCAGTTCTGGTCAGTCCTGGAGCACTTTGTTGACAAGTCTCCTTCTTTCCTTTCACAGTGCAGGCCAGGGACATCAGACGCACCACAGGAGGTGGAGCCAGCATTGTGGAGGGAAGGCCCAGCCCTATTCAGGTCCCAGGTGCATCTCCTCCCACCCAACTACATCTTGCTATTCAGCCCTGTGCTGACTCACCCTGTCTCCTGGCATCCCCTAGCCCCTGGCACTCACACTCCAGACAAGGAATACACAACCTAGCAGAGGCAGGCTTGGATGGTTAGACAAGAAAATACCCACTTTCTAAAGGTGGTATTTTCAAACACAGAATGTTAAAACCAACTTCACTAAAAGATGCATTTTATCATTCTGAGTCCAGGCATACTAAACTCGAATTTCTACCACACAGGCTCTGCAATGGCAGGCTAGAGTTACACTTTACGGGCTGTTTGCGTGAGTGGCACAATCCAGTGCTGCAGCCCACCAACAGCATTTGATCTATAGGCCCTGGCACTCTCAGTGCACTTTACAAGGGACTGACACATAAATCAAATAGGCCAATCATGGAAACACCAATCCATAACACATTTTATACAGGAGCACTTGCACTTTCCCACTGGACAGCAGTGAGGAAAGTGCGCAGAATCATTACACCAGCAAAAACAGAGTCAAAACCAGGAGGTCAGAAAGCAAAAGTCAGGGGAAACACGCCAAAAGATGCCAAGTCTAACAACCCTTAAATGGTATTTTTAGGTCTCGCCTACGCAGCGCGCAAGCGCTGCATAGGAGGGGACCTCTTGCAATCGATCACCACTTTTGCCTAAACCCGTGCATGTTTTGCATTGCTTTGTATTGCAACGCGTGCACGTTTGGCGTTTCCCTTGCGGGAACGAGCAGCGGCGCCATCTGTTAGCAATTATCGCCCTGCCGCTGCTCGCTCCCGTAAGGTAAACGCCAAATGTGCACGAGTGGCAAAACAACCCAATGCAAAACATGCACGCTTTTAAGCAAAAGTAAACGCTGTGCGTGTCTGGTCCCTGTTACCATGCAGAGACTGCTTGTTTACTGGTGTTTCTGCATTTCACTGCCTTGGCCACAACCAACTAATGTCAATACCTCCCATTATTTCTTTATTACAATTATTTGCTGCTAGGGTCTCTGCTACAAGCGTTTCTAAACCCTTTGGCCATGACAGGTTAAGTGTCATACAAACTACCAAGATAACATAACATAGCACCAGATATACTGGCAGAGCCTGTGCTGCTACCTCATGTTTCCGGCGCCCTCTGCGGCAGGTGCTCGCCCGCCTGCCCGGGGCTCGCCGTCCGGCCGTGCGCGGTTGCCATGCGTCGCGGCTGGTTACGGAAACTAAGGCAGTGCCGCTGTCGCTAAGGGTAATCCGGCTCTTACTTCCTCCATCTTCGGCAGTGCCAGGCAGGGGTGAGCCTGGGGCAGCTGGTCAAATGCAGAGAAACGGATGCAGCCGGAGCCAGCCCTGCCCAGACAGACGGGCACACGGGCGCACACACCGCCGCACACACACGCGCGCTACTGTACAGCTCAAGGCGCTCAGCCTGTATCTGTTAGGTAAATCCATGTATGCTTCCTCTGTGTGCTGGGCTCCTCGACCGTGGCATGGCTTCTGGTGGATGTCTGGCAGACCTCCTCGCAAGTGAAAGTGTTATGCCATGTGGAGTAAGCCAGAGCCAGCGGTTACTATCCCATGCTAGCCGGCCTTTCAGAGACTTTAACCTCGAACCAATAATTACCTTGTCCGTCTTCGGAGCCCCCTACTCAACTGAGCGTGCATCATGTTCTCAGAGGAGACGCTGCAGTGGACAAATGGGGGGCTAGAGGCAGCAGGCTGAGTTTGTATTGTGATCTATGTCATGGTCTGGTGATGGTGACCGCAGTGAAATATCGCCAGGTGGCCTGAGCTACGTTTTCTGAAGGTGGCAGATAGTGTCGGTTTTCTCGACTGGTAGTTTCCCTAGATGGGTCATGGAGAACCAAATGTTTTGAGAAATTGTGTGCTCAGCCTTACAGCTTGGCATGCAGAACAGTCATAAAAGGAATGTGGTGGGCCAGGGGCTTGGACTGGTTACAGGTACGCATTTTGCCGTGTGAGTGAGACCTACTTGCATTGCTGCTTTTTTGCTGTCACTGTTTTGTGTGAGGAAACTTGTACTGCCGCCCCCAATGTTGTGCCTGTCAAAAAGTTTACTCTGCTGCAGCTGGGTGTGTGGGGGAGAGGGTCGGCAATTTGGATGCTGCAGAATCTGTTTATTGTTGGCAATTATGTATACATTTCCTAATTTGTGTTGTTTCTACAGTCATGTATCCCTGTGATGCAGTTACATTATTTCTCCTGTCTCCAAAGAAACCTTGGAATTAAGTGACAGCTTATTAACAATTGTAATACTTAACTTCTCTACAACACAGCTTAAAAACATTGGAAAAGCCAATAGATCTGCCTAAACACTTATAAGGCCCCAAAGGCGAGACCTATTGGCTATGTAAGGGAGAAAAAAGACAAGCTATTCACAAGCATAAATGTTTAACAAATAGTTATACCAGGACATAATACATGTAGTAAAAAGACATAGTGGTTGAGTATTATCAAAAAATATATATTTTTATTGTTTTACTGATGTTTTATCATTTTTTCAAAAGTATCAAAAATATAATTCTGTATATATTAAAAATCACAATGCATCAAAACATATTCATGACATAAGATATAGTCAAACGAATAAGAGATTAGAACATGATAGTATAGTTGACTTATAATACAATATTTTGTCTTAAATTCGTGACAGAATCCAGATCACATATGGACAGAAAGGAGGGTCGGCGGTAGATTGAACTATGCCAATGCTTGTTTTAGTAATAATCGGTGTTAAAACCCGAAAAGCTAGCACATTTTCAGTGTCCACATATCTGGTTTCTGTATTACACTAAGGGTGTTTTAAAGCTGTTTTGTGACACAACTCTTGACTTTTACTGAAAGTCCTCCATTTTTACCAGGGTGGACTTTCAAGGTGATCACCCCACCATAAATGGTGGTGGTTCAACCACATTAGATTAAGTGGCTGTGTTGTCGCCATTAACAATGGAGTGAGCCCTGAACCTTGATAGATTTGATGGCAGAGTTTTTGGAGCAATAAAGGCTACTGTTGGTATGTAAATTAGGTGCAATCATACCCAAGTACTGCCATATTTCATGGGAGTGTAAGGGAAGATAGAAAATGCTTATGCTATTGCACATTTCTGCCATGCATACTTTTATGGATTATCCACTCTGCTTAAAATCTTCAGGAGTGATAGTACGGAAGCAGGATTATCATGGCATACTATGACTGTGAGACATTTTAGCAACACTGTTTATTTGTGATTAGACCCAAAAGTCTGAACTGTGCACAAATCATAGGAAGAAATCAAACATTTGACGACTTTTAAAAAGAGATTTGTGAATTAGCCTTAAAGTATCTGGAAAGGCTATCCCTAGTAATGATAACTGTTGATTACCTCATCGTTAAATTCTAAAATATTGAAATAATCTGTCCTTATTTGATAGGAAAAGTTTATTTTATTTTATGAAATGATCTTGGATTCTTATGTTGTTTGTATTCTGTTGTAGCCTGTGGTGGAACCTTTCACATGGAGAGAGGAGCCTTCAACAGTCCCGGATATCCTGACAGCTATCCAATGAACGTTGAATGTGTTTGGAACATTCTCAGCTCCCCTGGCAACCGACTCCAACTCTCTTTCATGTAAATCCGTTTCTCACTTCTTTTTGTTCTGTGTATGGTGTGGCAAGAGAAAAGAAACCCTCTATCTATCAGGGAACATTATTAACACAATGTTAAAATCTTTTAGCACCAAAATGATTAATTGGCAAGGGAAAATAGCATTAGCCAGATGTCACTAATGATTTATGTGAAGCTGTCCATGAAATCCCTCAACACATGCATACTTTATCAGTGTTAGAGAATTTGAAACTTTCCCTTGGTTGATGGAATTCGTTCTTTAGCAGTGGTGACAGTGTACCTCAAATGTCTAGTAAATTAAGATAATTTCATAATAATGGCATGACGGGTTGTCTTTCAGACACTTTATGTTCACTCCCCTCTGCCTGCCCTTTATTTGTACATTGCCTGCCCTTTATTTGTACATTGCCTGCCTGTGGTTGATGCTTGGGAGTGTTTCCCTTTAAATAGAAAACCCTACTAATCCCCACGTTTTGTACCACATGGATCATGTCTTTCACTCAGTCAGTCAATTTACTTTATTCGATACTTATAGTATAAGATCATAAAAGTACAAAAAAGGTACAGTTTAAAAACATCTATACAAAAAAGAAAATTATGTACATAAAGAGATTAAAAGGTAATTGCATCATAACAAACACCATTAGAGAACAATTAGTAAAAGCCAGCTGGTAGGATCAGTTTAAAATTCATTCTCAGTTATTGTGCAATTTCCTAATTTTTCATGATTGGATTAAAAAGGACACCACAGAAAAACAAACCACAGGGTTAGGCAAGGATTGTAGAATATACAGTGCAACACGACATTATTTAAAACAATATTTACGCATCAAGGGCAGAATAAATCTTTTACGTGGTTCTGCATAAAATTTGCAAAAAAAGAGAATATGTAGATTTGATTGTGCAGAAACACCATCGCAAGGACAGCATGGTAATTCATTTATGGAATAAATTCCAGCTGGATGGGCCAACATACATGGAATAAAATTCAAACAAAACCTAATTAGAAAAAATCTGTGACGTGAATTTGTCACAGTAAAAATATAGGATGTTGGCCCTTCCTGTACCATTGGGCTTTCTAAATATGCTTTGACCGATACTTTTGTACAGTTTGCTTTCAATCTTACTTCAGCCCTTAATTTCAGAAAACGCGATTTTATCTCCCTTTTTGAGAACTTCAAACAGTCACTCGGGACAGCAAATAAGCGTTCAAAACCTAAAGAGGAAAGAGTAGATTTAATATAAGAGATCCATGGAATCTTATGGGCATTTTCCAGGGATAGGCAGTCTTCAATTAGCTTTTGGGTGGTATGGATAGATTCCCTTCTCCATATAGAATGCCACAACATTATTGGGGCCGAGGCAATTGTATCGGTCAGATATGGAACATCCAATTCTGCATGGGCAATAAAATTGGAGCAGCTTACTAGTTTTTTCCAAAATGTGTCCTCTATGGTCTGTAGGGCAGAGAGCAGTAGCGCCTCGTGGAGGGAGTGCTGCGGGGCGGTGAGGCGGGGGTGGAGCAGGGTGGGGGGTAGTAAACTACGGCATACGGCCGAACAGAGGTAAGTAAACAAATAAATAAATAAAACTACTTTCGTTGCGCGCTGCATCGCATTTGGCAATGCAGCGCGCGCAATGAAATTCGTTTTATTTATTTATTTGTTTACTTACCTCTGTTCGGCCGTATGCCGTAGTTTACTACCCCCCACCCTGCTCCTCTCCCGCCCCGCCCCACCGCCCCGCAGCACTCCCTCCACGAGCTGCTACTGGCAGAGGGGTTGATATATCCCCAAATGCCTGCCCCGTAAGTTGCTACCATTACTGATTTTGCTGCGTAGACTTTTTTTGCCATGTTAGTGGGTTTTACCGCCAATTTTTTAATAAATGAGTGGAGAGCAATAATGGTTCTCTCTAGTGACAAACCCCTAGTAGCAAGCATATTTGACCATGATAGTTGCCTATCAAACGTTACACCTAAATAGGAGAAGGTATCAGTATGGGCTATTTTCTGGCCAGATAAATGGAAGTTTGGAACCGTCCTGTTTTTGCAGTCAGTAATTAAAATAAAGGACTTAGCCTCATTAGTTTTTAGCCCTAGTTTTTGCATATAAGTTACATAGACATCTAGTAACTTTTGTAGGGCGAGGCCTATGCGGGCAATAAGCACCACATCATCAGCATACAGGAGAATTGGGGTGCAAACGTTGTTAATTTTAGGGACGTCTGGTATTGAGTCCAGCAGGGGGGGCTTCCACCCTATTGGTGTAAATAGGAAAAAGAAATGGGGCGAGCACACAACCCTGCCGGACCCCCCTATTAATTGGAAATGCCCTGGTGCATTCCCCATCCCTCCCGTATCTGACGCAGGCCGTGGCTGATGAGTAGAGCTGCCTAATAAAAGATAAAATACACTCCTCTATGCCCATTTCTTCCATTATCCTCCAAAGATGTTGATGTGCCACGCAGTCAAACGCTGCCAAGTCCATAAACGCCAAGTATAATCTCTCAGATTTTACTTGAGAGTACTTGGCGATTAATAGGCTTAAATTAAGGCACTGGTCCTGAGAGCCGACTCCCTTTTTAAAGCCATATTGGACTGGAATTAAGTCTTTCACTCACATTGCCAAATATTCCTGATGAGGAATAGCAATTACTGAACATTACAGTGCACCATCATTATTCTATTTCATATGCCTTTGATACCCTTTACTATTCTTGGCTTTTGAGAGTATAAACTGACTATGTTAAATGGAAACAGTTTGTCAGGCATAATGTCCAGTCAACAGTAGATATTAAATTATTTTATCTGGCTACACCAGCCACCATGCATTGTGGTCTTACACATTGTCCTTGTATACAGCATGAATGGATAAGAGTACCCATGTTAAGTTAGACAGTAGGCACCCCATCATCTCTCATACATGTTGGACCTCCTCTGCTGACCCCTCTCCTTTAATTGGGTATTGTTATTTGCTTAATCTGGCATATTAAATACTGGACATAATTGTTGAGGTGTTCATACATGGGCACAGTACTTGCATGTATAAACAAGACACATAGGTCCTTAAGTCCTCCTTTCATGGTGAGGTACATGCCGTGATCATGCCTTCACTGAGTTCCTGCACTGGAGTCCCTAGTAAGGGACTTCTTTTGTAACTATACAAATGATGTGATCTGTGTTTATGAATGTAATCCACGGGAAGGTAATACTATATTAACCAATCCTTCCGTTCACAGGATTTCACTGTATTTGTCACAGGCAGCCTTGACTTTTTTCCTTGCCTTTGTGTTCTCTCCTACTCTGAAGAGAGCTGATGTTGAATGTAATATTTTCCTTCCTGCATTTTTAGCAACAAAACCAAGCTGTCTGCTTTGGTGGCCCAAGTTCCACATATCTAGATTTATATTCATTTTTGGCCACTGCTAGTCATTTTCTCACTTTTCAACCTGCATGAAATGTCCTGATTTCAAACCAAGATGCAATATTTGTGTCACTGTGTTCTTGATTCTACAGTTCTTTTTCACCAGGGATTGTGTTTCATTTCCTCTGGTCTGTTACACCACAAAGCCTCATACCTCACATTGATGTTCCTGTGCGATTCCCCATCCTCTCTCCCTTAGACGTGCACCTCTTTGTCCCATATTTGTTTTCATACCGGATCCTTGAAATGCCTTTCTTTCATGCTTCAATCACAGATTTTGTTTTGCCTCCATTTTCCCAATGTACTCTCACGTTTCCATCCTCTGTCAGCCTGTGTGGTTAGGTGGTAGAGATTTGTTTCCTTTTTCAAATGAGCAATATTTGGATGCATCTTGTTTATTTTAATAACCTGAAATTTCTTAGATGCCACATAACGTTTGTAAGCAATGCATATGGGAAATGGGAATAGAAGCACGGTGTGGGTACACTAATTCATTCAGAAAAAATGTAAAATAGTAACTTTGACAGCTTTTTAAGTCACCTACATTTCTTGCTTGTCAATCCACGATATTCAAGAAGGGTGGTTCGGTCTCCTATGGAAGCAATATCGAGTAAATTGACAACAGGGGCCCAGTGGTGGAAGTTCAAAGAATCTCATATTATCACCTTTAGAGTGAACTAAGAATGTTTGGCCAAAGAGAGTGTACTTGAACTCTCAGAAGAGGGGTGTGCTTGCTCTATTCTAGTGGACATTGCACCCTATAAAATCTTTCATTCAGTCATGGTGAATCAAATTTAGGCCCCACGTCCTGCGCCCTTGTGTGGGTCATGCACCGTTCCTTGAAAATGACTGATTATTTGACACCCAGTGTAAGATTTGTGGCACAGGAGCTGTTCATGCCACCAACAGCACTAGCAGCACAGCTGTGCACTAGGGGACAGTGGTTCATTGACCTTTTCAAGAAGATAGTGTACAGGCCATTGGAGGGGTCCATGTGATATAACAGGAAGGCTCCTTCCACAATCATGCTGTGGTGGAAGCTGAGCATGGTATGACTTTGCAGATGCACACTCTTGGCATTATACATCTACCTGAGGGATGACAGAGAGCTTTGGAGTGATGATAACCCCAGCGTTTTTGACTCTTGTTAGAGTATATGAATTGATGCTCAACCATGCTGAACATTGAATTAAGTTGACTAAGTGTCAATCTTCCGTCTTTGGTCTCTAACAGTTTATGTCCCTTCATCCATTCCTGCACATGGACGAGGCAAGCTAAAACGTCTGAGTGACCTGACAATCCCCGGTTCGAACCGCCATTATCTGGGGATCTGGTCTCAGGGTGGTTGTGGCTCCGGCCACCTTCTGCTCACAGTGATTTTGATTGTGGTTTCAGCTGTCCTCGATATTAAGGTTGTGAAGGCCGGAGCTATGTCTTATGGTGGTCTGTCATGGTTTACTGCCAGGCAGATGTATGCTTGATGGTTTCAACTTTGTTAGAGAAAAGAATGAGACAAGTTCCTGTGCCAGGTTTCCATGTGAGATCATCTTTTTAAACTTGCCGAGAACTGTTCCGATCTGCAGATCATTAATTTTAATGTGAAATAGGTCAACTCAGCCTTCCAACCTTTCAGGGTCCATAAACTAAGTGCCATTATATCGGGTAATAGAAAGACCTGCTATTTACTCAATTAATCATACTATTATTATTAATTTACTAATCACTACTGTATAAATAGGGCAAACGTGCGTTATGACAAAGTGCATAAAAAGCAAGTTACTATTTAGTACTGCTGTGGTTTATTTCAAAATTATGTAGAGGTCGAGGCATGGGCTAGTTCTTCGTTGCACAGTGCTTTGGAAAGACCACGCAATTTCCCTGCAGCCGGGTGCGGGGCTCAAGAGCTGTGGCAATATGCGTTTACCACTTGGCTCCCTTTAAATGGGCAGACATCATTGCCGCAAAAGCTATGATGCTAATCTGCAAGGGACAGCAGGCCTTCATCACATCATGTGCTCTTGCAGTGTGCCTGTTTTGCAAACCTTAGTCCTTAAAGTGACAGGTTTCACAATGCCACAGAAAGTCACGTTATGAACGGGATGTCATTAAAAGATGCAGAGGTCTGTATTTCTGCAGTTTTATATAGCACGAACTTGGTCGGATTGAGTGCTTTACAAGAGAACCAGATCACATTAGATTTTTTTTAGGGGTGGGGAAATTAAGGCATTTGCCCAGAATCACACAATGCTGGGCTGATATTCAAAGATGGTTCTCCCAATCCCAAAGTCAGATCTTTTAGCCACCAGGCCATGTCTCCTACTTCCCAATAACATCAACATGCTCAAGCAAAATTGACAATGGTAGGGTTGCCACCCAATTATATTTTTCACTGGTTATACTGGCATCATCAGAATTTTAATGTCTTGCCCGGTACAAAAATTAGGAAAATTAGCCAAGGCCGATATTTTTACTTGTTATCAGTACATACTTTAGACAGTATATATAACAAGAAAACACTTGAAAATGTATTTTAGAGCTGTCTTAATGACCTCTGACTGATAATTAAAGTAAGCGGAGACCAAAAATCCATGTTTAAAATGAATACATACAATTTTATATAATGTTCTATTTAAATCCAGGACTTTGCAGAATCGTAAAAACGAGAACAAATTACAGGTATTTTTCTCTGTAATAGAAGGCAATGATAATCCCAACAATTGGTAATCATTCAGTGCTTTGCAAGTTTTTTGCATTCCAGTATGAGACACCAGGGCGTACAAGGGGGTACAGAATGGCACTTTGATGGACCTTCCTACCATACTCACATGAAATGAAATTTGTACTTGTAAAGCGCACCCATACCCCCAAAGGGGTGTCCAGGCGCTGTACGCATACCGCTGTGGAACCCTTCCTGGCCTTTCCCTGTGAAATGTCCACTCCTGGGCACCCCCAGGGTGAAGCCAGGCATCCCAGCGCTGTTGGGGCCGTTGTGGAGATTAAGCAAGCTATTGCTCAGAGTTGCAGAGTGGGACCCATGATTAGAATAGGCACCGAGGCGAGAATTATCAGGTCCGAGGAAATTGAGCCCAAGACCCGCCGAGGTGGGAATTGAACCCTGGTCCCGGGCCAGATCTCTGCATCAGGGTCTGCCGCTCTAACCAGTGAGCCACACTTCTCCACTACAAACTGTACATTGTAACTTACGCTGACAACGGCGCATCACAATTTTTTTGCACATTCCAAATTGACAAATAGGAGAATGGTACTTTTTTCGTATTGCACACAACCTTCGTGTAGCCAAAAGTGGTAAATTTGCAGAATATTTTGCCCTTGTCTATATCTGATTTCTACCAACAGTATGGCTACTCCGTTACCATTACTCGTTATTAGTTACATCTGCAATGCCATTAATTGAGCGTTTCAGAGCTATTTTATCAAGACAGCTACCTTAATAATAGAGTATCAAGCATTTCTCAGCATGGCTGCTGTACCATTACATCAAAGTACCAGGATTTTGCCTCCGTGCTGGTATGGTACTAATAGTCAGTATCAGCACAGTCCATTATGGAATTCAGTATACAACCTAGAACTCATTACCACACTACAAACTCACTACCAACTTCTGTCTTGCAGAATAAACACTTTATTGTCTAGCCCCTTAATTAGACATTACCAAAATAGCCGGAGAATTTTTTGCCACCAAAATTAATATAATTAGAAATACTCTCACTCTTACTGACCTGCCATCTTAATCTTTCCTCTTTTTTTTAGATTTTTAAATCTGGGATTCACTTGTAAACTCCTATTTCAAATATCTTTGGCAATGAATTAACTGAACCGTTTGCTCTTTTTGTAAGCTATTTAATATGTCCCTATGACCCTGCACTTTCACAGAGAGGTTCCTGTCCACTGTGGTTATGTCAATGTAAAAAAAAAGTTGGAATTGGTCACTCCTTACTATACAAATATTATCGAATTTCTCAACTTCGGCTCTTTTAAAAAGTACTAAAATGTCTAGTGGTTGTTTGCATCATGTCCTATCTTTGTTCTCAAAAGCTGCTTTATGCTCTTCAATCTAGTTTCTGTACACTTCCCTCATTGAGAATGCTTTTCCCATGGACCTACCCTAAACATATTTTCCCATCACTATCAAGGCTCCTCATCCTATATCCTCCTCAACCCCACTGCATCTTTTGACCACATAAAACATCCTATCATGCTACCAACTCTTACCTCAATATGTAAAGCTGTTTTTCTCATAGGACTTGTTCCTGCATGCCATTCAATACCCCATTTTCCATTTCCTGTTTCTCATTTTATTTCTCTTTATGCCCCTACATATTAGTGTCCCCCATGGCTCCCACTTGAGCCCATTACTCCTCTCATTACCCCATCTCTCTTCGTGACATTCTTTCTACTTGTGGCAATTGTCACCACCTCTGTATCAATTACCTAAAATCATTCCTCCTTTACACCTTTTACCTCACAGCTCCAATCTAACATCTCTGAGTGTAAACCTTCTGATGAGCTATTGCTTGTTGGGTAGCCCTTTATTTGCACATTCTCAATTGTCAACTTACTTTTACCATGTGCTCATACTACTGTCCCATGACTCATCTTCTTTCCCCTTGAGATTTTGACCTTCTACTCTTCTACAGTTGCCTTAGTGTGCTTGTTAATTCTATCGGCATGTGGAATCAACTTCACTATAACCACACCAGCCAGATTCCAGTTGCTCATAAATAGGGAGATCCACACACATCCTATTTCACACTCTCAAGTCTTTCAAAAACATCCTAATGATGAATACACTTGACTACAGTAGATGTCTTCTAGTAGGCCTTTCCCTTTACTCCTTCTCTCTTCTTGATAATGTGATTAGTTTTTCCATGAACTTTGTCCATGAAATCACTCCACCTTCTAACACTGACAGGGGTCTGACCTCTCTCAGTTAATCAATAGGCAATATAAAATTCCTCACCTTGGTCTGTAAGGTCATTCTAACACCACCCCCACATTTCATCAATATCACACTATATTTCTACCAGAAAATGTAGCTCTACATATGAAGAGTTTCTGTTTCTTCCCAATACTCCTTGACTGTCCCATACTTATGATGATTTCTTCTATTAAGTCGTCACACAGGGAACAACCTTTCTTGCAAACTGCTTGTTACCTTTTTCCATTTCATGTTCAAAATATCTGTCATAGCTCATCTCATACACAGGCCACCCTCCCTCCCTCTTTATGACCCTATAGGCAGACATACAAATCCCAGGCCATATATTTCAAATATGTAAATAAGTGTGCCCTATTGTTGTGTTATTGTTAATCCCATGCCTCATCCACTGACATTCTAATACTTCAACATCTCCTATATTCCATGCTAATACTGTTTTGATTGTTGTGTACCACATTTATCTACAAAATGCTTCTTTGCCTTTATCAATACATACAATTTCCTTTAATGGACAGTGGGAGACTCTTTAAGCAGAACTGCTAGCATAATGCTTTTAATGGACAGCATTGCAAATTCTCATTTGGACTGGTACACATGTAAATGGATAGTGCCAGCAATTTTCAGCTGGGCTGTTATACTGTTTGTGTACACTATGCGTATTTCTCAAAAGGGACGCTTTAATATTAACAAATGCTTCTCAACAGGGCTGCTATACTGATACCCTAATAGATGTGGAAAATTGCCTTCTATACGGAGCCAGTAAGGCCGTTACAATACTACTTAAGGGAGATAACGCTACAAATGGCAGTGAACAGTTTTGCATCTATGGCTTACTACTGAAATTTAGTGCATTTCCATTTTGTGGCAGATAAGAGAAGTGTGGAACAGGGACAGGATGTGGTTTGCCATGAATCACTCATTTGGGTCCATTGCAGGGAACTGAGATAATCACTCAGTTCTCTTGAATTTATATGTTACAATATAGCCGATTAGGCCACAGGTTATAAGTACATTAATCACTATTCTTAGTGAAAGATATAACTCCAATTTTAATACAATTCAGTTCTTCCAATGGGAAAATTCTCTGGAACATCTGTTCTACATATGAGGCGAAGGCCAATCCAAAAAGTAAATGAGTTTCCTTTGAAATCTCTGAAATGGAACGGTCATTTGATTTTGTTTGCTTAAACTCGCTGGTTGCTGATATTCTAGAAAGTTCTTTTGGCAGGAGTTACCCCATTAGCAGTTGTAAGATGATACAAAAGCAAGTATCTGAGGCTGAAGTGGATCCAGATGTGTTTCTGGGCATTTTCCAGAGCACGCTGTTGAGAATGCAGACCGAATAGAATTACTCAGATTTAGATGAGGAGATGGTAATTACAGAGACATCTGGAAGTATAAACAAGTCTATACATTGCCAAAATTTGTTTTGAAAGGCCCCCAACTGAATTTAAGTCTTGTCTGCATTGCTGACTTGCTTTGAAATGTAAAATTACAGGGTTGAATGTTGGAGTTTCAGTAATTAAATGAAGAGATTGTGGAGTGCCCAATTTTACTTTCTAGCTAGTATTCATGCTAAGTAACACAGTCATGAAAGTTTCCATATGCTTCTACTTTGTCCAATACACATTTTATGAATAATCCAGCTGGTGGTCGGCTCATGAGTAGGTTAGGTGTTTTACAAAAACAATAAGTTAAATCTTGTCAGCTTCGACTCAGAATCAAATTAGGCCCTCATTCTGAGTTGTACAGTACCTGGGCGAATTTACTGTTACTGTGTGGTAAATCCAGTACCATGCAATTACAGTGAAACTGATTTTTAGGGTCAGGAATACCAATCCATGGGATTTAATTCATACATTTGCCACCTGCTCTGAGCAGGTGGTTGATGTATGCAGGGACCACTGGGTGCGTTGGAGGGTGAGGAGTGGAGCAGCGGAAATAAGGGAGGGAGAGGAAGGGTTATTTCTGGTAAGTGGAGCATTGTGTGCTCCTCCGCCAGCCGCGGCCGCTGCAGGTAAGAGCGTGGGGCGGTGGGGCCAGGTGAGGGGGGATTTCGAGAGACGGCCACGAGGTAAAATTAATTATTTATTTAATTTTCCCTCGTGGTCATCCCTCGAAATCCCCCCTCACCTGGCCCTACCGCCCCCCGCTCTTACCTGCAGCGGCCGCGGCTGTGGTCCGCATAGGAAAAAGCTTCTGCATCCAAAGTCTCATGCGGGCTTACCATTTGGAATTACCACACGATAAAATCACACTCAGAAACAATGAATGTGGAAAAAACGACCCACATGGAATCAGGTGAAATGGAATTTGCTGAGGTAATTCTGCACCAACTGACTCGTATCAAGAGCCCTAGTGGTGCACTTCTGAACATTACAATAAGCAGTGTTTCAGAATAGTAATGTATGTAAAGTACAATATTGCTTTCACTATCAGTTTCAAAACACATAAAAAAATACAATTTTCAAAAAGAAGCTAATATGAACACTGAAGATAAAAAGTTAAGCGCACCAACTTTTCATTAAATATGCTGATCTTTAATGGTAATATTTTTACTACAACTTCATTTAGTGTGGGCAAATCCTGCTCTATTGGTTGATTTAGCAAAGACACAACCAGGAAACAATACACCACAATACCACATTAAGTGAACCCACATCACAAAGAATGGCAGTGCAACAAAGCAGAGTTTGATTAATTTTAAGAAAGAACACAAGCAAGAGTAATAGAGTTTCTGGGAAAAGACCCAACATTTGATGTGTCATCTACTGGTGCAATTCACAAAACCTTGAAAATGAAAGCTGGGTGTGCACTTATGATTTGTGTGAATTTCCAATTTTTTAGGAATTCACAAACAATTTCAGGACTACTCCTGGAAAGCTTCAGCTTCAGTTTGAGCTATATTGGATTTCTGCCATGAGCAAACATTTATGCATAGGAAAATGTAGCAGTATTCAATTTTGTATATGTAGATGTAACTCGTAAGTTCATTTCCCTGTCTATTTTATTTCTCCATGGGATTTCCTCATGCCCTTGAGAAGAGACTATTTCTGAACATTTTCATTGTGAATTTCCACAATTGTGCAAATGTTTGCATGTTAACCATATTTTGCAGCTGTCTGCATTCTGAAATGATTACAATCTGCCACTGTTAGCATATTTACTCACACATAATTCTCTGCCATATAGAATACTAGGTGGGAGTAAACTCATTTATGATTGTCAAATCCCAAATTTCCTGTCTTGCTTAATCAGAATGGGATTTTGCCAAAACAAATGCTACTATTTGGTGCCTCTGTTGTAAACATAGGTTTTTGAAGAGGCGTCTCTATACTTGGGTCATAATGAACAGTCCGATAGATGATTATGGAAAAATGGCCGCACCCAGTAAAATACAAATCCCGGGATACACAATTTTCCAAGTGGTAAATATCACCAATTGCAAGTTTACCCAATCAAATGGGGATAAATATCCACACTTTGGTGCATGCTGCACTAAAATGCTCATGTAAACACAAGAAGATGATGGACGGACTGCTGAAACTTTTCAGACACTCACCCCTAGTCACAGATCTGGGTTGAATCCATCATTGTTCTTTAGCTCACTTTGTCACCCCAGTTCAGTCCCAGCCATTTGTAAATCAGTCTTGACCCTATTCCTTGGGAACAGTCCAGCCTGAACTGCCAAGCTAGGTCTTGCCTGGACCAGAAACAAGCATCCTGGACCGGTTTCGGGGTAACACCCATCATCAGCCAGGCTAGCTTGAATCCAGTGCCAAAGTGAGCAAGCGACCCATGTCTGGGCATACCCCTCCAACTTACGGCGAACAAAGCAAACACAAGGAGATGATGGACGGAGCGCTGAAACTTTTCAGACACTCACCCCCAGTCACAGATCTGTGTTGAATCTATCATAGTTCTTTAGCTGACTTCGCCACCCCAGTTCAGACCCAGCCATACACAAATCAGTCTTGTCCCTGTTCCTCATGGGAACAGTCCAGCCCGAACCGCCAAGCCAGGTCTTCCCTGAACCCGAAACAAGCATCCTGGGACTGGTTTCGTGGTGGTGCTCATGTACCAGTATTTACCTGACCTTTTTCCCCCATTAAACATTGGAAGGTTTGACATTCTGATAGTTAAAGGGGCGAACTCCAGGGTGAACATTATTTGACCACATCTGGTAAGCTTGTGATTGGACCCCTACACAAACAGATGCAGAAAGATTATTCAGCTGAGACTCGCCTTGTTAATTAGTGAGTTTAATGATTACAATAGAGGGTCGGAGCTGCTTGAGGAATACCTAAAGTGTGTGAGAAATACAATGCATGTTGCACCCAACAGTCCCAGCAATGCCTGCAGAAATACTAATACTTTTCTACTACTGCTCCTGCTACTACTACTACTACTACTAGTGCTATTAAAAATAAAAAATAATAAAATGTGTTTTTACACAGGGCTCGGGAGTACAGATTTGGCATTTCAAAGTGCTGTAACTAACAGTTATACTGCTATGTATTTTAATGTTAAATCATCTACCCAAGACCACGGGATGCAAGGGTGAGCTGCTCCTGCCACTAATTGAACTTACTCCCCCAAGAACCCATAGATATCAGCAGTGAGCTCTTAACCTTGTCAGCCCTTAATCAGTGAAAATCCGTAAAACTGTTTCTTTGTCCATGCCCTTTCAGTAATATGTCATTACACCCTACAACGACAGAACACTGTATACTGTGCTTGGTTCATTTTCCCATCTGAACTGTTTCAAATTAGTGTCCTACATAATGGGTCAGAGCACTATATGTTTGAGAAAGTTTCGAGAATTTCAACAATCATGTTACAAAAGAAATTGAAAACAATAACAATAGAATAAAGATGCTTTATTTTCACATGCACCTGATTAGTTTACAAACCCTTTTAAATCGAGATGTGTTTTATAGAAAATTGTGGTAATAGTTTTTGGTAATATTTCAGTACTTTTGTTTCCATGTCAGACCATGCGCCCTTGCCATTTCATCTACAATGAAATACAACATGCTGTGAGGGGACACTAAACACAGCTGGACTCCACAACGTAATACACACTTTTTTGGTTATTTCTGTAACTGCAAGCCAATCCAATATGTTCTGGGTATTTTTCCATCACCATGAAACTTGGTTGTGTGATATGTGTATATTTTAAGCAAAAATAATGTTTGTGATTACCTGTCTTTGCAGGCATATAGGTGAAGGAAAACCACCTCTATCACGGTGATCTTTAGTGTGTGTTAAAACAGAATTGTGAATAGTTTATGCTGCGTAAATGGGATTAGGGTCCTCTGTGTGCAATCTACTGCTTGATCCACTCTGACAGACAGTATTTGGAGACTCTGCCCACATGTTTCTCTCATCTTTGGAAACGTGATCAGTCTCTTTAACCTCCTTCATCTGCACTGCTGATGTTGTTTAGACAGATGGGCGAATTAGAGCACGTTACGGCTCCTAAATTCAGTTTCAGCAGCTTAAACCTCTTCCAACTCTGCCATTATTGATGAGCTGTTCAAGCTGTTTGCACGAGCTTTTTATGTGTCTTGATATCTCCCTTCATTTTCTTAATAGTGAAGCTTCGAAACTCTCTGACTTGAATTTAAACAATCTCAGACGGATCATTGGTGGGAGTTGCATCAGAGGAGCCACCCTAAATAGGCAAACATTTCGATGCCATTCTTTTCACTGTAGGGTCCACAAAGTGCTTATTCTAACTTTTGGCTTGGTTCTTCTAATTTTACACTCTTCATTTAGTGGTATTCTGGGGAAAAAGACTTTGGGATTAATTTATGGTTTGGTGTATGGAGAAAAGGCAGAGAGGGTGGCAGAGAACTTTACGTGCGTTACCCTGCCTTTACTCCGCCCGCCAAATTGAGAGATGTCCTCAGGCTCCCTCGGACATCTCTATACATCGCTATACATTGACAAGGAGAGGAGGTGATGGTGGTTCCTACCAATGCTGGAATAGTTTGACGGACAGTACCATCAAACATAATAGCCGGGAAACGTTTCCAAAGTTTTTTATTTTTCAAAAACAAACTCCCAAAGTGAGAGTTTGTTTTTGAAAAAAAAAAAAGTAATAGTGCCCACACCATGGTAGCTTTCTCCCTCGGTGTGGGGGTCATTACATTTTTTTCATGGGCCTCTCTGCCAGATTTTACCTGGCAGAGAGGGACAGGAAAACAACAATCCAAATATGGAGGACGGTGTTATGTGCTTCCTCCTTCTGAGGAAGGTTTATCCAACAGAGTAAATTTTACTCCATCGGCGTTAACCTGGCAGTCCACCGGACACAAAATCGGACGGGCGGATCAACAGTTTGGTGGAGAAGGTACTCTGTCACCAATGCCATGGAGTACCCTCTCCACCAAGCTCTAAATCGGCTGTTCCACTGCATTACTCCACTGTGGTAGCATTACTTGAATGTAATCAAGCCTCAGTTGTCACTGTACTTATGAAGTGCCAGTTATTGCAGGACTTTGTACATTCAATCCTACCCAGTAAAACAGTCCCTCTTTTACTGGGTAACACTGTTCAACATCTACATGGCCCCGCTCGCACGCATCGCCAGACAGCACGACCTCAACATAATCTCCTACGCCGACGACACTCAACTGATCCTCTCCCTCACCAAGGACCCTCGCCGCCAAATCCAACCTCCATGAAGGAATGAAGGCCGTCGCCGATTGGATGAAGATCAGCCGACTAAAGCTGAACACGGACAAGACAGAGGTCCTCATCCTCGGCTCCAACCGCTCAGCCTGGGACGACTCCTGGTGGCCAACGACACTGGGAGCAGCCCCGACACCCACCGACCACGCACACAACCTGGGAGTCATCCTCGACTCAAAGCTCTCCATGGCCAAGCAAGTCAACGCAGTCTCCTCCTCCTGCTTCAACATCCTCCGCATGCTTCGCAAGATCTACAGGTGGATCCCGACAGATACAAGAAGAACAGTCACCCAGGCTCCTCGTCAGTAGCAGACTTGACTATGGGAACGCCTCTACGCGGGAGCCCGGCCAAGCTCATCAAGCGACTGCAACGCATACAAAACGCCTCCACACGCCTGATCCTCGACGTACCACGCCACAGCCACATCACCCCCCACCTGAGGAACCTGCACTGGCTCCCCGTCGACAGGAGAATCTCCTTCAAACTCCTCATCCACGCACACAAGGCACTCCACAAGACTGGCCCAGCCTACCTCAACAGACGACTCTTCTTCTACGTCCCCAACCGCCAGCTCCGCTCCGCCGACCTCTCTCGCCACCGTCCCTCGCATTCGAAGAACAACCACCGGCGGCAGATCCTTCTCACACCTCGCCGCCAAGACCTGGAACACCCTTCCACTAAGCCTACGACAGACCCAAGACCTGCTGACCTTCAGGAGGCTACTCAAGACCTGGCTGTTCGACCAGTAGCAGCACCCCCCCCCCCTTTTTTCTCCCCAGCGCCTTGAGACCCTCGCGGGTAAGTAGTGCGCTCTACAAATTCTGTGATTGATTGATTGATTTCAGCTCTGCCACTGAAGTCTAGATTACACAACCACCTTGCGCTGCAGCCAAGATGCTGGCTTTCGTTTATACATCACTGTATTTATGCATTGTTTTTTTGTAGTTGAGGCTTCAATCTCCTCTGATTTAAAAAAAAATCTCAGGAGACCTAGAATATTTGTGCAACATGAGTGAAATCCCAGCTGAATCCTGTCCTGGGTGCAGGAGCAGTCAAAGAACTTTCAGTGCTCTAGGCAAAAGTTCATTTGTTCTTCCATGAAAAGACAATTTTCAGGCTTTTTGTAGTAATTTGACACCATCATTAGATGACACCCTAACACTGCTGCCTTGCATCATCCTATAGAAATACTAGTCCTACCAGTATGTGTGAACCTGTGGATAATTCTCCAATTTGAGAGCCGAAGGTATTGGAACAGTATAAATTTAGGATTAGCTCAATGGCCAGCGGTCTGCCCAAGAGTGTAAGATCTGTATATCTTAAGCATAGTTTTTTGGTCTCAGCCTGAAACATCCATGTAACCTTAGGCATAGCTCTACTGAATCCATAGCATATAATGTCTGTGTAGCCTGTGGGATTGATGTCCTGTTTGATTGTTTAGTCTATAATATCTATTTAACTCTAAGAATAGCTCACCTGTGTAAATTCTGAGCACATAAATTCTTGACGACTGACACTATATGAAGACAAGCCCATGGAATCTTTGTAAATTGAAGGACAGTTACGCTGCCTGAGGGTGGACCCTGCTTGATTTAATGAATTGTGCTTTCTGACGGCTAGACTGTTGCACTATTTCCTGTGGGTTGTGCTTGTAGAATCATCAATAAATGAAGACATTATTTGAAAGATAGTTATGAGCTGAAAAGAGGTTCAAACCATTGTTTCCCACTTTCCTTGCAACAGAAATTTCGATCTACAAGAGGATGAAAACTGTGCTCGTGATTATTTGGAAGTCCGTGAAGGGAACAACACTGGTGCCCTGGTGGGGCGATTCTGTGGTAATGCACTGCCTGACAATGTTACATCGGTTTTTGGACACTACCTGTGGATAAAATTTGTTTCTGATGGATCGATTAGTGGGTCTGGTTTTCAAGCCACATTCTCAAATAGTAAGTACAAGCTATTTAATTTCAACATCTATAATTTGGCTAGCAGTCAACTTATAAACTGAGGTACAGAGTGTGAACATTATTTTATTTGGACAGTTTTTAGGTGTTGCCTGTGATAGTACCATTGCCTATCATTCAGCACATGCACTGCATGCACTCTTGCTTGCGAGAGATATTGTATACAACAAGGGGCCTGAAGCCCACCCACTGCCTATCATTCATTGGCTTCATTGTCACTCTTATTTCAGCCTTCTAATTGCTCAGTGCATGCTTGCTTCACTTCCTCTTCTTTCGGCTGGAGAATGAACCAAGTATTGATTTCTTCAGCTTACTTGTTGTCCTTCCACTAATCGCGCTGTGATTGAGGCACTACTTTTATTTTTTCTTCTTCCCTGTTGTCCTTGAGCAACCTCTTGCCATTTGTAGCAAAGTATGCCACACACACTTTAAAGAAGCCCGTTTCTCCTTTGGAATGGATGTTTATTGTGACAACAGACATTATCTGTTTTTATTGTGACAACAGATGTTATCTGCTTCCAAATTTATTTTCACTAAAACATGTACATGGAGACAATTGCTGTCCTTATGTGATAGTATATTTTGCCAAATGGCATATTGTTTTTCTTTTCCTACACATAAGGACATGTTTTGCTGAGACATAGCAAGCATTGCCTAATCAAATAGGTCTCACCTTTAAGACTATTGGCTCTGCCATTGCCTTTTGTTCATGATGAACAGCCTGGGCATTGCTGACTTTGGAAATGTTTTGTAGACATGCTTTATAGCATTGTGGTTTCTGTGCAACTAAAAATAATAATAAAAAAGCACATTAGCTCTGGTTGCATCATAGCTGTTTTTAAAATTTGTTTTAGCCACACTGCAAAGCATCCATGCTTCTGTACACCATGGCTACAAAACCTTGACAAAGCCAATGGCTCTAATATGCGAGGCCTATTGGCTTTGCCAGTGCTTGTTTATACCACACACTACGCCTTGTAACACATCTGACTGCTATGCAGTAGGGATTCAGTACAGTACCAAGGACATTTGTAAATGATATATGCACAAATGTGTTCTACAAGGTGGAGAAAATCAATAGGTAAATGTACAGTAATTCTTAGATTAGGTTTGATAAAAAATCTTTTGTCTCCAAGACAACTTAGCCAGTCGCTAAGGCTGTGATACATGGCTATACATCCTCGAGGCTAAATGGAACACTACAACAGAGTCAGGAGGACAGGATCGCAAGCAGTGTCCTGCTTCTCATAGGAAGAATCTGCCAAGCCAACATTTGTTCCTGAGTCAACATAGCGGAGAAAGCAGAGGCGATAAACTTCTATGATAGACACTTTCCTGCTTTTGAAGAGAGGCAATCACTATATAAATCTCCTCGAAGGCCCAAATAGAGTAGGCAAGAAATTAATGCCAAAGCGGAGAGACATGGGACAACCATCTGGGCATACCCGTCACACTTAGGGTGGCACACTAAAGTATACAAAAACTGATAGATGGAATGCTTGAATTAATCTCAGCCACTGGTAATTACTCAGGGCTACATCTCAGTCCATCGTTAATTTGCACACCAAGTCACCTTAGTTTGGATCCAGCTATATGCAAATCAGTCTTGGCCCTGCTCCAACAGAAACAGTCCAGCCCAAACTGCCAGGCCAGGTCCTTCCTGAAACAGAACTCAAGCAACCTAGGACCGGATTTGCCCTAGTTAAGGCTAATCAGCCAGATGTAGCTTGATTCCAGTGACACAGGGTGCACGGGACCTACGTCTGGGCAAAATACCATGCTGTGTGTATAGGATGTGTCTATGATAGAGCACTCGTGTTCTGGGGCAAAAAATGAACTGAGACCATGAAAGGTGCACCAAAGGGAAAAGTAGGTGTGACACAAACAGAATAGAATATCCTCTAACACATGCTAAATAAACCAGTGAAGAGTAAAAAAAAAGGTAATTTCTGTTTTTTGCCCTTGTATACTGGTTGCCCAGCATTTGAAGTGGAGAAAGCAAAAGCGCAAATACCTATATGCAAAGAAAATGAGCACTGGATGAACTTTCAGTGGGATGATTTGTGATTGCTGTTAAATGTAATCTTGAAATTATAGTGTATAAAATATTTCTGCAACTTGGGTGTCTTAATCTCACACTGCATCTAGTTCTTTTATTTAATTCTGTTTCTACCTTACTGAAGGAGCACCTCCCCCAATATTGTGCTAGTATCTAAAAATGTTATTACTATGTGTTCCTCATGTTATGATGAGTTATTATTACTATGGTAACATTGCTAAAATAACGGTGCCTGGGATAGTCCCATGAGTCTTTCCTGGTGCATGAAGTTAATTGCCAAGGGAAACCGATGCCACATCTCTTATATAAACTTAATTAGCTCGAATGACCCTGAAGAAAGGTGCATTCCTGGAGGTCTCTTCCTTTCCCTTCTTGATTATACTTCAGTGCATGTTGAGTGTTTTAGCTACAGCATTGGTTTAAGTTCAAATTTCAATTGACCATGTTAAAAGCTATGCCCATAGCCTGATGCTATTAATTTTTATCCCAAGTAGTTGTGCTTTGAGTTCAATTGACTCCATTTCAGGAAGGAAGATTTAAGCTAGATGAGAAGGTGAAAGTGTACTAATCTGGCTCTGTGCTATCCATAGTATAACATTTCCAGAGCCACACGATTCACACTTTTGTTACAGCGAAGTACATTGCAAACCATCTTATTAAACTATGCTTTATATTATGAAGAGTCATAATATCATGTAGCATTGCTATGGAGGCTGTTAAACGTTCTGTTGTCCCCCCTTCTCTTTTTAATGTACCCCATTCCTTTTTCATGTATTGTGTTAGCTACTCACAATCCCACAGCATATGTACAATATCGCAGTTGGGATTCCCACGTCTCCAGCAACTTAACGAGTAAGTTAGCTTTGCCACTTGTAATTTCAGAGGGGAAGCTTAAAGTACTTTTACTTTAATCATGCCTCCCTAAGTCCAAAATCATATTTATGAAGCAACTCATCCCAATCTACTTCTGTATATTCAACTGCTAGCCTCGGCTCACACCATGTTTTAAGGTCTCTTGATGTGTGGATTGAGAATGTTTGGTTGATAAGAATCCCTTATATGCATGATAACATTCCCTTAGAAGGAGCCCATGTTTGTATGTTTTTATTGTTAGTTGAGGTAGTTCTATTGAGATAGGGCCAAGGGGGTGTGTCAGAATATGAACAGTTGTCTGTTTTTCCAACATTTGGTTTGCAATATGTTAATTTGTTGTGTAGTTTTGAAAATGTCTTACAGCTGCTCTCTTCTATCGAATCAGTTAATGTGTGCTTATCACTACCCTTCTATACTTCCTATACCAGGGTTTCACTGTCAATCAAAATATCACCATTTTGCCACAGTCATGTGTTGGCATGCAATATGCTATGTACACCTATCAATTTATGTGTTCTCTGCAAGCGTAGCTTTGTGCCTGTATAATGGAGTTTGTGTCTTTACCGCTCTGTGAATCTTTCATTTTTGGTAGGTATGGGGAGATAAATGATTTGCCCAGAATCACAGGATGTTGAGCGTCCCTGCTGAGATCCGAACCCAGTTCCCCAGCTCTGAGGTCGACTGCTCTAGCTGTTAGGCCACATCATCCTCCATTGTTAAGTCTTTTCCTAATCTTGATGCCTGCAACAGAAAAACTTTCCCTCTCATTAACTCTGCTCAGTTTCAGATAATTTATTTCAAGAAACAATTAGCAAACTTCAGTCAGAATTTTCCCTACAACCTTCCCTGGAGTCATTACTCTTTTTGACCTCCCCTTTAAAGCTCCTAATGGGGCCTCTTTCACACTTTTTGAGGCATTCTTAACTAATGATATTCACTACTTCAGTATTTCCATTACATCTGATTTTCCTCTAGACCCATGCACACCTTCTGTTCTATTTTTAGTACCTGAGATCATGTATCCTGTGACAAAGGATCTTTGCAGCCTCTTCCTGACCCCAGAAACTGTGTCCAATCTCTGGAAACATGCCACTGTTTCACATCTTGTAAATAACATTCAATAACTCTGCTGAACTTACAAACAATCATTCTATCTTTCTTCTACATTTTCCATCTAAAATCCTAAAAAAGGCTTCCAACCTTCAAGTATCTCAATACTTTGAAAATAACTCTTTACTGGATTCATTGCAATCAGGATTCTGCCATCTCCACACCAATGAATCTGCTTTACTATCTGTCGAGGATGATTTCAGGCTTATCCTAGACCAGGGTGGAGCTGCATCCCTTATAGTCTCAATTTTTCTGCAACTTTCGACACAGTATACCATGCTGTTTTTATTTTTAACCTTTAGAACCTTTCTCTCCTTTGGGTTTGATCTTACGTCATATGTAGATTAACCCCCGGGCGGCGAACTCCGCTCCGCCAGCGGAGTTTGCAGAGTTTTGCCAACTCCACGCTCCATTGGGAATGCGGAGTTCAGGCAAAACTCCAACTCCGTGGTGGAGCGGAGTTAGCCCCTGCACCATCCATGAAACCCAAAGAGTAAAGAAATAAAAAACATTTACCTGCTCCCTGGCGTCTCCGGGCTGCTCTCCTCCGTCCTCGCAGTGGTCTTTCTCCTCCTCTCCGTCGTGACGTCTTCGCTTCAAAGTGCAAACCCCTACGTTTTACATGAAATGAAATGAAATGAATGAATGAAATGAAAAGACACTTATATAGCTCATGGCTACCCGGGGGCCTCCCAGTGCTGGGCTTGACTAGTGAACACTGACAGAGATACTTAGGGAAACAACAGTGTTTTCAGTTGCTTTCGGAAAGCAGGGTGGCTACGTTCCCTTCGTAAATGAAGTGGCAGTGCATTCCAGAGTTTGGCCGCGTTATGTGAGAAGAGCCGGCTGCCACATCTGGCCCTGTTAATCCTCGAAACTTCAACCAAATGAAGGTCATCCAAGCGCAATTTCCTGTTAGCCTTGTAACGGCGAAACATAGTCGAATTTATGGGGGGCCCGTGCCCCTGCAGAGACTTGTGGAGGACACAGAGGGCCTTAAAACTAATTCTTTCCTTTACTGGAAGCCAATGAAGGGGACGAAGGGCTGGTTTAGCCGATTGGCAATTAGATGTTCCAAGCAGTAGTCTGGCCGCGCAATTTTGGACCGTTTACAGTTTCGTGATTACTGCCATTGGGGCCCCTAAGTAAAGTGCATTTCCATAGTCTATCCTTGACAATATCAACGATTGGACTACTATTTTTTTCGCTTGAGGGGGGAGAAGAGGAAGCACTTTACGGGCCATTCTAAGCAGGCCATAACAAGTTGCCACCGTCTTCCTTGCTTGTACCTTAAAAGTCCACCCCTGACGTAAAACGTAGAGGTTTGCACTTTGAAGTGAGGACGACGGTGAGGAGGAGAGAGACCATGGCGAGGACGGAGGAGGGCAGCCCGGAGACGCGAGAGGGCAGGTAAGTGTTTTCTTTTTTCTAATTACCCTTGGGACTGGTAGGGCAGATCGGAGCAGAGCAGAGTTCCTCTGAGTTTTTTTTTTTTTAACTCCGTGGAACTCAGATCATTATCTTAATTTCAGAAGATTCCTCGTGCATCCAAGAGTACTTTCAGGAATCTATGTCCAGAGTCACCTTCTTAGTGATCTGCTGAGCTTGGATCTACTCCCACAGCTAATGCTCTTAATTGATTTTTGACACCAATCTCACTTTTTCCATTCAAATTAGTCAGGAGGTTGGCACCTATTTTTCCATTGTTTTTCAGCTTTTTCTTGATCGTAGTGTTTTGTTTTATGCATGCTTGTTCAGGGTAATGATGCAGCATACTAAGTTCCTACTTTTTCCTAATCAGTGTTCTGAGTTTCATACCTGTGCTCTGCCTCACTCTCATTCACACACATTCCCTACATTCAGAAAAACAAAACTGGAGGTCGCTCATTCTCCTACATTGCACCCAAGACATTGACCGACCAATCTCAACACATCAGAGGCTCCTCTTCACTTCTTGAGTTCCGCAAGAAGCTGAGGACTTGGCTCTTCGTATAAGCACGTTGGGGACCACACACCTGCCCAAGCACCTGGATACCATCTTGAGTCGTTAGTGCGCTATAGAAATCAACATCACCCTCCAGGTGAAAAACCACAATTCTGTAAGGATCTAACAGACCTAATAACACAAAACTCCCTGAAGGACTCAACACTCAACGCAATCATCTCCAAACATAATATCATATCGCTCCCTTCGATCCTACCCACAGACTGGACTGACCACCACTTAATTCTATTCGATCTCAATGTCAACCAACCTAAGCACCACACCCAAACTAATTGTCCGAAGCACTAGATGAGAAATAAGCACAAAATCCCCAATCTGAGTTAGAATCCCTAATCAGTTCCAAATTCTACCTCCACCGACCTCACTTCCACCGATAAACTCAACTCTCACTATAAAACTAAAATGACAGAACTTCTTGACACTCTAAAACTTAAGAAAACAAGAACTATCCCTTCCAGATCCTGGTTCAATAAAGACCTGAATAAAGAAAGATGTCAACTTAGGCTAGCTGAAAGAAACTGGAGACAACAACCCTCATTGACCCATGTCTCTCTCCTCCGAGCTAAACTCCTGAAATGCAAAAAACACATCTACAGAGAGAAATCCTCTTACATCCGAGCCCAACTTGGCCACTCCGGAAAACTGACCTAAAGACCTTTTCAATATCATCAAACAGCAAACCTCCTCCTTCCCACTACACTCATCTGATGACTCTGTTAAGCTCTGTTCACCAGATTCTCCTCTGAAAAAATACCAAACATTGAACTCTCATTGGACCCCCTACCTCCTCACCCCTCACCACTGATGCCCCCTCTACCAAAGACAGTCCCACAACTACCACACCTCCAACCAATGACCGCTCCCCAAACCCACCCCCTCATTGAGCTAGAACACCAGCACAATTCCATACAACTGAAAAACAATGCAACCTGGACCAAGTTCGAAAATATCTCTGAAGAAGTCGTCACTAAAATTCTTGCATCCATGAAGCCGACATGACACATATCTGACCTCCTTCACTCATCTCCTGCCAAAAACCTCAGACATGCTAACTCCCCAACATGGACTTAAATAATTTACTCTTCTCTATCCAGCGGCTCTGTGGCGGCCTCACTTAAGCACAGCCAAGTCACCCCCCTCATCAAAAAGCCAGATGCCAACTAGAATGACCGTAACAACTACAGACCAGCATCCCTCTCCTTGCCAAAAGTATCGATAAATGTGTGCTCTCACAACTCAGTAGCCACATTGAAAAATTCGACCTACACAACACATTCCAATTTGGGTTCAGGAAAAGTCGCAGTACGGAGACTGCAATCCTGGACATCCCTAATGACTTACACAACCTCTTGATGGTCCGGCCTGCCTCCTAAACCTCCTGGACCTCTCAGCGGCCTTCGATACTGTTACCACAACATTCACCTGAACATCCTCTCACAGCATGCAGGTATCAATGGTATAGTCCTTCTATAGTTTACCTCATACCTGAGCCAATAATCTCAACTAATCAAAATTAACAAATCCACTTCATCAGCAGTGTCCGTTCCACAAGGAATTCCCCAAGGATCAATCCTGTCCCATGCCTTGTTCAACATCTATATGGAACTGCTCACAGTCATCCTGAAACAAGCCACAATTGCCTACCATCTCTATGCAGATGACACCCAACTCTACATTAAAATCTCATCACCCAAAGACATCCAGCACTTAAACAACGCTATCGCCACAATACAATCCTGGCTGACCAACAAACACCTTAAGCTCAACCCCAACAAAACTGAACTCCGCCTCCTCCAACCAAAAGGAAAGTCCTATCCTTTACACAACTGACTTGACAACCTGACTTCACTAGACTGTAAACTATCTATCCCCAACTCTGTCAACTCACTATGGATTACAATTGACAAAAACCTGAGCATGAAAGACCATGTCAATATATCAGCAAAAAGTGCCTTCTACACGCTGAAACACCTAAAAAAATTAAGCCCTTCATCCCCCTTGAAGCCCTAAAGACCGTAGTACAATCCTAAATCCCCCCTAAGATGGACTACTGCAATGCAATGATCACTGGTATCCCAAGAAACCACCTTTTGCCTATGAAATCCACACTCAGAGCAGCAGCCAGACTTCTTTCTGGAGAGAGCTGCTATGATCACATCTCTCCCACACTTAAAAACACAACTGGCTACCAATTGAAGCGAGAAGCATATTCAACTCGGCCTGCATAACCCACAAAGCTCGCTATACTGAAAAACCAACCTACCACGCAAACAAACTATCAAAAACTGGACAAAAGAGGCCCCTGCAAAGCTCAAACTCTCTATTCCTGACTCCATCCAATTTTAAGAAAGAAAAATCACTCACCCTTTTCTGGGAATGTGCCTAGAATTTGGAATACCCTGCCACAGGATCTATGTGACAATCAATCATTCTGACACTTCAGAAAACCTTAAATTACTTATTCTCTCCAAATACCTGAACCCACCCTCTGAAAATAACTGATTTTTCCGATGATCTTCCCCCATCAACCAGCAAAGATCCTGAACAACTCTACCTCTGAAAAGAACTGTGCACTCCCCCAACGTTTGAAATAAGCTACCATGGCTACCTCCGAACTATATAACCCATCTACTCTAGTCGGCCCTTCATTTTGTTTACATATTATTACCATGTATGTCCATTGTTTTTATTATTTTCCTTGTGTATTGTCTGTAAATGTTGCTGTGCATATTCTGTAAAAGCACTGTGATACCTTTGGATGAAGTTTGCGCTATATAAAACCTGAAAAATAAATAAAAAAATAAAAGATAACATAACATTCCTTTTTTCTTTCTTTCATTCCTTCCTTCTTGCTTTCCCTTTTTCTTTCATTCCCTCTTTCTTGTTTTCCTTTTTACTTTCTTTCATTCCTTCTCTGCTTCTTTCTTGCTTCCCTTTTTCTTTAATTTCCTCTGTCCCTTTTTCTTTCATCCTTCTGTCCTACTTTTTTGCTTTCCGTTTGGTTCTCATTCTTTCTTTCTTTCTTTCTTTCTTTCTTTCTTTTTCATTCCTTCCTTCTTCCGTCTTGCTTTCTTTCTCTTTTCCCTTTTCCCTTCTTTCTTTCCTTCTCTCGTGCTTTCATTTTGTTTTTCTAGCTTTCATTCTGTTTTTCTTGTTTTCTTTCTTTTTTCTCTTCCCTTTCTTCTTCCCTTCTTTCCTATCGTTGCTATCATTCTTACTATCTAACTCTCTCTTTTCTTTCTCTCTCTTTTTTCTTCCTCTCGCTTTTTCTTTCTTTCTCTCTTTTTCTTCCTTCCTTTCTCTCTCTCTTTCTATCCTGCTTTCATTCCTTTTTTCTTGATTTCTTTCCTTCTTTCTTACTTCCTGTCTTTCTTTCTTCCCTTCCTTCTTTCTGTCTGAATTTCTGTCCTTCTTACTTGCCTGTCTTACTTTTTTTCTTCTTTCTTGTCTGCCTTCTTTCTTTTCTTCTTTTTTGCCTTCTTTTCTTTTCTTTCTTCTTTTTAACTTTTTTCTTGCTTATTTCATGCCTTCTTTCTTTCCTTCTTTCTCTACTTCTTTCTTTCTTACTTTCTTTCTTGCCTTCTTTCTTTCCTTCTTGCCTTCTTTCTTGCCTTCTTTCTGTCATTCTTGCCTTCTTTCTTTCCTTCTTACCTTCTTTCTTTCCTTCTTTCATGCCTTCCTTCTTTTCTCCCTTCCTTCCTTTCTTTTTCTTTCTTTCTTCTTTTTTTCTCAAAGCCAAGAGGTTGCAGCCAATAGCACAACAATTAACGTTTTTAGGTATATGTTAGCCAAGAACTTCTTTTATTTTCCTAAACTGATGTGTATGACAAAATAACTAATAGGTGTTTTCAGCCACATATGTCTGTGGTTGTGTCATTCACATTTTTCAACAATCGACTTGAGCATGCATCAAGTGGCAACACTTCACCCCACTTCAACCATTGGCCTGGTTTCACTATGAGTTACGGCATGCTGCCTTTCACAAGGAGCATATCCACACAAAGTAATTCCCTTCATTGCCAGAGAGTACTAGGGTAATATGTGCTTTTTTGACACAAAAAACATTTTTGTCTTTTGTCATTGATTTTGTTTGATATTGACAAACTCCCAGCAGCTTCCAAACAAAGTTTTGCAAAAGCCATGACAAAACAAGACTTGCGAAAAGGCTAGCTGACAACATATTGGCTTTGCCAATGCTTGTTATATAATGTGTTAACCCATTGACATCCAGGTAGGAGACAGATGCATTACTGCTGACACTATCATCCATCTTGCTTAGTTCTTCTGATATACCATGGGCCTGATTTAGATCTTGGCGGATCTAGTCCCGCCGCTGCTTTTTCGATGGTTTCTCCGCCCACCTACTTGGCACTTGGCCCACCCTATTTAGATGTTGTCAGGGCTATGAATGAAAGACCGCTCGAGTTCTGCGGACTCCGCCAGGATTGTTCGCCTGTGTCAAAGGCATCATAGGCAAAAGCAGCTGTCGGAGGGAGTCCCACCAAGAATTACGCCAAGCCGATTACAATGTGCCTTTCCGTCGAGGCAACTGTGGTGGGGAAACCTCCAAACTCGAGTTGGCAGAATCAAAGAAAAAGGGGGGAAAACCTACCTCTTTTTTGCTTTCCCAGTTCTATTTCTGTTTTGAACCCCATCATCCAGGTCCTCCCTGTGCTGCTACTACATGACCACGATGCTAAGCTACCCTGTTGTCGCCGAAATCTGTGGGTGTACATTCAACAGTGTGTGTATATTGTTGGTATGCAATGTTACATGTTATGAAAAGGGATATTACACATTACCTATATATACATATTGACAGATTCACAACATATGTGTGTAGTGAGATAATGATGATTAGTACTTACCTATCTCCATACCGCCATGGCCTCACTCCATCAGGACTCCACTGCCAGGACACCGCCACCACAACGGAAACATCTAAATCAAGTTGGCGCAAGCCTGCCGGCCTGAAGGTGATTGAGTATTGTTAGGCAGCTGAGAAGTCTAATGACGCAGCGAACTGCAGTCTGTTGGTGCCACATCTAACTACAGCGGGTTGTACAGTAGTCCCGCCAAGATCTAAATTAGGCCCTAGGTGACAACCTGTATATACACGACTTGTTTTGAATATGTATAAATCTATTTGAATACATGGAGGTCCAACTGTTAGGGCCATGAGGAGAGAGTGAAATATGGCTTAGTTATAACTAAGAGAAATACCTTTTTAAATGTATTTCTGGGTCAGTTTGCCCTTGAGAGTGACAAGTACTCAACCAGTATATGCTCACAGTTTCCCTATTTACCGTATACCCAGGGGCACAGCATTAATATGTGCATTGTTTTGTTTCCTCGATCTTTCAATTTCAAAAACCTCCTACCCACCTAAACATCTAACAGACTGGGTGATTGTCACCGCCTATATCTCTTATAAATAATAAAACTATAAGCAAAAATGTAATACATTAAGAGCATATGCGCCTTTCATTCACTTTGGTTTTTGTTACACACATTTAGGCATCACTATTTAGCATTATGTAGATGCCATTCTTAGCTAGCTGTAATTTTCCATATACTTTAATTTTACTATTCATAGGTGGCCCTGATAATACAGGCATACATGTTCTCATCCCAATTTACCACTATCCCCTAAAGTAGCCTAGTCCATTCAAGTACAAGTGTGACTCTCAGTTAATGGAATGCACAGCGGTATAGGCCTGTCCCCCCAGACTCAAACTAGACATCCATTGTCATCTCCAGTAGCCAGTCCTTCAGAGGTAACCTCGATTTGTTTCTCGCTGCAAGTCGCTCATCCGTTCTGTGTCTTGTTCAGTGCCATTAAACTCACTGCTAAATGATGCAGAAGCAGTTGTTTAGAATGGCTGGCCTTCATTCGTTTTCGTAGCATCCATATGCAATATCTTCAGTGAGTCCAGAAACAGTTTTAGTTTTCTGGTACCCAAAAATTCTATTGTCTTTTCTTCATTGTCACCAACAAATCAGCATAATCCAACGATCTTCTGGCTTCATATTGAAAAGGTCTGTGCATTTTGACAATTAACAGGATCTGCCGCGCATGCTAGCATCTTGGGAAGCACACAATACTTTTTCTCCTTCTGGCCTTCTGTCTTAATTTCTAGTTCTTACTCTGTGCACCCTCTATAAATCCAGTGGAGATTAAAACTACAGTTTAGTAAACTGTGGTAGAGATCTTGTGTGGAATCAAATCATGCCACCCCCTTCTAACTTTTCCAGGATTCCTTATAATTGTATATTTTCCATGCAGCTTTTATCTTCAAGCTCTGTTGTCTTCCTCTGAAGGTTCCAATTGGCCTGCTCCTAGTCAAGTGACTCAGCTATTTGTTGTTCTGTATAATTAGCCGCACTTCACCAGTTTTGAGTCGCATGTTAAAGGAAATAATGTCATTCTTTAACGCACTATCTCCATGACTGTCCTTGTGGTTGTTTCTTCTACTGCTGTGATTGAAACTTTAATCATCTCAATTTCTTGAAAAATTTTCTTCAGTACCATTACTGTTACATTAGATTGTGCCACCTCGCCTCCATGTTGGACCTTTGTGATTTCTCTAATTTCACCTTCTTGAAAAATAGATGTCTCACTGGTTTCGATTTCGACATTGGTCAACAGTCCAGTTCCTCTTGTCATACCAGGACACCTCAAACTGTTCAGTGAATCACTATTCCATAAAAAAATACATATACTATTTTTGTAATTTGTGTCTGTGTGTAGTGCTTTATCCAATTTAAGTTTTCCAACAGTTCATAGCACCTTAGATCTTTGGGACACAACAATAAGATAATATGTTCTCCATAATCACTGAAGTTTCTGGTATTATGTTAACTGCAATGTGCACCTCTTCCTTGAGTCCTCTTTCCATATCTGTGTTCACCCTTGCCACTTAATGGCTGGCATTCTCTGCCTTTGTAATGATCATTTACAGTTATACAGAAATATAGATTCCCTGCTTTTCTTTTACATCACAAACATGAGAGTACCTTGATTTTGTTTTTAAAAGCTTAATGAAAGAAAGTTTTCTTTCTAATGTTACTGCATCCTCACTCAATAGTGGATGTTGCTGCTCATGATTCCAGTATAGTGAGTTGGAAAGCACTTCATAACAATCTTGAGCTGCTCTGTGAAGCATTTCTCTGTACATACACCATCGCCACCCAGGTTTCAGTGCACACTTCCACCGCTTTCCTTCATGTATCTCTGTTGTAGTAGCCATTCACTTCTTCAGTTTTTCTCTTCTTGCCCTGAGAACTAATCCAGCGCCAAGCACCTACCTGCTGGTGCGCTTGTTCGGGCTTTCATCCTGGTTCTAATCACAGTCGCCACTTTGCTCCACTAGTGCTCCAATGCACGAGAATCTCTGTTCTCCCACTTTTTTTCTCGGTGGACCACTTACGGTGACATGACTGGTGGGGCCTGCTGGAGTTCTTTTAGAGAGTTGCCATTCTTGTTGGGCTCAAGTTGCACCCTCACATATATTAAAATTCGATAACTATACTGTTTCTAAAGATTAAGGTCCTGATTCAGTGTTTGGTAGACAGGGTACTCCATCACAAACATGATGGAGTACCTTGCATGCAAAGTCCTTGATCTGCCCGCCCAACCATAAGTATTCCGTTAACAGAGCCCCCGTTGACTCTGTCAATAGAATGCATCCTCCAACAGCCCAAAGGAGCAGGGACCATCAGAGGAAGAAAGTTCTATTGTTTGCCCTATTTAATGTGGATGGTGTAATGGCTTTTTTTTCCTGCCCACCTCCACCAGGAAGAACCTGGCAGTGCGGGACAGGAAAAAAATCAATAATGACCCCACGTCATTGGAGAAAATTCCCAGGGTGTCATTAATTGTTTTTATTTTTGTTTTTCACAAACAAACTCCCATTATGGTGGTTTGGGTTTCAAAAAAGAAAATTACTTTTGAAGAGTTTGACAGCTGGCCGTCATTACTGGAGGTACCATCCATCAAAGTTTTCCTACATTGATGGTAACCACCATGACCACAGCTCCTTTTGATGTAGAGAAATGTCAATGGGGCCTGTGGACATCTTCCAATATGGAGGACAGGATATCCATCATGGTGACGGGCTAATGTACTCCGTCGCACTGACAGACATTAATCCATCTGCCACACTGTAAATCTTTTGTAAAACCAATAACAAAATTATTTATATTACTGAAAAAGAAATGAACCACACATCTAGCTACTTGCTCAATAGAAGTAGATGTATACAGAGGTTCTACCTGTTCCTTAAAATGTGATTTAAAAGCAATTCAATCTAGCATAACATTACAATAAGAAGGCACTCTCTGCAAATATCACTAAATGTAATTTCCAGTGCAGTGGTGGACTTTGGTGTCATCGAAAATGCAGTGGTCTGAGTTGCCAGCGACCCAGCAGAGAAGAGAGGGCTCTTGAAAGCGAGTGTTCAAGTATTATTGGTTAGATAAAATATCTAACAATTAATTCCACCTGAATATACCAGCACAGCACAATATCCTATTTCTACATTTTGCATTTTATGAATTTAAGTTGTTCATCATGATATAGCACTTTTTCTTTGAATAAAATGACAACAAATATCTTACAATTGGATTATGCACTATGTTTTGATACCTATTGAAGGTGTGCATTAACTCGCTTCCCTCATTTCAGTGTTTGGAAATAATTTTGTGGGGACCAATGGACAAATTGCCTCTCCACTATGGCCAAGAAACTATCCACACAATGTCAATTACATGTGGACGGTCACTGTTGATTCTTCTCAAGTTGTTGAAGTCAGAATCTTGGAGATGGATATTGAAGATCATAGCGGCTGCCGCTTTGACAGATTACGGGTATGTTAATCTATCTGAGATTTTGTGATGTGGATGACTATAACAAGACAAGATTTATATAATATGGGTGAGAATTACTTTAAAAGCTCTTTTGCTCAAATTGGAAGCTATTTGGGAATAAGAAATAAACGATATCTTTAAAGTAATCATTCAACCACAAACAAACTACATTGTGACCACAACTAGTGTATTTGCCAGTTCTTGTGATTCAGATAGCCACCACAGACTAGTAGTAGTGTCAGGTTACAATATTTTTGGATGATTTGGTGAGTATTAGCAATCGACCAGTTAGAAGAATGATGAACATTTATCAATACTTTTCATTCTTAATGGCCTTCACAGTCTCCATTTTATTTTATTTCATTTCTTGAGTCATGCAAGCCTGAATCTGCTCACTTAACCTCATTCAAAAAAGAGGGGATTTCTGTTTTATAATGATAGTTAAGAATTGATACACTATTGTTTTTAGTGTAAAAAAATGTTTTATTCAAATAGCAAATAGTATTGTTAATTGAAAAGTCCACAATATCAACTTCCCCACTAATTCTCCATGCTAGACCAAACATCCCTACCTTTCAAACTGCCTGTGATATGTTTTTGATTTTTTATATCTCAGTTTTGAAACTCATTACTCAATGTCAACTCTGCCTTGACTGAATGGAAGAAATAAAGAGAGAGATAACAGAAAATATACCTTATGTTTTCAATAATTGTTGCTGGACCTCTTACTAGAAAAAGCTTCTCTTTTTTCAAAGGTCAGAGTAACGGTTTCTGATTGAAAAGCCAAGAAATGGTTTCGTATTGTCAGCAAGCAAGACTTGTTCTACAAGTAATATTTGTTGCATGCCCATCTCTTACCACTCCCACTGCCACACATCCATGTTGTTTCATTAGATCCTTGTGAGTAACCACATTTGTGTAAGTTAGCATGAGAAGGTAAATCCGCAAATTCACACCATTTACCATATTCCATCTGCATTTAGGCCGATTTGCAGGTTGTTACCGCTGCCTCAAACTTAAAAGCCTCTGATTTTTACCTACTTGGTTTATTTAACTTTCCAGGAGGTGCTGAAGTTGTATTGGAAATCAAATTTCATAAGTGGGCAGAAGTGTGTATTTACACCACCCACATATATGGTCCACATACACAGATTCAGGAAGCCCCATTAGGCCGGGCTGCAGTGTAAACATTTCTGCAGTGACACATGCCAGGGAAAGTGCCTTTGCCATGTAGAAAATACTGTTTAAGTAATATAAGGTAAGTCATCCCTAAAGAGTGCTTCGTGTGGCCAGAGGACTGAGTGCTTAACATCTAAAACATATTTTGTGAAGCACATTGGCAATAGTATGGCCTCACCGTGAAAATCCGCAAAAACAGTTTTCACTATATAGGTAAAGCTGTCTTTTTCAGAAACATGCCTAGATATGAAAAAAACACTTTTCCATATCTAAGCATTGAAGAATGGTAGAGTCAATGATTTGAAGTTATTTTTCACTTACTTGTAAAAATCTACTTCAATAGTGAAAGTAGATTTTGATAACTTTAGTGGAAAAGTAACTTAAAGAAAGTGTCCTAATTGCTGCCTGTGAACAACCCAGTCTTGAACTGGTTTGCCTTTCTGCCCTGCTTCAGACTCCCAGTACACATCCTTGACTGACTTCCTAACACCCAGACCTGGCATTGCTTGTCCACTGGGCTTAGGAAGGCAGTGGTGTTGTTAGCAAATGGCTACTTAGCAGGGATTAGCTATCTGTGAGTGGGACATGAACAGCTAGCAGAACTGTGGGCAACTTTCACAGTTCTTGCATTGATTTGAAAATGCCAAATGGGGATGTCAGAAACTGCAACCATTGATTCCTAAGGCCACCCTATAACTTCTGGCTCCATTTCCGGTCCCAGCTTGAAGGGCAACCGGTCCTGGTACTTACAAAAAGTAGGATATATCATCTCGATAGGGGAGTGGCTAAGGAAAGTGCCAGCCCTCCTGCTGCTGGAGCATGGTTGGCCATCTTGGCTGAGAGACTCTTGGAAGGTTTGCAGTAAACCAATAGAAGAAGGGCTGAAAAGGGAAGCGGAGATATAATGAGAAAATAGTCAGGATTGGGAGTAGGGTATTCTCCAATCACTAGCCATGCCACAGGATAAGGCTGGCACCTCACCACCACCTCCACATTCCTGGACTTAAAAATAAATAATCTTGCATATAGAAGACTGCTGTATAGCTGAAAGAAGGATGACAAAGGTCTCCTTACTCTTGCTGGTAGTTAAAGACTGGAAAGGTAATCCAAGGGTCAATTGAATGGCCTCCTGTTTTCTGTATGTTACCTAAATTGATTTAGGAATTTGACTACATTGTTTTCTTCACTTTAAAATGGTTGGTATTGCTTGGGTTTAGTACATGTTTCTTTCGGAAATTGCCTGCTAATTGGGGCTTAGCTGAATTTCTCTGAGAATTGTGTGAAGTTTTAACCAGTATTGTTAAGTTGGTGAGAGTACCCCTTTTCCAAATTAATATCCCATGCTCTGGCAATCACCATCAAATATGTATTGCACAGGAACAATTTATCTAGTCTTTGTAAGGGTGCCATAATGCTGTTGAACTCTATCAGATATACTTGTCCTCTTGGCAGAGCAGAGTGAAGAACTCATTGTAACTGTCTACTATTTCACATTATTACAGGTGCTGAAGCTCACATCCCAACTGCACAATGAGAATGTACTTCTGTTCTCCATTACAGCTTTCCTTCACTTTTTTATTTTCTTCTGAATGCCACTTACTTCACGTAATCAGTAGTTAGGACCACAGAGGAATACTTTTCATTCTGTGCATGCCTAAACTGGAATATACATACAATGCACTGACATTTGGTCGAGTCGGTGCTCCTCAGATACAATGGCTTTCTATAAATCCTTTACAGCTTTAAATTACTGTGAAAGAGTAATCTCCTTTGTATGATTGGATTTAATACGACTTGTTTGCTTCACATGAACCATTTATGTCCGTCTGCTTTTTTCCATCCTTCCCTCCTTTATATCTTCCTTGTCATAGTTTCAAGATTTCATTAACCATTTTGCTACAAGTTCCTGATTTGGCACAGGTGCCTCTTAAGACTCACTCTAAATGTTCTCACTCTCTGCTCATTCAGCCTCCTCCTGCTGCTGACAGCAAACTTACCAACTCTGAGCTGGAACTCTGTTGAACTTGTGGACTTTGGAAAGTAGGAACCATGGTCCATAAGAAATGCCCTGTCCTTTCCTTCTGTGAATTTTGTCCTCATCCCTGGGCCTGTTCTGGATCTTGCCTTGCTGAATAGATGCCTCTATTTCTTCTGAAAAGTTGATAACTATTTGTATTTCATGTTCTGGTAAGCAAAACATCTAAGAGAGGTTCTTTGGGATGGAGTTCCCTGAAAGAGTTCTTAAGTTTATCCTACTATGCATTTTAGACACAACAAGTATCTATAGTCCAGCCCATGATGATGGTCCTACAGACTACTAGTCTATCGAAAGATCCACAGTACCATTCAGACTTTATATTGTATGATCTACAACAGCTAGCTACTTAGTCCTGTACTCATATGAAAAATAGTACTGATGTTTGCTGGGTCAGAGGGAGGTAGTTTGATCTCTGCTGTTTCACTGCAAGAAAGGGATCTGTTGGGGTTTGTATCGCTTGTGCTCTGTAGGGCGATTCTCTATATGAAACTACAGTGAAGGATGTTCTCTGTATTGTGATACCCAGTATAACCGTAGTAATGTTCTTGTTTTATGCAGTATGTCAGTCTATTACTAGACCACTTCTCCAGTGCCATGCTGAGGAACAGACTTTGTATATCTTTGGCAAAACAACAGGATTCACTATTAGGTGCTGCATTGCTTCATCTTTCCAAGGCATGTCATAGGAACAAAGGTCATTAATTACAGATATATGGGTGTGGTTAATCAGAAATCAGGAGTGGAAAAACAGTTACAAATATACATATCTATGTAAAGTTCAAGGGTTGTCATTTCTTACCCATATGTGTAGACATAATCACAAATTGGTGTATAAAATTACAGGATTTCATATAAAGGGAAATGTGTCTCTGAGAGAATTGCCTGGCAACATCTGAAGCTCAGTGATCAGTTGCACATAGTAAGAGAACCCCCTTTCAATTCCTGCAACATTTGTGGAAATGCCACAGAACTGTGCCTGTCCGAGTTAAATGGCTCTTTGTGGCATACATTAATTAAGGCGATATCGTTATATGAGCAATCATGACTGTCTTGTAGCTCAATTTGCGTAGATGCTATCATGGCCCTATATCCTAATTATCAGTTAGAGAGCATCATCCTACCACACCATGGCTGTGTGTACTGTGGACCTTAGCCCTGAAACTGTTTGTTCCATAGTGGTTTTGCTAGGGGAGTACAGTCTGTACATTATGCTACCAATTGATACCCAATTGGTTGAAATAAGTCAAGATAGACAGGTACAGTAAACAATATCTCCAACTCAATAGAAATGAGAAGTTTCTTATGAAACCAATGTTTTAGAATGACACAGACTCTCTTTTATGGCAAATACAGGTCATATTGCCAAAGCATATAGTTATTAGCACGTAGTCAGACTGGTGTGCATGCAGCTAGGAAATAAGTCAGGTTGTAATGTCATTGGTAGGTAGGAGGATATTCTGCTTTGTGCAGCTGTTAGAAGAGTGTGCAATGGGCTTTCGGGGCTGGAAATGTTGATGCTGCATTCCTTCATCTTTCCAAAGCATTTTTTAGGAATAATGGTCACTGATTAGAAATAGATGGGTGTGGTTAATCAGAAAGCAGGAGTGAAAGAGCAGTTACAAATATACTTATCTATATGAAATTCAAGGGTTGTCATGTCTTACCCATATGTGTAGACATAATCACAAATTGATGATATATGGACAGTCATTTCTCCAGACGCAATTGCATAATGTAGAAGTAAGTGATTTTTGATGATTTTCTGATAGGTACATTGACTTTAATTGTAAAACCCATTCAAATAAAAATTGTGAGGTGAAGTCACAGAAGCATTTATGAGTACAGTAAGTAGTACTACATGTATACTCTTTCACGTATTCTTGGATGTCTTTGTGATGTCACTCCGAAATGTCCAAGGCCCTATTAGTAAAACTGCAATGATTGCACTGTCCTTTTATATTTGGATTAACTGTGTATGGATCTTCACAGAATATTCCAATGGTCTTCCCGTTTTAGATGTTTTGGGGCCAATTTACAAATGCTTGCACTACTTTCCATACTCTTAACTGCTTTTTTTATTCGACTGCTATGGAAATATGGGGAGAAGAGTTAGCTCAGTGAAGGACGAGGAGAAAGTGCTCGGCTAACTTACCAACTCACAACCCATGCATGGGAGTGGTTGGATGAGCACCTTCTCTTTTTGGCTCCATTCAACATCATCAACCATTCAGTTCTCCTCCAGCATGTCTTGAACCTCAGAGTGCTAGGCACTGCAAGAGAATGAAAGAGTTACTTTATCTCTGATGGCACACGGTAAGTTGCCGTCAGCTGGCGATTGTAACCAAAAGGGATGTTCCACAAGGTTTAATGCACGGGGGCCTATTCCCAAACTGCTTTTGTACTATGTTTAGTGCTACTAAAGTACTAATAAATAATATTCACAAACTTACAAGTGAAAATCTTTGCCTCTCCAATCTTTTCAATTGGAAGATCCTCAAACATGTAGGTTTAGTACTTTGTGGTAAATGTGGGAGGGGCCAAAGGGAGTGGTTGTAAAATTGACCATGCTTACTTCAAAATAGTTGGAATTTAGGGAGGAGTAAGGACGTTCTAAGGGAGGGTTAGGGTTAGGTTTATGGAGGAATGTGCCCCACAAACTACACTTCTGAAGATACTAAAGCCAAGAGGGGACCTAAATAGTAGTAAATGACTTCAGCTCAGAGTAAGTCCAGGACCACACTAGGGTAACCACTGGTGCTGCAACACCCACCATAGAAATTAATAGAGACTCAGACATAAAATAAACCCACACATGAAATGATATTACACAAAATTATTTCAAATAGTTAAAAATAAAAATTATGATAATTTAATGTTAACAAAAATATCTAAATATAATACATGTATATTATTTGATTATAAACTAATGTAACCTTTTTGAGTTTCAAAATGTAACGTAACATTAAATTATAATGATATATAATTCAATTACTTTTAATTAATTCAGAACCTCATTTTAAATAATTATTAATGCTTAATAAAAAATAATTTAACTATCAGCAAAAAAACATATTTACGGTAATTAACAATTTAATTCAGAATTAAGTTAATAATAATGTCGCATTTTTTCTTTTGTTCTGCATTTAAAATAAATATATAAAATTAATTTACAATAATATTTAACATTAAAATATTTTCACTAACTTTTTCCAAGTATAATAAACTTTATACATTTCCCCTATACTTTACCATAGGGAGATCACCACAGTTGAGGCAGAGATCTCTGCATGGTAGAGTATAGGCAAGAGTTCCCTATACTTTACCATCCCCTCAGTCGGATATGTTTGTGCATATAAAGTGTGGGAGTTTTGCACTATTTGTATTACCAATTTGAGTAAGAACTCCTGTTTTCTTTTGAATCATGCTTGACACACTGTTGGGAATGAGGGTCGTTGAAGGAATTTTACATGGACCATTTTGCATCTCTCCAACAGAAGAATGGAATGTGGAAGAGGATGTGGCTTAACGGCTAGTGTGGCCGACTCTGGTGGGAGGCTCAAACATCCTGTAATTCTGGGCAAATCACTTAATCTCCCCGTGCCTAAAACAATGAATGTGTCCATCTGTAATGCAACTGGTGCTCATGTAAAGCACTCTGATACCTTTGGGTCGAGTTCGCCTATATAAAACTGCAACAACAAAAAAACAATAAGTGGGGCAATCGCAGACATGCGAAATTGAGATTGTTAATGAGACAGACCAGACTTGAAATGTTAATCCAATATTGAAATTAAAAGCTACTCCTCCATTCAAGTTATGGGTACTGTTGCTTTGTATGTTGAAAACATTAAGGCACTTTTACCAGCACTAGAATGGTACAAATGCCACAGATATTGCAGAACAGATTTAAATTCTTAATGCCACAGAACAGTATCGGTTTATGCTATGCTCTTAAAATAGGTGTTATCATTTAATTTGTATCATGTTTTGCATGAAATGTTCTTGCTTGGTTCTGTTGTCCTAGCGAATTTGAATGTTTGCTTTCATGTGTATATGTTGGGCAGTTTCCATTGTGAGCTATAATAGGCTTGAATGTATATAATAAATCTATGTACCTTCATGTTTGAAAAAATGTCTCTTTATATTTGTATTGTTCGTTGAGAAAGTACACTAGTGTCTCAACATACAATAACTATGTGAGAACAGGTTTTATTAGGCCAGGTTAGGTTAGCGTAGTTAGTGTATCATAAACCAGTATAAGTAGGCAAAGGTAGGTTAGGTTAGCTAGGGTAGGATTGGTTAGGTTAAGGAGATTGTAATGTACAACCCTGACCTGCGTTGCTGCCCAGTGTGGATCCACGACATAAGTGACAGCAGGTGACTACAGTGGATTGCAGGCTGGCCAGTTACGCGGAGTGCAAGACCTTGATGATAGATATAAAATGGGGTGAGCCTTTTTTTTCTTTACACATCAAGGAAACTACCTATTTATCTCAAATATCTAAAGATATTAATCCCCTTGGCGAAAGCTATTTACCTGTATCACAAGCAAATCTAGAGCTGTGCGGGAAGACCAAAATCACCTTTGTGAGTAGGGTCCTAAATCTTTCATTATCAAGGTAGTGGTATGTAGCAATAGCCCACCGTATTGTTCTTTTAGAAACATTTCTGATTAATGGGTATATTGCATTGGTATGCAATCTACCGTATCAAACGCAAGGCTGATGCAACAACTGAGCAGGTGCCCATATGTTTGTGTGACGCCTGTTGTTCATTGCTCTCCTGCAGTCTGTAGGACCTGGTGATTTCCAGGTATGTTGCTTCTGGGTCCGCTACTATCAATAAGAGCAGTGATGCAATCAGAGCTATTACATCTTGTAGCAAATACTAACCAACAATAACACAATGAAAAGTAGCATACAATTATAAAATCAGTATAGTTCCATTATCAGCATTAGGACAAGTTCAAGTTGTGCTTTGTCCACAATTAATGTCCAATAACATTCTTCAGGAGTCTTGCACATGAATTCAAATCCGCTTTGTTGAAGTTTTTTACAATTGCACATCAGCCCAGCCAATGCGTTTCGTCCATGCGGACTTCATCAGGGTTGGGTTATTCTTAAATTCCTACTGTCTCATGGTGTAGGAAAAAGTCAGAAAGCAGATGTCTCGCAAAGGTTCCAGATAATATATAGGATGGTAAAGTACCCCCTTATTCAATCTCACTCATCAGTGTCAGTATTCCGAATCACAAGCAAACGGGCCGTTTTGATTATTGCTGTTTGTGTTCCACACGTAAACACATGGTGGCATTTTATAATCAATGAGTGGTGCTGAGTCTGATTTCAGGTTTATTTTGGAATCACAGTAAGTCCCCCAGAACTCATAATTCCCCTGCCCTGTATGTAAACTCTTTCACCCCCTTCTCCCTTGTAACTCCCCTGCCCTTCTCTTATCTAGCCAAATGTCCCTTCCATTTTCTCCCTCGCGACTGAAGAGCATGTGGCATTTTGGCCAGAGCTGTCGACTTGATAACTCGGGAACCAGGTTTATTCTCGGTGTCGGCTCAACATCCTGTGATTCTGGTCAAATTACTCAATCTCCCCATGTTTAAAAGACATGAACATGAATTTATGTAATGTAAGCGGTGCTAATGTAAAGTGATCCAATACTTCTGGGTCGTGTTCGAGCTATATAGAACTGGAAAAATAAATAAATAAACTACCTCCTTTCTTCAGCTAAAACCTTCCACGTTCCATTCTTCCTAGGCTGTGTTTTCTTTTTTCTACAGTTTCTTCCTCCTTTCTGTACCCCTTTAATGTACTGTCTAAGTATTGAAATCCATATGATACACTCCCTTTTGTACCCCCACCCATGCCTTTGGGACTTATAGTTTTGTTTTAAGGTTCATAAATATGGGACCAAAATTCCATCATGCTAGGTATTTTCTGCACTGTAAAACACAATGTATTGCCAAATGTCAAATTTGTTTGGGACCAGTTTATGTCAAATTTACACTGGCTAAATAAGACTCTGGTGCACTTTGTTTAATGCTTGTAGAAAGCACCCATATTCTGCTTGGCCCTAATTGCATTTTCCTGTCCTAAACTGAACTTTGCAGGACTATCCTACAATCAAAGCAAGTATTCAGCTGAGGCCCTGGGGGTGTGCGGCAGTTCAGCTGAAGAAAAATTTATCAAGTCATCCCTTTCACCAGTGTGGACGTGTTATCGCACCGCTGTCACTTTACTGACCCAGCTTCTTAAGAGTGTTAAAGCACAGTCACCTCTTATCTCATTGTTTACAAACATCCTCCTGTCAGAAAATATACCAAGCTTACCGCCAATTTATGTTTACATTTCCTGGGTGATTAACGCAGTGCTTAATTTGTAAAAAAAAATAAGTGCCAGGGCTCTCGTCAGGAGGCCACTGCAGCTTACATCACCCATTGCCCCGTCAGTGCTACTAATGATAGTAACAGCACAACTACTAACCATTACACTCCTGCAAGCATTCCAATTCAGACTATTTCAAGCCTCCAGAGCTATAAGAATGGTGTTAGCAGAAGGTAATAGCAATTTCTAATGTAAATTGAATTAATAATTACCTGTTGTTGTGGTCATCTCTAAATTAGCCAGACAGCGCCACCTTGTGGCTGACTGTCAAAAGCACCAATGTTGACAATTAGGTGCCAGTGCCGAGCACCGGAAACCACAGGCTCAAATTAAGCACTGGATTAACGTGAGATAATTCCCATATATTGGTTTCACGTTTCTTTTTGTTATTATAAAAGCACAACACGATCACTGACCTCAAGCACCTTGTATTTAAAATTTACTTTCATGTGCCATATGTTGCATTTTCCGTAATGTATCATACACGACTGCTTTTGAATTTCTACATCGTGTACATATATTTATATGTGTGTGTATACATAGGTGCAGTCGCCCACACCTACATACTGAAATGTAAGCATAAAGTTGCAGAGCGTTGACAATTTCATAGCTCTGATGACATATAGCAGGGTAAAAAGATGAAATGTCCACAGGGCACTCACGTTTGTCAAGTTCACTGAAGAAATGGCCCAAGGCTAATCAAACAATCATTGGCAAAGCCAATATGTCTGGCGCCTAACCTTTTTGTTGGTCCTCCTTGTTTTTTTATGTTTTTTTCAAAACTCTAATGTTGGGGAAGCTGCTGAACCCTCCTTAAAATAAAACAAAATGGCGGAAAGCAAAAATATATTTGGGTCTCAAAAAACACACATTGCCTTGTACATGGCACTGAAGGGACTAGCTTTTGTGAGCGTGCTCCTTATGAAAGGACAGAATGTTTCCACTGAAGTGAAGTTAGGCAGGGGCTCAAGTGTGACCCATTGCTGCAGAGAGTGGAAAAAAGTGTGAATGACAGACCATTGGATGAAGAGGTCTGTCTGAAAGCCCTATACTAAGTACATTATACATATAATTTTAGTAAAATCAAAAAGTCCTTGGCTACGACTGAAGTGGACAGATACATTGCCCCATTGCTGTATGCTGTAGAGGTCTTGACCAACGCCACACATAAAAAAACGTACACTGCTTTTCCAAGCCATGCTTGGATTTTGTTATGTGATGGCAATCCCAGATGGAACGAAGCAAGATTATTTATAATACTTTGATTCACTGAGCAACAAATATAACATCCGACTAACGTGTTCCTCGCTACTGTTCCTTCGACTCTTTTCTATGGTAGTTCTCTTCCTTTGTCATTTCTTCTCTATGGCAGTTTCACCAAGACTCTCTTCTCTATAGCAGTCCTGCACTTGCTGTTCGTTGCAGCGCCACCTTTCGTCCACCTCCATTTGAGACGCATGAGCAATGTCTCCCCCACCTGCACTCACACAGGAAGTGCCTCATGGGGTGGTACCAACACCGGTATTTATGCCTGTGATTACACAAAGGAGTAACAATGCATCAGCTGCGGGTGCTTGGGTTCTGTATCTGCCTGGGACAAACTTACCATCTAGCCATGCAATGCTGAAACACATTAACATTGACAAAGCTAAAAGATCTCACATTGTCAAGAACTTTTGGCTTTGCCAATGCTTGTTTGAGACTTATTTTGAAATTATTCACTAGGTTTTCCTTTTAATAGTTATACATTCTATTCGAACTCGCTGCTCATAACTGTAGTTATCTTCTCTGAAGGCAACAAGTTTGAATCCGAGCAAGGCGGTCCCAGACTTGCAACCTTCTGTGGTCTCTAAATTCAGTATGAATAATTTGGCTAATACTATCATCTGTTATTTGCTCATCCTAGAAACGGCAAAGCTGCAATGGAAAACACTACATAAAATACAGGTTACCGTTATTACCCATTTGGGCCGATCGTCATGGTTTATGGTATAATACCACAATATTGGGGTGAAGATATTGATCTGTAAAAATATTTACTCCAAACTACCGACTGCCAATGTACTGTAAAGGTAAGCAGATGTGAATTTAAGAATAGTAGATATATACTTCACTACAATACCCAATGGTGGTATCCACTGAGTAGTTTTAGTTAAGTCTATGTTTCCCAAGGAAAAGCATTTTTTGGTGTGCTTATAACTTTGGCGCAGTTTGACAAATCTTACTGAAACTTAAAAAAAAAAGTCCCATCTGCCTCACCAAAGTTTCAGGGTGATCTATCAAGCGAGGGGCTGAGAAAAAGGGGTGGGTGCCAAAACACATTTTCCCCATTCATTTTTCTATATGAAATTTGAACAGTGATACTGTAAAAACTTCTGAACAGAATTACACGGAAGTTTGTAGAAAGCTAGATCTTGGTCCAGAAAGTGTGCTTTTTGTGATTTAGTGTAAATCTGTTCAGTATTTTTTGAGAAATTAAGGTTCAAAAACGTTATATATTTATTGTTACGGAGGATCCATGGAGCCGACAGAACTCAAGATGAGAGCTGATTGGCTGTCACCACATCAACAAAGATGTAGCGCTAGCCATCTTAGGACTTGGGGAGCGGGCCCCTGCCCAAAATCTTGTTAAGAACCTGGGAACTCCATCCCCCGGGGCCCGATACTTTGCAGTGTCCTGGGGACCCCATCATCCGGGACACTGTCATTTTCTGCCTTGCGAGTGTGGGCATACACTGCCCACAGTGTCCCGAAGGGGGAACAGGAGTTTGCTCCTGCCTAGTGGGAACAGCTAAAAAACACTGCTCCAGCCAGGGCAGGAGCAAAGGAATGGTTCCAGCTCCAGCGCGCACCCAGTATGGTGCTGTCCACGGTGACGGCAGAAGCTGCAGGGGCTTGGGGTTCTCACTGCGGCCCCCAATAAAAGGTGCCTTGTGGGTGCCCTGGTTGGCCCGGGATACTCACCGGCTGAGGCCACAGGGGCCCTGAGGCTCCCCCTATGGCACCCAAATGGAGCCGGGGCACCTAATTTATTAAACACTTCTCTCACAAGGAGATCCACATAATGCCCTAGGGCTTTCTTTTTACTAAATATGTTCTTGCTGATGGTGCCACTAGCAGGGTCAGGGGTACTACCAGACATTTGTTAATATTGTGAGGGGCTGCAGGGAGAGCTGAAGACTATGCGCAGTGGGGTGGTTGGGTGCCAGCTAGGAGTGGGGTCAGAAGGCTATGTGCTGTGGGAGGTAGGGCTCTTGCAAGGGATTGGGCACAGGGCCAGGCCCTGCGCCAAACCCCACAATGCCCAAGGCAATCAACATCTTACTTTACGCTTGAAAAACATAGAAATTCACCCAAAAAACAAATGTTAAAGTGATGTTATAGTTAGGAATTGTAATAATATGTCACTTTACATTTAAAAACCCTTTGAAATCACTGAAAAACTAAAGGTTAAAAGGATGTGATAATTAGGTGAAAACATCAGTTAAAATTTACAGTTCTAAATTAAAAAAACACCAGTTACAGTTATTTCAAGTAACTATAACTCATGCCCTAAAGTAACTATAACTTGGCCCTCGCCATGCACTCCTACTTACCTCCAGAATTACATCACTAATTACATGTTCTATGACACCACTGATTACATCACTGCAACATCTGAAATGACATCATTGATGAGAACACATGGTGGGTGTAAGTTATAGTTACTTTAGGGTATGCGTTATCATATGATAATTTCTTCCTGTGTGATAAACCATTCGCAGGCTATACTTAATCAAGTATTCAAAGTGTGATAACACCCTGCTTCAGTATGACATGTGCATGGGACATACTGGAGTAGGAAATTGTCATATCATTATTTACCTGCCCAATATTACTGTGCATGCATGAAATGTTACATCAGGAATCGGAATGATTTTGTAAATCTTAAATGTTTCCATCTTTGCAAGTGTAGTCAAAACTTTACCCACCACTAAATGATAGGCCAGGGCCATATTACATACAGTGCCCTGTGATGGTATTCACCAGAGTGAGTTGCAATTTGTATTGCATCACAAGCAAGTACGGTAGCTCCAACAATAGAAAGACTGACTGTTTCCCTATTTGGGAATACAAGTCTGGGCCCAATTTTTGGATGTCACAGGAATACTGACAGGATGCATAGGAAGACCATTTTTTTGGAAGAGGAAGCCTCACACACAGTTTGTGTCATGCTTCATCATCGGCAACCTCTCCCCACCCTGGTAAGACACTGCCACCAGGGCGGACTCAGCCTCCTGGTGGACTCGAGCGAAGGATGGAGTTCTTAGATAAAGATCTGCTGGACAAATGGTGGGATCCAGATTAGCTAAAAATAGCTTGTGGTTCCCCGGTATATCACCTCTAATAATGGGGACCTCAGGTATATCTAAAAATTTGTAAACAGGGAAACAGTTCCGTTTTTCTACAGTTGGAGCTACCGTACTCGTTTGTGATGCACTATTTTGACTAGGGAGGATGTGCGGTGGTCTTACCCCCTATCCATTAGTGTGTTAAAAGTCGCAATTTGTAACCTACCTGATGAATATTGAGAAGGCAGGTCGAACTGCAACCCACCCCAAATAGCAATTTTGCGAACCGACCATTAATAGTACATAGGTTGGTTAGAAAAAAATTGGAATTGATTTTCAAAATGTAGGAGCCCAATTGCAACCACTTTTTGTGAATCAATTCTTAGTGCATCTCGATCCCTATTGTGAGACTTTCTGAGCAACCAATAAAGAACATAACAAGACAGAACATTAAGTTGTTCTGAAAACTTGGTCTCCGGTAGCCTCTTAGCTTTCTCTGCGCTTTTTCTTAACTTTCACCGCAAGCACCCAAGAAACTGAAGAGAAGTCATGCAGCTTCTTATCAACACTGTTTGTCACCTGCTTCAACTTGAAAAAGTTTGCCGTATGGGTTCATCTTATAGATAACCCATTAGGAGAAATTCTCATTGGCCTACTGCAGGGCCTATAACAACTTGGAGCTTTTTCTTCACAGCAAACCTGAACCTAGAAGCTATCCAGGTAGACTTATTGTGACTCATAAAATAATTCTGAGCATGTTTGAGTTCTATTTGGTGTTAATCCCCTCTATATGTAACACTTATTTTAGGTGCCCTATGTAGGAGAGTAGGATCTGCTTCACATGGGTACCCCCACTTTTTGCTGATTCTTCACCGTTTTTCGACCTTAGTCTGGCTGGGGCCCTGCTAATCAGAACCCCAGCCTAGCTGCTTCCTCTCTAAAATGGTTTCCATGTGCCTTAGGCACATCTCTAATTGGAATCTGGAGTGCCCTTATAAGTCCCTAGTATATGGTATACTATGTACCCAGGGCATAGGTACCTCAGAGGCCTACCAGGGGCTGCAGCATGTATTGTGCCACCCCTGGAAGGCCATCCAAACTGACACCACAGGTCTGCTACTGCAGCCTGGGTAAGGTGGTGCATGCACTCCTTACTGTGATATAGGCTACCTATATCACTATATACATACACACATATAAACCTATAAGTCACTCCTATGGCAGGCCTTATCAATCCTGAAGGCAGAGTGCGTGGTTCCTATGTGAGAGGGTGCCCCTGCATGAGCAGGGCCCCTCTGCAGCGTTCGGAGACCCTTCTCTGATGCTGTTTGTAGTGCAGCCTGACCATATACTCTTAAGCGCATTATAACCTCGCGTTAAATGCTAACTTTGGGATGGCTGCACGGAAACATGGTGTCAAACATCTTGGAATACTACCCCCCCCCGCCAGTTCTGGCGGCGGGGGTAGCATTCCACCCTTCTAGAGGGAAAGACATGTACACACCGGTATGCCCGGTACTGACTTTCCAGAGCCCTGGCATCACAAAATGGATGCCGCTGCCACAGACACGAGTCTGGCCTCCTGCTGCTGACCGAAACTCCGGCAGGGGAGGCCTGGACAATAGGTTTCCTGTCCCAGGGAGGTGTGACCACCTCCCCAGACAGGATAGTGTGTATGGGGGCTGGGCGGGAGCACTCTCTGGTGCTTTGAAGTCCTGCACTGGGGGCACATTTGGTGTCCCTGTGCATACCCCAGTTCAAACCGGCTCAGGGGCTTCCAGCCCCTGCTCTGGCGCGAAACTGGACAAAGGGAAAGGGGTGTAACCACCCCTCTGCCCTGGCCCTCCCATAGGTGGGGCCGCAGAGTATGTCCAACCCCCTACCTTAGTATAAGTAAGGTAACCCAGTCCTTAGGACTTTAGATTTACCTGGACAAAACTCTGATACAGAATCCTGGACCTTCGACGCTCTACTTTAAGATTAGAGGACTGAAGAATCTCCCTTGGGGTCAAGGAGTGACTCCCCTGCTTGGCAGGCACCAAAGAAGCAATTGTCCGGTCTGCATCGCTGAAGCTCCCGTCGGACGCCGAAGTCTTCGCATCACCAGAGGTGGATTTCCAAACTTCCCCGAGGCTGCCCTGAGTCCCCAGTAAAGCTGAGGCCTGTAGCTGTCGTGGGTAACGTGGAACCGTGACCCCTGGACACCAAACGCATTTGCAAGTGCATCCTCTTCTGGGTCTCCCACGAAGTCATGCTTTGGGCTCCGAGTAGCCCCAGCCTTCAGCACCAATTGCACCGAAGATCACTGGCCTCCACTCCACGAGTGTCCTGTGAGCCAGCTCCACGTGCATTGTCTCAAGGCTCCTTCACGGTCGCTAGTCCATTGGCTAGTAGGCCCTCCCGAAGGCCAATCTTTTTCTGCTTGGGCTCCCTGATTGCTCCAGGTGTGCCCTGACTTATCCTCGCTGGGTGAGTCCCCCAGACCCTGCTGGTCTGCAACATCGTCCTTCTTCGATTTCCACGAGACTTGCCGTTGCCAAGGCTTGTTGGGTCCAATCCGGTCGCCGACACCCCTGCAGTCGACAGACGTCGTGGGACAGCTCGAATCCAGCTCCTGGTTGTCGTCGACGCCTCCTGGACCTCGTGGCTGAAGAGTCAAGACGACTGTCAACCTACCTGAAGCACTCGACATCGGTGGGCATCTGCTCATCGCCTTCCTGGTCACTGGCTAGTGACCCAGACTCTGTCCCCTCTGCTTTCAGGTTCTTCAGATCTTCGATCCACCTTTGGATCCACCCGAACACTTTCGACTTGGTCGCCAGCAGCACTTTGCAGCAGATCGCCATTGAAAGCGACGACGAAACCCGACCCCGAAAGACACCTATGCACCCGGCTCCCCTGGGTGAGGTAACTCGAGTACTCCGGTGCTCCCGTGGGTATTGACACTAGAACAGCCTCAAAGGGTTTGCTCCAAGTCCTCCTTTAAGTGTCCCTTTTCTTTTAAATTCTAATCGCGACTTTCCCCATAGAAGTTAACGGTGGTTCGCGGTTGTGTTCATACACTGCACGCGTCCCCCGTGGGTCCCCTGTGTCACTGCCTTGGGTGGTTCCTTGTGGTCCAAGCACTTCTACAGGCTCTAGGCCTTGTGTCTAGCTCAGTCGTGGTTCTTATACCACTTTATTGGTATATGGTTTGGTACGCCCTGGGGCTCAAACGTGTATTTGTGCTATTACTGTAGATAACTAACTCGTAACGTATGTACTTCGAACTCCAGCCTCATAAAGAGACTAGAGGGGTGTGTTTAGTAATAAATACATATATTTTGAATATATACCTGGTGTGGTCCTCTTTCATTTGGTCACTCAAGAGATTATAGACTGGTAAAACAAGCTGCTTTACATTCCTTCAAGACTTAGCCTGAAGGCTGCTCTCCATAGCTACCACTAGGATAGCTTTCAATAAAGGTTGTCTTTAACCTATCTCCAATAAGGGGTTGTTTGGACTGGTGCAAGGTGCCCACTATAATTAGTGGACAGCATATGCCAGGCCAACTTCTCACACCCTAATCCAAAAATAAGAAATGGTCACATCTATTTTAATTCCCTTGTACTATTGTGAAAATTAAGTAATATATGCATACTGTTTTTATACAATGATTACTTGTTTGGATTTTTTGTTGTTAACTTTTGACTGTATCTCATACTTTCCACCTTTGATGCTTGGAACAATTACCAAATGGGAGAGCCAGAGGTTTCTTAAGTAGTTTTTGCCCCACATCTATCTCTGAATAGCTAGAGTTGGGTGTTGTGGAATCTCAGTTTAGGTACACTAAGCCTCTTACCTAGTGACTTTCTTGTATGTTCGTAGTACTGTAGTGCCACAATCATTTTTTTGGTTGACTTTTGTGTACCTTTAGACTCAAACCACTGATAACTGCAGGTGGAGAATAATATGCCACACTACTAAAGACGAGAGGGCAGCTGAATGAGTCAGGAGACTGAGCCTGAATCACTGCAAATGCAGAATGAAAAATTGCAATAATAATTATATAGCGCTTACTAGCCGTGACGAGGCATTGAAGCGCTTTTCGGCGAGTAGCATACTACTCCGGAACCCAAAAAGGATTAGTGGTGGATTAATATAGGGAAATATGTGTTAATTTAATGGGAATGTTGTTCTTTCTAATAGCTTGTGGTATGTCAGTTCCTGTAGCGTTATTTCCAGGTTGTTAAAGAGTAAGGCCGAGATGGTTGTCAGTTAGATGTGCCAATGTCACTGTGACCTGCAGTTTATGAAACAAAACAAAAGAGGGGTGAGTACTGGGCGCATAGCAGAGAGATTGAATCATTGTTTGATCTCATATTTATTAGGTGCTGGTTCAATAGTGTAATTTTACTGGTACTGAGTAATTCACTCTGTTTAATTATGTGCGATATAAGTAAAGCTGCCTGCTGTTCAGCTAAGAAAAAGTACAATTTATTTAGAATGCATTTGCTTTGAAAACCTCAACATCTTAAAATAATTATTTGGTGAGCATTTCAGGCTGAAAAGGTATGCAGAGGTTACATCAGAAGTACACTGGAATGTATGCAGTATTTGATAACAAAAAGAGGATGCTAAGAGGGGGGAGTACAATGAATGAAATGCAAAGCAGATGTTAATAGTGCTGCTTCTCACAATAAATGTCGGCAATATAAAACATAGCGAACAAACCATACAGTATGAGGTGTTTGAGATCATATAGAAATCAAGGTAAAAAATTTATGTTTTGTCTTGTTTTTTGTCACAATACATCCAGAATGGGATTTTTCAAATATTGCAGAGACCGTGCCACAGTCTCAGCATTGGGGGGGATGGGGGAGGCAGAATACCATCCTAGGTTATGTTGCAAAAATGTATGCTAATGGTTACGATGTATGTAGAGCCCAACTAGAACCAAAAGCAGCTCTGGCAAAAAAAGCTCAAACCACCCTGCTTCCTTCGTCTCCTTGCGCAGTCTCTCTTTCCATCAATCCATTCTCTCGCTCTTCCACCCTCCTCTATTTTCTCCATCTCTGATCACTTTCTCTTTACCTTTTCCTTCCCTTCCTTTCACTCTTAAAGCCTCCAAGTGCCTGCTACAATTAACTTCGAGGATCTGGGGAAAATGACAGATGCGCCAGGCGCATCCTTGGGCTTTCAATACTGGCCTCCAAGGGAACCAGCCCACCGGGGAAATGCCCAGTGGACTAGAAGGCCTGCCCGACCCTTGATGTCTTCCCATGAATGCATGTCTGCAAGCATTGCAATTATGTTCTGTTTTGCCTTTCATTAGGAGAAAAAATATTGATTTGCTTGTGGAGGGGCTGGAACAGCCCTATTCCTCCTTGCATTGATTTCCTTAAACAACTATACGCCTAGCAAAACCGCCCAGTTTGGGAGACTAAGATCTTGAAGTCCTCCTAATGTACATTGGCCATCTAAGTTGGGCCATCATGGGCTGAGAAGTGGTGCTCCTTCTGCAGGTGTGAATATTTTTAATTAGTAAGGGAGTTAATATAAAAGCATTTTCCCCTCTGCTGTTACTTGGTCGCTGCAGATGACTATGAGAGGTGTAAGAATTTGCCTCAAATTACAATGATGTGCTTTGGTAAGATGTTGTTTTTTCTTGTAGTTCTATGAAGGACCAGATACTCACTCTCATTTGATTGGAACACATTGTGGCTCTGTGCCTCCACCCGCCATCTATTCATTTGGGAGTTCTATGACAATTCAGTTCCAAACTGATTATAGTGTGAGCAGAAGAGGCTTCCTCTTGGAGTGGAATGCAGTGCAAGCCTCAGTGGGACCTTTACCTACCATAGCTCCAGGTTTGTCTCTTAAAAATAACTGTGTTTTTCCATGATTTTAGCAGTTCTTAGTAAATTTGCCATACTCTAAACGGTGAGTTATGTATGGGTTCATTGAAAGCCTTTATTGAGAACACCAGGTTCAAAACCTGGTTGTTCCCTTCTCTGACGTCAGATCACTGGCACACCTAGTTTGTTTCTCACTGCTCTGACACCAGGGCATTGAGGAATGAATTCCAATATATGGCTCTCTTCCTGGGGTGATCTGCCAACTCCACGAATCTCCAAAGACCCAAAGGAGGAGGGATACTGCAGGTGAGACTCCTCTGCCACCACCTGCCATCTATCCTGTCTGTAAGGGTCTCTGCAGACTCACAGATATAGAGAAATACAGACAGAGATGAGGGTGTTGTGGGAGGGTAGCAGTGCACCAGGTACGGATTTTCTAATTCATAGGGGCATAAGGGTGAGGGAGCGGAGGACATTTTCAGGCAGTGTTAACAGGATGTAACACACACGGAGGAGTAGCGAATAGTGAACCAAAGGTGGCACTTGCTCTGTGAAAAAATACTGCCCTCACTCACAAAATTGTGACATGCTTCATCATTGGGCTTGCATACAATACACCCCTGCGCAGACCAACGCCTGAGATGGAGCAAAAGGAGGGGAAGACAATACAAACATGAAAAATATATATAAATATACGTTGGGATCACCCAAAGAAAAGTGCAGTGAAGGTTAAAACTAGCTCGGTGGTGTCTCTGTTCCACAATTTATTCCTGGACTAACCGGCTAGGTCTAAAAATGTGAAGGATGGTGGGGATAGGAGAGATTTAAGAGTTCCTTCACCCCTCCTTACTGCCAAAGTGTCGACATGTTTCTGCCGTGTTTCAAGTGCCCACAGTGTTGGGTCACACCGGCATTCCTCAGGACCAATCGGATCCCAAATACGTGTTTACCCTCTGTACCTGGGTTGGGTTTCCTTGGAATCTATTATTTCCAAGGGGAGGGTATCCCTAAGTAACTCACACTCGATTATCTGTAGGGGAAAGCACAAAGAGAATGGAATCAAATTATTTGTGCTGGGATAGCTAATGGGTGTTTGCACTCAGACACTCGTAGTGCCCTCTCATAGCTCTCATCACTCAAGGTACACATGTTCCACCTAGGTATATTTGTTGACCCAGTCGGTCTGGAAAATTATCTAAATGTCCATTATAGGACATACCATACAGTAATGGGATATTTCACCTATAAACAATTGCAGGAAATCGTACTTTGCTGAACCGAAGTCAATTGCACAGCCGTTGCGCACACTCATGCGGCACAGCTAAAAGCCCAACTCACCGAGTTTCATCAAAACAATGCTAAAACTTGTGGGTAAATGGGAGAGACCCCCTGTAGTCAAACTCTGGGGAAGAATAGAAACATAGATAAATTGGATTAATCAGTAGCATATAATGTCGTAATGACGAGCAGGATCCGGTGGTGGGTATCGATAAAGTCGTGAGTCGAAAGGAATGAAATACAATGAAACTGTGAGGCTCTCTGTGTTGTTAAACAGCCTCTGGGTAATGCCCCTGAAATGCTAAGACTGTGATATGTAAAGGCTGTCTGTTTTACAACTTTCCTTCTGATGTAAAAATGCACTGTGAAATACCTTGATAACAATGATAAGGGATAGCGGTAACCCCCCGTGATAGTGCGATCTCTCGTGGCACTGCCATCCCCACTTCTGGAGTAAGTGGCCTCTAATCATGGTTCCGTCCCACGGAGCTCCCCCCCCCCCACAACTCCTTACTTCATCAAGGTAGGTGCTCTGCCCGGAAAATGCCCAATTTTTGCCGTGAAGGTAGCGAGATGCAGATCTGTTGCTCCTCTCATAGCGGGAGGATTTCCGGTCATGGGACGGGCCCCGTGTTACGTGGCTATGTCATGTGACCGTGACATATTTAATTGTCACCGCGTTGCTAGGAGATCGATAACCTAGCTCGTTTTTGTGCGATTTAATGGGAAAAACTTTATCCACTCCTACTGTATGTGTACTTGGGGACAAAATGGAGTACGAATGCCCACCGCATTGAAGGCAATTATGTAATGTGCCGCTCAGCATATTCGATGGATCGGGTTTTCATAGCAAAAGAGGCATTGCCAGTATGGAGGGCGCATAGATGAAAGAAGATAGAGGAAAAACGTGTGGAATGTGACCACGCTCAAGCTCCCAGTGTTTCTCGTGTGTTGCACCGGCATAAGAAGTCGATGCTGTGCAGGGATCCCCACTCCTAAAAACATGTGTCTGGAGATACAGAAGGCTATTCTATTACCTCCCAGAATGGTCTTGTAGTTACAAACCGGTTTGTAATTCTCTTTTAGGTTTCTTGCCCAGGGCATGTGACTAGGAGTCTGGGTAGTGGAAGATAAGAAGTGAGCAGGCTTTTTACTCAGTCCTATCTATTGAGGGTGTTCCACGGAATATCATCAATCAACTCTATATTGTGGCTCTTAAGTCTGTATACCCATTTCTGTTCTCTCATCAGGAGTAATCTTTTTTTGTCGCCCGTGTTTAAATTAAATCTTGGTCTGTCCAGCACGGTCCATGCTAGATCGTTTGCTGTGTGATGCTGTTCCAAATAATGTGTCATAACTTTAGCGTTTGACTTCTGACATCTAATAGTGCGTCTATGCTCCATAATGCATGTTTTCACTTTTCTTGTGGTCATGCCTGTATATTGTTTTCTGCAGGGGCATGTGATGAGGTAAATGACGTATTCCGAGTTACATTTGGTGTGTGTCGTCTGTTCCCATGGATATTGTAGGCCCACATCTACACTTTTTGTATTCTTTGTTAGGTGACACACATCGCATGAACCACACCTTGTGTGTCCCGTGATGGGAGGTAAGGCCCTTGGAGCCTGTGTGTCGGTGTGTTTTATAACACTGGGTCTTGTGTGAACTAGGATATCTCTCAAATTTGCCCTTCTCTTAAAGGAGAACAAGGTTTTTTCACATCAAGCCCATTTGAATTCAGTATGCACCAGTTTTTTAGTATTAGCCGTTTTATATGATATGGGGCTGTATTGAAGATAGTGACACAGACTGGTTTCATCATGGTAGGTTTTTCCACCTTCTCCAATAGGTTGTCCCTGTTTGTGTTGGCAGCTATCTTTTTGGCTTTCCTAACCACTCTTTCTGCGTATCCTCTTCTGTGTAGTTTTTCTGTCAGGAGCTCCACTTCTTTATTGAAGGTGGTTCTGTCTGTGCAGTTCCGCCGGAGTCGGAAGAATTGCCCCACTGGTAAATTCTCCCTAGGGGATTTGGGATGAAAACTCTCAAAAGAGAGTACGGAGTTTTTGTCCGTGGGTTTGTGGTAAACTCGGGTGGAGAGCTTCCCGTCTGTCAGCTCGATGATTCCTCGGGAACGGTTCGATGCCAAAAAGGGGTCCACCTCTCAACAGTCCCAACCCTGATTGCTATAACAGCACAGGCGAGCGGGATGGTCAAGTGGGGGAAGGAAAGGAAGGGGACTGCAGGGAGGGAGATCTGTAAGGTAAAACAAGATAGGTTAAATACAGAATTAAATCAGGATTCTATCTTGTACCCACTAAATCTTGCGTACCTGTAAAGTAACTACATTCATCGTTCCCAGGTGAGGGCTGTATAAAGACCTTGTCTTACTTTCGCAAGGAGGGGGGTTGCGCTGGGGAAGAGGTAAACAGACGGAACCTTAACAACCAAATCTTGTAAGGAGCGGAGATGTCCCCTACATTAGCATGGCATACAACATAACATCCTTTTTTATTCTGTACACACCATGAAGCCTGGCAGCGCTCGCATCACAGGGGAAGAGTAGTGGGCCGCCTCTTGAACCCCCTGTTAGGGGATACACAACAAACAAACACCAAAATAATCCTTTTGATATTATGCTCAAGTATCAGTTCATCAAGCCATAAATGTCTTGCGCTTATTATCCATGCTTGGCTGAGCAAATTCCTAAACACCTAATGCCCCCAATGGTGTTTGAAGATTAACGTGAATAACTTAATAGAGATGGCCGTAGAGGTTGGGGAGTTTAACAGCACTCCGATCATACAGCCGGCAAATATGCAAATAAGCGCCTCGAGCACAAAGTTCAAACAATGCCTGTGAAGCGAGTACCGCTTCCGTAACAGAGTCTCGAGTGAAACGGTGCAAGTGCGCCCTTACCATTACCAGAGCAGAACGTGGGGCAGGCAGCGTAACGCGCTGCTATCAAATGGAATAATCAGCACCGAGCCCGGCACCGGAGGCTTCCTTTATGCTCCTCCGCTTCCGGGTCACATGTTCCTTCCCATGAGGCAATCGCGGTGCTTCCGCTTTGCCTCATGGGAATCGTAGTCATTTTGTTCGTTCTGTCTTCGCGCTCCTCGCGCCAAACGTCGAAAAGCTCCCCCCTCATTCTCGGGCAGCTCCACCACCCGTTTACCCACGACCATGCTCTGTGCAGCGCCCATGGAAGGGTCGGGATGACGGAAGATGGGAGGATCACCCGCACGGCGGCAGGTGTGGTGAGTAGGCGTGTGACAGCACATCCTTCCTCTGGCGGGTTCCTGTCCGGCCGGGGTTTGTCAGGGTTCCTCCTATGGAATCTTCCTGTTAAACGTGGGGCATTTACGTTTACGGCTGGTTCCCAGGAATTTTCTTCAGGACCGTAGTTCTTCCATGCTATGAGATACCACACGATGCCTCTCTTTCTTTTCGAGTCCAGAATGCACTTTACTTCATACTCTGGTTCTTGGTCTATCCATTTCGGGGTAGGCTGTTTCTTTACTGGTTTATCCGAAGGTTTCAACAGAGAAACATGGAATACTGGATGTATCTTCATGTTCGAAGGCAGCGCCAACTTCACTGCCACCGGGTTAATGCATCGCATGATTTTGTAGGGACCTATGAACCTAGGATTGAAGATGCTGTATCTTCTAAATCTTATGTTTTTTGTCGAGAGCCATACGTAATCACCTTTCTTGTATATCGGACCAGGGCGTCGCCGTTTATCCGCGTACTTCTTGTAGCGCTCCTTGGCCACCAGTAGGCGTTGTCGTGCAACCTTAAATGTTTGTTGTATCCTTTTGGTACGTTCGGTGAGTTCCGGAATCTTTTCTGTTTTTTGTGGTTGTATCAACGGAATAAGTCTAGGGTGTAATCCATAGGTACAAAAAAATGGAGTCATTTTGATGGAGCTGTGTTGGGCGCTGTTATATGCAACATCCGCCAACCACAACAAGTCCACCCATTCATCCGTGGTGTTATCTACGTAACAATGGAGGTATTGTTTAAGAGTCTGGTTAACACGCTCCGTTTGACCATCCGTTTTCGGATGGTAGGCAGTTGACGTGTTGGCAGAGATTTGAAGGGTTTTACACCAAGTTTTCCAGAACCGGCTGGTGAACTGCGAATCCCTGTCAGACACTATAACAGTTGGCAACCCATGCAAACGTACTATGTTGGTGAGTAACAGCCGAGCCAATTGTGCCGAGGAAGGAACTGCGGGGCTCGCTATAAAATGCCCCATCTTGGTGAGACTGTCGACAACCACTAGGATCGTGGTACATCCTTGGTCTTTAGGTAATCCTACGATAAAATCCAAAGATATATGTTCCCACAGTTTTTCAGGGGTAGGTAAGGGATGAAGGAATCCCCTAGGTTTTCCTTGATCTGTCTTGGCTTGGTTGCATACTCCACAACCTCTAACCAGTGTCTGTATGTCTTTTCGAACTGTGGGCCACCAGAATTTACGTACCACTTTCTCCAAGGTCTTCTCCACACCAGTGTGCCCTGCACAGGGGTTTTCGTGACACCACTGGAATACTTCCTTCTGCAGCGTAAGGCTGGGAACCAGCAACTGTTGCCCTCTCATAGGTAATTCTTCCTTAAGTCTCCAGGCGGGGTTTCTCTTTAACCAATTCTTCCACTTGGTTCTTTTCATAGTATTTTTTATATGGTCAAGAAAGTTGTCTGTCTGAGCAAGGCAAATCACCTTATTGGTAGGTATGATGGCCTGTGTCTGTGGTGTTTCTGTGTTGATCGTAGTGTCTTGTCTGGAAAGTGCGTCTGCTTTCTTGTTATCGACTCCCGGTCGATATGTTACCACGAAGTTGAATTTGGCAAAATACAGCATCCATCTTAATTGTCTATGGGTGAGTAGGCGAGCCGATTTCATAAACTGTAGATTCCTATGGTATGTGTAGACCGTGACTGTATGTTTCGCCTTATCAGATAATGCCTCCATTCTCCGAAGGCTACCTTGATGGCTAGGAGTTCCCTTTCAGCGATGGTATAGTTGTACTCGGCTTGGTTCAGCTTATGAGACATGTAAGCCACCGGATGCAGCTGTCCGGTATCTTTATTCCTCTGGGATAGCACAGCGCCTACTGCTGTACCAGAAGCATCTGCTTCAACAACATATGGGAGGGTGTTGTCTGGATGTGCCAAAACCGGAGCCGACGTGAAGGCTTGCTTCAGCACCAAGAAGGTTTGTTGAGCCTCCTCCGCCCATTGGAACGACACGTTTTTCCTCAAGAGTCTTGTGATAGGCGTCACCACACGTGAAAAGTGATTGATGAAACGCCTATAAAAGTTCGCAAAGCCCAGGAAGCATTGCACATCCTTCACTGTTTTTGGCTGGGGCCAGTCCATAACGGCCTGTATTTTCCGACGAGCCATTTCCTGTCCTTCTGCTGATAACATGACTCCCAAAAATTCCACCTTTCGCACATGGAACTCGCACTTGCTGAGTTTACAGAACAGATGTTTTTTTTGCAACGTTTGCAACACCACTCTTACATGCGAGGTGTGTTGTTCTTCTCTGTTAGAATATATCAAGATATCATCGATATATACGATGGCCGTTATGTCTAGGTATTCCCGGAGCACATCATTCAGAAAGTATTGGAACGCCGCAGGGGCATTACATAGCCGAAACGGCATGACTCTATACTCGAATAGCCCGTAGCGTGTCCGGACGGCCGTTTTCCACTCGTCCCCTTTACGCATTCTTACCAAATGATATACGCCCTTCAAATCCAGTCTCGTGAATATCACGGCTTGCCGAACCTGGTCCAATAAAACTGGTATCAACGGTAAGGGATACCGGTTTTTTACTGTGTCGTTATTCAGTGCTCTGAAGTCCACACAAGCCCTTAATTCACTGTTAGCCTTTGGAATAAAAAAAAGAGGCGAAGCAGCCGGGGACTTGGAAGGTCTTATGAACCCGTTCTTCTGATAGGTATCGAGGTACTCCTTCAGATGTTCATTCTCTGGTTCTGTAAGCGCGTATATCCTGCCACAGGGGATCACTGCTCCAGGGAGTAGGTCGATTTGGCAGTCGTACGGACGATGCGGGGGTAAGACGTTTACTTGTTCCTCGTTGAACACGTCTTCCAGATCTCTATAAGGTAATGGCAAGTCAATGTCTTGCTCTTCGGCGGTGGCAACCATATAGATTTTGGACAATGCTGTAGCTGGATTATCCTGTGGCTTTTGACAGTGTTCCAACAATAAGGGGACACAAACTCCAACGTATTATCGCTCCAGTTGATGGTGGGATTATGTCTCCGCAACCAAGGAAGCCCCAAGATTATGCCATATTGTGGGGCTTGAATGATATTAAAGGGTAACAGCTCCTTATGGTTATTTCCACACGTGGCTTCCAATTCTTGCGTATTGTAGCATATGGGCCCCGAAGCCAAATGCCGCCCATCAACGGCCACCACTGTCTCGTGTTCTGGTTTTTTCATGAGTACCAGCTGTAAGGTTCGGGCTAATTCAGTATCCATAAACAGGCCGGTGGCTCCGGAATCGACCATGGCCTTTAGTGAGTGCCACCGTTTAACGACATATACTCTCAAGGTAACATAGAAATGAACAGAAAGGTCTCCTGGCCCTTGATTGATGGAAGGTATACATTTTACGCCCAAGAACTTCCCTTCCCGTCTTCTTGAGCTTTGGAGTTTTCCGGTTTCCGTACTTCCAAGGCAGCCGTGGTTTGTCCTTCCCGAACTCGGCTCTTAGGCTTGATCAAGCAGTCCTTCACGTAGTGGCCTTTCCTCCCACAATATAAGCAGAGCCCGTTCTTCCTGCGTTGTTCTCTTTCTTCTGTGGTGAGGGAGGCTCTTACAGAGCCTATCTCCATTGGTTCTGAGAGGTTACCGCTGCTTCCCACAGTGCTCCTGTTCCTCTCAAACCTAGGAGCTGGTCGGTCAACTCGTCATCTGTCGCTTTTGCATTCATTGAGTCTATGATCCAGTCGCAAGGTCAAACTGATAAGTTCCAAACACGAGGTAGGTTGAGGATCGATGGGTGCCAATACATCTTTTAAGTCTTCCTTGAGACCCTGGTAGAACAAGGCGGCTTGTTTTGCTTCTGGCCAGTCAGTCTCGGCTATCAACCTTTGAAAGGTGTTAATGTAAACCAGTAGATCCTTGTTCCCTTGTTTTAGTTCCAGCAACTCACGGTCAGCGGTAAAGGCAGCAGCTCTACGGTCAAACACCCTTTCAAATTCAACACGGAAGGCTGACCAATCGTATAGTAAAGGGTCGTCTCGACGTACCAATGGAACAGCCCATTGTGCTGCATCTCCAGCCAAATAGGAAATTGCAAAAGCTACTCAAGCCTGATTAGCGGTAAAAGCTTTGGGCTTACAATTGAAATGTAGCAGAACCTGTGTGAGGAACACCTGGACCTTCCCTGGATCCCCTGAGAACCTTTCTGGCGCTGCAAGTGGGATAGGTGTGGGCATCTCTACACAAAAGGGGGTTGAAGGATTGGTAAACCCTCCTCCTGTATATCTCCCTACTCCTATATCAAACAGGTTTCGCTGCATCTGATCTATTTTCTGCTTAAGGTTCTCGGTTTCTGCTCGAGAGGCGGCTAGCTCTGTCTGTAGCCCTGCCAGGACACCTATGACGTCCTCCAACGTGGCCATCTTTGTTATCGATCCGCCCAGGAGGAAATAATATACGTGGGCTGATTATTCTGTCAGCTCGATGATTCCTCGGGAACGGTTCGATGCCAAAAAGGGATCCACCTCTCGACAGTCCCAACCCTGATTGCTATAACAGCACAGGCGAGCGGGATGGTCAAGTGGGAGAAGGAAAGGAAGGGGACTGCAGGTAGGGAGATCTGTAAGGTAAAACAAGATAGGTTAAATACAGAATTAAATCAGGATTCTCTCTTGTACCCACTAAATCTTGTGTACCTGTAAAGTAACTACATTCATCGTTCCCAGGTGAGGGCTGTATAAAGACCTTGTCTTACTTTCGCAAGGAGGGGGGTTGCCCTGGGGAAGAGGTAAAGAGACGGAACCTTAACAACGAAATCTTGTAAGGAGCGGAGATGTTCCCTACATTAGCATGGCATACAACATAACATCCTTTTTTATTCTGTACACACCATGAAGCCTGGCAGCGCTCGCATCACAGGGGAAGAGTAGTGGGCCGCCTCTTGAACCCCCTGTTAGGGGATACACAACAAACAAACACCAAAATAATCCTTTTGATATTATGCTCAAGTATCAGTTCATCAAGCCATAAATGTCTTGCGCTTATTATCCATGCTTGGCTGAGCAAATTCCTAAACACCTAATGCCCCCAATGGTGTTTGAAGATTAACGTGAATAACTTAATAGAGATGGCCATAGAGGTAGGGGAGTTTAACAGCACTCCGATCATACAGCCGGCAAATATGCAAATAAGCGTCTCGAGCACAAAGTTCAAACAATGCCTGTGAAGCGAGTACCGCTTCCGTAACAGAGTCTCGACTACCAGTACCAGAGCAGAACCTGGGGCAGGCAGCGTAACGCGCTGCTATCAAATGGAATAATCAGCACCGAGCCCGGCACTGGAGGCTTCCTTTATGCTCCTCCGCTTCCGGGTCACATGTTCCTTCCCATGAGGCAATCGCGGTGCTTCCGCTTTGCCTCATGGGAATCGTAGTCATTTTGTTCGTTCCGTCTTCACGCTCCTCGCGCCAAACGTCGGAAAGCTCCCCCCTCATTCTTGGGCATCTCCACCACCCGTTTACCCACGACCATGCTCTGTGCAGCGCCCATGGAAGGGTCGGGATGACGGAAGATGGGAGGATCCCCCGCACAGCGGCAGGTGTGGTGAGTAGGCGTGTGACACCGTCTTTAGGTTCTATCACCAGATCCAGAAATGGCAATTCTGTGTTGGTCACAGTAGATGTGAAATGTAGTAAAGGGTTGCGACTGTTCAGCCACTCTAAGAATCTCTGGACCGACTCCTCGTCACCTCTCCAAATCACGAGGACATCATCAATGAATCTTTGCCATAGTCTGATCTTATCTGACCATAAATTCCCCTCATTATAGATGTTGATATTCTCAAATGCTCCTACGTACAAGCCCGCCAGGCTGGGGGCGAAAGTGCTACCCATGGAAGTACTGTGGGTCTGAAGGTATAGGGTGCCTTCAAATTCAAAGAAGTTCCTGGTAAGGGTGATTTAAGCCTGGTTGCGGTTGAATGCTCTAGGGGTTTGGTATAGCCATTGTTCTCCAAACAAGATGTCTTCCAATACCCTCAAAGTTTCTCGCTGATGGATGTTTGTGTACAATGGCTCAATGTCCAGGCCTAGCAGGAACTCACTGTGGGGGTCGAAGTCAATATCTTTTATGAGGTTCAGAACGTCGTGTGTATCCTGTAGATAGGCTTGCATCTTTTGTACTAGGTGTTTTAGATAGAAATCACAAAATTGTGATACGGGTTCTAAGATGGAACCAATCCCTGATACAATATGCCTTCCTGGGGGGGGGACGTGTGGGTTTATGTATTTTGGGAAGTATATAGAAATATGGTGTGGTCGGTTGATCTTTGACCAAATAGTCAGCTTCCTGTTTCGAGATCCAGTTGTTGGATAAGCCCTCTTCCTCTATGGATGTTATATCCCTCGCTATTTCCATGGTGGGTTCCTTTCTCAAGGTTTTGTAGTTTCTTTGCTCAGATAAAAGGCGCAGACATTCCTCTGTATATGTTTTCTTGTCCAAGATGACAATAGCACCCCCTTGATACGCTGGTTTGATAACAAGTTGTTTTCTTTCAGTTGTTGCAATGATTCCTTTTCAGTGTTGTTGAGGTTCATAAAAGGTCCTGCCTCCCGCCTCTGCAGGGCTTCGAAATCATGGATAACCGCCTGTTCTAAGGTAGCCACTTCCAACAGTTGTGATGCAATCGGCGGGGTGAAAGACGACTTGAGGCGTAGAGATGTGTCACCGGAAGGATCTTCCCTCCCTTCCTTGCCTTCAAAAAAGACCCTCAATCTAATGCTCCTAAAAAAAGCAGCTAGTTCCTGCCGAATTTGGAAATGATTCAGCATGTTTGTAGGGACGAAACCAAGCCCTCTAATCAAGAGCTTTTCTTGTGAGGGTGTCAAAGGGAATTCGGATAGGTTAATTACTAGTGAACCTCCCTGCTCATCCCTGGCGTTAGGTTCTGAGCCATGCTCCTGGTTATGCGTTGGTCCAGGTCCTCCCATGAGACCCTCTGTTGTCCTCTTTGTTTCCCTCTGTCCTTTCCCCTGCCTCTGCCTAAAAAAGGGGAGGTTGTGGTTGTGGGAATTGTGGATGTGGAAATTGGGGATTCTGTAAACCCTGTTGATGTGGATACACCATTCCTGGCCAACCAAATCCCTGGTTTGGGTAGCCCTGGAACGGTACAGGAAAGAAAGAGTGGGGTCCCCTCTGGGATCCTCGTCCTCTCCCTCTCCTTCGCTGGGGGAACTCATAATCACTCCCGTCGCTGCTGCTGCTTTGAGTATCCAGATTTCTCCTTCCTGATTGAGAGCCTCTCTTCATCTTGGCCTGTTTTTGTTGAATATACTCCTCGTTTGTGTAGGGGTAGACCTTATCTTTTGAGAATCGTTTAAGGTCTTTTTATAGTTTATAGGACCTACAATATTCATGGGAATAGAGGACACACACCAACTGTAACTCAGAATACGTCATTTACCTCATCACAAGCCCCTGCAGAAAACAATATACAGGCATGACCACGAGAAAAGTGAAAACACGCATTATGGAGCATAGAAGCACTATTAGATGTCAGAAGTCAAACACTAAAGTTACGACACATTATTTGGAAAAACATCACACAGCAAACGATCTAGGATGGACCGTGCTGGACAAACCAAGATTTAATTTAAACACGAGCGACAAAAAACAGATTACTCCTGACGAGAGAACAGAAATGGGTATACAGACTTAAGAGCCACGAGATAGGGTTGAATGATGATATTCCGTGGAACACCCTCAATAGATAGGACCGAGTAAAAACCCTGGTCACTTCTTATCTTCCACCACCCAGACTCCTAGTCACAAGCCCTGGGCAAGAAACCTAAAAGAGAATTACAAACCGCTTTGTAACTACAAGACCATTCTGGGAGGTAATAGAATAGCCTACTGTATCTCCAGACACATGTTTTTTGGAGTGGGGATCCCTGCACAGCATCAACTTCTTATGCCAGTGCAACACATGAGAAACACTGGGAGCTTGAGCGTGGTCACATTCCACACTTTTTTCCTCTATCTTCTTACATCTTTACGCCCTCCATACTGGCAATGCCTCTTTTGCTATGAAAACCCGATCCATCGAATATGCTGAGCGGCACATTGCATAATTGCCTTCAATACCTACCTAGGGCTAGGCTTGCGGTGGGCATTCGTACTCCATTTTGTCCCCAGGTACACATACAGTAGGAGTGGATAAAGTTTTTCCCATTGAATTGCACAAAAATGAGCTAGGTTATCGAGCTCCTAGCAACGCGGTGACGACTAAATACGTCACAGTGACATGACACGCCCACGAAACACAGGGCCCATCACGTGACCGGAAATCCTCCCGCTATGAGAGGAGCAACAGATCTGCATCTCGCTACCTTCACGACGAAAATTAAGCATTTTCTGGGCAGAGCACCTACCTTGATGAAGTAAGGAGTTGTGAGGGGGGAGCTCCGCGGGACGGAACCATGATTAGAGGCCACTTACTCCAAAAGCGGGGATGGCAGTGCCACGAGAGATCGCACTATCACGGGGGGTTACCGCTATCCCCTATCATTGTTATCAAGGTATTTCACGGAGCATTTTTTCATCAGAAGGAAAGTTGTAAAACAGACAGCCTTTATATATCACAGTCTTAGCATTTCAGGGGCATTATCTAGAGGCTGTTTAACAACACAGAGAGCCTCACAGATTCATTGTATTTAATTAGTTTTGACTCACGACTTTATCGATACCCACCACCGGATCCTGCTCGTCATTATGACATTATATGCTACTGATTAATCCAATTTATCTATGTTTCTATTCTTCCCCAGAGTTTGACTACAGGGGGTCTCTCCCATTTACCCACCAGTTTTAGCATTGTTTTGATGAAACTCGGTGAGTTGGGCTTTTAGCTGCGCAGCATGAGTGTGTGCAACGGCTGTGCAATTGACTTTGGTCCAGCCAAGTACAATTTCCTGCGATTGTTTATAGGTGAATCATCCTATTACTGTATGGTATGTTCTATAATGGACGTTTAGATAATTTTCCAGACCGACTGGGTCAACAAATATACCTAGATGTCCCATTCCAGCCACATGAGTGGTGGCCAGAGGGGAAGACACCCCCACCTGACATGGTGAAGGTAGCTAAAAATTTAGGAGTGCATTTTGATACTGCTCTATCCTTTCATCCACATGTAATGGCAGTAGCAGGGACCTGCTTCAGCCTTATTAAATCTCTGAAAAATTTCTTTGATTTGATACCACTCTCCGCCAGGAAATCAGTGACAGGGGCCTTAATCCTCTCGCGCTTGGATTACTGCAACAGCCTCCTGGCAGGAACAAAAAAATCAACCTTGAAAAGACTCCAAATGGTCCAACACGCGGCAGCGCGCTTAGTGCTAAAGCTGCCTCGTAGGTCCTCGGCATCGGCAGCTTTGAAAGCTCTTCATTGGCTCCCACTCCACAAAAGAATACTCTTTAAAATCCTCTTAATCACTTTCAGAGCCTCGCTCAAACTAGGACCCAAGTACCTCTCGGAGAGATTCACTCCCTATATTACATCAAGAACCCTCAGGTCCTCATCATCCAACCTCCTCAAACCACCTACCTTTAGGTGCAAAACCAAAGGGGGAAAGACAGTGGACGTTCTGGGAACCAAGGCATGGAACAAGTTGCCAACCCATCTGAGACTGCAAAAAAATGAAACCCAATTCAGGAAATTGTTGAAAACATGGATATTCAGCTCCACAGACGAACTATGCCTTTCCCTCATCTAGTCTCCCTGGGAATCACCTCTCACCTCTAACCAGCACCAGGATGCTCCTTTCGGAGTGGCAGCTAGCGCTTTATAAATAACTTCATTACATTACATTAGGTGGAACATGTGTACCTTGAGTGATGAGAGCTATGAAAGGGAACTACGAGTGTCTGAGTGCAAACACCCGTTAGCTACCCCAGCACAAATAATTTGATTCCATTCTCTTTGTGCTTTCCCCTACAGATAATTGAGTGTGAGTTACTTAGGGATACCCTCCCCTTGGAAATAACCGATTCCAAGGTAACCCAACCCAGGTCCAGAGGGTAAACATGTATTTGGGATCCGATTGGTCTTGAGGAATGCCGGTGTGACCCAACACTGTGGGCTTTGAAACACGGCAGAAACATGTCGACACTTCGGCAGTAAGGAGGGGTGAAGGAACTCTTAAATCTCTCCTATCACCACCATCCTTCATGTTTTTAGACCTAGCCGGTGGGTCCAGGAATAAATTGTGGAACAGAGATGCCACCAAGCTAGTTTTAACCTTCACTACACTTTTCTTTCGGTAATCCCAACGTATATTGATAAATATATATATATTTTTCACGTTTGTATTGTCTTCCCCTCCCTTTGCTCCATCCCAGGCGTTGGTCCGCGCAGGGGTTTATTGTAAGCAAGCCCAACGATGAATCTTGTCACAATTTTGTGAGTGAGGGCAGTATTTTTTCACAGTGTATGTGCCACCTTTGGATCACTATTCACTACTGCTCTGTGTGTGTTACAGTTATGTGATTGGGGAGGCCGGAGTAGAGAAGTTTTGCCTCTCCCCCCTTCTGAGTGTGTGAGAGTGGTAACAGGATGCCAAGTAGTGATGTTATGCTTGTGGGGGAGAGGTGAGGGAAGGCATTACCGACAGTGGATGCGTTGAGTGGCAGGATGTCAGGAATCTGTCTTTTATATATGATTGGGATAGAGGTAGGCAATATCGAGTACAGTACTATGTGTGTCAGGATGCCAGATTATTTATGTTTTTCTATTTTTGGGCGGGGAGTGTAAGATTATGAAGAGAAGGGTCTGAATGCATGGAAGGACTCATGGTCCTTTTTAATACTTTTGTAAAGAGCTGAAGAAGAAAGTGGTATGGTGGATGACAGGACAGAGGTTATGATTCCTGCTCATTTGACAGACATTATGCACAGTCCCCTGGCTGCAAGATTTTATCCCAGTCTTATGATGTATTTTGTTTAATCTTTTTTGTATCTTAAGTCTTTGTTGCCTGTACTTACCATTGGACACATTAAATGTGGATAATGTTGCTTCCTTGTGTAGTATGAATAACAGAGAAGCCCCCACCTATTCATAAGAATATGTAGCAAAAATAGCTAGTGGCCATTCCCTACTTAGGTCATTAAACATTATCTCTACCTCTATTGATCTGAAACAAGGGAAAGTTAAAAAAGCTACAGAAGTGCAAGAACGATATGTTTGCACAGAACTAAATGCTCAAAAGCTTACAGACAATCTGAAGGCTGACATTATCCCTTAAGGTGACCAGGTTTTCAAGGTGCTGGAAATCCTCCAGGAGGATAAGGGATTTAGTGGAGGTTTCAATCCCATTGCAACATGTGCCTGACACTGGTTGGTGCTGGGGATTGAGACTGCACTTGAGCATCGCAAGAAAGAACTCAAACAGATCTAGGAATTAGAGAAGAACCTGTTAGAAACTGACACTGTGGCAGAAGGAAAGTCGGCCCATGAGAAATTAAGCAAGTCAATTGCAGAATTCAATCTAATTGAGGTGAGAAAAAAGCTGATAAGGTAACTAAAGATATAAAAAACTTAAATAAGGAAAAGGTATATCCTTACCTAGTAGATAGCTTCATTACCCAGTCAGAATGCACCTCTCAACAGCAACGACACACTTTGGAAAGATATAAAAACTGTGGGCAAAATTCCCAAACTATACTTTGTAGTACTATAAAACATACTTCCAAATGTACACCAAAGTGTAAGTTTTGCCTATACTTATATGTGTGGAGTTCTCCTCCACGACTGCATAGTCTCTACATATGTAAGCATACATCTTAGTAGTAAATGTGGGAGGGACACAAGGAAGTGTGTAGGAAAACGGGCCTATTTACTACTAAATGGGATAGATTTAGGTAGGAGTAAGAGGAGTTAAAGAAGGTGGTGGGGTTAAGGAAGGAACATCACCCACCCACACAAGAGTATGCCATTTGCATTACTCTTGAGATGGAGACATGTAACTTACACTTTTTTTTAGTAGGTTTACAGTTGGAGTTTGTGAATACCAAAAGTAGTAAATTTACGACAAAGTGTAAATGTACTCAAAAGTGTAACTTACCTTTGTGAATCAGGCCCTGTAACTTTCTCTGAATCATCGGGAGACTCTCAATAACTCATATTGCTTAGAAGGAAGTTGTGCAGGCTCTGTGGTGATAGGACAGCAATCTTTTTTAGGAGAGGCCAGAGTGGACGAACAAACAGGGATCATTACAAGAACTTCCCTTCAGGAGAGAGGCAAACCAGACAGAACGTCTACAGCTGGGGCCCAGATATTTCTTACCTGACAGCCCACAGAATTTCATGACTTTAGAAGGGCTAAGTGTCACCGCAAGTGAGAAAGAAAACAATATACCAATTTTGAATCTTTCTAAATTCACTCTGTCAGTGAAATCTCCCTTCTCAACAAAGGACTGTCATTTGCCATCACTGATTTTAATGAGCTGCACCTGGAACTTCTGCAGTTCTTTAAAGGTTTTTATTTTCCCCTAATGACTACTCTTCTGTTACCAATGCCGCAAGACTGAGACCTCCGTTGGCTTTCAACCCAATATTCTGAGTGAAATACTCACATTTGAGAACTTGGTCCTTAAAGATGTGAATAATCTTATAAAACATGTACCTATACACCATATAACATAACTCTGGATGAAAGACACTCATTGGTGAACCTTAAACAACAGATGGACATTATAGTAAAGCAAGCTGACAATGGTGGTATGATAGTGATACAAGCTATAGTGAAGTACAAGGCAGAGATCTACCAATAGCTAGACAATGCCCTGCACTATGAAACACTATTAAGAAATCCTTTGTCAGAAATTCAGACCTCTATCCTTGAGAATACTTCTCTCTGAAGCAAGAAACTCTGGTTTCTCCAATCAGAAACTGGTTTTTTTTCTTAATAAGAAATCACCCAGGACACTGGTACTATATACTCTTCAAAAGGTCCAAGGAAATCGACGAAACCCACCTGGTAGGCCTATTCTAGCAGGCTGTAGCTCGGTCTTGGAACACCTTGGCCAATACAATGATCTTTTTACAAAGGTTTTTTTTCCCCAAAATGGTAAGCTATGTCAGGGATAATTTGCACATGACCACCCTCATTGAAGGCCTGCCATTCAGTAATGCAACCAAACTATTTGCAGCAATGGATATTGAATCATTGTACACAAATATTCCCTAGAACAAAAGTATTATGGTCATTAATGCCATTTGAATACTAGAGCACTCCCAAAAAGAGTGCCAATAAGCCTCATTATGTCCCTCCTGGATATAGCCCATACCAGGAATTACTTTTTTACTTGATGGATACTATTGTAAACAATGCATCGGGACATCTAGGGAGGCAATATTTCATGCAGATCTAGCAAGTATCTTTGCAGACAATTTTGAAAAACGATTTGTTTTTTTCCAATAACAATAATTTTTACGATCACATCAGCTTTTGGTGGAGGTACATTGATGATATTCATTACTTACCATTACTTACTATTGGTTGACTTAACATAACTCTTGTGTCCTTGCTTCTCATTGGTCAGTACCTCCCTACTTCAGCCTGCCTTCACTTTTCTTCCGGTGTTTGTCCCTGACCTGGAGCACAGACAAACTACAGCTTCCTGTCTGAGGCCAATGTCCTTCCACTGGCTGCGAACTTCTGCAGGTTACCCTCCACTTCCCTCCGCTGTCTGTTGTCTTGCTCCGACCTCCCTCTTCCACCCCTTCTTCTTGTTGCTTTCCCGTCATTTTGTGCCTCCATGCCACAATTTACTTGCTCCCTCGAGTCCCCCACTCCCTCTTCCTCCTATTGCTTGCTCCCTCCCTTGTTTCTGCCATCCGTGGTATTGTTTTATATGTGTGGTTCTATGTTATGTCTCTTGGTGCACCATCTGTGTTGGCAGAGTGTGCTGCAGGGACGTCAAACACGAAATTCCTAGATTTGCCCACAGTAGACCGCACAGAGTAATGGGGGTTGCTTTTTTCGCTATTATTTTTCTCTCACGCAGAAGTTCTTATTGCCAGTTTTTACCCTAATATCTGGGTGTGTGGGTGTGAGAACACAGACAGCAAAGAAGATCCGTTTAGGAGTCATGCCAGAGGCAAAACCGGGGCTCCAGCCCTTGTTACATTCTTATAGCTGGTCATACAGAATCATTGGTTCTCGTTTGATCGACCTGGGAAAGATGAAAGCTGCTTTGTTCTTGTAGAAATCAAACCTGTCTCCTGCAGGGTATGCATAGATTTCTGCAGGGAACACATTAACCAGTGAGCTGTCTTAAGACTCAGCTCTAAATTACAGCCATTTGCTTGAGACTTGAGGTGGTTGATATCATATTTTGAGATTATCCCAGTACAGAAAGCAAGCCTGCCGTGGCATATCTATATTTTAGAAAAGCCAGCCTGATGTGCGTGGCTCTGCTCCCAACCCTACCCACTTTTCAGAGGTACTGGCCTGACATGCATCTGACCAGCCTCCAGCCCAATCCACCTATCCAAGTCATCACATTTGTCTGACCTTGTCCCAGTCATAGCCATGTGGCATGAGATGGATTCTGTGCTGAGCATGCCTGGCTTTCAGAGGCAGAATCAGACATCTGATTGACTGTGTTATAGCCCTGCCTGCCTTTCAGAGGCCGTGGTCTCACATGGGACTGACTCCCTTTAGCAACATCAGCATGCATGTGACAGACTCTACCTCAGCCCATTCTGCCTTTCAGAGCCACAGCTCTATCCTGTGGCGCACTCTGCTCTAGCCTCAATCACTTTTCAGAGGCACTGGCCTAATGTAATTAGCAGTGCCCCAAACCTATCGGCCTCACATGCGACAGTCGAGACCATGGGTGTACTCGCAATAATTTTCCTAGGGGCCCAAAAAATCATCTATGGTGTGACCGAGGGTCGCATTGATGCCAGCATGGTGGCGTTTGGGGCATGAGAGGTGTAAGGTAGATGACGAAGGAGCAACGCATGTACATCTAGTGGATGAATTTCACATGGGATCAATCTCAGCTTCCGCACTTGACCAAACTGTGTGATCCTGGGTAACTGTTTTATTTCACTTTGCCTATTGGCATGGTTGTCACGGTGGTGGGGGGGCATGAATGTTTCTAAATTCATGTTTGAAAACTGTCACTTTAACAAACAAAATTGCAATTCACTTTTATAATCTGATGTACTAAGGTGAAACACTTTTGCAGGTTAAGGAACTACACTTTTTGGAATTTTGGAGGGACTTCATCATATTTTTACACGTTTGTTGCAAAATGCCTTTAAAAATTAAAGTGTTCTTAAATTTAAGTGGTGCAGGACAGCTTCTGTGCTTTTTTTTCACTTTGGTTTGACTGTAAATAAAAGCTTGCCATTTATTCAACATCTTTATGAGTATTAGTGCTTTGTAAAGTAAACACCAGCCTAGTGCTGCTGTTCAACCAGCAGCCGCATGTAAAGGTCAGAAGGGCTGCCTGCCTTCTTTGAGTATCACTGGTCCAGACTTTTCCATACCATCCTCATCAGGATGAGAAACCAGTTCTAGCACTGATTGAAGGAAGGACAGTTCATCTGAAATGGTGGTTAGATAGGGGATTCGCTAGAGCTCCTGCAGGTAAAGGATGAATGAGGCCACCATGGTTGAAGAACTGTGTGAAAGTTTGAAAAGTAAGAGAAGAAGTACTGGAAATAGACGTGGGGTCGTCTGAGAGAATATAGTCAGGAATTGATGTAGGGAACTCTCCAATCAATGGATAGTAAACAGAATAAAATGGGAACCTCGCGACCACTTACTCAAAGAATTGCTGGACAAGGGAAAAAAAGATCTTGCAAGAGGAAAACTGCCTGAAAGCTGGAAGAAAGAAGACTGAAGGACTACTGACTCCTGGCAACTAGGTACTGGAATGGCTCTCCCAGGCTGACCTCATGTTGCCTGGAAGTTCAGCATAGAGAAAAGGACACATTTTCTGCACATTATGGGAAGCAGAGGGCAAACCAAATAGTTCTGAATCTGGCTATTAGCTGTATTTTCCCATTTGTGTGCAGTAAAAAGAAGGCTTTGCTCCATTTAGCTCATTGGCATTTTCTCAGTACCAAATTCTAATTGTTATTTGTATTTATTTGCATTGAGGGCACAATATTTCTCAAAGTCTCTACCCAAGTTATGTCTCTAATTATGAATGGAATTTTGCATGTTTTGCATATATATGTCCCAAGGAAGCTTCCTTGCTTGCCTTGATGTTCCTCAAAGAGTAATAGCAAGGTTGCTTGGAGCACTAGTGTGGAGGCTGTGCACACAACCAGCTCTAAGGAACTAGACCAGAGTTGGCTTGAGTAAATTCTAGGACATCCCCCATAGATGTCCCACCACACAATTCAACTCTCAACCAGCATCCAACTACAATATAAGTGTCTCATAAATCAACTGGGTACAACTAGCATTCTTGAGGAAGGATATTGTAAGTCCTTCAAATTTCCTATTAAATTTATTACGATCCATCATGATAGTTATGGGTGGCAGATTCCTGTAGTCTACTAGGGATGACAACTGTAATTGACTGTCAACCAGTTATCCAAGTAACCACAATACGTCACTTGCTCTAGACTCTAGTTTGATTTTTACCTATTGTCCTGAAAACCATTGCTTTAGGTTTGGAGTAGTTGATGGTTAGGTTTTTGTCTAGCTAGTACAAGTCTATTGCATCAGGTGAGCACTAGAGTTCTATGAGTGTATGATCCAAAAGCACCATGCCATTTGCATAAAACTGTACAAACCATGTTGGGACCTAATTTAGGAAGAAAATTCTATGCCTCTGACAGTGCTTGTTCATGTGCGAAATATGCATATCTCTCTTACTTAGAATTTTAGGAACCTTAACATTCCATTCCCCAAAGCACACATTTCTTTAGTCTTATACCTCCAAAGGAGGTGGAGTTGATTAATGCCACAAGTGCCACTCATTAAGATAAACTTTAAAAATCCAGAGATCAACTACCAGGTATCATTTGATAGACTGATAATCATTCTAAATATGAGTGATTACCTCATACATTGCTAAGGAAAAGGTCATCAGCTTAATTTGTATGTATACAGTACTCTAAGTAGAATGCATGCACTTAAAAATAAGGTAATGAAGCGCTACATATAACTTCTTTAATGTTGTTAATACTAATGTGTTCTTTTCAGGAGCTTGTGGTGGCATTCTCATGACAGGACAAACACCATCTTTTCTCTTCTCTCCTGGATGGCCTTCTAAGTATCACAATGATATTGACTGCACATGGATTATAAGAGCTCCTGAGTCAACTGTAGAGTTTAACATCTTGTCAATGGACATTGAATCTCATAGTTCATGCAACTATGACAAACTTGTAATAAGAGATGGTAAGAAATGTGTTATGAGTATAGCAATATATTTTGTCTTGTGATATGTTTTCATTATTTGCTCTCATAACCCTTTAGACCTTACCAGGATGCTGTACAGACTGAATGTGCAGTGGTAACTAAACGATTTTCAGACTGATGCTCATGATCAATGAATATGTATTGAATATAACTTTCTTGATCACTTTCCTCCAAATGAGGTGGTTCTTCCCTTAATTGCCTTTCCAAGAAAGTTCCAGATACTTGTGCCATAATGTTTACTGCCTTTTTCCTCTAAAACAAAACCACTAGCTGAAACAACAATTTAGGTCATTATAATCTTATTTGCAATATATCTTCCATAGCTAGAGACAAAGTGCAGGCTCATTCTTGTTGCATAGAATAATTCCTGGTGAATATGAACAGAAAGCCACCAACTGCTTTGATCCTGCTTGAGCTAGTGAAGTTATTCAAGCAAGTATGCCATGATGACTGACTGATGAGCCATTTCAGTTACTTTGGGATTACTGCAACGCAACAATGATTGGATGAAGTGCAGCATTTCTGAATGGTTGACAAAGCAAATAAAGTGTTGGAAGTTATTAGTCTCAAAAACCTAAAGAGGCTAAAAAATGACTGGGAAAGGCTCTCCTCTCCAAGATGGTCAAAGGACTTGCCACATGATGGGGAGAAATCTCCCACTAAAAACACCAGCCCACCATGGTTCTAACACACTGCGCACAGCACATCCAGATGAGTCCACAATAGCATTGAGGCCTTCAAATGCACTAGCATGATCCAGTGACATGGCACATATCCTAACGCCCTTTGTAGAGTTCTGAGCTGCTCTGCAGTCCTAAGTGGATACTTTGACTATCATCCTCAATATATTGAAGGATGTCCACAAAAACCTGAGTGACAGACTATGCAAAGCAGAAACAACGCTGACAAAACTCCAACCAAAGTCGAAGGTCACCTCTAAGGAACTAAATGCCTTATCTGAGTCATGAATCATGATGAGCAAGGGAGCCAGAAGAACACATAGACTAGTCAACAACATGAGCAATGACTGGCACAGTCTAGATGGTCCAGGAGAAGGAGAGACTGGACTCATACAGTGTCCTCTTCTCCACAACAGATCTCTGATGATCAGAACTCTGCAGTGGCCACAGTGGCAGCAATCCAGACCAGGAGATCACCACCAGAATCCCTGGGGTCCAGTGGAGAACTGTCTAGCTCTGATCTGAGCGACACTCCCAATATTCTACACAGAGTGACTCCAGAAACATAGCTAGGGGGTCATCCAAGCCACCAACCTAAGAAAGGCACTCTCGGACCACAACCTCCTCAAGATACAATTTCATTAGGGATGGGTACCAACTTCCATCCCCACCTGGAAACTTCAACCACTATGGCTGCAAGACCTGATCATAAGAGACACATTGCAAACAGTAAGGTCACAGCCTCATCCTCCCGGTGGAGTGGGAGGTGATCAGAAGGGTTTGTCTCTGTACCACGAAGGGTGCCTGTGGCATGCTCCAATTAAAGCTAAAAACCCCAGATGCATCCCTCCTGTCCCTTGAATGGCCAGCCATAGGTGATTCTACAGTAGACCTGAGACTACCAGAAGCGCAGAAAAAGGAGGCTGCTTTATTAGAGCGGGCTCAGTGCCTGGACTACAACTCATACATTGAATGCTCATCTATAGAAATGGATAGAGAGGGGCACCTGTTGGCATGGCAAATTAGAACCCAGCAGACCTACTTATCCATATTTTATAAGCACGCGGGAGGGCAGAGAGATTCTGCCTCAGCAGATGACAAGTCCATGGAACCTTGCCTTCTAGAACAGCAGCACCCAGCCCTCCCAAGGAACTTACAGGAGAGTCTACTGGCCTCAATCACGAAACAAGAAATCAGGGAAGCCATCCGGCAACTGCCGAGAGGCAAGCTGCCAGGATCCAACAGATTGCCAGCAGAATACTACATGGTCTTTGCGGCGGTTCTAGTGCCCAAGCCTAAGCGCATGTATGAAGTGATGCATGCAACAGGCAACCTCCCCAGCTTGTCCAACGTGGCAATAGTAATGTCATTCCTGAAGCCCCGACGGTACCTGGCTGAGCTCTGCTCTTACCATCCCATCTCAATCCTAAATACGGATTATTAAATATTGAGCAAAATCCAAGCGGGGGGACTACTTCCGATCCTACCCCTGTTGATCCACAGCAATAAGAATGGATTCATTGCAGGGAGGAACACATCCACCAACATCAGGAAATTATATCACTTTATGGAGAGGACCCCCAGGAAATGGCTTAGAACGGCATGTTTATCTCTAGTGCTCGAACAGGCGATCAACATGCTCAGATGGCTGTACCGCTTTAAAACCCTAGACCAATTCATACTGCCCAATCAACTGCTCAGATGGTTTATGCTCCTCTATAGCAAGCCCATGGCAAGGACGAAAAGAGGCCAACACATAGCAGTGTATACAGTAGCGAGGGGTACAACTCAAAGCTGCCCTCTATCGCCCTTACTCTTTGTGCTGGCCATCGAGCCAGTGGCCATGCAGCTATGGCGGAATGGTCCCAACTTGTTTATCCCCCTCAATAAAACAATGCATGCATGATCAATTTACACAGACAATATGCTTGTGTATATTTGTGATGTGAAGGTAGACCTCACCCCAATATCACAAGATCTTGCTTCCTTCAGCCAGGCCTTGGGACTAAGAGTTAACCATGTGAAGTCACATCTTCCCACTCTCCCAAGATTCAGCAAAGACACCGATTTTACGTGAAGACCACAGTCTGCACTGGGCCACTACGATGTTCCGTTATTTAGGTATCAATATATATAAAGCCCAAACTGACTTATTAGACAGAAACCTAGGCAGGGCCACAAGAACCTTGTGCGCCCAGGTGGCTTTCTGGACTTCTTTTGCACTCTGTTCTGGGCTGCATAGCAATCAGCAAGATGGTAATGGTCCCAAGGTTACACTATTATTTTGCAAACCTTCCCCTCGTTTTTCCGCAGATGTTCTTTAGACAGTTAGATTCCCTATTGACAATCCACATATGGGGGACGGGGAGGCAGAGAATACAACTGACGAAGCTGAGAATCCTGCCAGATAGGGGAGGATGAGGAGCTCCCGACTTTTAATGATACTGCCTAGCAGCCCAGCTGCGCTGGCAAGCCAGATGGTTGGTGGGAAACCATCTACAAGAAACTAGATGCTTGACTTCCCAGGTCCGAGCTGGAGTACTTGAACAAGCTGCTTTTCCCCGGGGAGGGAAGTGCGCAGAGGAACCCACTATTAATGGCCAACACTATAACCCTGTGCAAAAAGGGCTTTGCATACACATGCTCTAATTTACAGTTAGCCCCAGTCCTGCCCCTACTTGTATCTCAACAGAGTCGGGCCCCTCCCAGTCCAGGAGCTAGAGGCGTGGGAGGAGGCTGGGCTTCACCCTCTGGGGGATCTCTAACTGGAGGGTGAGTTAATGGACTTTACACACTGCATGACCAGTTTAATCTCCCACAAGGCCAGTTTCTCCATTATAGGAAGTTTAGAGGATCCCTCAGGAGGCGATTGGCAGAGACCAAGGTCATATCCCCCACCAACGTCTTAATACAAACACTACATACTATGGGAAAGGGATATAAATTAATAACCTGGCTGTACAGAGCAATCAGAGATCACACAAATATCTCCCCACAACCCCTTAGGTTGTGCAGTACTCTGGAAAAGACTCCAGAAGTAGTAGATTTCGCATTATTCAGTCAAATATTTTACATAGAGATTATTTGACACCAAAGAAAATTGGCTGCCTGTTTCTTGGCCCATGTACCGACTGCATCTGTTGCCACTACACGGACGTGGACTTCAGGCATGCTCTATGGGACTGCCCATCATTGCAATTCTACTGGTAGTCAGTCCAGAGAGCAATATCAGCTGTCACGGGTAGACCAAAACTGTTATCTGTCGAAGCCTGCCTAATTGGCACATCCCCAAGAACCCCCCAACACAAAGTTACGATGAGGTTCACACATGCCCCACTCTTGTTGCCAAGAGATGCATCACAATGCAGTGGAGATCCACTCACCCCCATCCAGGACAACCTGGCAAGTGGATACCATGTTCTGGGCAGAGGCGGAGGCGAGGGTGCTTCGTAGGGAGGAAAATAGAGGCCTAGGACAGCATCCCATTGCAGACCAATGGGACACCTTAATGCAAGACATCAAGCACTATGGGTAAGAAGACGCTCCCTCCACAATCGGTCTAGTGACACCTTGGGCTCAGGGTAGAGTGGGCCCTGAGACCTGACTACCCAGGGGAGGAGAGCAGACTTAACCCCTGTTCGCACAGATCAACAGATTCCCCCCACACACAGGCAGTGAAACAGGGGGCCCTGGGAAAATGCTAGAACACACATTGTTCCAGGTGGTTTAGTTGTAGTTAAAAAAAATTTGTTTCTAGCTAAATAGGAAAATGATGCCTCCCACAGGAATGTTAGCGAGTGAATTGCAGCGATAGACTATAAATATTACCAGGCAAGAAACAATGTATATTCCATCTAGCTGACCATGCAACCTGTATACTCGCCTGATACATTTTGCTCCTCCAACTCCGGCAGAGCTTTGTAATGCCCAATAAAGCTCTTTGAAAGAAAATAGATGGTCAATGGATAGCCAGGAAAAATCTAGCCTATCAACCTAGGCCCTGTTAGAAATGGGATCTCTGGTTGGCTAAGGCTTGCGCCAAAGCCAAGCAGAGACCACCACTCTAATCAGGGCGAGGGAGTTACACGCCAAAGATAACCCCTGCTCACCCCCTTGGTAGCTTGGCATGAGCAGTCAGGCTTATCCTGGAGGCAATGTGTAAAGCGTTTGCGCACGCACACAGCAACAACATCCCAGGCACACTACAAAAGGAACTCCACACAAGGTTATATCAAAAATAGCCTTTGTATTCTCATAACACATTAGAATAGTACTCACATAATATACATGGTGCCACCTGGCACTAGGTCATATTTACAAGGGGATTATTTACACCTGACAAGGCCAACTGGACCACTGTCAGAACCAGCACAAAGCGAACTTAGTAAAAGTAAGACATATAAACGTACAACCAGTAATCACTGGTAACCACTGTATTCAGCATCATCCTGTAACATAAACCACATTATGCACAGTATCACATTAGGCGCGAAATACATTCTGCGCCAACCTCATAAGCCTAAACGCATTAGACCATAACCTCACCAGCATAAACATATTACGCATTAGTCCTCACCAGCATACACGCAGTATGCAATAATCTCATTAGCATAACCATCATTAGACATTAGGCCTCACCAGCATACACGCAGTATGCCATAACCTCATAAGCATAATTACATTAGAGGTATCAAACACATTTAGGGCCTGGCGCCCTATAAACCCACCAGTCCCCCATGCCAACTGGCCATCTCAAAAGAGGCTCAAATGCCCTGTGTCCAGAATGTCAGGGCTGCTGCAACTGCAGCAATATCCAAAAGTGCGTCATTGCGCTAGGGCAGAGGAGTGCATCTCACTCCCTTTTCACACAACATGCCCCCAAGAACTAGCAGCCTAAACGTAGCAGCTGCCCACTACTTGCTGGGCAGCTGGAAAACTCACTGGCACCTCTGTGCCTCTGGTCCCTCTCAGGGACATCTCACACTTATGCCCCTCTCGTCGCAGCTGCCCGCGCTGGTGCGGCGCAGCTGTGGCACTTTGCATGAAGGGGGGGGCCCGGCACCTCTGTGCCCTCTGGGCCCCCCTAGTGGCATTAAACACATGCCCCCATCGTTGGGGCGGCCCGCTCTCTGGCGGGACTGCCCAGGCGCCGACAATGCGCCTCGATATGCCCCCAAAGACACGGGGCCCTCTGGGGCTCCCTGGCTTTCACCAGAAACTGCTCAACAACGTTGGAGCGGCCCGCTGCCAGACGGGGCCACTCAGCATCTGTGCCTCCACCATGCGCTACATGACTCGAGCCCCACTCACCGGGCTCACTGGCGCTGCTCGGGGTCTCCTCTCCGCGCTGCGGGACCGGCAGCACTTCTCTCGCGGCGCGGGGCTTCCCCTCACTCCTGCGAGCCCCGCGCTGCCATCGGCGGCCTCGGCCGCCCGCCTCCCTTCACCCGGGCCCCCTCTCGGGACCCGGGACTTCATTGTGGAGCCCGCGAGGCTCCAGCCGCACTGTTCTTCCTCCTCTGCCTGGGCCCTCTCCTAGGGCTCAGGACTTCTCCAATGCTTCGCCCGGTCCCCTCTCTCTCGGGACCGGGACTTTGATTGGGAGCCCGCGAGGCTCCGGACGTGCTTGGGCGCCGGCATCGCCCACCTCTCCACTTCCGGGTCGCGCTCGGCAGCGGCCCGGCGACTCCTCTTCTCCGGGCAAAAGCGGGGTAGGCTCCCGCTCGTGGCGCAATGCGGGGTGGGCACCCGCTTCTCTCCGCCTCTGTAAGGGGGGGGAATCCCCACGCTGGGATTCCCTCTGGCAATGATTGCAGCTCAGCGCTGCGGAGCCCTCGTGCTCCTTTGCTGGGGCAATAATGAAAAATAAAGCGCTCGCAATGCGCTAGAACAGGCAAAAGGTCCTGTAGATAAAAGAATCAGTCCTCAGTGAAGAAGGGGGCAATGCAGGGCCCAGGGAGGCAAGCCCTCCTGGCAGCCCCCCCTGGGCCCCAACAGCAGCACGCCCTGCAGGAACAGCAACCAAGAACTGGACAACAAACATGGGGTCACAGCCCCTTCTTTTATACACCCTTTTCCTTTGTCTAAAGGTGCAGGGCTTGGGGGATACCAGTTAGAACTGGTTTAGGGGAGCTTTGGAGCACTTTGTTTTGCTCAGCTCCTCTCTTCTTTCACAGGACAGGCTAGGGACATCAGACGCACCACAGGGGGTGGAGCCAGCATTGTAGAAGGAAGGCACAGCCCTATTCAGGTCCCAGGTGCAACTCCTCCCACCCATCTACATGGAGATCTCTCCATTCAGCCCTGCGCTGACTCACCCTGCCCCTCCTGGAGCCACACACACCTCCCAGCCCCTGTCACTCACAAGCCAGACATGCAATTCACATCAGGCAGGCAGACACAGAGCACACAGAAATGCCAACTTCTAGAAGTGGCATTTCTACACTAGTTTTAATAAATCTGCGCACACCATTGCACAGCATTTATTCTCACGAGTTCGCACATACTAAACTCAACCCTGCACTCCCCTCATACCAGGAATTACCATGGACACACATATCCCCCATGCATTCCTATGGGAGGGCAGGCTAATCTCACCACACGCACTCAGAGCGCGCACGCACTTTACACTGGGCCACAGTGCTAAAGTGCGCAGAGGCCAAAAATCACTACCACTATGTCAGAGCTTAAGGCAAAAAGTTCAGGGGTGAACCTGCCAGAAAGGGCCAAGTCCAACACAACCCCCTTCCTGCCAAAACGCAGGGCAGACCAATCACCACTGTGATGGGCTTCCCTGCTTGGGGCGATAGAACACGGACGCGGGCCCGCACTGCAGGGACACCCTCCGGTTCTACGCCACTCTGAACCCATGTGGCTCCCTCTGAAAAAAAAACTCTCAGGACCAACTAGGCTACCCCACTGGTACTCCTTAGTTGTCCACGGCCAGGACCAGGCCCTAGGCCATCCAGGTACCACTGGTCCTTGCCAATCCACAGAGTGGGGGGCAGTAACCCCTGGCATCCAATAGCCATTCTCCACTCTCCCTTCTCAGTGTAGTTCCAAACTACCACTGATCCTCCAACCTAGGGTCCACACCCTCAGGCTGACCAGAGGTCACGGGTGAAGCGTCTCCTCACCCTACCTCCCTTCTGGCGTTCCGCACTCTCCCAGGAGAAGTACCCCCAGAACACAACTCTCCCACCAGTTCAGGACCTCTCTCCATCAACTGGTCTACTACCTGGGATCTACATTCACCGAATGCACCGGGGTCAGAGGCAGGTACTCCCTCCCTCTGCACCCCCTTCCAGAGTCCGATACCCTCCCAACTGGAGTGGTACCCCCCTAGAAGGCAAACCGGCCAGGACACTGATTACAGCCGCCCTGCTGTCCAGGTCAGGAAACACCTGCTCCTGGCTCCCCAACCCAGGGATGCTACCCATTGGTCAGATGCCCAGCGAACCAGGACTTCACGGGGAGCACGCATGCCCCCCCCTTGAGGGTGACACATAGCTAATGTGTTGTGTGACAGTCTGCCTGGTGCCGATCTCACGACCTCCTGTCCATCTGACAGTGTGTGAAGATCCCCAGGACAGAAGTGGCGTCACCATGGCCAATCATTGGCGACTCAGCCCTTCTGGCTGGCCCCTGACCCACTGGTTCTTCCACTGGGGACTCTATCCCCCTCTCACCCCTCCATCTGGACTTCTGCACCCTCCACTTAGGAGTGGCACCGCCAGACACCAGAACCACTGGAGCTCTGCTTACAGAGGCTCCACGTTCTCTAGACACTGGGAGATCCCCCCTCAAAATGACCTACGAGTACAGTCTAGGCCCCAACCTGGTGTTCCCTGAAAGAACCATCCAGGCCCTGAGACTGGGTTTCGGGCACCTTGGGACACGCAGCCCCACACTCCCTCCTTCTCCGCAGAGACAGAACGTGAGCCCCTACACCCCTCCTACCACACCGGGACCTAGCTGGGCTACTCTGAACCTCTTCCACCACGCAGGTCCGGAAGATACCTGAGCCACTCCTTTTAAGATCACTCCCAAATGCCTCTTCAGATCCTCTAACACGCAGCCAGAGGTCTGCCTCCCGTGCAGGTTCCCTGGAAACAGAGAGCTCACACCCAATCGTCCAGTGCACACACCCCTCATCCACATACGCCCCCTCAGACTGGTGAGACAGCATCTACTGCCCCTGAATCTCAACCTATCCCCCTCTTACTGGGAACCAGGTACCATACTCTGGGAACTGGGAATGGGACTTCCTGCACTGGACTTCATATTGCTGCCACCACTGGATCCCACCCTTACTGGGGAATCCAGAAAACTCACACTGCACTTAGGGGATAATCTACCCTCCCGAGCTAGTGACTCCATGCCAATTAAGTCCCCACTGTAGGCCAACCCTAGAACCAGCAGACAGCACAGGGGCAGTCACTCCTTCAGCTTCAGGCCAACCCAAGAAATAGCACGATGGCACAAGGGCAGTCCCTCCTTCAGCTTTAGGCCAACCCAAGATAGCAGTCTGCACAAGGGCAGTCACTCCTCCAGATTCTCTGGTTTCTGTCCTTGGCAGGACACCCAACTCGTAGTGCAACAAGAACACACATTTCCAAAGAAATGATACTTAAAACAAACTTAGAAACAATAATCCCCATACATGTGACTATCTAAAATGCAGAGTTTTGTAATGCAGCCAGTTGTCGCTGTGGTACTGCGCAAACGCAAGTCCTAATCCCCACCGCTGACAACCAATGTTAGAAATGGGATCTCTGGTTGGCTAAGGCTTGCGCCAAAGCCAAGCAGAGACTACCACTCTAGTCAGGGCGAGGGAGTTACACGCCAAAGATAACCCCTGCTCACCCCCTTGGTAGCTTGGTACGAACAGTCAGGCTTATCCCGGAGGCAATGTGTAAAGCGTTTGCGCACGCACACAGCAACAACATCCCAGGCACACTACAAAAGGAACTCCACACAAGGTTATATCAAAAATAGCCTTTGTATTCTCATAACACATTAGAATAGTACTCACATAATATACATGGTGCCACCTGGCACTAGGTCATATTTACAAGGGGATTATTTACACCTGACAGGGCCAACTGGACCACTGTCAGAACCAGCACAAAGCGAACTTAGTAAAAGTGAGACATATAAACGTACAACCAGTAATCACTGGTAACCACTGTATTCAGCATCATCCTGTAACATAAACCACATGCACAGTATCACATTAGGCGCGAAATACATTCTGCGCCAACCTCATAAGCCTAAACGCATTAGACCATAACCTCACCAGCATAAACATATTACGCATTAGTCCTCACCAGCATACACGCAGTATGCAATAATCTCATTAGCATAACCATCATTAGACATTAGGCCTCACCAGCATACACGCAGTATGCCATAACCTCATAAGCATAATTACATTAGAGGTATCAAACACATTTAGGGCCTGGCGCCCTATAAACCCACCGGTCCCCCAGGCCAACTGGCCATCTCAAAAGGGGCTCAAATGCCCTGTGTCCAGAATGTCAGGGCTGCTGCAACTGCAGCAATATCCAAAAGCGCGTCATTGCGCTAGGGCAGAGGAGTGCATCTCACTCCCTTTTTACACAACATGCCCCCAAGAACTAGCAGCCTAAACGTAGCAGCTGCCCACTACTTGCTGGGCAGCTGGAAAACTCACTGGCACCTCTGTGCCTCTGGTCCCTCTCAGGGACATCTCACACTTATGCCCCTCTCGTCGCAGCTGCCCGCGCTGGTGCAGCGCAGCTGTGGCACTTTGCATGAAGGGGGGGGGGCCCGGCACCTCTGTGCCCTCTGGGCCCCCCTAGTGGCATTAAACACATGCCCCCATCGTTGGGGCGGCCCGCTCTCTGGCGGGACCGCCCAGGCGACAATGCGCCTCGATATGCCCCCAAAGACACGGGGCCCTCTGGGGCTCTCTGGCTTTCACCAGAAACTGCTCAACAACGTTGGAGCGGCCCGCTGCCAGACGGGGCCGCTCAGCATCTGTGCCTCCACCATGCGCTACATGACTCGAGCCCCACTCACCGGGCTCACTGGCACTGTTCGGGGTCTCCTCTCTGCGCTGCGGGACCGGCAGCACTTCTCTCGCGGCGCGGGGCTTCCCCTCACTCCTGGGAGCCCCGCGCTGCCATCGGCGGCCTCGCCGCCCGCCTCCCTTCACCCGGGCCCCCTCTCGGGACCCGGGACTTCATTGTGGAGCCCGCGAGGCTCCAGCCGCACTGTTCTTCCGCCTCTGCCTGGGCCCTCTCCTAGGGCTCAGACTTCTCCAATGCTTCGCCCGGTCCCCTCTCTCGCCCGCGAGGCTCCGGACGTGCTTGGGCGCCGGCCCCGCCCACCTCTCCACTTCCGGGTCGCGCTCGGCAGCGGCCCGGCGACTCCTCTTCTCCGGGCAAAAGCGGGGTAGGCTCCCGCTCGTGGCGCAATGCGGGGTGGGCACCCGCTTCTCTCCGCCTCCGTAAGGGGGGGGAATCCCCACGCTGGGATTCCCTCTGGCAATGATTGCAGCTCAGCGCTGCGGAGCCCTCGTGCTCCTTTGCTGGGGGAATAATGAAAAATAAAGCGCTCGCAATGCACTAGAACAGGCAAAAGGTCCTGTAGATAAAAGAATCAGTCCTCAGTGAAGAAGGGGGCAATGCAGGGCCCAGGGAGGCAAGCCCTCCTGGCAGCCCCCCCCTGGGCCCCAACAGCAGCACGCCCTGCAGGAACAGCAACCAAGAACTGGACAACAAACATGGGGTCACAGCCCCTTCTTTTCTACACCCTTTTCCTTTGTCTAAAGGTGCAGGGCTTGGGGGATACCAGTTAGAACTGGTTTAGGGGAGCTTTGGAGCACTTTGTTTTGCTCAGCTCCTCTCTTCTTTCACAGGACAGGCTAGGGACATCAGACGCACCACAGGGGGTGGAGCCAGCATTGTAGAAGGAAGGCACAGCCCTATTCAGGTCCCAGGTGCAACTCCTCCCACCCATCTACATGGAGATCTCTCCATTCAGCCCTGCGCTGACTCACCCTGCCCCTCCTGGAGCCACACACACCTCCCAGCCCCTGTCACTCACAAGCCAGACATGCAATTTACATCAGGCAGGCAGACACAGAGCACACAGAAATGCCAACTTCTAGAAGTGGCATTTCTACACTAGTTATAATAAATCTGCGCACACCATTGCACAGCATTTATTCTCACGAGTTCGCACATACTAAACTCGACCCTGCACTCCCCTCATACCAGGAATTACCATGGACACACATATCCCCCATGCATTCCTATGGGAGGGCAGGCTAATCTCACCACACGCACTCAGAGCGCGCACGCACTTTACACTGGGCCACAATGCTAAAGTGCGCAGAGGACAAAAATCACTACCACTATGTCAGAGCTTAAGGCAAAAAGTTCAGGGGTGAACCTGCCAGAAAGGGCCAAGTCCAACAGGTCCCTTCATCCCAATTCAGGCTGTGGGGCTCAGGTGGTCACATGGTGTAATTCTGTGCATATACCCCAAGCTTCAGTACTTTCACCCATATTTTGTTATGCAGCAACAGTGAGGGAGTTGCTATTCTGAGAAGCAACAATAACCGGGTGTAAGAGTATGAGCAACTATGGCGTAAGTGGGAGACCAAAGTGCAGAAGAAGAAATCCATTTAAAACGTTCAGTGACAGGTCTTTCACAGACAGAAACCTCCTCATAGCCGTTAGTAGGAGAAGCTATGAGTTCATAGAAAACATTAATCTGATGATTGAAGTGCATGCTTCTGGTTTTAGCAGCAGAGTTTAGATTTTATGAACTTGGGAGCTGCTTCCTAAATAGTTTTGTTTGGGTATATTACTTTAGTGTGAAGACTATTCTCTTTCCAACTGGGAACTAGAGAGATCCAAGATGGGATTGGCTGCCACTGTCATCCGAGGTACCACACTACAGCAGTATTCCAGCAGGTCTAGAGAGATTGACTGATCAGGGTCCAGTTTGGATGAAATAAAGAGGCTGATTTAGATCTATGCTGTCGGGTTACTCCGTCACCGAAATATAGATACAATTGGATATAATGGGATTTATATTTCTGCGGATGGGATATCCGTCACCGTTGTGACGGAGTAACGCATCCACTGAGATCTAAATCAGACCCTAAGATATTTACAGCTAAAATAAATGCTCAAATGTCAAGAACAGAGCAGTTAACAATTCATTCTTTTCACTGAAGGAAACAGGTACCAGAGATTAGCTGAATCTATGTGGCTCAGGACAAAGAATCATCAAACCTGAATCCAAGATTTATTATGCTCAGTAGGTGATAGATACTGACCCAGAGTTCCCAGCCAAAACAATAATATTAAAGTACTTTCACTGTTTCTGCTCACCATGAAATCAGTCTTAAGCAAGTTTCATTCAATCCATTACCTCTCTATGTGTTGCCTTACATCAAGCAGGTATGCCATAACCTGTATTGCGCCACGGACGCCACTCCATTTTGAATAGTATATGTGTCAATGGCATACATGTAAAAGTGGAATTCATGGTTGTGTTCGAAGACTGCACATACACAATGTTAGAGAAAATTGGTGACGGGGAGGATCCCTGTGGCACACCACAATGAATGACTTTGATGGAGGAGCTACTAAAGCCTTAAGGCCAGATGTACTATTAGTGACCAGTGCTTTTGCAACTAGTGTGAAAGTTTATGAATGATCTATGTACCAATAGGTCGGTTCCCAAAATTACATATCGGAGTGTGTCACAATTCAGCCTACCTCATTAATAATATTCATTAGGTAGATTGCAACTAACACCTATTATAGGCTATCATAGGGTTGGTGGACTTCAAGGGTGAGCCTACCACCATGAGCCTACCACCATGTCTTTGTCTTCCAATCAAGAACCATTTTTTTTTTTAAACAACTGGTTCTCCTTAAAGGAGATAAGGCTGCTTTAAAAAGAAGATTTTTTTCAAAAGTTTCTTTGAGAATTGGCAAGACTAATTAGTGATATATTGTTAGTCAGTACATTTCAAGAATAAGATTCATCTTCTATAAACAAATGAAATACATCATAGGTTTAGTAAAAACAGATGCTCCTTTTCTAACATATATTAGTTCACTTTACATCTTAATTTGAATAAAGTATGTAGTCCATTGCTCACCTCAAAATTCAAACATTTCAATTAGTATCCTATACGTTATAGCAATAAATGTAACTTAAATTTCTTCAGTGCCTGATTGACTTCAATTTCAGATCTACTTACAAGAACATAAAGAGAACACAAAATCATTATTGTGTTCACTCTTGTACCAATGTTGGCCACCATAGAGATAAAAATAATAATTTCCTAATAAATAAAAGAGATTTTTGTCAAAAAATGTTCAACATTATCGCACTGGAGCTAAGATGGTCTATTTTATGGGTTGCAGCACTTTGGGATTCGGAAAAAGATTGTATTAGCAAAAACTTCCCAGAAGACATTTGCAGAGGATCCATAGTGAGATGTAATAAAGATATGTTGCTATCTGAAGAAGGACTTAGCAACTGAGTTCTGCTTTTCACACCATATGCATCTCCTTCGAAAATTTTCGAAGCTAGCAATGTTTTGCTTTACTTATTTTTAGCCTCTCAGCTAGCATTTCTGGCATAAACCACTTATTGAAATACTTGACAGCTAATGAGGTAATGGAGTGGCACACCAAAGAAGTGTAAAGTCTATCATCAAGTCAATTAGCTTGTACAAAGAGCCAATCTCCTCTGATGCATCCTGACATCCATCCACCACAAAATAGTTATGTTTAGTGTCCTTGAAGGCAGATTCAGCATCAAAGCAATGCTATATTCTATGCACACGTGGCAGAGGGGTTAGATGGATGTTTAGCTACATAGTAGCGTAAAGTTAACGAAATCAAGTAAGGATCAGTCACCATAATTGGCTGCAAAGGTGAAGTTAGCAAACAAAGGGCCTGATTTCGAGTTGGGTGGGCGGGTATCCCATCACATACGTGATGGATATGCCGTCCGCCTTTTCATAAGTGCATTAGAATACAATGGAATTTTAGTAATGTGGATGGGATATCTGTCACATTTGTGTCGGAGTTCCTGTACATCAAATTTTAAATCAGGCGTAAAGGCTACATGTGTTGGTTCCTTGACCCGTTGCCTGAGTCTAAGACACTCCAGGACCTCAGACAGCAAGAAACTTTTATATGCCATTTTTTATAAATATATCTCCCTACTTAGCATTGTCATGTTTTCGGTAAGTTATTCCTTATTGATTAATTCTTTGAAATGTCTTAAATAAAAATGCCTAGTAAGTTATGGGTTCATATTTAAATTAAAAAATGTACTACTGAAATTATGTGTCCTATCATTCGGAATCATTTTCTGAAATTCACACATTTTTTTCTTGGTGGCAGGAGACCATAACCTGGCACCAGTGCTTTCCACCAACTGTGGGCGAGAAGTTCCAGGTCCAATCAGATCGACAAGCGACAGCATGTTCATTTGGTTCACGTCAGATTCCAGTGCTACAGGATGGGGATTTAACGCTTCTTATCATAAAAGTAAGTGGTAACTTGCACTTCAAAATAATGTCCATTTAATTGTGAATGTAAAGAGAAAGTACACAAGAAAATGGTAAGACATCCTTTCTAGTGTGTGCCAAGCGTAAGAACAGGCAGAAAATACAACTTTAATATCCACATTCGAAAATTGTTACTAGTCTGCGCCTATGTTTGTCATATCTAACTTTCAAGCCAATAGAAACATAAACATTGGTATCTAAATTTGTTCATAACTGGAAACATGGATAGTGCAGCCTGGTGTCCTAAAGATTTAGATAACATTTAAGACATCCCCAGTTTCACTGAGAATTTTACTGTATGTTCATATGTTGATAATTGTAAAAAGTTTCAATAGGGTTGTATTACCAGTGGGCTCCACATACAAGAACAGTTTTTCCCCTTTCTTCAGTGCTGCAGGGGGGAAGCACACTTTGCTCAAAGTCACAAAACGTATTTGTGCATATGTAAAATGTGCTTCATGTGAGCAATTTTTATTAATGCTCACACACGTCTGCCACCGCAAATTTGCACTTGTGAGCAGGCCCGGGGTGTGGAAGGTGCACAATCCAATACATGCCTGATTCACGAAAGGATGCACTGAAATTAGCATCTGGCGCAGCCACTCCCCTGCTTTCCCTACAACCATACTGGACAGATGCAGGGCTGCTGCAGAGGAAGTTGCAGTGCAGAGATTGCAGTCCCTACACTTCACAGATGATGGAATGCATGGTCTATGGAGGACACATTTATATTTTACTTCTGACTCAGGGATGTCGAAGCATTGCGTGTGGGTGGGCAGGAGCCTGTATGCACCATACCCACCAAGCATACCAAAACAGCAGACAGAAACTCAGCGACGGCTCCTTCATTAAGGCGGAGAAGCATCATCCTATTGCTTCAAATGCAAGCTCAATCATTTTATTTTTTGTATTGAACTTGCATTTGAAGCCAGGTTAGGTTAGGGCGGGCCGGGCTCCATGGGGTCGAGGGTGGAGGAGTGGTGGCTGCACCTTAAGTGCGCATGAGGGTTCGCCAAGCCATCTTGGCCGGCCAAACCGTAATCGCACTTTGCATGTTCTCCACAGGCTGTATTGTACAGCCTGGGTGGAGACCATGCACTGCCTTCCAGTCCCTGTCTGAGCGCTTAACCAGGGCACTCAGACCAATCATGACGCTGTTGTAAAGGCAGCGTCATAATTGACTAGGGAATTCTGGAAGCCTACCTGCTGCGGAGAAGAGGACGGAGGAGAGGCGTCAGCCAGCGGTATTCAGGTACGTGGTTCCTCTGCTTCCCCCCTGCCTCACCACCCCTGTTCGGTAGCAGCCGCTACTGCAGAAACTGAAAGCATAGAAGCTGTAGTGTCCTCCATCACCCCTCCCTGATCATAAATCAGGAGCTTTGGGTTCAGAAACTTTTCACGGTTCAGATTGTACTTCACAAATGTGCTGGACCAGTGTCATGAATCGGGTCCACTGTGTCAGCCTGGTAATGTCTGTCTCACCTTTTTTTCTAAAATGATTATACCATCTAGCTTTCACCCTAGAGTTATATATTGCTTCACATTCTCTTAAGCTACCACCGTACATCGTCCTCACATTAAAACATTGTGGTAAAAACAACATTGATACATAATTTTGCTGCTATAGGCATACTTTGCCTGTGTACTGCAATAACAAAGCCACTGTACAAAACAGAACCAGAAATGGGATTTATGTGATAGACAATTAACACTCCATTTATATTAAGCAGCATTGCTCTTGGGCCGTCATTATGAAAAGACTTGAAAATGGGCCACTCTTACCCCATCACAGAGTTATCAATTCCAGTGGTACCTGTGGGGGTATGGAAAATCTGGCACATTATGAGTTAGACTCTAAGGATCCCCTAAGAAATGAGAATTTACTCAAATTCAAAAATTCTTTATTTAGACAATCAAGTCTGTCAAAGTGCATTAATTCCAAATAAAATCAAAATGATAGCTATTGTCACGGTTTTCCGTAAGTGTCAATAATTTAACAGGTAACCCATAGTTCGTCTTCAGGTTTCCTCAGCGGTAAAAACTTTTAAAATACAATTCGAAAAACAACTAGTGACTTAATAAATTAGTCTTTGGTTAAAAAAGCAGTGTCATCTGTCTATTTGAGGGTAATTTTTTAAGGCTACTAAGATTCAAAGTTCCTCACCTTCTTCCAGTCTGGTGATCACTTGCGGCTGCTCATTATTCAGTAGGAAGCTGACGGCAGATGGTAATGTCCGTGTCCCCTCCTTAGCCCATAGGAGCCAAAGCAATCTTCTGCGGTCTTCCAGGAGTGTAGGGCATATACAGAGCAAGTGAGTTATTGACTCCTGGAATAGACCGCACAATCGGCATATTTTCAACTCTGGTTTAACCGCCCATGGTGGCGACAGGTCTAAGGATGCAAAAGAGCCCATCTAAAGCTGCAGGAATTTCATTTTATAATAGGAGAATGTTTAGTTGCTATATTTTTGTGGGCCTTTTCTGTCGTAGCTGCTAAGGACAAAGTAGGCATGTTCTCTTCTACCAAATGCTCTTTGATCAGATTTAAAAGATGTAATTTTTACCTTTCTGTTCAGGGCTGTCTTAAACTGAAGGTGTGGTAATTTTAAGTTCCACAGCTCCCTTGAGCGAGTTTGCACCAATGCTTCGGCGAGCGTGTGCCACAAGGTGTTTGAATGAGTTGCACTGTCAGAACACGCAACTTCTAGCCAGATAAGATGTTTCAATGATCCTTGCTCAGCAGACCTTGTGGAATGCAGATATTTTATTATGCAGGGCATCTGTACGAGCAGTTGGTCCTGTAATGCAAATTCCATCCTAATTTGAGCTGGCGAGGTATTGCCTGGTAATTGAAATAAAGACCTGAACACTGCGCTCTGTGCCCTGTTTGAGAATGCCCCCAGTTTTCCCGGGTAGGCCTCTGACCCGTATGACAATGTTGGCACTAATTTGGCAGAGACTATTTTCAGCTAGTTTTGGTTTTAGTGAGTTCAAGTGCAATAAGTGACCTCCTTTGTTGTCTAACCAGCAGCCAGGTATTTGTATTGGTTCGCGATGGTCTGGCGATGGTTGTCAAGATGCCATTGATATTGTTTTTTCTTTTTCCGACCAAAGATAAAAATATTGTTTTTTCATAGTTGATCTTCATCTCATTAGCCAGGCTAAGGCATCTAACAGTCTTTGAAGCCCTACGGCATTTGGCTGAGCAGGACGACGTAATCCGCATAGAGCAGGGAAGAGATGTGTTGATTAGCCAGTTTAGGAAAGTGACTATTAACTTGATTTAATGCAGGAACCAAATCACTCATGTACAGATTAAAAAGGGTAGGTGCTAATACGCACCCCTGCTTGACCCCTTGTTCCACGTTGATTTTTTCCGAAACCGCGGTGCGTTGTCCTAGTTTTACTCTAGCCCACATGTTGGAATAGAGCAGCATGATGCCTTGTAATAATGGCTCTGGGATTTTCCAAGCTGTAAGTTTGGACCACAATAAGCGACGGTTGATTCGGTCAAAATCTTTACTGTAGTCTATGAAGCAGCAAAACAGCTCTTCCTTTTTCTGTGTTTGTCTAGTGGCAAGCATCCTTATGGCCACCAGATTATCTGTGGTGCCGGTCCGCATTGGGAGAGCAAGTTGCTTGACATTGCCCAGTCTTGTAAATCCTCAAGTAGTAACAAGGCCAAATGTTTTGCCTCAATATCCAGTAGTGCAATATGTCTTTAACTGTCTGGGAGGGAGATAGGGCCATTTTTGTAGATGGGATGGAGAATCGAGCCTTGCCAAGACGAGGGCACTGTATGCTGCACTATGCATCTCTTTAATAAATTTTCCAATATACCAGACCAAAAATCGATGTCATGTTTGTAAATTGATGCCGGTTTGCCATTCGGGCCTGGCGCACTGTCACCTCTACTTTTTCTAATTAAAGTTGCAACTCTGCCAGCGTCAGAAGTTGTTGCATATTGATGTCTTATGACCACAGTTGATGTTGGCGGGAACTGTGCAAGGTTTTGTTCGCTTGAGGCTGGCACTTCGTTGGACTTTAAGGGAGAAGCTTTATATAGCATGGTAACATGCTTTTTCCATTTTTCTGCGGTGACATTGTTCCCATTTGTAGCAGTGAGAGATGAACCACTTTTCAGCCGATTTATGATCATCCAGAATCGTCTTGCATTTTTGTGCCTGCAAGTCAAAAACAGTTCGGTTTGGAGCAGTTCCTCTTGGTCTCGTTTGGCTTGCCAAATCTGTTTTTTACACTGGGTGCGCAAGGATTTGACCTCAGCGAGTAAGTTCAGGTTTGCTTGTGTTTTAAGTGAACAACACTTCTTATTCAGTGTTCTTTTTAACATCCTCAGTTTCTTTGTATACCAGGGTTTGGAGTCCATGTTGCTGACCAAAGAAGCGAGTAGCATTTGCGCTAGCCTTTCCCAATCACTAATGGTATCTATTAATGGCCTCCCCTGGTCGGCTAATGATGTTTTCCAATTATCATACTTTATAGAGTTTCCAAGCTCCATTTAATCCGTCTCCAGATGTATTGCAAATCATTTGTCCCTATCGCTGACAGTGATGGGTTGGTGTTGATTGCGGTGCAAAATCCCCAAACCTGAGGCATATGGTCACTTTCACAGTGCAGCTGGATGGAATAAGTTTGAATGCTGTTGATCCAACACTGCTGACCTCTTCGGGCAATAATGCTTAGTGCGTGTGGGTTGATCTTCTGCGAAGCAACCATTCAGTGCTTGCATTGACAATGCCTCTAAGGCTGCAAGTAAGGAGCACCCCAAAGAGTCTAGTCTTTGCGGTCGTGAGACTTGTCGGGGAATCCGCCACTGGATATCCGCCATATTTTCTGCCATGCTTCGATAGGGATTCTCTAACATATTTAAGTTAAAATCTCCAGTTAGCAGAAAATGGGACTTCATGTGTTTGTATTTAATAGCAGTAACCAGTTGTTCTAGTTTTTTCACGCACTGTTGTTTCTCTGCTGCTGCTGGATGAATGTAGACGTTTATTAACAATAAATTGCAGGTTATGTGCTTATATTGGCAATTATTTATTTCCACACATTGTAAATATTTATGCCCGTATCGTGCTCCCTGACTTTAAAATCCCAAAGGGCAGAGAGGAAAATTGACAGGCCCCCCGTTGCGTGGCCCTTTGTGTGAACTCTGGTTGCAGGGGAATAGAACTCACAGTATCCTTCTATTATTGTCTCCTTCTCTCGTCAAGATTCCTGGATGCAAATAATATCATGCGATGTTAAAAAGGTCATTGCCTCTGGGTTGGTTAATAAGTTTTCGAGACCTGCAACATTCCAGGAGACTACAGATATTGTTGAATTCTTTGTCTTGTTTCCTGTATTCGCTATATTTCTGTTGCACCTTGAGTTCACTGATTATTTGAGCTGGCCAGTGTACGAGCGAGCCAGTCCCAGTTCTCCTGTGGTGCTTCTACCAGCGGGGCGGCTAAAGTGCATTCTCTACCCATATTATTCAACTTACAGATGGTTAACGATTGATGATGAATTAGTAACATTGATCGTAATGAGCCTGTTGCGTTTCTTAGCATTGACGCCCGTTTCTGGTTAATTTCCCTGTCTTGCTGTTGTTGGATATTTTCTTGTTTAATCAGCTTTGTACCACACTCGGCGTTGTATTCTTTGTTTGCTACAACAACTGGGTAGCGGACATTTTTTGGGCGAGATATCAGAATTCCTAATTCTTCAAGTATGGTATGAGCTGCTGCACAAGAGGTCCATGTTACTGCCGTTGCTTCTTTGTTAACTTAAATGTCCGAAGGGACAAAATGAATCGATGCAATATCTTTGGACTCCAAATGACAGAGCAGAGCAGAGCAGTGCGGCCAATGATTGTATTATGTTGTCTCGGTTCAGAGTATCTCCCTTTCCTTGTGAGACAAAGTCGGGGTGCCATATTGTTGTCCGTGCCTGATTGTCTTGTTCAAACATATGTTGAGGTGTGCCAGGGGTTATTTTTTCATTATTAGTTGTTATAGTTATGCTTGGAATACTCTCTTTTTGAGCTTATTCAGGGATTGGGGCCTGAGGCTCTCTGTTGTTACTTTTTATTTCCTGTGTGCAGATGATTTTTGATCTTTCACTGCTACTTCGCCACCTACCTCCCAGGGAGAGGCCTGAACCTTGTTGTGGGCGGCCATCCCTATGCTTTTGGAGCGTCTCCAAGCCTACGCCCGAGTTGGCGCATATTGCTTGTCTTGTATTCATGTTTATTAACCTTTCCTGGGCCAATTTATTAGGTGATATATTTATTGAGCTCCGCCTCGGGTTTTCTGTCCCTCGGGTGATTTTGCCGGTCTCGATAGTGGCGCTGAGATCTGGAGTCACCAGAGATGAATTTTAATTTGCTTTTTGCCTTGTAGGTGTTTTCTGTTGATTAAAGCAAAAATAAGTATCTAGTGTCATTGCCTGTCTTGTTTCTTGCTGTAATTTGAGTTGTTTTTTATTCTGTTTTACTCAGGAATCGGAAATTCTGAGTCCACCTCACCCTGGTAATTCCTCAGCTTCCCCTGGATTTTCACACAGGGATTATGGCTGAATTTGCCATGTTAATGTAAAAATGGGAGTAGATGTGACATAACAGCCAGAGTTGCTGACCTTTGAACTACACAACTGGGTTCGAGTCCCGGTCTCATCTCAACATCCTGAGATTCTGGGCAAGTCTATTAATATTGTTATTGCCTAAAACAAAAACAAAATGCTGTAAGGCCCTTGGGCACAGTTTGTGCAATATGAAACTGCAAAAAAAGGCATTGTGGCAGATCGCAATTTGGCCCATCACAATGAAGAGGCATTGCCTACATAGTAAGATGCAGCTAGTATCTGGAAATGTGCGAACAATGCATTTCGTCACCTGAGTTACATCTTTCCATTAACTCAACCCCACAGAGACATTGTTACCCCAGTACTGTTATCTTCGGAAGGCAGATTTAACAGAAAGAAATAATCCACTATAATGAGGGCAAAGGAGTTGACCTGAGGCTTATTCCATAAATTGTGGTGCTAATATATTCTGTCCAAAATGTCGAACTTGGACTCTTATTATGAAATAAACACGGATTAGCTAGAGTATCCTTCCATGAGTTCTGTGGTGCTTCATGTGTTAAAATGGTTGCAGTTCTGTGTACAAATAACTAATTGCATGCTGAAATATGGCTGTTGCGAAGTAAATTACACCCTGAGGAGTCGTAATTTTCAAAAAATATCAAGTTTCTAGCTATTGCTGCTGTAGTGCTAAATGTTAGTGCAAGGTACACATTAGACCGATTAACACCAACAGTGGTCAAAACACCACCCCTGCAGCATTTTCCAAAGAAAAACATATTCTACCCAGCGCGCCAGTTGTACTTTAACATGTGGTAGGCAATTTCACCCTTGTGCTGTGTGGTACTGTATGGCACCATATGCCACATTTATTATTCTTGGTTGCTACCACTTTTATGGGCTTGAAGCATTATGCAAGCCTTATCTGTGTAAAGACGAGTCCACAGGCTCCGAGAAAGTTCAAGTCTTTATTAAGTTGCAACACAAAGAAGAGGCTAAACATGGACCACATCACTTTGCATATCCTCTCCGGTCAGTCACCCGCTGTGCGTCTGTCAACATTCCAGAACACTCAGCTGATAACAATGCACTATGAGAGCAGCAGGTCTGTTGTCACTAAGGAGACACATGTTAATACAGTACACAACACATCGCCCCCTTTTATAAAATTGAACAAGCTATCTACCTACACCAAATAGGTCATGAACAATACAAGAATTAATGAATCCACGTTTATATAAATACTTACACAGATAAAATATACATGCTTATATAGATAACATTTACTCGCTAATAGGTAATTATTGAGGAAGGTGTTACTGACAAATATAGTGTTGTAATTTTCTTGGTTTGATAACTGGACGTTCTACTCTGCTTCTTTTATAGCTAGAATGAGCCATTACGTTATTAGGGGTAGAGGACTCTTCAGCTTCAAGTTGGTCCTGGTGAATGGGGTGACCCTGATGGTTAGGTTGATCACCCTCATCCTTAAACCACCACCTGCCATCCTGTTTCGTAGTACCTTCCACATTTTCTCCATAAGGAATAGCACTAGCATTTTTATGCTTCCATAGTGGATGGTCAGAAAAATGCCATACCTTTCCGTCGCTTAGTAGTGCTGCATTGCAGAAACCTTCCCTACTGTGAGTGGTTGAGAAAACCTGCTTTGGCTTTTCCCTATGTGCCCACTACTTTTTACTCTCACTACATCTTCGGTGTTTCGTTGCAGTGCCCTGCTTTTATGTTTCATGTTGTAATATTTTTTACAAACACTTTGTGCTTTTTCCTTTAACCACTTCAGGTAGCCAATTTCCCCTTCTGGCTGTATCCATCCAACCTACGCTATCTTTGGACATGGGTGTTCTACTTCTTATGGGATTGTCGCGGTGTCACCTCCGCGCGGCATCCACCGAGAGAACAAGGGGCAGGGAGGGAGGATTCTCACCAAATGAGTCCCTTTCTATCTCCCCAGCCAGAAGAACGCAGCCATTCTGGAAACAGCCTGCAGGGGGAGGATACGGGGTATATCGAACATGGTCCCTTTAAGTGGAAGCGAGAGTACGGAGACGAGAGACGTCAGGATGACGTCGACGGGAGCTGGCCATTAGAGGGAGGCTCGCCTGAGAACGAGGAGGAATCCGGAAGCACTGGAGTGTGTTGGAGAGTCGAGGAGCCAAAGGAGCCAAAGGAGCCGAGAAGTACGAGAGGGAGAGATCGAGCCTTGCTGTATACGTCCAACGCGAAGGTGGTACCGACGAGAGAGCCAGGAGGCCTACGAGACGGTGCTGCGCCGAGCCACGCTCCAGGAGGAGCGTGGCTTCAACAGGTACGGGAGCGCGTTACCGGGTAGGTGGGGAGGAAGCCTGCTGTTTAAACGTCCTTCCCGACATCCCGCCTCAACCCCGGACTCCCTGCACTATCACCCGCCTAGATTGTGTGACTCTGCACCAGTGATCCCTCACTCCTTTTCCCCTTCACTCATTACGATTCCTGGAACCTCACGGACGCCATATTTTTTTGGTGTCTCTCTCTTTCTCCCTAATCCTGAGTCCACCAAGAAGACCCGACCCACGGGAGAGAGGACGTGCTAGGAGGCACTGCCACTGGCGTTACAAGGAAACGGCGATAAGAAGCATTGTTTCCAATCAGCTCTCCGCAGGCCGACAACCACAAACCCAGTTCCGAACACGGAGGAGGATAAGAAGCATTATCCCCCACCAATATAGACTGGTGTACTGTAAAATAAAAGCCTTTAGAACAATAAAACCGGCATTGAAGCATCCTTCTGTCTCCTCCGCCCATTGCCCTAGCTTACACTTGGTGGAGAATGCGGACAACCCTCCATTGATACGGGTATAATGGAGAATCTGATCCAACATTTAATAGCAGGACAGGAGAAATTGGCATGGGCCGTGGAACGGCAGATGAAGTCGGCACAGGCTGACCGGGACATCTTCAAAGACAATATGACGACACAACTGGAGGAGCTGCAGAAACTAGCAGCCGAGCAAACCTCGCTGAGAACACGGGAGGGGAGACAACCAACCCCCTCCGGACCATCGGGAGTAGCCCTACAGAAATACGTGCCGGGGGAAGACCCGGACGCGTTTTTGCTCAATTTTGAAAGGGCAGCCAGGGCCTGTGCATGGCCTGTGGAGAAGTGGCCTTTCTTTTTAGCCCCTTTATTGACCGGAGAGGCCCAGGCGGCCTATCAAGTCGCCAACAGTGATGGAAAGACGCCCTACGATGAGATAAAGGCTGTGATACTTGACCATCTGGGCTTAGATGCGGAGGCCTTCCGGGTCCGCTTCCGGAAGGAGAAGGGCCACCCGGACGAAAACCCAAAGACTCTCTTCTTTAGACTGAAAGCAGCAGCAGATAAATGGCTAAAGCCTCACGAAAGCAACAAAGAGGAGATCATGGACCGCATTTATTTAGAGCAGTTTTTAGAAGCACTCCCTTACAATACGCAAAGGTGGCTCAGACAACATTCACACCTGACTACCATACAGGCAGTAGAAATGGCGACCACCTTTTCTCGTGCGCAACCCCGAGCATTACTTTGGGAACCAGAAAAGCCTCATCGTCTTTCAGCAGGCAAGACAGAGAGAAACAAATATAAAACTCCGCATAAAATCACAAGACCTCGTCTTCCTAAGCCTGAAGCCCTGCCACACAAGGGTCCCCAGTGCTTTGAATGCGGCGAGTGGGGGCATATAGCACGGAAAAGACCACAAGAAGAGCCCATGGAGGTCAGATACATACCACGATTGGTCCTCTTCACTGCTGAAATGGGGACAGCCTTCTACGTAAGTGTAGAGGTGGAGGGGAGGGTTGTGAAAGCGTTACTGGATTCGGGCTGTAGACAATCCGTTGTCCAGAAAGACTTAATAGACCACACTCAAGTGAAGGCTGATAACCTAGTGCATATACGGTGTGTCCATGGGGACGTAAAACCCTACCCTATAGCCCTAGTCACCATCACTCCAAAAGGGGGTACTCCGCACCAAGTCAGGGTGGGGGTTTTACCAGACTTACCAGAGGAACTTATAATAGGTACTGACAACCCGGACTTTCTTGGTATGTTTCTCTCGACAATACAACGAACGAATGACCGAACAGATAAAGGCAGGCACCCAGAGTCCCAATATCCAGCCCTTATAACCACTGAACCCTGGCTCCTGGACAGGAAATTCAAATTTACTCAAGTTAACGATCCTACCTTTCAGCAGGCATGGCAAGTCACCCAGAAAACTGACGCGGGGACATCTAGAACCTATCCCCAGTTCCTGGTACTGAACGATTTACTGTACCGTAAAGCAGACAAAGAGAAAGAACCCCAACTGCTTGTCCCCCTCGACTTTAGAGACCAAATCTTGTTCTTTTCGCACGCCCACCTCACTTCAGGACATATAGGGGTGGAAAAGGTGACTCAGAATGTGCTAAGGTACTTCTATTGGCCTGGGGTCTATGCAGATATAAAACGTTATTGCCAAGAGTGTGAGACTTGCCAAAAACGCAACCCCTATCGCCCTCCCCCTGTACCCCTTCAACCTTTACCCATTCTGGGGACCCCATTTGAACGAGTAGGCATGGATCTTATCGGCCCGCTTACCAAAACTCGAAGAGGCCATCTGTATGCCTTAGTCATCGTGGACTACACAACGAGATACCCTGAGGCTTTTCCCCTGAGAGCCCCTACCACCACTACTATTGCGGAGAAATTAGTTGAATTTTTCTCCAGAGTCGGATTCCCACGCGAGATACTGACGGACCAGGGTACTCCATTTGTTTCACGCCTCATGAAGGAAGTCTGTAAAACCCTTAATATAAAACATATTAGAACATCGGTTTACCATCCCCAGACCGACGGTCTGGTGGAGCGGTATAATGGGACTCTGAACCAAATACTGAAGAAAATGTTGAGCAGCGAAGGGCCCGAATGGGATCGATTACTACCCTTAGCATTGTATGTGATCCGGGGTCAAGTACAGAGTAGTTTGGGGTGCTCATCATTTGAAATGCTCAATGGGAGACAACCCAGGTCTCTTCTGGAGATGACGAAGGAGACATGGGAGAAAGAGGAAGCAGACGAAGCAAGGGGCTTTCTGGAATATACATCCAACCTGAAAACCAGAATAGGGAAGCTCAGAGACCTCGCTTACTCCCATCTAGAACAGAAACAACAAAAACAAAAATACCACTACGACAAGGGAAACAAATGGAGGAGATTGTCTGAGGGTGATTGGGTCCTGGTACTGTTGCCTTCCACCTCGAGTAAATTTAAAGCTGAGTGGATGGGCCCGTATAAAGTGGTAGATACCGTGGGAAAAACCAGCTATAGAGTACAAATACGACCGTCACGGGTGCAGACATATCATATTAATCTACTAAAGAAATGGTTTGGCCCTCCTCCCAGATCAGCCAATATCGCTGTGTCTCTCCCCAACAGAGATACTGCATGTACCTTAGGCCAATTAGTCATAAACAGTGAACTGAATTCCACAGAGAGACAAACACTAGACAAGTTGTTGCGCTCCTTCTCTACCCTCTTCTCAGATAGTCCAGGAAGAACCTCTCTCCTAAGCCACACCATAACCACACTCCCAGGGCAAAAGGTTAAGCAACGACCCTATTGTATCCCGGCCGCAAGGAGGCAAGCGGTACGACAAGAGGTCAGGAACATGTTGGAAATGGGTGTCATACGCCCCTCCAAGAGTGAGTGGTCCTCCCCAATCGTGTTGGTTTCAAAACCGGATGGTTCCACCCGTTTTTGTATGGATTTCAGAAACCTCAATTCTATCTCATAATGCGATTCGTACCCTATTCCTCGAATCGATGAATTGGTAGAGAAGATAGGAACCTCACGATATATCACCACATTCGACCTAACTAAAGGTTACTGGCAAGTCCCCCTTCTAGAGAGTGACAAAGAGAAGACCGCTTTCGTAACACCGGACGGACTGTACGAATTCAATGTTCTTCCCTTCGGTCTTCACGGGGCACCTGCGACTTTCCAACGTCTGATGAACACGGTGCTCCGGGAACACCAGGCCTTTTCATCTGCGTATCTGGATGATATCGTAGTATTCAGTTCGACCTGGGAAGAGCATTTGAGACACCTCCAGTTGGTTCTGCAGTCCCTCCGAGATGCCGGACTCCACATCAATTCCAAAAAGTCCCGGGTGGGGTTTCATTCCGTTAACTATCCGGTTATGTCCTAGGCGAGGGGGTAATAGCACCACAAAAGGAAAATGAGAGAGCAATTAGAGACACCCCATTTCCCACAACAAAGAGAGAAGTCAGGGCCTTCCTAGGGCTACTAGGATATTACCGGCGGTTCATACACCAATATTCAGAGATAGCGGCCCCACTCACGGATGTACTCCGAAAAAACATGAAGTCCCAGACCTTAACACAACCCTCTGAAGAAATGCTGAAAGCCTTTAGTCAACTAAAAGATGCCATCACCACCAGCCCAGTACTAACCTCCCCTGACTTCAATAAACCCTTCATTTTACATACAGACGCATCCGAGACTGGGATAGGAGCAGTCTTATCACAAATCTCGCCCTCTGGTATAGAACATCCCCTACTCTTTATCAGTAGAAGGCTGTTTCCCCGAGAATAAAAATATCCCACTATAGAGAAAGAGTGTCTGGCAGTAAAATGGGCAATCGACAAACTCAAATATTACCTGGATGGTAGCACCTTCACTCTCTATATGCACCATGCCCCACTCCAATGGATGAGCAGAAACAAAGGTCATAACCCCCGCATTTTGCGTTGGTTTCTGTCCCTTCAACCATTTGTGTTTGATGTAAAACATCAACGGGGTTCTGCCAACGGTAATGCAGACTTCTTATCAAGAGTACTGCCTCTCCCCGAATGGGAGCTGCCTGGGGAGAGGGTGTGTCGCGGTGTCACCTCCGCGCGGCATCCACCGAGAGAACAAGGGGCAGGGAGGGAGGATTCTCACCAAATGAGTCCCTTTCTATCTCCCCAGCCAGAAGAACGCGGCCATTCTGGAAACAGCCTGCAGGGGGAGGATACGGTGTATATCGAACATGGTCCCTTTAAGTGGAAGCGAGAGTGCGGAGACGAGAGACGTCAGGATGACGTCGACGGGAGCTGGCCATTAGAGGGAGGCTCGCCTGAGAACGAGGAGGAATCCGGAAGCACTGGAGTGTGTTGGAGAGTCGAGGAGCCAAAGGAGCCAAAGGAGCCGAGAAGTACGAGAGGGAGAGATCGAGCCTTGCTGTATACGTCCAACGCGAAGGTGGTACCGACGAGAGAGCAAGGAGGCCTCCGAGACGGTGCTGCGCCGAGCCACGCTCCAGGAGGAGCGTGGCTTCAACAGGTACGGGAGCGCGTTACCGGGTAGGTGGGGAGGAAGCCTGCTGTTTAAACGTCCTTCCCGACATCCCGCCTCAACCCCGGACTCCCTGCACTATCACCCGCCTAGATTGTGTGACTCTGCACCAGTGATCCCTCACTCCTTTTCCCCTTCACTCATTACGATTCCTGGAACCTCAGGACGCCATATTTTTTTGGTGTCTCTCTCTTTCTCCCTAACCCTGAGTCCACCAAGAAGATCCGACCCACGGGAGAGAGGACGTGCTAGGAGGCACTGCCACTGGCGTTACAAGGAAACGGCGATAAGAAGCATTGTTTCCAATCAGCTCTCCGCAGGCCGACGACCACAAACCCAGTTCCGAACACGGAGGAGGATAAGAAGCATTATCCCCCACCAATATAGACTGGTGTACTGTAAAATAAAAGCCTTTAGAACAATAAAACTGGCATTGAAGCATCCTTCTGTCTCCTCCGCCCTTTGCCCTAGCTTACAGGGATCAAAAGGACCAGACCAGTGCTTCCACCTGGAATGATTCCGTCTGCCCACACAGTTTTATGTAATTCACTCCTCCAGACTACGCTATTGTTGCCGGCTAATTGGACGATACCTTTGAAAAACGTGGTTATACCATTCAACTGCCCCATTACCAGCTGGATGATACAACCATGTGCTCCTGTGCACAAAACCATTTCTTCACAAGTACGCCTTAAAACTGTTGGACGTAAATTGGGGACCATTGTAGCTCATGATACTCTTGGAAAGACCACCTCTGATAAACGTTTTTTCCAAAACTCTAATGATGCTACAACGATGCTACACGTATCTGCCTTTTGCACTACATCCATTTCTATCCATTTAGAAAAGTGATAGTTAAAACAATCCTCATCCTGCTCCTGAATAGGACCCATTATGTCTAAACCCACGTTATCCCAAGGCATATTGGAACAAGTAATAGGGTAATTCCTAAATGCCCTACATAACAAATTTCAAGAATTTTGGTTCTCAGTTTGTTGGGGGACTGACTGTACCATTCCTTAACACTAAACAACCTTCAACAGACGATTCACACCTTGCCTCCCAAAAGGGCAACAATTCTTTGGGGACCTTACTCTTTTGAGGCCAACCCCTAGATATCATGTAGTGAACACTGGTAAGAAACACATAGTATTCTTGTTCATTTTTCCATTCCTTACTCGTTATACCCTGAAATTCATCTGAGATATTTGCCACACAAAAATCTTCAACCATGTCCTCACTCTCTTCACTCAAAGTTACAGGCATGTGACTGAGGAAATCCACCACCACATTCTCAGACCCTTACACATACTGTACATTGTAATTGCAACCAAACAGCGGACAGACATACAGGCCAATCATGGGGATGTTGTATAAAGTCCTTTGGTGGTCAAGACTTTGGTTAGAGGTTTATGTTCACTGGGCAATGTAATTGTGTTCCCTCAGATGCATAGCCTGACGTTTTCTAACCCCCAAGTACATGCTAATTCCTCCCTCTCTATGACCGAATACTTTTCTTCAGTAGGGGCCAGAGAGAGGGATGCACTTGCTATGGTATCTTCCTTGCATGACGCATTCTTTTTGGGTAAGTACCCCACCTATACTACTACCACTTGCATCGGTGGTGACAATACTATATAGAACGGGGTCAAACCCTTGCAATGGAGGAGCTTAGCACAAGTCATTTTTTAGAGAACATAATGCATCATGACAGTTATCAGACCATTAAACTTTGTTCCTTAGTTTTAGTACCTGTCTCATATTATATAATTAAGTGGAAAAATCTTGGCATAGAATTCGACCAAGCCTAGGAATGCGCGCAACTCATCCTTGTTCTTAGGCACAGGTGCCTTCCTAATGGCATCCAACAATTCTTTCTTGTGTTTAATGCCATCCCCTGTGACCCGATGTCCCATATATGTAACCTCATTGCATGCAAATCTGTATTTACTATGCTCTTAAGTTGACCCTCTGTTCTTCAAAACTGTTGTGTAGTTCATAAATATACATAGAATCTGCTCTTTTGTAGGTAACATAAACTAAGGGATTGGTGTTTAGACTAATTCCGGATGCCCCCAAAAGATATGTCAGCCTATAGACCAGCTAGCTCACAGTGCCACCATAAGCCCCCTAACCTTACCAAGGAGCGAATAGTTTCTGGCAACCATCGAACATGACAACCCTTGATCCTTCAGGGATTGTGGAAACAGTACAGTACTTTTCGCTCAGTCAATCGTACCCACTTAGTCTCAGAGAGATACACAGAATAAACGTTGGGGATGTTTTCAATAAGCATTTATTGAAACAGCGTCATTCTAGTATAAAACATGTTTGCTGCGGCAATCATTAGACAGAGGCAAATGTAAAAGATTACAAGCACCAACAGAGTAAATAGAAGGTAGAATTCTACCATGTGCTAAAACAAATAATGAATATTTGACCCTGGCATATAAACATGACAGTAATCAAGCATACTCCTACTATGTGGACCCTACCAAAATGTACCTAGCATGTATGTAGGTGTAAAGCCAAGAATCCCCTAGGAAAGAGCCAACTCCATTACTGTGCATGCAGGGACCTCAGTGTCTTGTGTCAGCGTGGAAGTGTCTCTTCTGGTTATCTAGTGAAGGTGCGGTTCTTTTATACGAAAAATATAGCCTCAGGGTTCATACCACAATCGATATGTTGTGAGTACGATTATGGCTAAATCAATAGTTGCAACTATGCAAAGTAGTTCTGTCGCCCTAGGATGAAGATGGCCATGACTTTCGTACAGAGTATGTTAATCCTGTTATGTATGTCATGTGCAGGGGATTTTACTAAGAATCCTCATTCAGAATAAATGAGGCTAGTTTCAAGGAAACCAATCGACATGTATTCAGCACATAACTGGGTACAAGGTCAGTGCTAGAACCATTATGCAGAGCAAGGTAGGACAGATGCAGGTAAAAGGTCACTTTGCTACTTAGGCCTAGTTTGGAGAACATAACAAAACATTGAGCACTTGGAACAATTTTTGGCCATGATCTTCCTTTGTTTTGCCCATTACTAAGATGTAATTCTGGGAAATTAACAGGTTTGTTACATCTTTAAAAATCACATGCATTAGCCACTGAAACATGGCCGTAGCAGCGGCCAGCCCAAACGGTACCCTCTTAAACCTGAAAGATCTAAATGGTGTAACGAACATGTTTAGACACCTGCTATCTGTGTGTAAAGGGACCTGATTATAAGCAGCTTTAAGGTCAATAGTAGAAAACCACTTAATATGATTGGGGAGTGCAAGTATTTCATTGATGCGCGGTAGTGGAAATTGGTCAATAAGAATATTATTATTAAGATTGTGAAGATCTATGCATAGCCTCAACTTGCCATTGCCCTTTTTTTGAGACCACTAAAGGGGCCATCCACTCAGATGACTCCACTTGTTCTATCACTCCCTCCATTTCCAACTTTTGCAATTGCACCATAACCTAATTTTTCAATGAGAACGGAATGTTTCTAACCTTATGTATTTGGGGTTTGACATCCTGGTGCACGTACAGATGGTGGATGACATACGTGGTGTGGTAGACCAGAATGCAAAGTGGCCCAGGTGTATAATGGAGGCGCACACGTTACGTAGTGCATATGTATTAGGAACCTGCAGTCTATGCCTTTGCAAGATGTTACAATATGACAGACATATGTGAAATCACGCCATGACGTAGGAGCAATGGAGAGTTGGAGGATAGAAGTTGGGACGGTTGAACTATCATGCAGGGACTTCTTTGGTAAAAATTGTCAACCTTTTCCCTATAAGGTAATCAGGCGTTAAAACATAGTGGAAGTTCTTTTATTACCTTGATGATCTCTGACAATAATGAGAAGTCCCGCAAAAGTGGTGAAAGGTAGTTCACAGTGTCTAATAGAGAAGAAGCACTGTGGTTGAATGTGCCTGCTTGGGTGCATGCTGACTGGTTCAATGTGTTGGAACTCATTGCCCCTACTGTAAAGACGAGTTCACATGCTTGGAGAAAGTTCAAGTCTTTATTAAGTTTCAACACACAGGAGAGGCTAAACGTGGACCACAGCACTTTCCATGTCCTCTCCGGTCAGTCACCAGCTGCGTGCCTGTTAACATTGTAGAACTCTCAGCTGGTGACAATGACTTATGGAAGCTAAGGGGACACATGTTAATACAGTACACAACAGTCAGATTTGTTCCTAGTCGGTGCTTGCAGGAATATTTGGGAAATCATAAGATTGCTACGTAACCTATGAGAGAAACATTAGGTGTTGTATATGAGGACCTAGGGATGTTCAATTCTTGTCACTACGAACTTTGTCTGTGCATAGGAGTGCCTATAATATATTGTAATGTTGATAGAGTTGCACTTCATTACTACAAACCTCCAACAGAATGGTCATTGGGGATTCAAAATTTCTTGTAAATAGCCTTCCTACTACTGGTATTGAGGTATGCCAGTCAAGTGCCTGGTTGTAAATAGTGGCATTCCGTGATTCATTCAGCTACGTCTTTCTTGTTCTGTGGAATTGAAAGTGGGATGTGATCTGTTGTGTTCAGGTGTTCATTTTGCTAGCATACCTTTGGGCTACTCCCATTGTGTTCTTATCGTTTAGGTGATACTGGAAGACCATTCTAAATTTGGCAAGAAGAGGTCCCTCGGTATGGCGGAGATACATGATGGTGGAGGTATTGTCCTACGCCATCCTGACAGTAAACTCTGTCCGCAACTCTAAATCAGGCCCAAAGTTAGTCCCATAATAAACAGTATTTATGCATCATGACGTAGAAGTCCAATTTAGCCCTTAGAACCCAGCTACCCCACCTGTTCAACACTTTACAGTGCTTCAATGTCTTTTGGCTGGGGTCAGGCTACAGAAATACCACCTTAAATCCAGGAAATTGGTCTCGTAAGTTGCAGTGAAGTGCCCGATTCAGTACATGTTTTTCCCCCAGAGGATAACATTGGGCACCCGAAGCTGATAAGCATCTCATTAGTCACTGTGAAGTGCCCGAATGCAGTACTTGTTTTCCCCCAAGAGGATAACATTGGGCACTCGACGCTGAAAAGCACCTCTGACCCAGCTGCCATAGTGCCACCTGATGTGACCTGTTGGTGCTGCCTTGGACCTTGCCCCCTACTTACCTTAAGTCCAGGAGATTGGTTCCGTGAGCTGCTGTGAAGTACCTGTATGCAGTGCATGTCTTTCCTCCATAGTTTAACATTACCGCTTCGGAAATTGCACTGTGTTGATTTTCAAATACAAACATATATACATAAATTTTACAGGCACAATTTTGCTGCATTGAAAACTTCGGGACTGATTTAAAGTTTAGCAGATGGGCTACTTCATCACACCCCTAACAGATATTATATTCACCTTATTAGAAGTGCATTAAGATATAATGCACTTGTAATAAGGCAGATAGGATATCCATTACATTTGTGAAGAGTACCCATTCACAAGACTCTAAAATTGTCATTTAGACACCACCTTCCCACCCATTCATCCAGCTTTTGAGGTAACAGACAAATAAAAAAAAATTGTATTATTTTCAAAAATTAAGTCCTCATTTCTTTCTTTCTCTGTTGCAACAGTTTAAACAGCCTGTCACCTTGTGGTTGTAAGAAACTGGGGGGCATATTCACAAGGAGCTATCGCCGAATTAACGGCACTTTATCGCAGCCAAAGTCGTGATAAATTTACCCCCCCATTCACAAGCCGGTGTTAATTAACAGCCCACAGCACCAGTTTACCCGCGATAGCAGCCGCAAAAAACATCGCCACAGAGGACCCTCGCAAATATCGCTAATGAGATGCAGAGTAGGCGTTCCCGTGACAAAAGCAGAGACAACAGCACACCTCAACATTCACAATGACCAGCCACATCTGCGATAAGAAACACAAAACAGGCGATAAGGCCCGTTAGCACCAGGAAATCTACACCTGCTCTGACCTTGTGTAAAGTCGGACGGCAGCCAGCACCACAAAAGGGAGCACAGCCCAGGGCCACAACCGAAGGGCAACAGATGACATGGAGCCACACATCATGCAGCCCGGACACCCAAGAGGGCCACAACACCCACCCCCACCACCCCCAGGCCCGCAACACCCCCCCCCCGGGACCACCCCAACCCCGGACTAAGAAATTGCACACCAACACCACAAATCCCAAAACAAACATTTTGCCTGATGTCGCACAAGCAGGAAAATAAACATACATGCGTGGCCAGAAAATGGAGAATCAGTCATACAGCAATGCAATCACCAACACAAAACACCATACAAACAAAAGCAGAAACAACCCTTAGGATGAGTCCTAGCTGCTCCTCACTGGACAATCCGTAGCACACAGCCTGGAAGACCAAATCCAAGAGAAGAAGGTGTGCCATGCGCCCAACAAAGGAAAGAGAGGGAGAGAGCGAGGGAGAGAGACGGAGTGAGATAGCACAAGCAGCGCATGGCCGCTCGGGCACCTGGCTCCACATGCCAACATGTGTGTGTGCATCGCCATCCGTACACCATGAGCCCAAGGCCATGTCCCAATCTCAGCGCCAAACCCACATCACATTCCGAAAATGAAAGTAGTAGTCAGACAAACATCAGGGATGAAAGCACCATTGTCCCAATGCAGAATGCGGGAGGACACCTGCACCTCTGACCTTGGTCCAGAACGCGCCTGGAACACCCTGATAGAGATGCAATGGCAGATGGGGACGACTCCCATACCACACATTCCGCAAATGAACCATCCGACTCATCCACAGCCCACACATAGAAGCCCCTGCCTGTGGTACCCCCGCATGGGATGCCCTTGACACTCACGGAAACAGCAAGCCATAACCCACAACGTTGCACACACATACGAATCATTGCTCAGAGCTGTGGCATATCCTCCACACAACTGCTCCAGTCCAGAAGAGTGCCTGTTCACGAGACGCACCAACGCAATGGCAGGCCATACCGGGCACATGCACAACCCCCATCACGTGGAACAGTACCGTGCACGTATGCTGCATTTACTGGGCGCACTGCCACTGGCAGTGCTGCGGATCAGTTACAGGCTCAGCTTCCACATTGCCCACGTCACCTGCGTCCATCCCTGGTTCCACTGCCGAACATGCACATTCGAGTGTCCAATGGATGTCTGCCTATCCAACACAACTGTTGATGAATTGGACTATGACTTGTGTCTGCGCCCACTGTTGGATCACGAACAGGAGTGTAACAGAGACAGCCGTGCATGGGATGCCTTGACATACTGCGTATGTGTTGGTAGTTGTGCATGGGAGATTGCACAATTTCTCGTGTGCAGTGACCACATCGAGGCGCTCCCCTATTGGGCTGTGTTGCGGATCGGTGAGACGGCGTGGGCTGAGCACACCTGCCCGGACCACCTAATGGATTGGCTCACCCTGGTGTTCCTTGAACACGACAACGATGTACTATTGGAACACATTGCACATGAAGCTGCACAGGCATTCATGGACGAGTAACTACGTTCCTGCAGCCACATCCGATTGCCACCCACAGCACATGGCCCAACAACTTGTTGCATCGTGGGGATTGCTCACATATCCCACCACAACAGAGGATACGTCTGCCTTCGGTCGGGCTCTGGATGCATGTGCGTGGAATAACGCGTGTGTACACACACCTGTGCAAGGCGACGCAGGTCCATGGTCGGAGCAACACAGTGTCGTCTGGCAACGTTGCCAATTCGGACACACTGCTGGGTGAGAGCACACACATGGCAATGTAGCACGACATGTGAACCTGTCGGACCCTCACACCTGATCACTGTCGGCAGAGCAGACAATCAGCGCACCCCGGAGGCAGAGCACCATGCAGACCCCACGTGCAGTGAGTGGTGCCCCCTCACACGGGGCAATGTGCAGACGCCAGACAACACATGACTCATCCAGCAAGGCAAGGTGGGCTGTGAGCGTTGCCATCCATGATGAATGTTGTCCATTTCAGCCCTACCATCAACTGAACCTCGACATGTACCCATGCTGCGTGTAAGTGTCTTAAGCATGTCCCTGCCTGTTGTGGCCGTTGCCTCGTCTGTACTGGCACGCACATGCCAATAAAGCCTATGCCACTCCACTGGTGTCTAACTGTGAGGTGTGTTGTTTAGATTGTCCACTCGTGTGCCACAATGAGCCTCGTCACAACACAGGGAGGAACTGACTGACGCATGTGCAATGGGGGTGTGTCCCTTTGGCAAGCCAGACATTGTTTTCGGATAGGTGCTGGACGACATGTGCACTTACATGACTCCAGCTATGTGTGTATGGTGTCCAACCTCTGACCATGTGGAGCAATGTCATACATCACAACAGAGTGTGTCCACACAGATGTGTGTAAGTCGGTCTGTGGCGTGAAGTTCTGCTGTCACACGTGGTGTGGGATACCACTCCTGGCCTGCCACCGTTTTGGTCACTCCTACACACGGCACTATTCAACACATGGACATGTGCCTACTTTGGGGTGTTGTGAGATTGCTGTTGATGTGCAATGGGGACACAGCTAGTACTCACCTTCCCAGTCATCCAATTGGCCATTTGTCTCAGGGATAGAAATGCGCATAGTTGTCAGTTACCAGGGTGTACCTTCATGTGCAATCATCCTCCCCACATCCAGCCATACTTCCATACGTGAGTGAACATAGTGATGACACATCTGTGTGATTAAGAATGTTTTATTCACATTCAGGTGATTGACGGAGCTGGAGCTGTACCTGGCCATCCAAGCCCACATCACATGGAGGCCCAGTGGTGGGCCAACCAGAGTCCTTTGGGGAGTGCACAGTGATTGGGAAGAGGGAGAGTGCAGTCCGCAGCAGGATTGCTGTGTGATTGGCCAGCGGTGCAGAAATGGCAGTCCGTGTCGGGGTCCGGGTGAATGTCGCAGGGTGTTCCGGAGGTCAGTAGGAGGTATTTCCCAGGGCATGATGCATAGGTCATGACCAGGCAGGGACAGGCCATATGGCGGTGATGGATGCTACTGCCTCCTTCCTCACACAGTAATTCCCATCCCCTTCTCACTCCCCTGATACGGGTTCTGTGTGCGGTGTGTCCGGTGTGTGTGGCGGGGTGATGGCTGCATCGCTGTGTGCCCCTGACACATCAGACTGCGTAGGTGATGGGGCAGCATCACAGTGTAACACGGACACATCAGGGGTCGGAGCTGTGTGTGTAGATGTTCCCGCTCTAGTCATCTGGGAAGGGCTCAGTGGCAGCAATGGCAAGTTGGAGTACTGCAGGGCGTTGCTGTTCCCAGCCACTGCTCGCTGGTGTCCAGCCATGGCGGACATCCTTCCAGCCTGCATCTGCTCCATGGTGTCCATTGCCCTCCGCATCTGTGCCAACTCTGTGCTGTCATGGCTGGTGCCTGTCTGACCAGACAGTGCTTGTATTAGACTCATGGCACTAGCGAGGTTAGCCAAGGTCTGTGGCGGAGCATGGTGCGTACAGGGGGTGTCCGATAGGGACTGTACGTGGTCCCTGATGGGACTCAGACACCCACGTATGGCATCGAGTTTGGCTGCCACGAGCTCGAAACCCACCCGCAGCTGATGAGCCAACACCACCTGGCAGCCCAACACACGCCGTTGGAATTCCATGTATTGGTCGGGGTGGTCCTGGGAGACAGCTGTGGTGGTGTGTGTTTCCTGCTGTGTGGTCTGTGCAGGTGGTGGGGTCACTTCGAGGCAGCTGGCCTGGCCTGCTCCTGGGGGTGGGGTGCAGAGGCTGTCCAACATGCGTTGGAGGGTGTCTTGACATGTGCAGGTTGTCCTCTTCATCATCAATGGTGGGATGTGTGGTGTGCTCTGCAGGGGGTGTTGTTTGTCCCTCTGCAATGTAAAGGGGAGATGCAGGTTAACAGAGTTTCACATGTATGGTGATGATTTGCAGATGTATACATTCAGACTGCATGCCAATGTACATTGTGACTGTTTGGGGGGTGCTGGCTATTTGATGGCAGTCAGTGTGTTTTTCGACTACATGACGGATGTGTGGTAGTACCCGTACATTATCATCACACAGTGTCAGGCAATGCCAGATGTGGGTGGACAGTTACTACGCACGAGCGGAACCTGTTGTGGGCTCTGTCATGTGGTGCTGGTGTTGCACTTTGTACCACATTGCCTTCATTGCTGATGTTCTGTGATTGCTATGTGTGTGTGCTGCATTGTGGGTGAGTTGCCCCTGCAGCTCTGATTTCGTGTAGCCTTCTCCCTTTGAGGTGGGGTGCCTTTGAATTGTGTGCTTTTCGGGCCTGATTTGCTTTTGACTTGGGTCATGTGTGCTCGCGGACTGTTTTTGTGGCCTGGTGCATTGTTCGTCTGCTGCGTGTATTGTGAGGCATGGGTTGTGGGTGCACGTGGACACGTCGGAGTGTGACCTGATCCTTTACGGATGTGATCCGCACTTGGCTACCTCCATGTCGCTTCGTGGGCCATGTCATTTTTTTGGGGCAGCTGCTGTGCTATCGGACATGCAGTGTTACTTGCATAGTCAGTGTGGGTCACGGAGCAGCTGCTTTGCTGGATTCAGCACATGTGCACGGGTCGGTTGTGATATTGGTGATATGGGGGGGTGGCCCTCTGTGCACATTGTGGATGGGGGCCTACTTGGCATTTCTATGTGTGCTGCAGTGTGCCAAGGCATTCAGGGACATGTTCCACGGTCATTGTGGGTGTGCTGTGTGCTGCGCGTAATTGTGCATGTGTGCCATTGTGCCCATCTCCCCCCGTCCCTAGTGGTTACTCACCCTGTTGCTGTTGGGTCAGGTCGTATCATGCTGTGTCCAGGCCCCCCAATCCTGCCACCGTCTCCTCACTGCTGACTGTGGCTACCATTTGCTCCAGCTCCTCCTGTGTCACAGGACTCCCACCTCCAGTCGCTGTTGCTGCCTCCCTGTTGGCGGCGAGCTCATGTTTGGTCTGCCTTTTCAGATCATGCCCGCTCCTCTTGACCTCCTCCAGTGACCTCCTGGACACTCCGACTGCATTGACCTTGGTGAGGATGGCCTGCCATATTTCGGTTTGGGTTGCCAGTGCCGCAGTGGAGGTGCCAAACAGTTGTTGATGGTGTTCGGTCACCCCCGTGACGATGATCTGGTCTTCCTTCGGACTGTACCAGGTCTTTCTCTTCCTCTTGTCCTTGCCCTTCCCCGAAGGCGGGGTTCCTGGCTGGTCCTCCGTAGGGCTTGTGGTGTTCGGCTTGTCCTCTGCACTCGGTCCGGGTGCATCCATGTTGCTACGCAGTTTGAATTGTTTTTGGGCTCTTTTTTTTTCTTTCTTTTATGGTGCTTTTTCCCGCCGGCCGCGTGGCATTTACAGGCTTGTGGCTGGTGTTCGCTGATTTCTCTACCGCGATTGGCCTCATCGCATGATTGCTCGCGTTTCGCATTTTTTCGGCGTGGCGTTGATTTTGACACTGACATTTGACACGTTATCTGGTGGCTATTGCATGGTACCGCCTTGTTGTGAATTCCTAGTTGACACGTGGATATTTTCCTGCGATGGGCTGCGATATTGAAAGTTGCGTTACGCTACTCTTGCGGTAGTTGTCACACGTTCTTGTGAATATACCCCTGATTTTTGTTGCAGTAGGCCCCCACTTTTTGCCTGGTATTTGATGCAAATTTCACTGCAGTGCACTGGGTTCCTTCTAACCAGGTCCCCAATGTGCTTTCCCCGAAATAAGACAATTGGTCACTGATCCCCAAGTGACCAGGCCTTTAGCATCTCTGTAAGTCCCTAGTAGGTGGTACATGTGGTACTTAGGGCCTGGGTACTAAATAGGGTCCCTAAGAGCTGCAGCATATCTTGTGCCACTCTTAGGGACCCAGCAGCAAACCCTCACAGACTGCCACTGCAGGCTGTGTGAGAAGGTGCTCTAAAAAGAGAAAACACAACATAGCACACACTTGTCTGCCATGTCCCCTGACTTTTTCTGTACCTTGACCTCTACTTGTTATTTATGCCCAGATGTGGAGGATGCAATACATATTTACAACATCTCACTACTTGGGATTTGTTTAGTTAGTCATTTAAACATTGTTAGACAGGTCTATCTCATCATTGTAAATATTGTAATTATCACCACTTCTAACTTCACATTCCCATCCCATCACAAGCACTACCTTGAGCACTTTTTTTCACTTTATATTTTGGAGCAACTATTGATATTGAAAATCATGGATAAATCCATATTATAAAATCCTTTAAGACTAATTAACATTTTGTCATTATTTAATTTGATGTATGTGGGTGCCATACTAAGGTTTTTTCAAACATTGGTCGGTTGGACCATCTGTTGTTCATACCATTACTGGCCCAGGTCCAGCTGATTGCTGGGTATTTCCTATTGTTGTGTAACAATGTCCCCTAACACTGCATGTAGTATTTATGTCAACGCTACATCAGGACTTCAGCCCTAAGGCAGGGTGCATTATATTACATGTGAGGACATATCTGCAGGAGCAGATATGCCCCTGTGCTGGTCACTTCCATTACTGCCAGTACAAGTGATCCGGGAAGCCATTTTAAAACATGTACTTGACACTGGCAAAAACGAGTTCCCCAGCTACATGATGGCTTCACTGAAAATAAGGATGTTTGGTATAAAACATCTCGTATTAATAAACCCACACTGATTCCAGTTATGGATTTATTAATACATGCACCCAGAGGGCACCTTAGAGGTGCCCCCTGAAAACCTACCAACTACTAGTTTACTGACTGACTGTCTTAACCAGCCGGCCACCATAGACAACTTTCTAACCACTAAGGGTGAGGGCCTCTGCTCTCAGGAGGTCAGAAACAAAGCCTGCTTGAGCAGAGAGTGTTTACAGCCCCTCCCACGGGATGACCTACAAATTAGCATTCCAAGGAAGAGCCTCAAATAGTCAAATTTGCAACTTTGGTGTGCAAATCTGGCTTCCCTCACAGGAGAGGATGCCTCCCCCTTTGTCAGAGGCCCTTTGGCACCTGGGCAGGCAGGATAATTAGTAGTCAGACAGGTGTGCCCACCCTCAGGCTAGTACCACCCTTAAGGTGGGCTACCTGAAGTGGATTCGACTTTTCAGAGTCTGCTATCTATGTGATGGCAAACCTATAAACTCTGGGACAGTGTTATGCCCATTTCCCATAGGAAGTGGACATATAGGGAGCGTAGTGACCTCAAGGATCAGTAGCCCATTGGCTACTTCCCTAAACTCCCCAAACGCCCCTAAATGTATTATTTAGGGGAGACCCTGGCACCAGGAAATCAGATCCTGCTGACCTGAAAGAAGAAGATGGATGTGAATAGTTGCAAACTACAAGAACAGAAGATCAACAACTGACCTGGCGCCAGCCCTGCTGTCCTCACCAATTGCGCCAAAGACGACTTGTCCTGCAGCTGCTGTGCCTCCAACAGCCTGGGAGAACTGCCAGCACTTTGCATAAAAACCAGGAAATCCTGTGGAGTAGCGGAGCTGCTCCCCTGTATTCTGAAGGCACCCAAAGAGGACTGAGAGGACTCCAAACCTCAGAAACCTGACACTGGAAAGCACCACTGCACCAGTGCTGCCTAGCCTGTGCTGAAGTGGGCCACACCTTGCCAGCATGGTTCCCAGGCCCTCAAGAGACAAAGCTTAACTTGGACTTGCCCACTGTGGACTTCTCTACACCACCCACAGTCTCTGTGTGCAGGCCCCCTCTACCAAGAATGTTCCCAGTGGCAAAAACCCGACGCCGCAAGACACCTCTGTACCCGTTGCCCCTGACCCATGAAGAAGAGGAACAGAGGTGTCACCGAGCATCGTGAGAGGTGAGCCCACTTGTTGGTTTAGCCTGACTGATCCCTAGTCCAAGTCTGCAGCCTCTTTTCGACCATACGAATCCCCATTGACTAAAATTGGGCACCCAACGCTTAAAAGCACCTCTGCACTCGGCCAGCTCAGTTGGTGCTGCCTTGGACCTTGGACCTTGGACCTTTCTTCACACTTACTTTAAGTACCCGGAGATTGTTTTTTTAAGTCGCTGTGAATTTCCCGAATGCAGTACATGTTTTTTTCCCCATAGGATAACATTGGGCACCCTACTCTGAAAAGCACCTCTGCACCTAGCCGCCCCAGTGCTGCCTGAGGTAACCTATTGGTGCTGCATTGGACCTTGCGCATACTTACCTTAAATCCAGAAGATTGGTCTCGTAAGTTGCTGTGAAGTGCCCAATTGCAGTACATGTTTTTCCCCCAGAAGATAACATTGGGCACCCAAAGGTGATAAGCATCTCATAAGTCCCTATGAAGTGCCCAAATGCAGTACTTGTTTTTCCCCCCGAGCATAACATTGGGCTCCCGACGCTGAAAAGCACCTCTGCACCCAGCCTCCATAGTGCCACCCGAGGTGACCTGTTGGTGCTGCCTTGGACCTTGCCCCGTACTTACCTTAAGTCCAGGAGATTGGTTCCGTAAGCGGCTGTGAAGTACCTGCATGCAGTGCATGTCTTTCTTCCATAGTATAACATTACCGCTTCGGAAATTGCACTGTGTTGATTTTCCAAACCTGTAAAAATTCATAACTCAAAGCGTACTTACCCGATTTTGATGATCTTGGTGCCAAAAGTTATATAAAGATAAATTGGTGTGAATTTCCTTATTGAGTAATGTGCATCATTTATTGACTGTGTGTATTTACAGATGTCTAACACTCCTCTCTGATAAGCCTAAGGCTGCTCAACCACACTATCACCTAGAAGAGCACCTTGGGATTGCTACAGCAAGCCCCTGTCCACTCATAAGGGAATATCTGGACTCTTTGAATAGTAAACCTCTTTTTGTTACTAAATAAAAAACCAGCTTCCTACAGTGGTTACTTCTCAATGCTGCATAAACAAAAAAGTTTGAATATTATGCTAATGGAGAAGTTAGATTCTAATCGCTAAAAGGAAGGCCCAGGTCTATATTGTTTGAGCACTGTCCCCAGTGCATGACTTATGTTTTTTGGTGATCCTGAACAGTTTGCTTCTCTTTTTTGTCACTTAAGTATGAATTGGCAAACTATACATCAAGAACTTGTAGTTCGTGAAAATACAGGCAGCCTATGAGTTAGCAAGTTATATGGTATAATACATCCAATAGGTCCTTTAGTATGGGAGCATCATCTAGTGCACTCAATGAATCCTGAGAATTTTCCAGTAGACATGCTCATAAAGAAAGGAAAGGAAAGAAAATAAGCCAACATGCATCTTTAACAACAACATAACAATCAAAGCAAAGCAATTGCTCAGTAATGGTCGCCACGGCTATCAACTGTCCTATCACATGCAATAGTGTCACATCTCTCTCCTTTGTCTTGGTAGACTGTGGGGGGTGTAGGAGATGCCAAAGGGCCCCTGAAAGGGAGTGAGCTCACCTCATTTTATGAACATATCAACACCTCAGATACATCCTTGTCTATCGCGGCCTAGTAATCGCGCTCTAAAAAGCCAGCCACCACCTCCTGCCATACGTCTGCAACTGGTTCTCTACGCAGTGCTCAAGCTTCTTCAGCTCTTAACACCTCTCCTTCTGCTATGGACCCTATTTCTACCTCTGCCCACCACCTGCTGTGTGGGAGGCCCTGGGATGATTTCCAATACCGTTCTATGTCTCTACGGGCTATCCCTAAGGCTAGGCCCAGGAACCTGTTGCCCACTGGTTTCTCCGGTCGCCTCCTGTTCAGGCCAAGAAGGCAAATCTCTGCTGGACAGAGCTGGCGATGGGTCAAGGTATGCTCTAGGTCTAGTACCACCCGCATCTAAAATCCCTCTATTGCTGAGCAACACCATATCATGTGCAGGAAGTTCACTTCAACCAGAGCACACCTAGGGTAGCTCCTGTCAGTAATGTGTACCATAACATTTAGTCGGTGTGGTGTGGGATATGTACAGTGCAAGTAGATGAATTGAGTGAATTAGAACCGCATTTTACAAGTGATCATATATGAGTGCTCCAGTATCTGGTCCCACTCTTTCCCCATGAAGGTCCTACTCAGCATAGTCTCAAAGTTTTCTCGTAAAGCCGGAAAGTCACCAACTCTCATGGAAATTGCCATTTTATAAAGCCAGGATATGAGGTGGCATCCCCTCACAAAAGTCAGCAGAGTATGCAGTGGTTCATGAGCCGGTGGTTTTGGGTCCACCGCCCGTACATTCATCGCACTGCAATAGCAAATGCTCCATAGGTGAAATCTGGACACCTGGTAGGCCATAATCGGTCTCCAGTTCCTCCAGCGTCCTAAAGGTGTCTTCAGAGTAGCAGTCTTTCAGGGTCTCCACATCCACTGCCGTCCACACAGCCTGTCATCGGGCAGTGAAATATCCACCCCCTATTTCCAGGAATCCCATTAGCGGTATTGCCGGGGCATAGAGTGGAGAAGACCCTACATAGTGGCAGGCCCATCTCCAGCATCTTAGTGCCACAGGCAACAGTCGAGGTCCGGTCTTTGAGGCCAGCCTGACTCCCAGTAGCACGGCCAGCAATGCCCCCTCTTTATGCGTCATACTGAAATCTCCCAGTTCTGCCATATGAAGCCCTGCCAGCCAGCGAGCGACCCACTGCAGTTGCGCTGCTAAATAATAAAGGATGCACAGGGACACCTGGGTACCCTGTCTGCCCCAGATCAGCTCCCAAAGCAAGCCATTGATGGCTTTAAACCATGTTTTCAGCACCCAAATAGGTAGGTTTACAAAGTAGGAAAGTACTCTGGGCGACATGATTATTTTAGTCAAGGCCACGCGAGCCATTATGGGAAGTTACAGCATCCTCCAGAACGCTGCGGTGCCTCGAAGAGCTAAAAGCGATCTCCCGAGGTTACCCTCTCTAATGTCATTATCAGTATGATAAACTATCACCCCCAAATATTTAAAGGTTCTTTGTTCCCACTGGGGCACAGCATTTTGCTCCATGGGATGCCCATACTTGCATCTCTCAGGAAGAGGAGCATATCGTCTGCATACAAGGAGACCATGTGTTCCTTGTCATGCAGCAGGATTCATCGCCCATGACTCCCCGCTCACGCCAATCCCTGTCATGCAGCAGGATTCTTCTCCCATGACCCTCTGCTCGCATCAATCATGCAGATGACTCAACCGCCAGCTCAAACAGCATGGGGGAAAGGGTTCAGTCTTGTTGCATTCCAGGATGAACCCCAAATGGTTCCGAGATGCAACCCATTGGGTCTGACCCTCTCCCAAAGACATCCGAGCCATGACCGCTATAAGGTAGTCCCACTGCACTGAGTCAAAAGCCTTTCTTATATCTATGAAAAATGCCACTGTCTCTGGTTACTGTTCGACAATAATTTTGTCTAGTACTCGTTTTTTGTTTCCTGATGTAGTGGGAAGTGTTGCAGCTAGGAATAAAACCATTCTGGTCCTCATGCACCAGGGCAGCAAGGTGAGGTGGAAGTCTATCCATTAGGACCTTACTATGGACCTCATAATCCAGGTTAAGCATTGACAATGGGTGATATTCTGTCGTAATCAGGGCATCCCCCACCGGTTTGGGGATGGAGACTATTGGAGCCTCTCTGGTTGTCTCCATCAGGCGCCCACTCTCTAACGCGGCAGCGTACATTTCAGCCAACTGCAAAACCAATTTGATGAAATACGCCTGATAAAATTCAGCTGGGAGACCATCTGTCTCTGACACTTTACGTCAAGCTAAGTCCTTTATGGCAGCCCTAATTTCAGGCTCCATTACGGGGCACCTAATGCCTCTTATTCCGCACACGGAAGTCATTTTCCTCAAGAAGCCCTCAAGTGCCTACGCAAGTACTGGATCGCCGGCCCCATACAGCTTCCTGTAATGGTCTGAAGAAACAGCATGAATTTCAGGTTGGGAGTATATTCTTTCCCCTGTCGGAGCATTCAGCTGTGTAATGGAACCCCTGTCCCCAGTCTGAATGACCCACACCAGTAGTCGCATGGCAAAATAGTCGACAATTTCATCGGCCACTGGTACCCTAAATTTAGGTTTGCACAGATTGAGCCTCCAAGTGGGTATAGGCGATATACACTTCCGCCAGCACAGCTCAAATTGGAGTGGATTGTGGTTGACAGTGTGCATCCCAGATACTCAGCTTGCCCAACCTGAACCATGAATACCGCCGCGCACAGCACAAAGTCTAACCACACATGCAAATCATGCACAGGGGAGTAAAGGGAGTACTCCTTTCTTCCTGGGTTACGGTCCTTCCACACGGCCTGGTGAGCCCATTGGTCCTGCCATGCTCAAATACACTGCACCTGCCTCACCACAGGGAAGCCCGCAAGAGGGGAGTAGATCTGTTGAGTGCTGAATCCACCATGCCATTATAGCCGTCCCCCAGCAACATCGGGTATCTAGATTACCCAAAAGGACCTGAGAGACTGTTGTGAGATTTTACTTCTGGCTTTCATTCATGGCATATTGGTTGCCCACCAGTATCCGGAGCCCATTAAGCCTCCCCATCATGACGCATATCGGCCCTCCCTGTCAATGTGAGTCCGTTCAGCCTCCAGTGCGGTTCCCGACCTAATCCAGACCTGCACCCCTCTAGAAAAAGCTGAATACTCTGTTGTGAAAACCTGCCTCCTCCACCGTCTTTGTAGCTTGAGCATTTCAGCTCCTGTTAAGTGGGTGTCCTGGAGGAGGGCCATGTCAACGTTCCTCCGTTTAAAAAAAGAGAGGATTTGATACCGTTTACAAACGGAGCCCATCCCCAAACATTCTATGTGAGAAAATTGTAGCTCCTTTTCTCACTCATGCCAGATCTAAATATTTAAATCCCATCGTCCCCTGCCACCCATGTCAAGGGATAATGCCACAGCCATCCACACACACTGAGCGAGCAGCAATCAAACTTTCCCCAACTTCCCACACCCCGGTCAGAGTAGCAACGGCACTCCGGGTCAAAAACTAGAATTAAATGTAGTTGTAGAACCAAAACCCCCAATTCCAGTCTAACATAAGGAGCTTTCCAAAGAGGGAAGGCTGCCATTATATCCTTGCAGGAAATGAGCTCTCTTTGTAGTTGCATGGGAACTTCAATTGCACCTGGGGCTGGTCCATCCCTGTGACATATGGGTGAGTCCTGCCTGTGGTTGTTCAAGAGGTGTCAGTAAGCAGCGCCCTGCCAGTAGCATCCCTAGTCCAGAAAGTTCCCCTCTCCCAATCAGGGGGACAGTCGGTGCTAAGAACACCACACTCATATAGGGTGACCCCCTCGTGAGAGGCCGTCAGCCATCCTAGGGGTGACACAAGGAACCTCAGCCAGCTCCTCTGGCAAAGTGTCTGAGTCTAGGGGTTCAGAGGAAGCTATAGTGCTGACCACATCCGGGATGGTTCCAGGAAAGAGTCTGCATCAAGTGCCGCTGCATCTCTTTCAGATTTGGGTATGAGCTCCTAGCAAGTGTCCGGCATTCCCGGTGGTCCCGCTTCAGCTGTGATGACCCTTTGCGTCGCTGTCCATCAAACCCAGCTGTTGGATTCCAGCCAGTCCCATGCCATTGGTGGATCAGTAAGCAACAGTGTTTTGCCATCCACCATGACCTTAAGACGACATGGAAACAAAAGCGTGTATCAGATGCCGACGTCCCTAATCTAATTTTTAACAATGAGGAATAAGGTACGTCACTGCTTTACCTGCATGGTGCAGTCCAGGAAGATCGCCACTGAGGCCTTCCCCAACCGGTAGCTAAGCACCTCCTGGGCATTCTGCAATGTGAGGTCCCTGTCCCGGTAATTCAGAAGGTGAGCCACACAGGTTGTGGAGGGGCCCCAGGTGTCAGCGGTTGTCCTGAGACCCTGCGCCCTCTCCTTGGCGAAGAACGGTGAGAGCCCCTTTGGCACCACTTCCTTCACCAGCCAGTTCTCCAGGAAGGCCACCATGTCCGTCCCTTCCAATTTCTCAGGGAGTCCCACTATCCACACATTGTTGTGGTGCCTGCCGCCCTCCACATCCTCCGTCTGACAGTCCAGCTGGTCCACACATCACAACAAGTGTTTTCACTACCTTGTGGTGTGACACAAGGATCTGCACTGAGGCCAACTCTTTTTAATCTATATGTAACACCTTTAGCTTTATTGATCAAAAGCTTTGGTTTCTCAGTTGTTTCGTATGCTGACGACACCCAGATCGTGGTGTTGGTCACGGAAGATTTAGAGAGGACTGCCAGGTGTTTCCACGAATGTATGCAACAGGTTGGGAGCTGGATGTCTAACAACTATCTAAAGCTAAACTCGGACAAAACCGAGGTTCTACTCTTCGGTAATCGTCCATCATTTTAGTCTCCCAAATAGTGGCCTCAGGAATTGGGAGCTCTCCCGATCCCTGTCCCCTAAGTGAAAAACTTGGGAGTCCACTTTGACGAGAAGCTCTCTTTTGTTGGACATGCTAACGCCATCACCTCCTCCTGTTTCCTAATGTTTAAATCACTTAGGAAAAGTTTCCCTTTATTCCTGTGGACTTGCGTAAGGCAGTGATCACTGCACTCGTCTTTTCAAAAATTGACTACTGTAGTGGACGTTTCTAACTTCCCACAAGAAAGCACTGCATAAACTCCCGATGGTCCAAAATGCGGCAGCAAGATTACTTCTGGGGATACCAAAATATCAGTCAGTCTCCCAAACTCTTTCCTCACTTCACTGGCTTCCGGTGAAAAAGCGGGTGGAGTTCAAATCTCTGTGTATCGCTTTTAAGGCCCTACATCTTGAGGGTCCAGAATCTATCAGGCAGCTCTTTCAATGGTACACTCCTTCCAGAACTTTACGAGAGTCTTCTTTGGCTAATTTAGTCATGCCCAAAATCAAGAAAGCCACCTGGGGAGGCAAGAGCTTCGCAGCGGCTACGGCCACACTTTGGAACTCAATGCTCCTTAAGTTAAAAAATATTAATAACCTATTTACCTTTCGTAAGGCCCTTAAAACATGGTTGTTTAACAAATAGTATGGTCTTCATTTTCTCTTCATGGTTTTCGTTGCCCTAATTCTTGGCTAAATTTTGGTCTCTTTCTTTTCTCACCTGCCAGAATGTCTCAGCGCCTACACAACCAAGGGTAGTAGTGCGCTTTATAAATCACAATTTCATTTAATTTCATCTTGGTCTGCAATCCTTTTACTGTGGGGCCCACTTACTCTAAGGCACCACATTGCGTTTCACTTTATTTACTAGCTTGCGTTGGTCATTCCTGAGCACACCCAAATTGATAGATACCTAATCGATTTTGTCCTCCAGCACTTCCCGAGGGGCAATCACTGCATTTAGGATCAGGTTCAATTTGTCTGAGGTGCCTGGTTTCTGGTGGCCACTTACCACATTGTCTCTTCCTCCCTTAGTGGGCACCATGGCGACCACTCCACAACAATTCCCAACTGTCCCATGAGGGCAACGATTGGCAGTCCCAACTGCCTTGCAGACAGGTAAAATCAGTTAAATCTTCATGGGTCACCAGTATTCAGAAGGGAGAGGTCCTTCTCTTAGGCAAACTGTCTCCCCTAGCCCCCGTCGTTCAGTAAATGTGGCCATCTCAGTTCAAGGGGGTCTCAGGTGCTCACCTTCTTTAACTGAGGCCGCTCCACTGGGGGACGACGACTCCAAGCTCATAGTCAGCCTCCGGTGGCCTCCCCACCTATCACCCTATCTGCCCCTCTCACTTATGAAGCATAGCAGGGTCTCGCTCACTCCGGAGACCGGCAAATAGCCCCGTCACAGAGATCACCATCAAACAGGACTGACTATGTCCACAAGCCGGTATCGACCTCAGCTGTCCAACTCAGTACAGACCCAGCAGTTGAAGCCAATCCATCCCACAGTGCCTCCAGGAGCCCAGAGTCACGCTACACAGCTCTGGGCAGCTGTACCAGTAGTGTTCGCCATGAGCCCAATTCAGTCCTCCGGGCACTCCCTCCTGCAACCTCTTCAAATTGTTGTCACCTCTATGAGGCTCAGGTGCACTCAGCCGCAACTTGCCTCTCCACCTCCAATAGAAGAGCCCGTCACTGATAGGGGCCCCTCCCGCGTGGCGCCGCCCACCTGTGACTCGGATTGCGATCGGCACATAAGTGCGGCTCAAGGACCTTTGTCCTCTCTCCTCCAGTTGCTACTGCTGTGACACTTAGGTGCTCATATTTTGCTTGGGTGGCAGCAGCCAGGTCTGGGGCACTGCCGCACCTGCCATCGTGGGTCTAAGGACTTGTGGCTCCACCACCAGCATTGGCAGATGGTTCCGTAGCCCACTCCTCCGCATTCGGCTGCAGACCAATGGTCAAACCGATGCCATTCAGGCGGGTTCTGGCTTCCTAATTGGCAGGATGCATAGAGATTGGTGGCAGGAGCTCATAAGTGTGCAGCCATCTTGTGCATCATTTGGCCACACCCCCCTGGAATTTTTAAATGTTAATTGTGAAACAGGTGTACAAATCATAAGAAATTGCTCAGGGAGCTAATGCAACAAACTTGGATGTTTAAATAGGTTTTTCTCCAGTGAGATGACTTGTTTCTCTAGTGAACTGTTATTTTTAAAATTTGAATAAGTTCTTTAAATATATGCTTTTTTTAATACATTTGTGATTTGTATTTTTAGCACATTTTAAACACTCAATTTATTTCTTATGGCATTGTTTTGGAATGTTATCCTTTTCTCATGTAAGTTTTATTTACTTGTATTTTGCTTCAGAATTGAATATTTTGGCAGCACTAATAAATGGCCACAGATGCAGACCTTACTTCAGTTTACTAAGCTGTCTGCCACCTTAAAGCTGTTCATGTTGTTTTACTTTGTCAACTACACTGCACATGTTTAGGTTTGGCTTTTAAGACAGTTTTAATTGTCTTGGGAAACTGGTGTTCTTTCCAAAAATTCATACATAATTTAGATAAAAAGAGGGGCTTTTGGTCCGCGGGCTTCTTCCATTGATCTCCAAAATTGTCATTCAAACTTTGCTTCTGCCCACTTCAGCCTACAGCATGAGGCAGCTGGTTAGCAGACATTACTCATTGGCTACCTTCACTCTGAGTGACTGCGCATAATGTTCATATCCACCGAAAACTATTTCCTTTCTCTTTAGCTGCAAAGCGGGTTCAAAATGTACTTTATTTATTGTTTATCTTAACTTTTAATACCAGCTGTTTATTTTGGCTGTACACCTTTTTAAAGTTTGTGTTATAAAGTCTTTCATTTGCATTGTAATATTGTAGCTGCCTGCGATTTCAGTAATTGGTTGGGTGGTACTTTAGTCTAGTCTCATTCACAAATAACAATAATAATGGCACAACAGAAAGTCTAATTGTTTAAAGAAATCATAGGAAAATCAGCCACATCACTAAATATTTTTTTCAATTTCTAAATTAAAAAAAATGTTAACCATCACACCAGCTTGTCAAGGCTAGAACTACTAATTTTGCCAATTTAGGTTTGGTTTCACAGTGCAACTGTTGTCGACCCTATGTACTGGTTTCATGGAAAAATGGCATGCTATTTTAAATAAATCTTCATTGGACTTAATTTTATTATTAATAGAGGAACTATCTAGAACCATCCAAGAGTTGGAAGAAGAAATTTTCAATACAAAAAGGGAATTGGAAATGAGGATGGAAAAAGATACTTGGAAGATTACTTTGGAAGGAATAAACAAGAAATTGGATAAATATAGCCGAGAACTACAAGAGGGAAAGTTACGAAAATTCAAGAGGGATACAATTGATTACAAGCTAAACGAGGTGTACACTTGGGCGGAGGTCGATGCACAAAGGTGGTTCAATTCTAAGAAGACAACAATGTCATCTGAAGAAAGCTTAGTGTCTGAAAAGGACACAGAAGCAAACAGGGAACCGATTAAATTGACATCTATTGAACCAGTCCAATCTGGCCCATCAACAGAATCGGGAGAAACGCTCCAACCAGCCACGTCAGTGTCTTGTTTTGTACCAAATACCCGATCAAGGGCAACCTCCAGCCCAATTAGGACGAGGGAGTCAGGGAGCAGTCGCAAAACCCGGAGAGGAGAAGGAAAGGGGAAGAAAGAATTTGCGCAGTCAAAACAAAACTTAATAGTCAACATATCGTCCGTTAAACTGACAAGTCAACAGGCACATGTCCTAAACAAAGGCATGTCCTTTGTACCCACGAATCACACGAATGAATTAGAAACTGAAGCTGCTGTTTTTAGATTCATGCGTACACTGCGATTAAAAAAATTTTTCACTAACATAGTGACAGATATTCCAGACCAAGAAGAATCAGAAGTGACACAATTTAAACCAAAAAGTACATATCAAGCTCCAGTCTCGCATAAAATGCTAGACACCTTTGAGATCATGGTGAGGATCGACATCTGGAAATTAAATTTCTATATACGAAGAGGACAAAACTTAACAACACATATGAAAGGAAAGTGGTTAAATCATTAGCAAATGACCCCAAGCTCACATTTCAACCAGCGGATAAAGCAGGAGCATTGGTGCTTATGGATTCTGTTTATTACCAAACTAAGGTAAATCTACATGTGTCAGATGAAGCAACATATATGCCTTTAGATTGTGATCCAACAACACAGCTAATTGGAATCTTAAACAAGATTTTGGATAAAGCTGAGGAGATGGGCTGGATAGATGAGAAAACCAGATTGTATCTAACCACAACAAACCAGCGCAGACCTAAACTATACATGATCCCAAAAATACACAAAGATCTGAAGGACCCACCATTTTGACCAATAGACTCAGGTTGCGGATCATTATTCGAACCACTGGGGATGTATTTGGACCATTTTCTTCAAAATTTTGTACAATCATGGCATTCCTATATCAAAGACACCACAGATTTTTTGCAAAAACTTCAGACTGTGGAGATATTGATTCACGAACATTGGTTATTTTGCACAATAGACGTTACGACACTTTATACTTCCATTCCTCATGCTGAAGGGATGAAAGCAGTTGAATGAGCATTGCTACAATCTTCCAATATAAAAGCAGAGAAGGTGCTTCTATTGGAACTGCTACATTTTTGTTTACACCATAGCCATTTTCAATGGCAGGATAAATTCTTTGCACAATTGACAGGAACTTCAATGGGTTTTTCTGGAGCACCTGCGTATGCCAATATATTCATGGCACAGTTTGAGGAAGAGCATATTTTTCGCATACAACAGTGGCACACAAAGATTGAAGTATATTGCAGGTTTATTGATGACATATTTCTTATTTGGACTGACACAAGGAGTGAGCTGGAAAACATGATTTACACTCTAAATACACAGAACCCCAGAATAAAGTTCACACACGCTATTGATGAGTCAAATATACATTTTTTGGATGTATTAGTCACCAAAACTAACTCAGGATTGCATACGCAGATTTTTTCCAAACCTACTGATAGGAAAAATGCTCTATGGTTCACAAGTTTTCATCCCAGAAGTCTAATTCGCAACTTAGGGCCCGATTCCGATGTGGTTAGGAAAGCATTCCCACCTAGGGCCCGATTACGATGCGGTTAGGAAGGCCTCCTAATGGCATTTGCTCCTTCCAAATTGGATCGGGAACGTGTCTTCCCGATCGAGGGCCAGATTACGATGCGGTTAGGAACATAGGCTCCCATAGAAGTCAATGGGCATCCAACCAAATCGTATCTGGAAGCATCCGGATGCGTCATACTCAGTCGGTCGGACTCTCCCGATCTGAGTTGGTTGGAAATCATTTACAAACCGATTTGATCGGGAAGATTTCCTAACCGCATCAGAATCAGGCCCTTACCGTTTCCACAATTTTTAAGGATTAAGAGGATTTGTTCTGATCAGACAGCAAGTGAACAAAGTATTACAGCATACAAAAAAATAAATATCGAAAGAGGTTATCCAGAAGACATGTTAACAGAGTGTACACAAAGAGTGAACCAAATGAAGAGAACAGATCTGTTGATCAAGAAGATTAAACCTAAAGATGAAGCATTGGTTTTTGTCTCAAAATATTCAATCAGTTCAACAGCAATTAAAAGAATTATTAACACAAGGTGGGAATTGTTGCAAAACGAACCAGATTTCAACAACTTGTTTAAGGGGAAACCATTACATGCCTATACAAGAGGAAAGAACCTAAGAGAACTATTGGCAACACCAGAGAAAAAGCGAGACACAGCGGTATGGGGAGGCACAAAGAAATGTCTAAACTGTACACATTGCAGTAATGTTATCACTGGAGGGTTTTTAACTCATCCAAACACAGGGGAAACTATAAAACTGAGACATACATCTGATTGTAATACCCAGAACATCATATACTGTATTAAATGCCCGTGCGGCAAGGTATATGTGGGAAAAACAGAGAGAAAGATTAAAATAAGACTGGCAGAACATAAAAGCACAATAAGGACAAAAAATTAAACATCCAGTGTAGCCACACATTGGCAAGATGCGAGACATTCAATTTCTCAGTTGAGGTTTCAAATTATTGAAACAATAATTCCTAAACCAGGGATTGACAACACCAAACAATTGCTTCAACAAGAGCTTTATTGGATCAAACGATTGGATTCAGTATTACCGAAGGGTCTTAATGACAGATTGGACATGAGCTGTTATATATAAAAGTTCTGCATCTCAACATCTCACAGAAAACCACATGATAGATCCCAAAACACAACCATACATACACAATGGAATTCTGACATTTCACCAATACAACACAACACTGATGGATACCTGGATATTGACATAGTACAGTCCCAACATACCATGAGGAGCGGTTAAAATTTGGTTATGGTGACACATAGTGACATGCATTGAGAGTTTTAAGCACGATTGGAGGTTTGAGGAGGTTTCAATTTCGGGACAGTAAGAGAGCAATTCGGTAATTAAGTTGATAAGATATATGGAGTTCATAACGATACCGGCGGGTACACGGTAACAAAATAGTTAGAGCATCTTTTTTGGTTTCAGTTTAGTTTATGTCACTTGTGGTGGCGTTAATAAAGATATTAGTGCTCCATACGGTTGTTCACGCAAATTTAACATTATTAGTAAACATGAGGTCGGGCAGATTAAGATGGCGGCAACGTTAGTGCATACATTATTGACGGAGTTATAGTCCGTCATTGACTATCATTGCTATGTTTTAAAATACACATGCGAGTTGAAGTGGAGGAGCCTGGGAGATTTGGATGGAGACAGCGTTCAATAGCGGTTGAAGTTTGGAGGTAAGGCCAGATCATGGCATAGGAAGTGCGACTAATATGTTGAAGAAGTAACTAAGAACTATTGGTAACAAGTGGATTTTTGTTGATTTGTAGGAGTTGTGACAGGTAATATTGAGCGCATAACACGGATAGAAGGTCATTCAAAACTACAAACTGTGAGAGTTTTTGTTTCAGCTAATGGACGCAGTAGCATAGTGATTGAAGATGAGCAAATGTATTCAAAGAGACACATAAAAAAGCAACATAAAATGCAATCTTTTAGTGGTGCCACCAATTTGAGTCTCAGGTAGGTAGGCCCCACAGTGAGCTAATACATAGTCATTGCCAGGTGAGACTTCATATTTGAGCTACACAGGGTGCACGTATGTTGCTTTTTTATGTGTCTCTTTATATGTCTTGTCCTGTCTTTTTTTCTCCACAGGTTTTTTATTGAGTGTCCGTAAGTATACCGACACTGACGCACAGTACCACACACCTTAGCGCGTGTGTTGGATAATCACATTCACGTGGCGTGATTTTTTGCCACTCACAACCACTCACCCGGTCCTGAAGAAAGCCCTTTCACTCTTTTTGTTGGGCTGAAACATGTAGACCATCACTTGACAACTAGGAGCAAATCCCTCCACTAGTTGCCACACCTGTTTTTAACGATATCCTGGGCCGTCATTAATAAATTTATCATACAAGGATCCCAAGAGATATTTTTTAACCCACACTTATCACACAACACACCACACCCGCTCCGCTGTAATCAGGCGTCGTAGCACAACCGGGGGGCATTTGGCCACCCGGTTGGGACCCCAATGATGAAGCATGACACCAACTAGGTTGGTGTGTGAGTGGTCGTTTAAGAAAACCTAATGGTTCCCTGAGACAGCTTACCACAACAGTGAGTTTTCATAAGGTTTTCCTTTCTTTCAGTGGGTTCGTCCACATTGTTTAGCTTATTATTGAACTAGGGACAAGGACGCACCCCTACAATCCCCTTGCTCTCTCCTTGTTTTACACTGATTCCGCAGCGTATAGCTGTGAGAGCTTATCCGTAATTCTCAATACTAGATTGCAACAACTACACTTACCATGGCAGAAAAGCAGGGACTCGGATTCACGGATGGTGATGTCAACCTCATCCTCTCAAACCCCCCCCTTTTGGCAGACCTAAATGTGGCAACATCCATTGCCCAAACCGCTGACTGGGCAAACCTAAATGAGAAAAAGCGGAACAGAATACGGACGATCCTCCACGGAGTAATTCTCACAGAATACCTGAGAAATAACACGGCCCCTAGAGGGCTCATTTTGACCAATGCCCCACGCATCTTTCTAGAGGACGCTACCTTCCGCAAAGACTGGGCACAGATAGCGTGGAGGTGCACACGCGACTGGATAATCCTCATCATTCAGACTGCAAAGCGACTATCTGATGCAGTCCTCATTGAGATTCAAGCCACTGAGGCACACTTCAAAACGACACTAACCTCCTTCAAGAAAAAACTGGAGGAAACAAACAGAGAAATCAACTAATACAAAGAGGGTCTTACTCAAACCAAGATCAACAAGTTCCAAAAGGACTTGAAGAAGTTCTCGTTCCTCAAGACCTACCCTTATGCCGATAGCGACTACAAACTATTAAAACGCCCAGACACATCGGGGGGCTCCTCGGATGAGGACTCATCTGCCAGCAGTAGCTCCAGTTCAGGGAGCTACCGGAATAGACAACGGAGAAGAGGGAAGCACAACAGTTGGCAACAACCATGGCCACAACTACCTCCAGGGGCAAACATGCAGTTCCCAGCCCCCTACCCTCAGATGCACCCACAATTCCTGTATGGATGGAACCCTCCATTTGGACCACCACCCCCTTACATGAACCAGAATCAAAGGTTCCCTTTTTTAGGGGGCAGCCAACGTGGGCGAGGAAGAAGACGACGACAAACCCAAGTCCACTGGGAGGAAGACCAACATCCAGTAGCCCAAACAAGTAGCAAGACGAAGGACCAGCAACCAGGCCCCAGCTCGAGATGAGCCTCGTGACCAATCTTTCATCCCACGTACTGACACCACCAGAAAAATTGGTCCTGGAGAAAGGCCTAGGATATGCACCCAGAGCCAAACTGGATAAATTCCAATTGCACTGCGAGCTTGCAGAATTTTTTCACAAGCTAAAATCAAAAGCATTTTTCGAGAACTCCCATGACCAACCAGAGATGGAAACACAAGGCGACACCCCTTTCAGAACCAAGTCTACTTTCATCCCTCCACCGAGTGCAGTACCACCAGAAATAACAGCGTACGAACAAGCTGTTTTCAAAGAAATAGAAGATTTGAAGGAAGAGCACACATTCCAAAACACAAGCACAATGGAACGCCAAGCCCTAAGATCACTGAAAGCTAATGAAACAATAATCATAAAGCCAGCTGACAAGGGCGGAGGCACCGTCATCCTAAACAAGGAAGACTACTGTGTGGAATGCAAACGCTTGCTAAACGACACTAAGAACTATCAAAAGTTAACCCAGGCCCCCAGCGAATCCCTCAAAACTCGGATTCTCAATCTGGTTGAAGAAGCTGAAACCACTGGACAAATCACTAAACAAGAAGCGCAGTTCCTCACCACTACCCCAGGAAAAATACCATATTTTCATACAGTCCCGAAGATACACAATCAATCAATCAATCAATCAATCAATCAATCAGGGGTTTGTAGAGCGCGCTACTCACCTGTGAGGGTCTCAAGGCGCTGGGGGGGAGGGGAGCAGATCCGGATCAGTCGAAGAGCCAGGTCTTGAGGTCCTTCCTGAACGTGTGTAGGGTAGGGGAGCGTCTGATGTTAACGGGGAGCTTGTTCCAGGTAATGGCAGCGATGTAGGAGAAGGATCTCCCGCCGGTTCTGTTTCTGCGGATGTGGGGGACCTCTGCCAGGTCGAGGTCGGCGGAGCGGAGGTTCCTCTTGGGTATGTGGAAATGTTGGAACCGGGGTTACCGAGTCCGACACGGTAGCATGGCGTGAAGCGGGAAAGGCACGCGAAGGCAATGTGTAAGGCAGTTGTGCAGCACACTCTCACTTTGACTCACAAATGCGAACGCAATAACATGACACCACACCAGGCTTTTGTATTTAAAATCAAGATCTTTTATAAATAAATTAAGTTGGCATCAGATAAGGCAGGTTAATTCAGATCTACATTCAAATTCATTATATTACTCAACTGGTGCACATTTTAAATAAAGCTGCATAGCTCATCAACATTGTAGGCCAATAAGAGGCCGCAGGAATTATCTCCTACACGTAGCACTTAATAATGATCTCAAGGTACGTTAATAAAACATAGGCCTAAACATACAGTTCACTTTAGCATATTCAATTATTTAAAAGAAGGCTTTTCACGTTACATTTAAATAGGCCTGCATTAATCTAGGCGCACCCACATTCAGTACAGTGGGCGTCGCAACTCCAGTACACCTGTAACATAAAATACTTCAACTCTTGGCGGTGTACACTTCAGCTCAACTCCATTAAACACTTTCCCCTTGTGGTAAAGACTTAACAGTTAAAACCATGGCCTAGGCAGTAATTATAATAGGCATCGGCATAAATTATTAAATACTGTGGGCATCATCATTACCTGAATGAACTATGTGGGGAATCGCTCAACATGTCCTGTATTCTGGGGCTTCTAGGTCCCTCAGGGGTTAACTCCGGCCAGGCCCACTCCTCTCTGGGGCCTCGCCTCGTAGGACTAAATTCGTAAGGGTTAATAGTGGCCCCCTGCACCCAGTGGCGTCTTATGGGCCCTAGGGGCCTCCAGGGCTCACCTGCGGTGTGGTCGTTGGTCGCGCTTCAGGGCGACTGGCGATCTTCCGGGCCGGCCCGTGTTCTGTCGGGCGGGGCCCAGTCGGGGGTGCCTCGGCCTTCTGGCCAGTGTTGCGGGTCGTTGCGGGGGCCGGTATTGCCTTCCTCCGGCACCCGGGATTAGGGAGTAAGTATGCGGCTCGTTGCGGGGGCCGGGATCACCCTCCTCCGGCCCCCGGGATCAGGGTAAGTGCAGGCGGGGGCTCAGGGTTGCTGGGGAAGGGAGCGGGAGCCGGCAGTCCTCTCCGGCCGGCTCCCCGTCTCCCTCTGCACTGCCGGGGCTCTTCCCGGGCTTCCTTCGGCGCTGGGGCGGGACTGGGGGCCGGCGCCCAATCGGTGCGCGGCCTTCCTGGGTCACGCCCGAGCGACCCCTGGTTGCTCGGCAACGGCGTCTGCGGGGCCTGGAGGCCTCGCTGAAGATCGCGCTAGCGATTTCTTGGGCCGCTTCGGCGGCGGTGGCAATTCTTTGGCCGCGACGGCGGCGGGTGCAATTCTTGGGCCGCTTCGGCGGCGGCGACGATTCTTCGGCCGCTTCGGCGGCGGCGACGATTCTTCGGCCGCTTCGGCGGCGGGGGCAATTCTTGGGCCGCTTCGGCGGCGGAGACGATTCTTGGGCCGCGACGGCGGCGGGTACGACTCTTTGGCCGCGACGGCGGCAATGAGGGCCCAGGGCCCAGTCTCTGGAGGCTTCGGTGAGGGCGCGGACGGCGCTCCTCACCTCACACACCTGAGGGGCTTCCTTTACCTCAGCGCTTCCCCCGATGAGGGCGCGACGGCGCACCTCACCACACGGTGCCTCTTCTCAGGCGGCAGCAGCCGCGACGGTGATCTCCATCATAAGGTCAGTGACCTGAGGGGCAACAGAAAGCAGGGTGCACCAGCAGCCTGTGGGCAGGGCTGACTGGCAAAGTACTTGGGGGCAGCCCAGCAACAGGCAAAAGTGAATAGGGGGTGAAAGTTTAGCGCTTCAGGGTACGGCGCTTTACCTGGTGAGCCCCAGTTGGGCAGTTCTAGGCTTTAGGCCTTGCTGGACGGTCAGGCCTCCTCAAGTTAAGGGGTCTTGCGACTGCTTCAGCTTGGTTGCTTCTTAGGCGCTTCTAGTTGTAAGTTTCTTGTCAGAAGTTCCTTGTTATAGGTTCCTTGTCAAAGTTTCCTGTCAGAAGTTTCTTCTTATGAGGGGGGATGAGTTGGTGGTCTGGGAGTGCTTGGTGTTCCTCCCCGCACGCTGAAGGTGGTTCCCTGGGTCCCCTCACACTGGGCAAGGTCAGTGGGTGGTGGGCGTTCCTCAGCTATCTTACTACAGCAGGGCCTCAGCCCTGTCAGCAGCAGTAGTGTAGGTCTCCCCCTAGGCCCTAAAGCCTATACTCCGGCGGAGGTTCTCCCAGGTTCAGTGGTGCCTCATCAACTGACTAGAAAGTTTTCCCTCCAAGCCTTTTATACTCCTAGGTCAGGTGACTCTCCCAAAGGCGGCAAAACATAACTCCTCACACAGCCCGGAAGGTTCTGGAACCTTCTACATGCCTGGCTATGTGGCCCAGAGGCGGGGATGGAATGGATACTGTATCCCTATACCCCAGCCTGACCCTGGCTACTAGTGTGTATGCGTGTCAGGCCCCTCTGCAGTAGCAGGGGCCTGTGGCAGCCATCTTGAGTGAGAGAGAGCACCTGCACCTCAGCACTGGCTAGCAGTGGCAAGGTGCCCAGAGACCTAGGTCCAGTAAAAATATGGTGGCAAAAAGGAGGCGAAAAAGGAAAAAAAATAGGGAAGGACCACCCTAGGGCTGACAGGTCTAACACGCGTCCCCCCCAGCCGAAAGAGGGGAGAGCTTCCCAACCTCTAGGGAGTTCTCTTCGCTAAGGCGGAAAAACCGGGAGAGACCGTCAGCGTTGGCGTGGTCTACACCGGGTTGATGTTCCACCCGAAAGTCCATCCCCTGGAGGGAAATGGACCACCTCAACAATTTGGGGTTTTCGCCTCTCATCTGCATGAGCCAGCGAAGGGGTCTGTGGTCAGTCTGAATCAGGAAGTGACAACCAAAAAGGTATGGCCTCAACTTCTTGACAGCCCAAACCACAGCAAAGGCTTCTCGTTCGATGGTACTCCACCGCTGTTCCCGGGGGAGTAGTCTTCGGGAAATGAAGGCCACTGGCTGGTCTTGGCCATCGTCATTCAGCTGCGAGAGCACAGCTCCTATGCCATGCTCAGAAGCGTCTGTCTGTACAATAAATTCCCGTCCAAAGTCTGGAGTCCTGAGCACCGGTGCGGTGCACATTGCACGTTTGAGGGTCTCAAAGGCTTCCTGGCAGGCAGCCGTCCAGATGACTCTGCGTGGCTGCTTCTTTGAAGTCAATTCCGTCAATGGGCCCACGATGGTTCCATATCCCTTGACGAACCGGCGGTAATACCCCGTGAGACCGAGAAAAGCTCGGACCTCTGTTTGGGTCTTGGGGGGCTCCCAGGCCAAGATGGTCTCAATCTTGGCTTGGAGGGGTTGCACCTTACCTCCGCCCACCAGATGTCCCAGGTACACGACAGATCCCTGTCCAATCTGGCACTTGCTGGCCTTGATGGTTAAACCAGCCCGTTGCAAAGCCTGTAGCACCTCCTGGAGATGCTCCAGATGGTCCTCCCAGCTGCTACTGAAGACAGCTATGTCATCCAGGTAGGCAGCAGAGAAGGCCTCTAGGCCAGACAGCACCTGGTTCACCAACCGCTGGAAAGTGGCTGGAGCATTTTTCAACCCGAAGGGCATCACCCGAAATTGAAAGTGGCCCTCGGGGGTGGAGAACGCAGTCTTCTCCCTTGCTCCTTCCGCCATGGCTATCTGCCAATAGCCTGACGTCAAATCAATGGTACTCAAATACCGGGCTGCTCCCAGCCGGTCAATGAGCTCATCCGCCCGAGGGATCGGGTGAGCGTCGGTCTTAGTGACTGAGTTGAGTCCACGGTAATCCACACAGAACCGAAGTTCTGGTGTGGTGCCCGGTGGGGCCGCTTTCGGCACCAACACCACCGGACTAGCCCAAGGGCTACTGGAAGGCTCAATCACCCCCAGTTCTAGCATCTTGGTAACCTCACCCTGGATACTAGCCTTGACTTTATCGGACAGCCGGTAAGACTTGGTTTTTACTGGCGGACTGTCCCCTGTGTCCACATCATGGGTACACATGTGCGTGATTCCAGGCGTGAGGGAGAACAACGAGGCGTACTGCCCCAAGACCTGGCGGCAGTCCCTCTGTTGCTCTGGGGTCAAGGATGGGGCGAGGACCACTCCCTCTACCGAACCATCCTTCTCATGGGCCGCCAGAAGGTCTGGAAGAGGCTCACTCTCCTCCTCCTCACTTCCATCTGTTATCATTAGGAGAGTGAGTTCTGAACGCTCCTGGTGGGGCTTCAGGCGGTTGACGTGGAACACCCTGTGGGGTTGACGTGGGGTCTTCACATCAACGACATATGTGGTCTGGCCTCTCCTTTCCAAGATCTCAAACGGCCCAGTCCACCGGTCCTGGAGGGCGCTAAGCTCTCCTGGCTCCATGACCCACACCTTCTGTCCAGCGTCTAACTCTACCGTCCGCGCGTTCCGGTCATACCATTTCTTCATGACGGCTTGACTTGCCTCTAGATTGTCCGAGGCCTCCTTCCACAGCTTGGCCACTTGGCTGCGGAATGCCAGCATATAGCTGACCACATCACGGGGAAGCTTCGAGGAAGACTTCTCCCACCCCTCCTTGACAAGACTGAGGGGCCCCCGAACGGGGTGGCCATAGAGCAGCTCAAAGGGGCTGAAACCGACCCCCTTCTGCGGCACCTCTCGGTAGGAGAAGAGCAGACAGGGTAAGAGGACGTCCCACTTTCTTCTCAAGTCCTCGGGTAGGCTCCTAATCATCCCCTTCAAGGTTTTGTTAAAGCGCTCCACGAGTCCGTTCGTCTGGGGGTGGTAAGGAGTGGAGAACCGGTAGGTCACTCCACACTCCTTCCACATGGCCTGCATGTAGGCCGACATGAAATTCGTGCCCCTATCTGACACCACGACCTTGGGGAATCCCACTCGGGTAAAAATCCCCATCAGGGCCCGCGCCACCACCGGTGCAGTGATGGTCCTCAGAGGGATTGCCTCCGGGTACCGGGTGGCGTGGTCTACCAGCACCAAAATGAACCTATGTCCTGCAGAAGTCGGCGGGTCCAATGGCCCGACAATGTCAATCCCTACCCGCTCAAAAGGGGTATCGACAACTGGGAGAGGTTCCAGAGGGACCTTCACTTTCGTCCCTGTCTTGCCGCTCGCTTGGCAAGTGGTGCAAGTCTTGCAAAAAGTGTCCGAAGTGACGCGCATCCTGGGCCAGTAAAAATGTGGGACTAGACGCGCAAACGTCTTGTCTTGGCCCAGGTGTCCTGCTAGTGGTATCTCGTGTGCCAACTCTAGCAGAAAGGCTCGGTAGCATTGGGGGACCACCACGGCTCGGGCGGACCCATGCACCGGAGCCTTAGGCTCACTGTAGAGGAGACCATCCTCCCAGTAGACATGGTAATTACCAGTCTCGTTTCCAGCTGCTTGGGCTTCGGCCTGTTGCTGCATGCCTTCAAGCGTAGGGCACTCTTTCTGCGCCCGGCAAAATTCCTCCCGGGTAGGCCCTCCTTCCACCTGCCACTCTGCAGGGGTCGGCAGGTCCCCCACGGGAAAACCAACCACCTCAGCGGACTCCGGGGTCACCTCCGCGGGCTCCCCATCCATCTCACCGGGTGTCTCCTCCTGGACATCTCCTCGTCCAGCAGTGGGCTGGGCCATTCTTTCAGGCTCCAACCCCGGCTGAGTTCCTTGTCGGGCAGCCATGGACCGCGTGACAACGCAAGTCCATCCTGGTAATCCCAACATCTCAGCATGGGCATTGAACTCTACCTCCCTCCAGGCAGTATGTTCCAAGTCGTTGCCCAGCAGACAGTCAACTGGCATGGCAGGGCTCACCGCAACCTTCAACAGACCTGATACTCCTCCCCACTCAAAGGGAACTTGGGCCACGGGGTAATGACCCAGGCTATTATCAGCCATAACAACTGGGTGGAATTCCTCAGGAATCACCTGCTCTGGGGACACCAGCTGACGTCTCACCATCGTCATGCTGGCACCTGTGTCCCTCAGAGCCTCCACCTCCTCCCCGTTCACCAGGACCCTCTGCCGATACTTGGCAGTGTTCGCGGGTACCTGAACCCGTGGGATGATCTCTCTATCCCCCAGGGAAACTAAGGTCAAGCCTGTCCACTCACCTCCCCTACCTAGGGACAACTCCTCCCCAAGCGCTACACTGGCCACCCCGGGGCTCTTACCTCCTGTGGGGGCTGGGGTTCTCTTGCGACACTTGGGATCCCCCTTATAATGTCCAACCTCCCCGCACTCGTAGCACCGGACAGTTTTGGGCTGCTGACTCCTGTCAGGATAAGTGGGTTTCTGGAATCCAGATTGGGATGGGGAACCTACCCCTCTCCCAGGCGGTTTATTTTGGGGACCTTTAAAGAACTCCCTCTTTTTATCTCCCCCTCTTTCTTCTGGGGGAGCCCCTGTCCACCTTTCGGGGGGTCCGCCCCGGCTCCCTTGTGGGACACCCGAGTGCTGACCCACGTGTCTGCCTCCTCCGCAAGCTCCCTAGGATTGGTCAGCTTGCGGTCCACCAAGTACTGGCGCAGCTCCGGAAAACATTTCTCTAGGAGGTGCTCTCTCAAGAATAGGTCGTACAGCCCTTTGTAATTGTCAACGTTGCTGCCACGCACCCAACCCTCTAATGCCTTCCGGGCATAGTCAAAAAAATCCACCCAGTTTTGTGTGTGAAGCTTGTGGCTGTTGCGGAACTTTTGGCGGTACTTCTCTGGGGTGAGGCCAAACTTCTTGAGCAGGGCCTCCTTCATGATAGGGTAGTTAGTCTGCTCCCCCTTATCCAAAGTTAAAAGTGTGTCCCTTACTAGTGGAGGTATGTACCTATAAAGACCTCCCCCAGTAGCTCTCAGGAACTCTATGGGCCACCAGAGCCACCTCGTAGGCCGCCAACCACTTGTCGATGTCATCACCTACACTAAAACTGGCCATCACCTCTCTGGGTAAATAGAATTTGGGCTCCTGTGGAACCCCAGCAGGTACGCTGCCACCATTCATTTTGCCTTCCATCTCCATCTGCAAGGTCCGGAGCTCTAGCTCCTTCAGGCTAAGCTCATGTACAAGCTTCCTTTCCTCCATGGCTAGCCTTGCCTGTTCTCCGTCTCTTTCCATCCTAGCAAGTTCTAATGTCAATTGCCTCTGCTCCCTTCTGTCCTCCAATTCCTCTGGTGACAAACTTCCCCCTGACGCACTACTGCCTGCCCTGGAACGTCTTCCTGGCAACACATTCTCGCTAACATCAATGCGCAGTAGGTCCAGTTCTCCTGGGTTGTCTGTCTCCCCCTGCTCCTCATCCCCTCTTCCCTCCGGGTGGGCCATTACCCATGCCCTCAAAGCTTTCTGAAGCACCTCCTTCCTGGCGCCTCACTTGACGGCCACCCCCTCTCTAGGCAGAACTCCTTGAGCTGTGTCACCGTATACCTTTCTAGGTTGGCTAACTCAAACTCCATCCTCCTAGGTGGGGTCCCAGACAATTTAAGGAAGGGGTTCTAAACTGTAGGTAACAGGTCTAACACAGGAATGTACACAGTCGGCAATTACCATAGAATTCCTAGCACTCTCATTACAATAGGTGTCTAATTGCGGCGCACACTGAGTCACTGTAGGGTGCTGCACAAGCACCAGTCCTTATCCAACCGCTGAACACCAAATGTTGGAACCGGGGTTACCGAGTCCGACACGGTAGCATGGCGTGAAGCGGGAAAGGCACGCGAAGGCAATGTGTAAGGCAGTTGTGCAGCACACTCTCACTTTGACTCACAAATGCGAACGCAATAACATGACACCACACCAGGCTTTTGTATTTAAAATCAAGATCTTTTATAAATAAATTAAGTTGGCATCAGATAAGGCAGGTTAATTCAGATCTACATTCAAATTCATTATATTACTCAACTGGTGCACATTTTAAATAAAGCTGCATAGCTCATCAACATTGTAGGCCACTAAGAGGCCGCAGGAATTATCTCCTACACGTAGCACTTAATAATGATCTCAAGGTACGTTAATAAAACATAGGCCTAAACATACAGTTCACTTTAGCATATTGAATTATTTAAAAGAAGGCTTTTCACGTTACATTTAAATAGGCCTGCATTAATCTAGGCGCACCCACATTCAGTACAGTGGGCGTCGCAACTCCAGTACACCTGTAACATAAAATACTTCAACTCTTGGCGGTGTACACTTCAGCTCAACTCCATTAAACACTTTCCCCTTGTGGTAAAGACTTAACAGTTAAAACCATGGCCTAGGCAGTAATTATAATAGGCATCGGCATAAATTATTAAATACTGTGGGCATCATCATTACCTGAATGAACTATGTGGGGAATCCCTCAACATGTCCTGTATTCTGGGGCTTCTAGGTCCCTCAGGGGTTAACTCCGGCCAGGCCCACTCCTCTCTGGGGCCTCGCCTCATAGGACTAAATTCGTAAGGGTTAATAGTGGCCCCCGGCCCCCAGTGGCGTCTTATGGGCCCTAGGGGCCTCCAGGGCTCACCTGCGGTGTGGTCGTTGGTCGCGCTTCAGGGCGACTGGCGATCTTCCGGGCCAGCCCGTGTTCTGTCGGGCGGGGCCCGGTCGGGGGTGCCTCGGCCTTCTGGCCGGTGTTGCGGGTCGTTGCGGGGGCCGGTATTGCCTTCCTCCGGCCCCCGGGATTAGGGAGTAAGTATGCGGCTCGTTGCGGGGGCCGGGATCACCCTCCTCCGGCCCCCGGGATCAGGGTAAGTCAGGTGGGGGCTCAGGGTGGCTGGGGAAGGGAGCGGGAGCCGGCAGTCCTCTCTGGCCGGCTCCCCGTCTCCCTCTGCACTGCCGGGGCTCTTCCCGGGCTTCCTTCGGCGCTGGGCGGGACTGGGGGCCGGCGCCCAATCGGTGCGCGGCCTTCCCGGGTCACGCCGAGCGACCCCTGGTTGCTCGTCAACGGCGTCTACGGGGCCTGGAGGCCTCGCTGAAGATCGCGCTAGCGATTTCTTGGGCTGCTTCGGCGGCGGTGGCAATTCTTTGGCCGCGACGGCGGCGGGTGCAATTCTTGGGCAGCTTCGGCGGCGGCGACGATTCTTCGGCCGCTTCGGCGGCGGCGACGATTCTTCGGCCGCTTCGGCGGCGGCGACGATTCTTCGGCCGCTTCGGCGGCGGGGGCAATTCTTGGGCCGCTTCGGTGGCGGAGACGATTCTTGGGCCGCGACGGCGGCGGGGGCAATTCTTTGGCCGCGGCGGGTACGACTCTTTGGCCGTGACGGCGGCGATGAGGGCCCAGGGCCCAGTCTCTGGAGGCTTCGGTGAGGGCGCGGACGGCGCTCCTCACCTCACACACCTGAGGGGCTTCCTTTACCTCAGCGCTTCCCCCGATGAGGGCGCGACGGCGCACCTCACCACACGGTGCCTCTTCTCAGGCGGCGGCGGCCGCGGCGGTGATCTCCATCATAAGGTCAGTGACCTGAGGGGCAACAGAAAGCAGGGTGCACCAGCAGCCTGTGGGCAGGGCTGACTGGCAAAGTACTTGGGGGCAGCCCAGCAACAGGCAAAAGTGAATAGGGGGTGAAGGTTTAGCGCTTCAGGGTACGGCGCTTTACCTGGTGATCCCCAGTTGGGCAGTTCTAGGCTTTAGGCCTTGCTGGACGGTCAGGCCTCCTCAAGTTAAGGGGTCTTGTGACTGCTTCAGCTTGGTTGCTTCTTAGGCGCTTCTATTTGTAAGTTTCTTGTCAGAAGTTCCTTGTTATAGGTTCCTTGTCAAAGTTTCCTGTCAGAAGTTTCTTCTTATGAGGGGGGGGGGATGAGTTGGTGGTCTGGGAGTGCTTGGTGTTCCTCCCCGCACGCTGAAGGTGGTTCCCTGGGTCCCCTCACACTGGTCAAGGTCAGTGGGTGGTGGGCGTTCCTCAGCTATCTTACTACATCAGGGCCTCAGCCCTGTCAGCAGCAGTAGTGTAGGTCTCCCCCCTAGGCCCTAAAGCCTATACTCCGGCGGAGGTTCTCCCAGGTTCAGTGGTGCCTCATCAACTGACTAGAAAGTTTTCCCTCCAAGCCTTTTATACTCCTAGGTCAGGTGACTCTCCCAAAGGCGGCAAAACATAACTCCTCCCACAGCCCGGAAGGTTCTGGAACCTTCTACATGCCTGGCTATGTGGCCCAGAGGCGCTGATGGAATGGATACTGTATCCCTATACCCCAGCCTGACCCTGGCTACTAGTGTGTATGCGTGTCAGGCCCCTCTGCAGTAGCAGGGGCCTGTGGCAGCCATCTTGAGTGAGAGAGAGCACCTGCACCTCAGCACTGGCTAGCAGTGGCAAGGTGCCCAGAGACCTAGGTCCAGTAAAAATATGGTGGCAAAAAGGAGGCGAAAAAGGAAAAAAATAGGGAAGGACCACCCTAGGGCTGACAGGTCTAACAGGAAACATACTCTGTCGTTGAGGTATTTGGGTCCGATGTTGTTGAGGGATTTCTAGGCGTGGGTGAGGAGTTTGAAGGTGACCCTCTTCTCGACAGGGTGCCAGTGGAGGCTTCGTAGGTGTTGGGTCATGTGCTCATGGCGCGGTGTCCCTAGGACGAGCCTGTCTGTGGCGTTCTGGATGGTTTGGAGTTTGTGTAGAAGAGTTTTGTTGATTCCGGCATAGAGGGCGTTGCCGTAGTTTAGTCTGCTGGTTATGAGTGCGTGGGTGACGGTCTTTCTGCAGTCGGGGGGGTCCATTTGAAGGTCTTACGGAGGATGCAGAGGCAGTTGAAGCTGGTGGACGCGACAGCGTTGATCTGGCGGTTCATGGAGAGAGAGGAGTCAAGGATTATGCCGAGGTTCCGAGCGTGGTCTGTCGGGGTGGGTGGGCTCCCGAGGGTGGAGGGCCACCAGGTGCTGTCCCAGGCGGAGGTGCAGGGTCCGAGGATGAGGACCTCGGTCTTCTCAGAGTTGAGCTTTAGGCAGCTGTCCTTCATCCAGGCTGCCACGCTTCTCATTCCTTCCTGGAAGCAGAGTCTGGTGTCTTCTGGGTTCTTCATGAGGGAGAGGATGAGCTGGGTGTCGTCGGCGAGGATATGATGCTGAGCCCGTGCTGTCTGACGATGGCTGCGATGGGGGCCATATAGATATTGAACAGCGTCGGGCTGAGTGATGATCCTTGGGGTACTCCGCAGTTGATGTCAGTGGGAACGGAGAGGAAGGGGGGGGAGTCTGATCCTCTGGGTTCTCCCGGAGAGGAAGGATTGGATCCAATCGAGGGCGGATCCCTGTATTCCTGCGTTATGGAGTCTGGTGGCTAGCGTGCGGTGTGAGACGGTGTCGAAGGCTCCGGAGAGGTCTAGAAGGATGAGGGCTGCGGTGTGTCCATGGTCTAGCAGCATGCAGATGTCGTCGGTGGCGGCGAGGAGGGCGGTCTCGGTGCTGTGGTTGCTGCGGAAGCCAGACTGGGAGGTGTCTAGGATGGAGTTCTCTTCGATGAAGGCGGTCAGCTGGGCGTTCACGAGTCTTTCGGTGACTTTGGCTGCGAAGGGGAGGAGAGAGATGGGCCGGTAGTTCTTCCGATCTGTTGGGTCGGCCGTTGATTTCTTGAGGAGAGGTTTCACCTCCGCACGCTTCCATTCGTCTGGGCAGATGCCGGATCTGAGGGAGGAGTTGATTGTCCGTCCTAGTTCGGGTGCGATGGCAGAGGTGGCCCTGTGGAAGATGTGAGGGGGCAGGGGTCCGTTGGGGCTCCTGAGTGCGTCTTCTTCATGGTTGAGGTGATGAGCTCGACGGACGCGGGGGCCCAGGAGGTGATGGTCGGCTTCTCGGCGGTGGTGGGTCGTGTGGTGCTGTCTTCTGCTGGCTCGCTGAAGTTGTCGTAGAGGGGCTTGATCTTCAGGTGGAAGTAGGAGCTGTGCTTGTCGCAGAGTTCCTGGGAGGGTGTGATGTCCGTGGCTTCGCAGGTGGGTTTTGCGAACTGCTGAATGACGTTGAACAGTTCCTTGACGTTGGATGCGTTGGTCTTGACTTTGTCTCTAATGAAGGTCCGTTTGGTGTCCCTTATACGCTGGTGGTATTCCTTCAGGGCGCTCTTGAGGTTGTTCCGTGCTTCCGTGGTCTTCTGGTTCCGCCAGGTTTTCTCCAAGCGTCTGCAGGAGCGTCTGGCTTCTTGGAGTTCTGTGGTGAACCAGGCGGCCTTCAGCGGGCGTTGTTTGGTGGGGTGGCGGAGAGGTGCAAGCTTGTCGGCGCAGCAGGAGACCCAGCGGTGAAATTCCCTGGCTGCGGAGTTGGTGTTGGTCGTTGCGCTGGAGGGGTTCTGGAGGAGGGCGGTGTTCAGGTGTTCCTCGGTGACCTTACCCCAGTTCCGTCGCGGCGGGCGTGGGGCGGGCTTGGGTGCGGTGGTGGTGTTGAATGTGAAATGGACGCAGTGGTGGTCCGTTCAGAGGGGCTGGGTGGTGTGACTGAAGCGGATGTTCGATCCTCCCGCGAAGATGGGGTCGAGGGTGTGACCACCACCCGGACGCCCGATAGTCTCTGGCATAGGGTCACTACGGGAACCACTTTCACGCTATTGTGATTTTTTCTTACAACCCTTAGTGCAGTCCACCAGCACCTACTTGAAGGACACAAAAGATCTTCTAGGCCTCATCAACACCCTGGCCTATAACCCAGAGACCTCATTTCTAGTCAGTCTGGACGTCGAGGTCTATACACGAGCCTACCTCAAGATGCCACTCTCGCAGTACTGAAATCTGCACTGGACAACAGCACCTGGAACTATCACACTCCCAAAAGATTCATACTGGAATGTGCAACACTGGCACTCAAAGATAACTACTTTGAGTTTGAGGGGGAACTCTACTTACAAAAATTTGGCACTTCCATGGGGAGCGTTTTTGCTCCCAGTGTGGCAGGTTTATATGTCTACAACTTTGAGATGAACCACCTGCTTAATAACAACTTGCCACGTATTGCCCAGATCAAATTTTACAAACGTTACATTGATGACATACTTTTGATCTGGGAAGGAGATACCCATTCCCTGATGACATTTTGCCAGTGGATAAACACCTGTGACCCGAACCTTAAATTCACACACAGCATCCACAGGCACAACATGACTGTTTTGGACCTGGAGATACAAGCAATAGGGGGAGGGTTGAAAAGCAAAACACACTTTAAACCTACAGCCCGCAACTCCCTACTACACTATACTAGCTTTCACCCCAGAACCTTACGTGAAAACCTCCCCTATGGGCAGTTTCTCCGGCTTCGCAGGAATTGCAGTGACGTACACGACTTCAAGGAGCAGGCAAATGCCCTGAGCACCAAACTGCAACACCGAGGCTACCCAAAGCAAATAACCGAGAAAGATAGAAAACGTGCACGGAACCAAAACCGGGATGGACTACTGGAGACAACAGAACGCACTCCCACACCCTTCCCCTTCACGTGCGTCACAACCTTCAATGCTGTTTCCAACAAAGTCTCCCACATCATTAAAAAACACTGGAAGATACTTCACACTGGCAAACTGAAATGGGAAAAACCCTTACTTTCACACAAGAGGGCCAGATCTATCAAAGACACCCTGGTGTCGACACGCCCGGCCCCTCCTTCAAAACCTACAAACACACTCCTGAATGCCTGGGGTCTCCCTACCATCACGGGCCACTTCCCGTGTGGAAATTGCAGCGTCTGCCACATCACAGAAACTACCAAAAGCCTGCAATTAGAACCAGGCAAGACTTGGCAAATCAGACAGCACACAAACTGCACTACTGCACATGCCATCTACCGTATTGTCTGCCAGTGCAACCTCACGTACATTGGCATGACAAGTAGAAAAATAAAGACCCGCATCTGTGAACATCGCAGCACCATTAGATGCAGGAAGAACACCACACGACTGACCAACCACTTCTTGGAGGCAGGCCACACCACTAATGACATGAGATGGGTGGTGATAGAAACATTGGACCCAAAAATGCCTAACATACAGAGTCGCCTCCTTGAGAAGGAGAAAAGATGGATTTACCGGCTGTCCAGTCATGTGACTGGTCTAAATGATAACATACCATGGAACTGTCTCAGTAAACCACCATGAGCCAGCCCTCCACATCACCAGGAACTTAGACCGCTGATACCAATACACTTGTTTGCATAGTGGTGCCAAAGGTACATTAACAGGGCGGCACAATAATACCACATCCTCTAATGGTATTCCCACGTTGGCCCCATTACCTTAACATCGGAGCACTCAAGGGTTAATCCCTTACAATACCTGATTTTACTTCACCAAGTAGCGCCGTGCCTTGTTGTCTGACACTTATACTACTCCAGACAATTTTTCAATTATCTTCCCATCGAGTCATGAATTGGGCAATGGTTTTGACTCATGAACACACTTTGGCAGTCAGCCAGCACCCCCTCCCCTAATATGGCCCCCGCGCACGCGCACTAAACTCGCAACAGTTTTTTCAGACACCAGGCATTCTGCCAAAACCTGGAGTGCACAGTAATACCCTATTCTCCAATGGTTTTTTTCCCGCCTCAACATCTCAGTACTCTAGGATCCCTTACAGTATTTAATTTCATTATTTATTTTATTTCATTTCATCCTTACCGTCATAAAGTAGCGCCGTGCCTTTTGTCTGACACCTACAGTTCAGACATTTTTCTACAATCAATCGTTCGAGTCATGTTACAAACTATGGATCTGACTCGCATAACATTAAAGCAATCAGCCCGCACCCCTCACCTAAGATGGCCCCCGCGCATGCGCTCAAATCCCGCAAATGGAGTCTAGTCTTTTCTGATTCCAGGCATCTCTACGTGCACGCCCGCAAGTCAGAGGCTGTTTCCATGGGATTAAATACCGCATTTACACAGGGCAAAAACAGCAGCCGGGACCACGGGAGACCGCAACAGGTTACTGCGGGTTTTCATCTTGACGAAGTAAGGCCTCGTTACCCTTTCCAATACAGCGTAACGCTATTTTTAATCCTCATGTGGTTTCCCACTCTTCTTTTACTCCATAGAGTGTGACTACAGATGAGACCCCTCCTGAGCCCCGAACTTCTGCCTAGCACTAGAACTTAGTGTAATTATGCGCTTTTTCTTTATTCATGTCCATGGTTACGCGCACGCAATCCAATCATATTTTGATTATGCTAACGATGACCGTATTGAGTCATGCCACTCGTGGCCACCCCTTGCAGCATAATTTGCGCCACGCCTCACTGAAGGCATACACTGGGCGGAATACAACCCTGTGCTTATAGAATACCACATCGGCATGCCACACGCCACGTTTGCGCTTAAAACACATCCGTATGGATTTGCTGCATGCCTTCTTGTAGTCACAGCGATACTTGGAATGTGAGATATATACATGCACCATGCAAAACCTAAGCATGTAGTCTCACCTGGCTTTAACTATACATTCCGTCACTATTGTGCCTTCCCATAGTCACGGCTACACATCAATGGGAGTAATACGTGCACCCTGTGTAGCTCAAATATGAAGTCTCACCTGGCAATGACTATGTATTACCTCACTGTGGGGCCTACCTACCTGAGACTCAAATTGGTGGCACCACTAAAAGATTGCATTTTATGTTGCTTTTTTATGTGTCTCTTTCTATGTCTTGTCCTGTCTCTTTTTCTCAACAGGTTTTTTATTGAGTGTCCGTAAGTATACCGACACTGACGCACAGTACCACACACCTTAGCGCGTGTGTTGGATAATCACATTCACGTGGCGTGATTTTTTGCCACTCACAACCACTAACCCGGTCCTGAAGAAAGCCCTTTCACTCTTTTTGTTGGGCTGAAACATGTAGACCATCACTTGACAACTAGGAGGAAATCCCTCCACTAGTTGCCACACCTGTTTTTAACGATATCCTGGGCCGTCATTAATACATTTAATAAACAAGGATCCCAAGAGATATTTTTTAACCCACACTTATCACACAACACACCACACCCGCTCCGCTGTAATCAGGCGTCATAGCACAACCGGGGGGCATTTGGCCACCCGGTTGGGACCCCAATGAGGAAGCATGACACCATCTAGGTTGGTGTGTGAGGGGTCTTTTAAGAAAACCTAATGGTTCCCTGAGAGAGCTTACCACAACAGTGAGTTTTCATAAGGTTTTCCTTTCTTTCAGTGGGTTCGTCCACATTGTTTTGCTTATTATTGAACTGGGGACAAGGACGCACCCCTACAATTCCCTTGCTCTCTCCTTGTTTTACACTGATTCCGCAGCGTATAGCTGTGAGAGCTTATCCGTAATTCTCAATACTAGATTGCAACATCTACACTTACCATGGCAGAAAAGCAGGGACTCGGATTCACGGATGATGATGTCAACCTCATCCTCTCAAACCCCCCCCCCCTTTTGGCAGACCTAAATGTGGCAACATCCATTGCCCAAACCGCTGACTGGGAAAACCTAAACGAGAAAAAGCGGAACAGAATACGGACGATCCTCCACGGAGTAATTCCCACAGAATACCTGAGAAATAACACGGCCCCTAGAGTGCTCATTGTGACCAATGCCCCACGCATCTTTCTAGAGGACGCTACCTTCCGCAAAGACCGGGCACAGATAGCGTGGAGGTGCACACGCAACTGGATAATCCTCATCATTAAGACTGCAAAGCGACTATCTGATGCAGTCCTCATTGAGATTCAAGCCACGGAGGCACACTTCAAAACAACACTAACCTCCTTTAAGAATAAACTGGAGGAAACAAGCAGAGAAATCAACGAATACAAAGAGGGTCTTACTCAAACCAAGATCAACAAGTTCCAAAAGGACTTGAAGAAGTTCTCGTTCCTCATGACCTACCCTTATGCCGATAGCGACTACAAACCCTTAAAACGCCCAGACACATCGGGGGGGTCCTCGGACGAGGACTCATCTGCCAGCAGTGGCTCCAGTTCAGGGAGCTACCGGAATAGACAACGGGGAAGAGGGAAGCACAACAGTTGGCAACAACCATGGCCACAACTACCTCCAGGGGCAAACATGCAGTTCCCAGGCCCCTACCCTCTGATGCAACCACCATTCCTGTATGGATGGAACCCTCCATTTGGACCACCACCCCCTTACATGAACGAGAATCAAAGGTTCCCTTTTTTAGGGGGCGGCCAACGTGGGCGAGGAAGAAGACGACGACAAACCCAAGTCCACTGGGAGGAAGACCAACATCCGGAAGCCCAAACAAGTAGCAAGACGAAGGACCAGCAACCAGGCCCCAGCTCGAGAGGAGACTCGTGACCAATATTTCATCCCACGTACTGACACCACCAGAAAAATCGGTCCTGGAGAAAGGCCTAGGATATGCACCCACAGCGAAACTGGATAAATTCCAATTGCACTGCGAGCTTGCGGAATTTTTTCGCAAGCTAAAATTAAAAGCATTTTTCGAGAACTCCCGTGACCAACCGGAGATGGAAACACAAGGTGACACCCCTTTCAGAACCAAGTCTACTTTTATCCCTCCACCGAGTGCAGTACCACCAGAAATAACAGTGTACGAACAGGCTGTTTTCAAAGAAATAGAAGATTTGAAGGAAGAACACACATTCCAAAACACAAGCACAATGGAAAGCCAAACCCTAAGATCACTGAAAGCTAATGAAACAATAATCATAAAGCCAGCTGACAAGGGCGGAGGCACCGTCATCCTAAATAAGGAAGACTACCGTGTGGAATGCAAACGCTTGCTAAACGACACTAAGAACTATCAAAAGTTAACCCAGGACCCCAGCGAATCCCTCAAAACTCGGATTCTCAATCTGGTTGAAGAAGCTGAAACCACCGGACAAATCACTAAACAAGAAGCGCAGTTCCTCACCACTACCCCAGGAAAAATACCATATTTTTATACAGTCCCGAAGCTACACAAGAACAAGATACCACCACCCGGACGCCCGATAGTCTCTGGCATAGGGTCACTACTGGAACCACTTTCACGCTATTGTGATTTTTTCTTACAACTCTTAGTGCAGTCCACCAGCACCTACTTGAAGGACACAAAAGATCTTCTAGGCCTCATCAACACCCTGGCATACAACCCAGAGACCTCATTTCTAGTCAGTCTGGGCGTCGAAAGTCTATACACGAGCCTACCTCAAGATGCCACTCTCGCAGTACTGAAATCTGCACTGGACAACAGCACCTGGAACTATCACACTCCCAAAAGAATTATACTGGAATGTGCAACACTGGCACTCAAAGATAACTACTTTGAGTTTGAGGGGGAACTCTACTTACAAAAATTTGGCAATTCCATGAGGAGCGTTTTTGCTCCCAGTGTGGCAGGTTTATATGTCTACAACTTTGAGATGAACCACCTGCTTAATAACAACTTGCCACGTATTGCCCAGATCAAATTTTACAAACATTACATTGATGGCATCCTTTTGATCTGGGAAGGAGAAACCCATTCCCTGATGACCTTTTGCCAGTGGATAAACACCTGTGACCCGAACCTTAAATTCACACACAGCATCCACAGGCACAACATGACTTTTTTGGACCTGGAGATACAAGCAATAGGGGGAGGGTTGAAAATCAAAACACACTTTAAACCTACAGCCCGCAACTCCCTACTACACTATACTAGCTTTCACCCCAGAACCTTACGTGAAAACCTCCCCTATGGCCAGTTTCTCCGGCTTCGCAGGAATTGCAGTGACGTACACGACTTCAAGGAGCAGGCAAATGCCCTGAGCACCAAACTGCAACACCGAGGCTACCTAAAGCAAATAACCGAGAAAGATAGAAAATGTGCATGGAACCAAAACCGGGATGGACTACTGGAGACAACAGAACGCACTCCCACACCCTTCCCCCTCACGTGCGTCACAACCTTCGATGCTGTTTCCAACAAAGTCTCCCACATCATTAAAAAACACTGGAAAATACTTCACACTGGCAAACTGAAATGGGAACAACCCTTACTTTCACACAAGAGGGCCAGATCTATCAAAGACACCCTGGTGTCGACACGCCCGGCCCCCCCTTCAAAACCTACAAACACACTCCTGAATGCTTGGGGTCTCCCTACCATCACGGGCCACTTCCCGTGTGGAAATTGCAGCGTCTGCCACATCACAGAAACTACCAAAAGCCTGCAATTAGAACCAGGCAAGACTTGGCAAATCAGACAGCACACAAACTGCAATACTGCACATGCCATCTACCGTATTGTCTGCCCGTGCAACCTCACATACATTGGCATGACAAGTAGAAAAATAAAGACCCGCATCTGTGAACATCGCAGCACCATTAGATGCAGGAAGAACACCACACGACTGACCAACCACTTCTTGGAGGCAGGCCACACCACTAATGACATGAGATGGGTGGTGATAGAAACATTGGACCCAAAAATGCCTAACATACAGAGTCGCCTCCTTGAGAAGGAGCAAAGATGGATTTACCGGCTGTCCAGTCATGTGACTGGTCTAAATGATAACATACCATGGAACTGTCTCAGTAAACCACCATGAGCCAGCCCTCCACATCATCAGGAACTTAGACCGCTGATACCAACACACTTGTTTGCATAGTGGTGCAAAAGGTACATTAACAGGGCGGCACAATAATACCACATCCTCTAATGGTATTCCCACGTTGGCCCCATTACCTTAACATCGGAGCACTCAAGGGTTAATCCCTTACAATACCTGATTTTACTTCACCAAGTAGCGCCGTGCCTTGTTGTCTGACACTTATACTCCAGACAATTTTTCAATTATCTTCCCATTGAGTCATGAATTGGGCAATGGTTTTGACTCATAAACACACTTTGGCAGTCAGCCAGCACCCCCTCACCTAATATGGCCCCCGCGCACGCGCACTAAACTCGCAACAGTTTTTTCAGACACCAGGCATTCTGCCAAAACCTGGTGTGCACAGTAATACCCTATTCTCCAATGGTTTTTTTCCCGCCTCAACATCTCAGTACTCTAGGATCCCTTACAGTATTTAATTTCATTATTTATTTTATTTCATTTCATCCTTATTGTCATAAAGTAGCGCTGTGCCTTTTGTCTGACACCTACACTTCAGACATTTTTCTACAATCAATCGTTCGAGTCATGTTACAAACTATGGATCTGACTCGCATAACATTAAAGCAATCGGCCCTCACCTAAGATGGCCCCCGTGCATGCGCTCAAATTCCGCAAATGGAGTCTAGTCTTTTCTGATTCCAGGTATCTCTACGTGCACGCCCGCATGTCAGAGGCTGTTTCTACGGGATTAAATTCCGCATTTACACAGGGCAAAAACAGCAGCCGGGACCACAGGAGACCGCAACAGGTTACTGCGGGTTTTCATCTTGACGAAGTAAGGCATCGTTACCCTTTCCCCTTTCAAATACAGCGTAACGCTATTTTTAATCCTCATGTGGTTTCCCACTCTTCTTTTACTCCATAGAGTGTGACTACAGATGAGACCCCTCCTGAGCCCCGAACTTCTGCCCAGCACTACAGCTTAGTGTAATTATGCGCTTTTTCTTTATTCATGTCCATGGTTACGCGCACGCAATCCAATCATATTTTGATTATGCTAACGATGACCGTATTGAGTCATGCCACTCGTGGCCACCCCTTGCAGCATAATTTGCACTGCGCCTCACTGAAGGCATACACTGGGCGGATTACAACCCTGTGCTTATAGAACACCACATCGGCATGCCACACGCCACATTTGCGCTTAAAACACATCCGTATGGATTTGCTGCATACCTTCTCGTAGTCACAGCGATACTTGGAATGTGAGATATATACATGCACCATGCAAAACCTAAGCATGTAGTCTCACCTGGCTTTGACTATACATTCCCTCACTGTTGTGCCTTCCCATAGTCACGGCCACACATCAATGGGAGTAATACGTGCACCCTGTGTAGCTCAAATATGAAGTCTCACCTGGCAATGACTATCTATTACCTCACTGTGGGGCCTACCTACCTGAGACTCAAATTGGTGGCACCACTAAAAGATTGCATTTTATGTTGCTTTTTTATGTGTCTCTTTATATGTCTTGTCCTGTCTCTTTTTCACCACAGGTTTTTTATTGAGTGTCCGTAAGTATACCGACACTGACGCACAGTACCACACACCTTAGCGCGTGTGTTGGATAATCACATTCACGTGGCGTGATTTTTTGCCACTCACAACCACTCACCTGGTCCTGAAGAAAGCCCTTTCACTCTTTTTGTTGGGCTGAAACATGTAGACCATCACTTGACAACTAGGAGCAAATCCCTCCACTAGTTGCCACACCTATTTTTACCGATATCCTGGGCCGTCACTAATAAATTTATCAGACAAGGATCCCCAGAGATATTTTTTAACCCACACTTATCACACAACACACCACACCCTCTCCGCTGTAATCAGGCGTCGTAGCACAATCAGGGGGCATTCGGCCACCCGGTTGGGACCCCAATGATGAAGCATGACACCTACTAGGTTGGTGTGTGAGGTGTCGTTTAAGAAAACCTAATGGTTCCCTGAGACAGCTTACCACAACAGTGAGTTTTCATAAGGTTTTCCTTTCTTTCAGTGGGTTCGTCCACATTGTTTAGCTTATTATTGAACTGGGGACAAGGACGCACCCCTACAATTCCCTTGCTCTCTCCTTGTTTTACACACATTATACATTAAAGCCAATAGGCCTCAAAGGGTATTTTAATTGCACCATGTTAAAGATTAAAGACATGCGTTACATTACATGGATTCTCACAGTTAACTGTGGAAGGCAAGAGTTGTGCTTTTGCTTTCCCTGATGAAAAATCCTGTGGATAGAAGATTTGCACTTTGACAATCTTTGTTTACCCTCTTAGGAGGGGTGGGGTATTGTTTGTAATTACACTTTGTTAAATCTTGTAGACAGGTACTGAATTACATGAGTCTCACAGATTACTACAGTGAGCAAGGGTTTAGTGTTAACATCTCTGACCAACCTGGGGGTGGAAGATTTGCACTTGGATAATCCTTGTGGAGCCCTTTTAGGAGAGGTTTTATATTGTTTTCCAAATTTTATTTTGTACATATTTCTAATTGTGTGACTTTCTACTTAAACTATCGTAATTCTTGCAAAAATCGTTTATGAGGGCCTGGAAGATGTGGAAAATAAAACTCTGCAATCATATACATACATATTAGGTTGATGGGTTACCCTTCTTAGTCTGTTGGAGTGTTATTCACGTTCTTCTTTTTCCCAGGATAGCACACCTCATGGTGCGATGAGTTGGACCATTTCTGTTAAGGGCTCTATTGCCATGAGGATTACTACATTTTTCCTGATGCCATGCATATATGTGCCTGAAAATGAGTGTGTCTCAGTGCCTGGGCTGGTACGCCATATGCAATACCATTGCAAGATGACTGCCCACTGCTCTGTTTAATTTCATTTTTGAATCATAATTATATGCTTGCCAAGTTTAGGTGGCAGCAGGTCTTCTTTTTTCCGCTTTTATTCTTTTAATTAATCTTGCATATGCTTGTTGAATTTGTGTATTAGTTTTTTTAATGAGTCAGTGAATGCAAGAAGGAGTTAGTTGGTGGATGCAATGACATAGTTCTTGCATGAAAAATTATTGACTACCTAACTCAGTAGCTCTAGAGGTATATTCATTTATACGTCAGACCAATTGCGACTGAAATGCTTAATCTTTTAGAAAATTAATTTTCCGACAGTGTTTTTTAGACTTGTGGTTGTTTTGCTAAGAATTATGTTACCGAAATATGAATTTAGATGGTTTTCACTAAAACACTTTCCAAGCATACCTAGTAATCAATTTATTATTTTCTTTATAAACAAAAATTATTTCAACAGGGCTTAGCATAAGACACTGTCATATCGTGTGACATGGACTACATGTGCCAATAAATAAATACATTTCTCTGTTTGTTCAAGGAGAAGTGTGCAAAATAAGACCCGCATTTCCCATCATCTGTGGAAGTGAAACGAATTGTACATAATGCTTAAAGAGTTAATGCAGTTGGGTATACCCTTGTCTTTGAAACCATTGCATTATTTTGTTTTTCATGCCTAGCACTCCCCATGGTTATTCTATGTGTACATGCGCATTCTCGAGCAGAACAACTTGGTCTTTCAAATGTGCACAGACAGTGCCCGCAGATCTTCCTTCACCTAGGAAAAGTATTTCACATTTGATCTGTCACAGACATCCAATGGATGTCTATTTCAGATCGGAGAGAGCTACATCTTCCATAACTGCACCAAGATGCAAAATAAGGACAGCTGCATGACAGGGTACTCATGCCTCTTACCATACCACCGGCACAAGATATTGGATACACCACATCAGTCCTCTCAACATTTGAATTTTAGCACCATGTGAGCAGCTGGAAGGCAGGTCGGATGTAGAACGGGTGTGTGTTGGGAGAAGTGGAGGTGGACCTAACCTCCATGCTGGACAGAGCGGATTAAGAGAGTGCTCCTGCCGTCTGCAAGGAATCCCTGTTATCCTGATGCTCAGAGTCTCAACCTGCCACAGCATTGCCTTGCACAGAGTGCGGGGAGTGAAAAGAACCCTACCGATGTGTCCGGAGGAGACTGGGCACCTCCAGGGTAGAGAAGAAAGGACTGGGCCACGTTCACAGTTGCCCTACAAGATGGCGGCCATTTAGCAAGGCACACCTGTTGAAGGTGGCTCTAGTGGGCCTGCGGCTGTGCCCAAGCCCCTCATCTGCAGCATGACTCCTGGCGCCGCGGAAGATTTGGGTTGAGTCTGTTCGTGACAGGGTTGTGCGGTCCCACACCCACGCTCCTCTGTGGGACCCGCTACTGGGTGAGAGCATGCTGCGGCCCGGCCGGCAATTAGGCCCATGCTCGTGGTGTTGCCGGCATGGCCATATCTCTAGTGGCAGACCTCCCAGCTTGTCTACTTGTCACGCAGTGTTTGGCACCTGCATGCTCTGCTCTGCGGATCTCCTTTGCTGCGGCCTGGTTTTCTTTGCCCTCTGTCCTGACCCACCTTGGCTTGGTGAGTGTGCTCGGGTACCCGGGCCTTTTACTACATTAGAGTCTCCTGCCCTGACACTGCCATCCACTGTGGCGCCTGGCCCTCTTTCGCCTTCTTTGCTGTGCTGGGTGCCCTGGGCAGCAGGGAGGTGGTCTGGCTACAGCTCCTTGGTGCCTCCAATTGGACTGTGTGCCCTCCCTCTACCTGTGTTTTCTATACGTCCAGTGCCGCCTGCTCGGACTAGTTCCCTGGCGCCTTGCCTTAGCATTTGGACATTATCACTGCTTGACCATTGGGGCCACACTCATTGTCTGGGTCCCTGCACCTTGAAGGTTAAAGAAGTTGGATTAATTGCCACTGATCTATTGATTATAGGAGTGAGCCACTGAATCTGACATAGCAGCCTCACGGTAGGCAGTTTCTTCTTTTCAGTGACTGCAGGGGGTCCCACTTCGTGGGTGTTGTGCCTAACTTGTGCCTGCTTCTGGCCCTTGGCGCCCTATATTGTTGGTGATCCCGTCTCTCATTGAAGTGGAGTCATTGGGTGCTCTCAATGCTTTAAAGAAGACGCTGCTTCTGGGGCTTCCCCTCCTGTTGCTTCGGCCCCGCCTGATAAATTGGATACCATCTTGGCTGCCATAGGGTCCACCAGAGACGCACTTAAGAGTAAAATCGATTCCCTGGTTGTCAACATAGCACTGTTCCACAACGATCATAGGAGATTGGCGGAGCATGTCAAACATGTGGAATCAGTACTTTCTGAGTTGGGGGAAACTTTGAAATCACAAGCCGCAGAGCTGAGTACAATCTCAGCCAGAGTCAAGGCATTTGAAGCCCTGATCGAGGACCAGGAGGGCAAGCCCCATCTAAACAACATTAGAGTGGTGAGGCCTATCTGAGGGGATCGAGGGCTCATCTATGCTTAAGTTTCTTGAGGACTGGCTGCAGGAGGTGGTGGCCCGCGGAGCGGTTGTTTAAATACTGCTCACTTGAACAAGTGCACAGACTATGTGCCCTCCATTGCCCAGGTGCCGCCGTGGCCTGTGATGGTATGAGTTTTACATTTCAGAGACCGGTATAACCTGCTGCATCAGGCGCGCAGGCATGTGCCCTATCAGGTGGACAATAGTCGAGTTTCAGTCTTCTCTGACTTTACAACGGCTGTCCAGGAGCAAAGAACATCCTTCCTGACTTCGAAAAGGAGGCTTCGGGATCTTGGGGTCCCCTACGCGCTTCTGTTCCTGGCTAAGGTCCGGGTGCTCCTTGAGGGTAAGTCCCTTTTTCCCCACCCCAGAGAAGGCCTGGCAGTGGCTGGATAAGTATGAAAAGATAGGCCATGACTTTCCTGACCATGTCCCGCCAAAACCTCATAAACGCAAGAGGGCTCATCCGGGGCTGAGGTCTTGCACTACTTGGCAGCAAGCTCAAGCTAGCCATGAGGAGGTGGTGGTGGCAGTGCCTGCGGCCGCTAAGATTTCTCACTCTGATGGTGGGCCCGAGGAGTTGACTGGCTCTGGATTGGACTCTGAGTCTATCACTGGCAGTGGCACTGGTTTGGTTTCTGCCTTGCTCCTGCCGGACATCACCTCTGGCACGGCTAATGATATCATGTAACTAGTACTTTATTATATTTATCCATTTTCTTTCAGGATCATACTTCTCTGTACTATGGCTTGGTGTCTGTGGGACTAACTTTTTATGCCTCATATTACCTCGGGCTTGGCCAGGTGTCTGCTCCCAGGAATTGGAATTAACACTCCCCTTGTTGGTGCCATGAGGGGATGGCCTTGTGTTGTCCTTTCTGAGGAGACCTGTATAGTGTGTTTTTGCGTAGATTGGACAATGTGTGTTGGCATCAGCATCCGGGGAAGGATCAGTTGGGGGTTAATTGTTTCTTTGGCCTGCTGGGGGTTTACTTGCTGTTGCTGACCTGGGGTTATGGGGTAAGGGGCGGGGCGGGGACTGGGACGCATGGAGTCATACAGAATGCCCCCTCCATGACTAGTGTTGGATCTATAATCTGTTTCCTCACTTGGAATGTGAGGGGCCTTGGTTCTCTGTGTAAAAGATACTAAAGGGTGCAAGCTTATATTAAAAGGCATAAAGTGCAGGTTGCTTTCCTACAGAAAATGCACCTGACCAAGGCAGAGGGGCTTGTTTTGCAAAAACAATGGTGGGGCAGTGTTTACTATACTACCTACTCCACTTTCTCTTGTGGTGTGCTTATCTGTGTGCTGCTAGGGGTACCCTTTTTTCCACAGCTTGAGAGTACTGACCCTGAGGGTAGATATGTTGTATGTGGGGATAAGTTGGAGGGTAAGTATGTTGTATTGATAATCCTATATGCCCCGAATACTGACCAACCTGCTTTTCTTTCATCTCTCTCCATGCACATTTCCACATTGCTACATTACCCATTGGTCATAGGGGGCGATTTTCAATTGCATTGCAGATGTGCATGTAGACAGGTCACACCCTCCGTTGCTCACCTCTCCGACCCACGCTGTTGCAAAGTTCTTTTGAGGTTGAATGCAGGGCTGGTTGATACATGGAGGGCACATAATCCGCAGATCCGGGAATATTCATGCAACTCTGTATTGTATGACCTTTTTGTGCGACTAGATACCCAGCTGTGTAATGGGATTTCTTTCGATAGAAAGACCCGTTCTGAATACCTTGCTAAGACTCACTCACTCAGACCACACCCCCTTTCTGCTGCCACTGTGATGGGACTCCCTTAGGCCCCTAAATCCGACCTGGAGGTTGAATACAGGGGCCCTGGAGGACCCAGTTTTTTGAGACACTCTGGGGACCACCATACCCGATTACCTGGTAGAGAATGAGGGTACTGCTTCCACCATTCTGGTCAAGTGGGTCGCTATCAAGGTGGTGGTGAGTGGCCATTGCATAGCCTCTTTGGTGGGTATCAACTTGGAGCTCCATCACAAAATTATACCTCAGGAACGTCTCTTGACCTGACAACCCTGCTGCCCATTAGCCGGTTGTGCCAGAGAGGGAGAAGCTGCTAGTGTTGATCGAGCATTTTAGAGATCACGACTACCGTCAATACATCACCAAGGCGCATAGCGAACAGGATAAGGCCAGACGACTATTGGTATGGCTTGCTAATCCCACTAGACAGCAGGCCTGTATACTCTCATTGACTGATCATACAGAGCATAAGGTGTACACTCAAGCGCCCATAAACGTCATGTTCCCCAATTACTACACTACTCTATACCCCGCTCGTTCTGGGCCCGGCCCACAGGAATTGCATACTTATGTCGTGGCCACTGGGATGCCTAAATTGCAGCAGGATATGGCTGCACAACTTGGCAGTGACGTACAAGTTCAGGAAGTGAGAGAGGCTATTAAGTCCGTAGGGGTGGGCGGTATTTGCGTAGTCGCGCTACGCAAAGCTCCGCGAAACGGTAAAAAATCTCCGCGAGCAGGCAAAAGTTCCGCAAACACGCGGAATTGCTTGTTCCGCCCGTTCGCGGTGCTTTTTTCCTGTTCGCGAACGCTGTTTGCGTGTTCGGAGAGAAATATCTCGCGAACACGCATTTTGAAAGCGCGAACAAGAAAAATACTCCGCGAAGGCGCGGATCGCGGAATTTTTGGTAATTCCGCGTTCTTCGCGGAACGCGAAATTACCCAAATTCCGCGAGCGGAACGAAATTTACCGCCCAGGCCTAGTCCCTAGCTAGGGAATAAGTACTTGGAACTGATGGACTGCCAATCAAGTTTTACTCATCCTTTGTGGACATTCTAGCTCCTCCGTTAACCAAGCTCTAAAAATTTGCAAGGGACAGTAGGGTCCTCCCCCCTCTATGTGAGAGGCTCTGCTTGTCCCTCTCCTTAAATGCGGCAAGAAAGTGGATCAGCTCTCCTCCTATATTGAATGTGGATTACAAAATATTAAGTAAGATTCTAGTCGCTCGACTACTGCCTCAACTCTCGACCCTGATACACCCCCGGCCAGTTTAGGTTTATCCCAACTCATAGCACCATCCCTAATACTAGACGACTTGTTCATATTCTGAACTCCCCACTTAAAGACTACCCCAAGACCACCATCCTGGCGGTTGACATGGAGAAAGCTTTCGATTCTGTATGTTGGGACTTACTCTATGCTACTGTGGCTGGTATGCCATTAAACATAATGGGGTAACCCTGTGTCCCTCAGAACCTGGGTATACAGTTATGAGCTGCAAACAGTTCTGTCGGGTAAAGGAATTGTAAATAATGTTATTCATTAAACATTAAATACTGGAAGGGCCTCTAAGTGATTATAGGCCTTTCCAGTATTTAAAGTTTAGTGAATAACATTATTTACAATTCTTTTACCCGACAGAACTGTTTGTAGCTCATAACCATGGCTGGTATGGGCATTGGTAGGGGATTCCTCCCCTGGCAAAGCTTCTGTACACCATCCCCACTGCGCGCGTTAGTACAGGTAGATTCATTTCTGACTCCTGCAGCATGGAGAGGGGCACCAGACAGCTTTGCTTGCTCTCACTAGTGCTGTTTGCCATGGCGATTGAGCTGTTGGCCACAATGCTTCATGAGAGCACTTCTTACCAAGGGTTGCACCTGGGGGGTATGCCATATTATGTTTTGCTATATGCGGGCAATATGTTATTGTCTCTGAGGGGAGAGCGTGAAGAGAGCATGGACATACAGGGGGCTTGCTCAGCACTTGTTGGGTTTGCTGCTTTGTCTGGACTCAAGGTGAATTGGGATGAATCTAATGCTTACTATCTGAACCCACCGGTTTCAGAGGATAGACCCTCAGAGATTGGAGGGATCAGGTGGAAGCCACACACCTATCGCTACCTAGAGGTGCAGATAAATCGTACCGAAACTCCTTTGATCGAGGGTAGCATCCAGGTGGCACTTGCGTTTCTACAACACGCGCTTGCCTTTAGCACACTCTACCTCTCTCTGTAATGGACCAGACTGCCCTTGCAAAGATGATTGTTTTTTTACGCCTGTTATATTTCTTCATGACTATTCAGATGTGTCTGCCTCAGGCTGTTTTTCGGGAAATTGATGGATTTCTACCATCTGACCTTGCTGTTGGGCAGAGGCAGACGCAGGGTCTCGTTGATCAAACTCAGACTCCCTTCCACTGAGGGACACCCCTGGCTGTACTGGTCTGTACCACTTGCTTCTTAGTTGCACATGGCGGCATTGGAGCACACTGGGACATATACTATTTGATACGCTTCAATATATCTGGGCTCGGGCTCTTCAGTGGACTCACAGTACGCTCCCCTATGCTCTGGGACTTCCTAAATTGGTTTTGCCTGCCTTGCCCCCACAAGATGAGTGGGGGGGCTTCGGGACTGGCCAGAAATGGGTGTTGATGCCTTGAGGGGTCTGTTTAGAGATGGTGTGCTCAAGGATCTTCAGATCCTCATGGAGGAATTCATGCTTCTCCACACCACTTTCTTGCATATGGCTCAGTTAGGGCCATAGTGCATCCTCACTGGAGGCTGGGGGTCTAGGGAACCTCCGACTCATGCTGCCCTGCAGTTCATATGCATGATGTTGGGACAAACCAGAGTGATTTCAGGGCTGCACATTCTGAAAACCCCAATTTATTGCTTATCTGGTCTTTTCCCCCAGTCAGGTGCGACTAGTGACGACCAAATTTATAGACATGGCATTACTATTGATGCGTCTACTGTTAGCGATGGCCTGGAAGTCCTCTTGGGAGCCCATCCTTGTGCTGTGGCGATCAGAGGTGTTCAAATGGGCAGAATACAAAGGGGCGGCTCTCCAGAGGGAAGTGTGATGTGGTCTCCCTATGCCAGGCCATCCACAAGCATGGGACGCAGTACTGTGGGATTGTCGCAAGTAGATCACATTTGGGGCCTCTGACTGCTCTCTCCATCCCCAGAGAGTGACCATGACTAATTCTACACCCATCCTCACTGCCTTGACGTGTCCTTAGGTCCTACACGCCCCCATCCCCTTTCTCCCTGAACTCTGCCCCTTTTCCCCACTATCCACCTGTCATCCTCATGGCTAGAGTAATGACACTGCATCCCCCGGTCATCTTTATTTCCTTTTCTCCTACCTTTCTATTACCCCTGTAGGTTGTTTAGTTTAACTGTTTTTTCATTCTTTTGAATTGGTTTTCAACACCAACATTGTTGTTTTTATGGCACCAGTGGGTAAACCCCGTACACTGCTCCTCTGTTATGTGATAACATCTTTGCAGTCGTCACTGCTCGTCCAGGTTTCTGGGATGCTGGCACATGTCAGCTTATTTTCAGCCCTTTATTACCGTTCATTTGGTTTGGCTCCTGTAGCTTTAGGCGGGAGAACGCAAGTGTCATGTATGTTTGGTCATTGTTCTATGTGCCTAAAAAATCAATAAAGTATGGTATACAATTACAATACAATAAAAAAGCAATACCTTTTTTTTTTAAATAGTATGTTGTACAAAAAGTGTTTGGAGAAGTAGGCCAGGATTTGCTGATAGGGTTGGCATCTGGAACAGAAAACAGATATGGCCAACTGAAATTGCAAGGGGCAGCGAGTTCGCAGGTGCTGATGGGAACTCCTGGAAATATTTTGATTAAGTCAAAGACCCCTAGAACAATGCCTTGCCCTCCTCTGCACACAAACTCTGCCTGCTGCAGAGGAGAGTCTAGCAGCTCCAGACTCCCACAGCTCTGCAAGAAATAAAAGCACATTCCAGTCAGGTTGTTTGTTTTTTTAAAAATATTTGTGCATCAAACTGGCATGATTTACTCTCCTGGAGCCCGGGAAAGGGTGAGAGGCAGGAGCGATCACAATAAACAGATGTATTTTGCCACTACCAGATCCCTGGAGTCTGTGACCAATGGAAGGTATAGTGGACACTGGTGGTGGTCAAGCTGAGGAAGGGATACAGTTTAGGGGTGGATATGTTTCTGCTATTATTTGAACCCTAATTTGGAACAACTTGACATATTGTATGCACAATTAAGTTTTGTATGGTGTTTGTTCACAGGCAATGATACTAGCTTCCATGTGGGCCCAGTGATGTAATAAACCTTAGCCAACCCTGTCTTTTAAGAAAGCAGCCTTTGCTTGCTCAGATTTTAGTCATTTTTTTTTACAATGATAAAAGCAAGACTACCTTTCCCAGAATGCTGCATGCTTTGGAAAACAAGCCAGTATAGGCTTACATGACATGGAGCTACATGACAGCAATGGGTGTTCATAACTTCCCCAAGAATCTGTACAAATAGTTTATTGGTAAATGTGGTTTATTCTAGCTAGATAATAACTTAATTATTAAATTGACACTAGGGGTGGGTGGAACTCGCAGAGTTTCACTTCGCGGAATTCTGCAGAGTTACATAAAAACCTCAGCGAGATTCCACAGAGTTCCGCAAGCGGGCGGAAATCGGTATGTTGAGCTGCTTGCGCTGATTTTTAGTGCCAGGAGCTTGTTCCGCACTGCAAAATCAGTGTGAATGGCACCACGCTGCACACCAGAGGGCACTGCTTCTTTCCTGCTGCTCGAGTACATTTTCTACTCGAGCGGCAGCTTTCTCACCCTTAACGATCGCGACCGCCCACGTTGAGAAAATCTCATGAGGTGCCTTTCTAGCACCCAAAAGTCATGCTACGGGATGCCAATTACCTACTTGCTTAATGTTGGCGAGCCACGCACGACATAAAACTCCTCTACACGACGGTTGGCGAAGTTTTTCCAGAACTCTGCGTTACAATTGTAGTGAGAAGTGGGCTAAACACTGCAAGCTCTGTGATGGAGCAGAATTTATCGCCCACCCCTAATTGACACTAGGCAGTTAGAATAACTAAATCATAGGGGGGTCACATCAATTTGGAGGAGTTTCAAGTGGACAACTTTGTCACTTATGATTACACCAATCCATTATCACTATTTAAAGAAAAAATGCCTCTAGCTTTTGCATGTTGTAGTGGGTTGTGTTTGCCCATTATAATACCACGCTTATTAACATTCTATATTTTAAAGATCTGCATGCATGGTGATTTTTAGTGCCATATAAACTCAATGTGACACCAAGTCTGGCAATATCACTCCCCACCCCTCCCCGTGGAAATTTGGCTCCCTATTGTTCTTACCTGTTCCTTCAACACTGCGTGCACTCTTCCATTTTGTTCTCTTTCTCACCTCTTTATGCCCTATGCTATCTGTGCATTGCAAACAGCACCTAAAAATGAATGTATGGATGAAACAAAAAAATGAATAAATAAATGGATTCTTATCTTGTATGCATGGTCTCACCAATTTACTTATATCATTGAATGTCAGAGCGCCATGATAAATAAAAAAAATGAGAATTTATTTGGAACTTGCCTATGCTTTAGGGAGATATTTATAAAATTTTTGGATGGAGGGCTGATGACACCATTACACTTTTTAACCAAGGTTAATAAGGTGGAATAACTTCGGCCCTCATTACGAGTGGCGGGACTTTTCATTGGAATTAAGTTTACCAGCTGGCATCACTTATGCAAAAACTGGCCATTATGGGGACTTTTCACAACGATAAACTTACACGTGAGTGAATCTACACATGTAAGTTTACTCTTACACCTTGTAGTAAATTTACTAGTAAATTTTCTACAATACACTATTCGCCATTTATGAGTGTAAATTTGCATAGTAAACATATTCATATTTTTAAGCTAAATATTAATGTCAATTAATCTAAAATATGTATTTTAAATATAGAAATAATAAAAAAGTTAGAGTATTATTAACTAAGTTTAAAAGAAATATTTAATTATTTTTAAAATATTGATATTAAAATAAAACGTTTTTCTTAAGAATACAAATGATATCTATTCTGTGGTAAAAATAACTGAAAGGTATGTACATAATTCATTTAAATTAATCTAATTTTTTAAAAATTAAGGTTAACTTAAAACGCATTTTAACATATTTTATAATAAACTAATTATTATGTTGTATTTATGTATCATATTTATAAAATTAAATTACATTTATTTATATTTCCAAAATATTAAAATAAGTTAATTAAGTTTAACATTAGTTCCCGATGAGCTTTAATTTTAAGTCTCTGTCTCCGCTATATTCTTAGGGAGGGTGTTGCATTACCAGTGATGGGCCAAGTGTGGTGCTGAACTTACTACAGTTCTGAGCTGGAGTACATTTACAACTGTTTTCAGTACACTTTAGATGAAGTAAATATAGAAGTTCAGTTTGCAAATAGGAAGAGGCTTGCACTTTTGTGGGTTGATTATGTCCCTCCCTATATCTCCCTTAACCCCTCCTTATGCCTCCCTTAACCCTTTAAAAGTAAATATTCCCTATTTTCCAACCACCCCTCCCTGTTCCTCCCATATATACTACTCAGTGGATACCTGGTTATGTGGAGATCGACATACATAAAAGATAGGAGAGGCAGAGGGATGGACCTTTGCACGTAGGTTAGTGAATAGCATTTTATAGTACGTTAGTAGTACTATTGTAACACTACTAAACGTACCACAAAAATCAATGTGTGACTATGCCCCTAAGTTTTTTTTCACCGAATTGTGGAATAATTGCTTGCACCTGGATTTACCAGTTGCTTTTCTGTGCAGTTTTTCACTATTTTGACAAAAAATGCTGACATTTTCTCCCTGTTCTGAGCAAGACCAACATGTCAGCAAGACTACTAGTAGGGATGTTGAATGAGGGGACAGGAGTGAAGGGCACACTTGTGCCTGTCTAGGGGGAGTACTAATTGCTGGCAGCAGGCGGGGCTTTGTAATGCTGCTTGACACAGTCCAAGTCCCTGCAATCTCTCTGAGAGGCCCAGATTCTTGGGGCTAGGAATTGTCGGGTTCAGAGAATCAGGGCACAATAATTCAAGACCCAAAAACACTGGTAATTGCGAATTGCATTATTTCACCCAGAGTTAACTCTCCAGGGGCCACATGTACATAAAAGTCTGTTTGCAATTTCCTAATTGCTAATTTTTGTGATTTGCTAGTAGGAAATCAGAAACATCTATGTACAACAGTGTGTTTTACACTGTTTGGGATTTCCAATGGGTCGCAAGGGACCTGTCCCATTAATATTTAGGAGGCAGGTCGCAATTTGTGACCCATTGGGAATGGCGGGCGCTGACAGGGATGGTGGCCTGCTGGGGTCAGCAGACCACCATGTATGTGACTGCTTTTTAAATAAAGCAGTTTTTTTATTTTGAGATGCAGCCCGTTTTCCTTAAAGGAAAATGGGGTGCATTTAAAAACGAAAAATGAAAAGTATCCTTTTCATTTTTTATGAATATGCAGTGGTCCGTGGTACCACTGCCTGCTCTTAAAAAATGTTGGCGCCCGCATTAGAAAAGGCAAAGGGGTCCCTTGGGGACCCGTTCCAGTTTGCGAATGTGTTAGCACCTCCTTCATGGAGTCGGTAAAGTATGAATGTTTTGAGTTTGCAAAACATTCATACATGCCCCTGCAACTCGTTATTAGGAAGGGACGCCCTTGGCACGCCCTTCCTAATAGCGACTCGAAAAACCAACTTACGATTCTGTAACAGCTTACCGAATCGCAAATGGGGCTTTATACATTTAAAAATGCTTTTTTTCTGCTTGGAAACGGTCCGATTCTGTGAATAGGGCCATTTGCGAGCAGAAAACAGCTTTGTACATCTGGCCCCAGGCGAAGTAAGACAACTTGTAATGATGGCCTCTGTGTCAATCCTGGCTGTTCTCCATGTCACCATGGTCATTCTATAGGTAAGATATTGGGCCTGATACTGAAAGTCGTGGCTTCATTTATGCCTGTCACAAATTCATAAAAGGATTTCTGAAAGGTATAAATGGTTTGACAACTGCGGAATTCTCTGGCATGGTGCAGAGAAATCGAAAGTACTGTGCTGTATGAGACGGATGGGAGGTGGGCGGATTAAGTCATGGTTTGTCCTTGAATGCTTCTGAACTCCATAAACTTGTAAATTTGTTGTGAATCACAAAGCCTGACCCTACCATTCTTCACCCTGGAAACGGCTGGATTGAAGGAAACATTTTCTAGTTCCACTAACAGTTTCTGAGCATCGCTCCTTAAATATGCTCTCGGTTTCAAGTATTATGTCTTGCCATTGTCAATAAAGGAACAAGAACTTGCTTAAGGAATCCACAAAAGGAGAGAAGTTTTGATAGCTCTGGGTTATGTATCCCTCATTCACTCATTCATCCTCCGGAAGTTGTGTAGCTTGAGAGGTAGTGACGGCCTTACCAGCCTCATTTGAGGTGGTGGGTGATTTTCACTTGGCATATGGAAACAACACTATATAGTTGGTAAAGTTCTAAAAATACTTTACAAGGTACTAGTAGGTGAAGATTTACAACTTGACCTACACCTACCCAAAACATGAACCAATTATATTTTTTATTTAAAAAGTGGAGGAAGCCAAGTTCTGAGTCGAAGAAGAGTCCTAAAGATTTGGTTTAGTGAGGACTTTGGATGTATGCTGCTTTGATGCTCTTCATATTGAGGTGAATCCACGCTGCTTGAATTCGGTCTTGGACACATTCCGGCGTGTGGGGTGAGTTGCGCGGCTATACAAAGCGTATGGCTTCAGTTGCCCTAAGGGCTAATATAGGTCTGCTTGTTTACTCTCCATCACTTTTTAACAGGCTTAAAAGAACCACTAAACAGATTATGCCAGCTAAATGAGAACTGAATTTACACAGTGTTTAATGCAACGAGAGTAGAGCTTTTCCCAAGTACATTGGTGTTGTCATCGTTCATTTATTGTGATAGGATTATTGAAAACACACTCATGCATTCAAGTTATTGTCTGCATTTGTAAATTACATGTACATTTTCTTCACTTTGCTTTCTTTGTTCCTTTTCTGTGTTTTCAGGCTGTGGTGGGTATTTGCACGTGGATCGTGGAGTCATTACCTCTCATAATTACCCACAAGCCTACACTTCTAATCTCAACTGCTCTTGGCATGTAGTGGTTGCAAGTGGCTTTACCGTTGCCATCCATTTTGAACCAACGTTCCAGATTCTGAATGATGGTACTTCCTGCAGCAGTGGAGATTATCTCGAGGTAAGAGGGGTGATGGTTAACATCGAGACCAAATTAATAACACCCCCTGCTAATTTGTGAATTAATGTGTAGGCAAAAATACCTGTGGAGGTTAAAGGCACAACGAAAATTATTCAAGAATTGGAAGGTATCCTAACTCCTACAGTGTAACTGAGAAGATGTGCCAGTGACACTCACATAAGGATTTGTTTCTCTTATACATGGTTTTTAACACAAATCAGTAAGAGAAACACCAAAGACAGAGAAAAGAGAGAAAAATCAAAGGGAGACAATAATCAGATATAGAGTATAAAAGAAACATCAAAGATAATGAGAGGTGCAGCAATAAATAAGAATAGAGGGAGCATTTCGAGCGATAATGCAGAGTCAGTGATTAAAAATATATCTGAGAGAAACCTTGATAAGAGAGGTCAGCAGCGATATGCAGTGATAGGAGAGAACAGTAAAGAAATAGTGAAATTACAAGACAATAGAGAGGGACAGTGGCATGACAGACGAAGGCATTGATGAGAAAGAACTTGGCAGTGCAAAGAGAGAACAGCTGAGACAAAGGATGCACCATAGAAAGGCAGTGATCAAAGTCAACACACAAAGGCACAGTAGTAAAAGAGACCGTCAGAGAGAGACAACGAATCGAGAACAACAAAAAGAGCGTTAGGTGTCCTAGACTTAGTGACTGGAGGATGTCTTTGAATGAGAACACAAGCACCAGATCAATTGAATAGGATAAGTCAATACTCCAGCCATATCACTCCGAGGAATTTATCTGACCACCCATGTGCCTCAAGGCCTCTGGTGATGGAATGGATGGGAGCAAATTAGCTGTAAATAAATGCTATAAAAATGGTGATGATACTATGAGCATCAGTCTAACTGTTTAGTTGTTCTGCTCCTTCTTCTACTCCTCAAACGTTGTGAGACTATGTATGTGTTTAGCTGGTGTTGATTATGCCAGTAAAAGGAAATTGTGTTCTTGAATGGTGGGACGTCTGGCTGCTGGAGTTGCCAGTTTCTGGAGTGTGGTGCTGCAGTAGGGACTCTGTGTCCCAGAATCCCATGTTTAGAGGAGGAGGAGGGGCCGAGACCAGTTCCCCTGTGCCCTGCACTGAAAAAGCGCCCTCCACTTACTATGGCGTGGGCCGTGCCCAGGCGAAGCCCAGGCCAAGGCGGGCCCATCCACACCCGTCAGAGACCAGAGGAAGTGGGGCGAGCCCCCCTCTTGGTCTTTGGCTTTGACCTTACCCCAGCAGGTGCCTGAGGTATTGCTTCTTTCACTGTACAGATAAGTGAGTGCTACAAGTGACCCCTGGTTAAACTATTGGGACCTAGCGGCTCAGACTGGAGGAGTCTGGAGCAGCTGGGAGGAATTGGTAGGGATTTTTAACTTTTTATCCTTTCACCCTTGTTTATTACTGGCCAATTTTTAGGGAGCACCATCCAAACCGCATTTTTAGTGGCTCAATGTGTTCAGACTACTCTGTTTGGAGTATCTAGTGGAGTGTCCCCTGGTATATCATTTGTTGATTCCATAGCATTAAACCATTGGAAGCCCCCTGTCCTTTGTGTAGCCTAGAGGCAGTAAGAGAGAGCTGGGAGCGGGGGAGTTCTTCTGCTGCATAGGGATCTGTTGGCCACGTGGAGACTTTCGCCCCCGCAATTTTGACAGTCAGTTTGCTTTGTGGTCAGTTCCCGGGGCCACTATGGGGAAGCGTAAGCCCCCGGCAGCTGTCTCCATGCCATCTGATAAAATGGTAACTACCATGGATGCCTTCTCACAGTGGGCTGCCGGGGTTCTCATTAAGGATATTGAATTGGTTACTCATTGTCTCTCACTCACCTCTACCTCTTCTATCGCACCGTACTCCCTTAGTTCAGGGTTCAGGCTCAATACCCCCACCACCAGTGCAGAATTGTAGAAGGGAGGTTTGCGTATCTGAGCTCCTGGAAGTGGAAGCTTTATCGAGTACCTCACGTTCTCATGTGCGGGTATCAGACATTCAATTTTTATCTACTGCACAGGATGTATTAGAGGAAGCTTCGAGAGTGGGAGCAGAGGTAAAAGAAAGCGGCCTTTAATTGCCAGCAAATCTAAGCGTGCAAGGGTTACTGATGATTTACTGCTTAGTCATGCTGACTCTTTAGTTTGGGATAAATCCAACTTGGTGATTTTGCTGGATTCATTTCGAGATTCCCTAATAGCCACCCTGGAAGCTTAATTGGAACCTATCAATCCACGTTTAGTAGCAATAGATAAGGAGATCACCAAACAGAATCAGTCCCATTCAGCACACCCGGTGAAAGTTTTTGCCCCTAATCCTGCTGTTTAGATTTATCTACCACTGAGAGCCATCCCTATCCGCAACGTGCGACAAGGCGCAATGAACAGTTGGGATCTCGAAGTTCCAGTGGCATAGTCAGTGCCCCTATGAGCTCGCAGGGGCAGCCCAAAAGTACCTTCCTATTGTGTAGAGGTGCGAATTAGCCAGAGGAGGAGAGCAGTTAGGAATAGGAACTGATATTACTAAGCCAGTGTCGAAGAGGATAATAGGCCATGTACTGGTGTACACAGCACCCCTTGCTCTAGGACAGTAGTTCTCCACCTGCCACCGGAAACAACTTCCTATGTTGTGGTGTTGGGGAATGTACCCCCTCTTTTGCCAGGTATAACTGAGAACTTTGACCAACTCAAGAGCAAGTTTTTGCATTGGCGGAACTTGAATGCCACTCTAGGGACTCGGGTAGAAAGACACATCATTATGGTCCAAAGAGTGAACTGCGTTGGCAGGGTTAACAAAAATTACGTGGGAGATTGCATCATCATTAATTTTAACAGACCTCACGTGACATGGAGAATTCTAGCAGCCACAATGTGCCCTACCCCCAGTGGCCTTGTCTCCTCTATTGTTGCTCTTCCCCTCGGATATTTCTATAGACCATTGGTACACTCATCACAACCTGGCCATTGGCAAACCTTGGGATCATGGGACTTTGCTCAGGACGCAAGGCAATGTGTTGCCCCTGATATAGCTCTCAGAATCAGCTTTACCCCACTATCATCCTTGAACGGTTGTGATTGACTGTCAGGGGCTGACTCCCTGGAACAAAAGGTACTTTTTGTACCGAGCTTAACTGATTGCATCCCCTTTAATCGCAAGGAATGCAAATTTAGCAGCTAGAACATTGCGGGCCTTGCTGGCAAGTTCAGTGATCCCATCTGGTTGTCCTTTATAAAATGCTTTGATGTGATTTGCCTCCAAGAAACTTGGCCCATCATGAACTGTTTCTTTTTGGAGGGGTATAAGACCTTTTTTACGCCTGCAACTTAATCAAGGTTGGGAGGCCTATGGGGGGGGTTCGATTGTTTTTTTTCCTCTAGCTGTTCGATGTAGCCTTGATGCTTTGTCTACAGAAGCCCCTACTTTGCAAGCACTGACATATTCTCAAGGGACAACCAAGTTGCTACTGCTGAATTTTTATAACACCACTTCCTCGCTACCAGGTGTTTGTAATATTCAATTGCTGGGTTCTTATTTAAGGAATTGGAGAGCACACAATTTACAAAGTGCTAACACTATGATTGTTCGTGATTTTAATGTTCATTTATGCAGAGATCCGAGGGATGATGGTGTACAGGCCTTGGGATGTTTCCGCCTGACCAGTATGTTAATCTTAACGTAACACTAAATGAATTTGATTTAGTTTCAGCAATGGGCAAGTTGCCCCCTAAAAGGAGGGATATCTACCTTACATTTATTGGGAGGGGTTGCGAATGGTTCATAGATTTAATTTTCGTTTCTACCCCCTTTTATCAATATATATTGGACTTTGAAATTTCGTTGAGCGTTTTTAGTGGCCATAATCCGGTGTGTGATACGACCTGTCGGTCCACGCTCATGCAAGTCCATGGGGAGGGTGTAAGAAAGACCCTTAAGGCAATTGATGAGGGCAGTAGACTGAAGTGGTCACAGGTAATCTCATATTCTTTTTATATCTCTTTGTATTCTAAATCTCAGAAGGAGTTTGATATCTGTTCAGGGCAACAGAATGACTCATTTATTATTTTAGATGCTTTCTCTGCCATTGTGAACATCATCTCAGATCTATTGAAGGCACCAGCCTGCTGCAACATGATGTGGTGCCGAGATGGTTTGAACCTGGTTGCTCTCGAGTGTTGAGAACCCTCAAAAAAGCATTGAGTGCTAAACCTAGAGACCCTCTTTTGTTAAGAACAGCCATGGTTTGTATAAAGCAAGAATATCTTAAAGGATGAAGCATGGTCTGACTTGATTGAGGCAAGAACCCTGATGAATAGCTCCAAATTGTGGGTTATTATCAATTGCCCCTTTCTGGCTGTAGACGTTTCTGCTTCCTTGGAGGCTCACATCACTGAAGGTAGTTGGGTTATCCACTTCGACGATATTTATATTTCCCCTTCTTTCAATCTTAGTGGTAGATCTGGGAACATTGGAGGGACGGCTGTTTTGCCCTTTTCTGCCAAGGAGGTAAGGAAGGGAATATTGGGGCTGTCCAAGAACAAGGCCCCTAGCCCCGATGGGATCCCACCCAACCTCTACACCTCTGATGTAGAGGTCTGGGTACCCGTCCATCATTAACGCAGCAGTTATCGCAGGTCCCCCAAGGTCATGGGCAAAGACGATCATTGTACCAGTCTTTAAGAAGGGTGTCAGAGATAGCACCCATTGCTACTGCTCAATCTCTTTGCTCGATTCTGTTGTAAATGTTGTAGGGCATGTCCATTTGGACAGACTTTCTATGTGGCAGATGAGAACAATGTCTTATCCGACTTGCAATACGGATTCCACCCTCGGAGCACTACGATCAATTAATGTTTGAATATGTACCTGATATTAAGCAAATATACCAATGCCTGCTCCGGTTCTATCCATCTGGCATTCATGGATTTGTCATCTGCCTTTGATTACATCCATAGATCCAAACTTTGACAGATTATGCTGTCCATGGGAGTAGACTGTGACATTGTGCTTTTTTAAGGGCTCAACATAGGGACACTCTAGCTGTGGTACGTTATTCAAAAGATTTAAAACTCACTTGCCAATTTTTGATACAAAGAGGGGTCCAGCAGGCCTGTATTCAGGCCTCATTTCTTTTTAATCTTCTGTTAATAATTTGTGGCGGGTTCTATCAGACTTAAAAGTACATTGTCCACAGATGGGACAACGTTGTCTGCAGGTATTATTATATGCAGATGACACGGTCCTTATGGCTCCGAACAGCCAGGCGCTTGCAGGCCTTATTGAACTCATTTACCCATTTTATGAAGGATTCGGATTTATTGATTAGGGATAAAACTTCCTACTTGATGGTCGTGGGCCCCCGATCCACCAAATCTTGGACCTTTAATGTCGGGCTCGCCCTAGTACCAAGGCCATGTGTATCCCCCTTTTTGGGAGTGCTCTGTGATTCAGCTATGAATTGGCGCTCTTAGGTAGGAAAAAAAAGAGGATTTTATTAGGACGAATGGCGCTGTTTTTAACTTTGCCTCATGGCTGGGTAGTAGACTGACCAGAGCCCTTTTACAGATCTATAGGGCCAAGTGTATCTCCAAAGGAATATATGGGAGTAAGATTTGGGGATACATCGGTCAGGGTGAACAAAAAATTGTTCAAAATACGTTTTTGAGATGGTTTTTGAGTGTTCCACAAGGTATCATGTCATTTGTATTGCATGAATAAATGGGGATGCCCTATTTATTTGATATTACAGCTTTTTGTCCCCTTTTCCTCTGGCTGAAAATTTGGACTAGCCCTGAGAATCATTTGAGCAAAGAGATCTTAAAGGATTGTCTGGACCTTGATTATTTTTATCACATTCCCTGGTTTAAATATAACAGGAATTGCTTTGTGAATCCAGGCAGGGGTGACTTATTTAGTGAATCTGACAAGATCTGTAAAAGGATCTAATCTGGGTAAAAGATCATTTCCTTAGAAGGCGACTGAAGGAGAGGGAAGAAGGCATTTTTTCGAAGTCCAGTGTTCGTCGATATGCAATGCTGAAAACTGGGCCTACCACGGAGCCCTATCTTCTACGGGTTAAAAGCAGATATGGCTGTTTTTTCGTAACTAGGTTCCGGCTGGACCTTTTTGCCTTACTTTAAGCCTTTCCTAGTGGGATGAATATGGGCTATATTTTCTTTCCCTGTGGTTGCGACGGTAAGTCTCCACAGGACATGTTACTTTTTATCATGTTTTGTAGCTTTTATGCTGTGCCCAGCAAGATATTTATGCTTTCCATTTTAAAAAAGACCAATTTTACCCAGGTCCGCAAGGCTCTTGTTTACTTACAAAGCATCCCAGGAGATATTGTTCTTAATGTTCTTAGTTTTCTAAAAGTTGCTGTTAGGCTTAGAAAAGGTTGTGATCAACAATACTAGCCAATGGTGCACTGATCTAAAGCTGTTTTGTGTAAAATCTCTCCCCAGGATTTATTCTATTTTAATCCTATATTGGTGGCTCTTTTTAAGAGATTTTTACCTAATGTTATCTATTATATGTGTTTTTTAACTGATGTGTATATTGTGATCTGTTGAACTTTTATGTTTTTTATTCAAAAGCTGAATAAAGTTTATATTGATTGATTGGTTGATTGAATGGTGGGATGTTCACTCACAGGCCTTCTTAGTACCACAGTAATAATGTACCTCCAACAGTACTACAGAGTTATAATACTAAGAAGATCCACACTCCTGGAACTATCGACCAATGTATCCTTTATGTTGTGCCAGAAACATGTTGACATGTGAGACATGCAGGGTCTGACACTGAGACTCTTTTGTTTTTACCGTTGAGTATGGGGGACATGGATCCAAATTATCTTCACCATGTGGTCTACCCTCACACAATTGGAACTGGTGATGAAATATAGTGGCAGTGCCTTCCTGTGCAAGATGGAGGACCTGATGATGAAGCATGCCACACTATGTGGGTGAGGGTCTGTCATCCCATAGTTACCATTAGAACAAATTACTAGAAGCTAGTGATGCATTTATGAGTCATAGCTGAACTGAACTCATACAGCTGTGTTCAGGGAGGATGCTCAGTTTATCTCCTCCCACTTTTCTCTTTCAATTTTTATTTAGCTACCTATTTTAGCACCAGGAAGGCATTAGAATTTAACCTGCATACAAGTTCTCCATTCCTGACTTCCGTAGTTGACAAAAATAATACTGTAATCCTGTGGGCCTCACTTTTTTCCACAGCCACATTTTGCAATTGTGGAAAGGCCAGCTGTACAATTTCCTCTCACAATAATATGTCTTAACTTCTTTCCAAGCCATACTTCTCTTGATCTACATCAATGCTTGTTTGAGATGCTCCTGCTACAATTTAAAAACAAAAGCTCTCTGCAAAACTCTCGGTTTCTTCGAGCTAAGCCCATGCTTTATTCAAAGCCTAAAATAACTTTAAACATGAATATTATTCACACAAAAAACATGTAAAAGTCAGCGACGGCTGAAAATGTTAGGAGAGATGAGGGTGGATGGGACACACACGCACACAAACACAGTCACTCACACCCATGTATTCACACATGTGCGCACACTCATACATCCATTCCCAACACTCACTCCCTAATATTTATACACCCACGCACGCACACACCTAACATTAAAAAGAAAATGACACCAGTGCAGCTCTGCCTCAAAGGTCCCAGGAGGGTTGAGACTGCTGCCTTCTCTCACTGGCTGACCTTAGGTCAGCCAATGAGGTGAGCCGGCAGTACCTACTCGTCACAGAGTGGGATGGGGTTAGCGCATGTTTAGCTTCTGGCTGCTGACCTCAAAATAAAGAGTGTCTGTCAGGCAGACCTTTGCTCAGCCTGACAGACACTCTTTTTCTTTTAGGCTAAAGGTGAGGGGGCATGGCCCCTCTGCCCATTAAAAAACGGCCACGGCTGGAAAAAGTATGTGTTGAGCTTTACAATATCTTCTGAATGTATTTTAATGATTTTTTCAAGGAACAAACATTCCCAGGAATATGCCTGTAAGCTCCACAATCACAGGTTTTCAGGTGTGCTACTGAGAATGCTATGTGGTGTATCCTGCAGACTTCTATTCCCTCTGAGCGGAAATCTACCAAGAGCACATTTAAGCATGCTAGAACTGACCCATGTGTGAAAAGGAAAATTGTTTATCTTTTTTCCCAGCATTGAAAATTTAAGAAATTGGAGTATTAGTTGAGGGGGGGGTGAGAGCCCACCCGAAATAATAATCACAGTTCTTGTCAGGGTGAACCACAAAAGTCACTATATAAGCCTGTGCTTAACCCTCTGGTAACTTAGCACATAGGCAGCCAGGCTTAACTTAGTGGCAATGTGTAAAGTATTTATACAGCACCCAAATGGTAATAAGCTGAAAACAGAACGCAAGAAAAATCCCAAATCTATTTAGCAAAAATGAGCAAATTGTAATTAATAGTATGACATCAATAAGACAAGAATACAGTCAGTAGAACCGGAGTTATGAGTTTCTAAAGTCTGAGGTAAGAATAGCGGCAAAGGCTTGCAGCTCCAACTGTGGGTATCTGGGTGCCCAGGACCGAGGCAGAGTCACAAGTTCAGACCGACTACGATGGAGCATCGACTGGATACAGCACCAGGTTCATCCTGCTGGTAGTTTTACCTTCTGACTTCAATGTAAGGACTGGACATCGCGCCTCTACAGGGCTATGTGTCGCTCCGCATTGAATCCGGTGAGGTTTTCATTTGGGAGCTGCACAGCTCTGTGGGACTCTGCTTCACTCGGCGTCACATTCAGTGAAGCCTTTGGTTAGGAAATGCACAGCTCTGCATGGCTCTGCACCAGATCTGATGAAACCATCAGTGTGACAGGGTGGAGTGCACTCTTACTTCAGCCAACTGTACTGGACCTTGAGGACAGCACTTTAGGTTCTGGACTCACTCCCACAGAGGCTAGCAGAGGTGAGCATGTCAGTCAATTGGACCTCATTAGTTGGGGAGCAGAAAAGGCCTCTGGAAGTTGTCGTATCCTGTAATTCAAACAGGAGGTCAGCCAACTGACCCTTGGAGGTGCTTCTGGAGTCCTGGGTTCAAGGCAAGCAAGTCCAGTCTTTCTTCAGGCTTCAGACAGCGGAGCAGGCCTTCTTCTGAGTCTTTACAGGTCCAGGTCCCTTCTGTTATGTTATTATATGTTAAAGGTGATTTGTAGAGCGCACGTTCACCAGGCGGTTTCTTGGCGCTGAGGGAGGACGGCGGCAGTTGCATAATAGTGAATGGGTTTTCAGTTGTACGCCTGGGTGAATAGCCAGGTCTTAAGTAATTTCCTGAACTCGGTGTAGGAATCGGCAGTACGCAGATTAGAGGGGAGGGTGTGCCAGAACTGGGGGGCCAAGGTCGTGTATCTAAGACCTCCATGTTTTTTTCGTTTGAAGGTGTGGGGGACCAACAAGTTTTTATTAGAGGAACGTAGGTCGCGAGAGGGGATGTACCGTTATATATTAGAGGCGATGAAGGTGGGCCCGCGTCCTGAAAGGGCTTTATGGATGGTACAGCCCAGCTTAAACAGGCAGCGTTGGGGTAAAGGAAGCCAGTGAAGGCTTTTCAACAATGGACTCACATGCCGGTGTTTAGGCTGACCGAAGATAAGCCTAGCTGCCTAATTCTGGACCAGTTGCAGCCGATGTAACTGGTAGGCTGGTATGCCAGTATACAGGGAATTTGCGTAGTCAATACGCGAGATGACCAGGGCAAGAACCACTTGGGTCAGAGCTGCGGTGGAAAGGAATCTGCTGATTTTCCGAATTCTTCGGAGATGGAAAAAACACGCAGAGACCACTGAGCTGATCTGAGCCTTCATGGTTAGATCATTACTGATGATGATTCCCAGACTTTTTACCGAGCTGGCTGGGAGGGGGTGGCTCCCTAATAGCGGTGGCCAAAAGTTGGAATTCCAGGGGATGGCCAGACCACCAGTAAGGATCAACTCTGTTTTGTCTGGGTTTAACTTGAGTTGATTGGTATTCATCCAATCACTGATGAAATTCATAGTAGATTAGAAGCTGGACACAGATGATGCGGAGGTGTCAATGTTAAATACCAGCTGAAGGTCGTCAGCGTAATTAAAGACTACGACCTCTCTTTTACGCAGGTCCAAGACCAAGGGGAGAACATACAGATTGAAAAGTAAGAGTGAAAGGGAAGAGCCCTGCGGGACCCCACAGGTCAATTTTTTTTGCTCTGCCCTGAAGCTAGCCAGGCGCACCGATTGAGAACGGTTGCTGAGAAAGGAAATGGTCCATTTCAAAGACAAGCCCTGGATCCCAGCACGGCCGACACGGTCGATCAGAAGATGGTGATCGACCGTGTCGAAGGCAGCCGACAGATCGAGAAGCACCAGGGCCTGGGTAGTACCCTGATCGGTCCCCCTTCTCAGTTCATCCATAACTGCCAAAATAACGGACTCGGTGGAGTGTTCAGGTCTAAAACCTGCCTGGTGAGAGTCCAAATAGTGGGTCTGCTCTACAAAGGAGCTAAAACAGGTGGCAACATGGGCTTCTAAAACCTTGCTTCTAGCCACAGGTCCTCTCTAGTCATCCTATATCAAAGACCCACATCTCCCCACACCTATGTCCTTTGTCCACTGTTTGGGATCAATACACATCACACCACAGGAGAGCCATCAACATTTAGGTGACTTTGGACATTTGCAGAAGGCACATTTGGCAGGAAAACGTCAACCCACTAAAAGTAACGTTTTCAAAAGAGTAATTTAACCTCTAACTTGACCATTCAGTTCGATTTTAAATTCATATTACTATGAGTCCTTGAGTCCTTTTTCTAGCTAGTCCCAAACTGTAGTTGTGCATTATAAGGTGTTATAATGTAACCCAGTAATTTTCTATCGGAGAGACATCCTTTGAGGTGTTTCAGTGACAGGACATGTAAAACTTTAAATATGTATTACCTCCTTTTTAAATGCAATGCATCCTGCACTATGGGTATTTAGGGCCTATCCTAGTAGTGACATACATGTATTAAAAAGGAAGGTGTAGGTCTGGCAAGAGGTTTCTTGTGCCAGGTTAGAGTAGCAGTTCAAAAGTTTACTAAAGTCTGCAATGGCAGACCTGTGACATGTTTTTCAGTGCTACTATAGTGGTGGTGCAATGAGTGCTGTAGCCCTCTTGTAGCATTTAATTTACAGGCCTTAGATAAGTCTATTAGCATATACTTGGGCAGAGGGTTCCAACGTTTTCTGTGATAAGAGAAAATCCTCCAGAGCTACTAATATTATTAGAAATGTAACAGTAACCGCATAAAACAAGATTACATTAGTGGCCACCATATGCAAGATTACCAGCAGTGATCATCTCAGTGCATCAGGCATGGTTGTCAGCAGTAATGTAAATAAATGCCTCTGCATGGGTAACATAGTTGAAATGTCCCTAGCACCAAGTTAATTATATTAGTAATAAGTCTCCCCAACACCATTAGATTTTTAGCACTCAAATATCAACTTAAAATATATTTTGCTCAAAATAAAGTGCGAGCGCCATCTCACTGAGGAGGAAATAAAAAACAACATATCTTTGCTGTCAGTGCTTAATAGTTATTCTAGTACAAAAAAGAATAAAAGCAAATTAAAACAGCCTTGAGTTCCTCCTATTAATAGCACACCTTAAAAAGTAGCATATTTGGCTTAGTAAGAGATATTCGAAGGCTGCAAAGGATGTTCGAATGCCCCGTTTCCTAATAATGGGAAGTAAATACATCTTGCTACAATCCTGATAACATTTACAAAAAAGGTAAAATGTAACAAGATTTGTGGTGAAACTGCATTGCACAAGCACATCACAATTCTAGACACATCAAACTGCCCCAGAAGTAAACCCAGGTGCCATCTCAGAAAAACTAGGCGAAAGCATGTGAGTAACATTCTCTCCCAGGAGGAGTCTATCCACTCCAGATACGGTGCCATGTCCGGAGTATTGTGTAGAGCGGTATGATTTCACTAGTTAATCAAAGCTGGATTTGGTTATTTTAACTTTGGGCATCTGAGGATCCAAAATAGACTATTGTAGACTTCTTTATAATCAATCCATGACACGATGAGATAACAATCTTTCTTCTGTCTGCCCATGATGGCTTTGTTTAATGCTAGGCAGTGTATGGGTTCAAGAATTCACTTGTCATTTTTAGGTCTGACTTGACAACAGAACTGTCTGCTAGAGTTGTTTATCTACGTTTCTTAAAAAATATACACACTGTGGGCATCAGAGGAGTAAATAACTCTCACCTCATGCAGTTGTCTGCCTGCTGTGCAATTCTTAAAATTCGGCTTCTTAGGAAGGGTTTACATTGGAGTGCATGAGAGACTATATCACATCAAATATATGCAATCAGCCATCACACATTTTGTCAAATCCAAATTTTTTCACAGCAGCAGTTATATTTTGTAATGCACTAGTTCTTAACCTGTGGTCTGAGGACCCCTGGGGATCTGCGGGGCCTACTTAGGGAATACGTGACCGTTTTCCAAAATTAAATAATATTAAAATAAATTCAAATTAATAAAGTATATACAAACAAAGAAGCAAAATTTGAAAACGTTTCCTATATTTGACCATGAATTAAACTAAATTTCAATATTTGAACATTTGTTTGGTGTATACTTTTTGTATTTTTGTGTATTGTTTTGAGTTTTAAATCATTGAAATTGCTTGAGGTGGGAGTCCTGGGCTTCCAATAATAACTCAGCGTGCCCAGTTTCCATTTATGATTCATTGGGGGTCCACAGAAGTCAAATGGTTAGTAACCGCTTTTGTAATGCATTTGTTAGCCCTTCAGTGCGAGTGTGACCCTACAATGTCAGACATATTGGCATTTCCTTTTACAGGCTGACCCCAAAGTGGTTACACAGATGTCTTGCAAAACCAACAACAAAAGCTAGGATCTTGCAAAATTTCAGACAGCCAACTTGTGGTCATACAATTTTGATGTGCACAAATTTAATAAATAAAAGACCACAGAAACTTTATTTAGCGCATGTAGAGCGATTGTGTGCAGAATCTACACCCAGTTCAGAATAGGCTGCTTCACTGGTTGCCAATAAGGAAACGTGTAACCTTTAATACTCTCTGCATCACCCATAAGCCTGTTCATGATGTTGACCCTGATTACCTGAAGAGCAGCTTCTAATGGTATACTACAGTTAGGACATTGCATTCTACTTTTACCAAAAATTTAATAGTCCCTAAATTTAAACGCTCTTCCTAGGGTGGCAGAAGCTTTGCATGCTGCACCTGCTAAACTGCGGAATAGACTTCCTCTAATCCTGAAACCATTGACTAACCTAGTACATTTTAGGAAGGATCTTAAAACCTGGTTATTCACCAAAGAATAATCGACCTTGAATCACATTTCTGCTTGTCAGTTGCTAGCGCCAAGACGCCCTTGGGCATTCACGCTTCATAAGATTATATCATATCATATTATGGTGGTCTTTGTAAGGACTCAAATATCATTAGTTTAAAACGTAGGGACAATTACTTGAAGCTGTATGCACAGCATAATGAAGAATGTGGCATTCCACATGTGTATAATCCTTTAAAACATATGTACAATGTCTTTAAAATATGTTCACAATTACTGAAAGTGTATACAATTATTTAATAAAAGTGCATATACATTTTTTAAGTGTGCTGCTTTTAATGCAAGTAACTGTATCCTACAAATGGTAGCATTTCTAATCCCAGCTGGACGGTGATAACGCACTTTTTCCCCATGGCTCATAAGTCATCTGCATTGATTAGGTGTGATTTGGTTAGAAGCATACACCATTCAGAACAAGTCAAGGAATGAGCAGCAACCTGACTTCTTGTTAGATTTTCTGTGGAAGAACACACCTTCCGTCCAATCAAAACATGTACTGCTGGCTCCCAACATGTGGGTGTAGCCAAAGCCCTGCTCCTGGTGTTCTCACATAATGGTCTGATGGCAGCTGGGCTCTCAAGCCAGACCATAAAAAGCAGTCATGCTGATGCAGTTGACCTCCAAAACCTTTGTTAGACCTGTCATCCTTAGGCAGGTCTTCCCCCAACTTTTTGTGTGTTTACCTCCACTTTTTACTGTATCCTTTTATTGGCCTTAGAACTCTGAGCACTTTACTGCTGCTTGTAAAGTGGTCTCTTGTAAAGTGGTGTACCATGTACCCAGGGCCTGTAATCTAAATGCTATGGGTGGGCGTGCAGCACTAATTGTGCCACCATCACAAGTAGCCTTTCAAACCTGTCTCAGGCCTGCCATTGCAAGGCTTGTGTGTGAGGTTTACTGCCATATTGACTTGGCATTTAAAACCACTTGCCAAACCTTAATCTCCCCTTTTATTACACATAGGTCACCCCTAAGGCAGGCCCTAGGTAGCCCTATGGGCAGGGTGCTGTGTAACTCAAAGGTAGGACATGTACTTTTTAGTTTTACATGTCCTGGTAGTGACAAACAGCTAGATTCGTTTTTCACTACAGTGAGGTCTACTCCTCTCATAGGCTAGCATTGGGAATCCCTTAAAACACTTTTAAGCTGTGATTCCTGATTAGAAAGGAGTACCTAAATCATGTTTCATATCTTTGGAATGGTAATGATAAATCCTCTTTAGTGGTAAAGTTGAATTTGACATTACTTTTTTAGAAATGCAACTTTAAAAAGTGGACATTCCTCTGCTCTTAACTTTGCTCTGTGTGCCTGCAACCTGTTTCCAATACTAATCTGGGCTGGGGTGACAGCTACATTTTGTGCACTCCTGCTAGGCAGCCACAAACATAGGTAGGTGAGGCTCATCTGCATTCTGAGCACTCATCTGCATTCTGATGGGTCTTCCTGGGCAGGGAGAAATGGGAGGGTCTGACAATTACACTTTAATATGTAGTTTCCTGTCCAAACACAAAGCACTGATTAACCTCCTACAGATAGTCTGGCAAACATAACTGGGTTGAAAGGGATCTTTGTGCTCTTCAGTTTCTAACGGCCTTGGTCTCCACTATCGAGTGTTCATTCCTTTACTGCCCTCGCTCCCCATTCGTACTTTCCCTAAAAGTGCACATTCAATATATTCTCCTACAACTGGCCCTCCCATCACTCCGAATTGACGTTACTTTTGCCTCAGATGAGACTTGTATAAAATCCCCAGGATTCAAATCCCCATTCCGCCAAATCTTGATATGTGCGCCTGACCCACTAGTTCCATTGCCCTCTCTTCCACGTTTCGCCCCTTTATCTAATACCATTTATTTTAGTGGGAAATCCTCAAATAGAAAAATAAAATGTAAGAATAAAATACGAATTTAGATGCCATCTTGAAAACAGGAACGTAAACCTGGACTTCAAAGTGAACGTTTTGCTACGTTCTAAAACGTTATCCTTTTTGATAATTTATACAATATTGTGCCAATGCCATTAATGACAACATGCCCCAAACAAAAGTGCCTCATACCGTCTAAATATTGAGTTGTATTATTTTTACTATTGTCCGAGTGGTACAGATATTATTCACCTGTGATGGAAGAAAGACTGTCCTTCCTAGATTTAAACACGTGACCTGAAAGATAGGCACATACCTTTGCAGAAGTTATGCAAGCACGTCTCTCCGCCACTTACCAACAATTTGGATCACTGTTGCGTGAAAAATGTTTTGATACTGAAAGAGCCTACTTGATAGACTGTCTTATTTAGGGGACGGGGTTCTGATGGAGCATCTAACTAGTTGCTGGCACCGTTATTCCACCTACGTTTTGCGAAGTTTTCTTACATTTGTCACTACTCTTATTAGCAAAGCTAATAGGTTTTAATGCACCATCGCCTGTAAATAACTTCTCTGCATTCCCGTGTTTGCATGTGTTTGCACATGAAAGTCAGAACTACTGGTTTAAGCAATGCTTGTTTCTTTTGTCATAGATGTGTAGGTAGCAGGCAAGCATGCTCGTTGTTGTGTTAAATTTGAAATAATTAGTGGCTGTGTTTCCTATTCTGCAAATTGTAATGGTTAGTTTTTTTAACATTATTGGATTTTTCCCCACGCGTTGTGTAGTTGCCTCCCTGTGTAAATATAGTATGCTGCTTTGCAATAAATGAACATCTTTTTTTCAGCTTAGAAATGGGTGGGATGCCTCCTCCCCGCCCCTCGGGCCTACTGGAGCAAATGGACGCTTCTGCGGAAACAGCCCTCCTTCCACCATGCATACTACAGACAGCCAGCTGTATGTGCGCTTCATTACTGACGGAAGTCGCGAGGGCCAAGGGTTCAAGATGACTTATGAAGCTAAGAGTCTAGGTAAGTGATGCTGAGAACATTAAAGCCCTAATAGCAAGAGGTGGCATGGTGTGCCAAATAAGGATGGACTGGGATGCGGCCCCGAGTAATTACCAGTGGCTGAGATTAATTCAAGCATTCCATCCATCACTTTTGTAGACTCTAATAACAAGATTGACAGAATTTGGTGAGGGGATACAGGGTAGCTACAATCTCTGATTCCGGCAATCACAGGTTTTCTCCCTGGAACGGGAATAAATGCACAGACTCAGAAATACTGGGTATGTTACATGCGTGTCTCCCCTATCTGGGCAGATAACCACTGGCACTTTCTGCCTGCTCAGAGCAGTGCCTTATTATCTGTTCTCCCTGTGCTGCCGCAGGGGTGGGGGAGGGGTTGCAGTTTGGTGGGTCTACTGTCCTTAGCCCCTGCAACAACAAAGGCAGGTACGATGTTTCCTTATATGGGATTATCGGGCCCTGAGTTCGCAGACCCTATAATTCTGGGCCTGGAGACACATGTAATTGTGGGTAGCCAAATTTCACCCACACATATGTCGCTCTGGTTAGAATTGTATCACTTGTACTGAGAGCCTAAGTGCATGGATAAAATATGCAGAGAGAAAAAAGTACTGATCATGCTTCCGCCACATTACTGCTGCACACGAATCACCTGGTATAGATTATAAACAACTTTATCAGTAATACTTGTAAAACAATGTCCGGGGAATTTGATCCGTCTACAGAGATTGTACTACACACCTTTACATTTTTACATGTGATATTTCACAATTACGCTGTTCTGCTGCTTGGTGTGTACATGTAGAACAAAGATAATTTAAACAATATATTTTTGAGCAGTCAATGCAGATGTCAAGAAATAAATACACATCCCATAGGAACCTTCAAGCAAATTCCTTGATATTTGTAGACAAATCTTTGTTGAAATGAATTCTTTCTCATCAGCATTTGTTGAAATGTACGGAAACATGTAAGCATTAGGTCTGAGAAATTGACACCCGATAATATTACACAAAATGTACACTGTAAAAAATTGTAGTTAGACGCAGCAAGAGAACATATGCTTATAGTTCTCTGGTACATATGTTCCCAGGTATAATCCAATCCCCCATTCCAGTTGAAATACTATTAATGGTAAAGCCATGGTCCCTCCTCGTGCTTTCACTGTGCTCCCTTCACTCTGTGTGCTCAAGAAGGAATGGCCTTAGGTTGATACTGCGAGTCCTTATCACTATCCTGATGGAGGCGTCAGGGAGCTGGGAAGCAGCATTGTCCTGACAGGTAAGGAGACTCCCTGGCCCTCATTAGGAGCAGGCCAGCATTCTCAATCCATAGGCAAACGGCCTTTGCATCCTAATTGCAATTGGAAATAGAAAGGATTTACAGCACTTCTGAGATGCTCTCCTCGTGCATAGCTCATCAGGAAAAAACTCGTGGAAAGTCGTCAGAAAGAGGAAAAACATTTAATGAACAGCAGCACAAACTCTGGTATCACATGGTACACTTCCAACCTTCCCAACTCAGGATAGTCTGGTAATACCAACCCAGGGAAGTACCGCAGTATTAGTATTTCCCTGGGAAGTACAACTGCACCAGAAATACGTGGTTGCTCGTAATGAGGCCTCTTGGAGCAGGACGTTTCTGCAGGATTTTTGACTTCCTTAGCAGAACCCATTTTTGATGGCTTTTAGAACTCTCTGAACTTTACTCCTGCTAATCACTGCTAATGTGCTTGTGCTCTCTCCCTTACATAAAATTGGTATACACTTGATTGGTAAATTTAATTACTTTTAGGTCCCTGGCATGTGGTACTACGTGTTCCCAGAGCTTGAAATTAAATGCTACTTGTGGGCTACAGCACTCATTGTACCACCCACTAAAAGTAGCACTGTGAAGCATGTCTGCCACTGCAGTCTGTGGTGCAGTCTTAAACTGCCATTTCGACCTGGCAAAACAAAACTTTTGACCGGCCTAAACCTTCTTTTTAAATACTTAGAAATCACAATTAAGCTAGGCCATAACAGCTCATAGGGCAAGATGCATGGTATTTAAAAAGTAGGCATGTGTACTTAAGTTTTAGATGTCCTGACATTGTTTCGTTTTTCACTGTAGCAAGCCTATCTATCCCATAGACGTGTACTGGGTTAATTTATTACCCACTTAATAAGTGATAACTTCAGTTTGAGAACAACTTGAAAAATACTTCTGCCACTCATTTTAATTGTAACCTAAAATGCTCTACAATGGTAAAGTCGGATTTTAAGCTACTATTCTGAAAATGCCACTTTTAGAAAGTAGCCATTTTCTGCCTAAACCGAATGTGCCTTTCTTCCAGTGTCCAGGGACACAGGACTGTGAATGACTGTCCTGTGGTGTGTTGTGTATGTCTTCCAGACGTGGGGACAAAAGGGCCTTCATTGTGGGCAGGGTGTTCCTCCCCTGAGAGGAAGGCCTAGGGGCTTGTACTCAGCCATTCCTGAGCTTCAAAGGGTACCCTAAGGGCTGTGCCAGCTCCCTTCCTTACTTGTAAGACCTAACTGCCCTGACACTGACAAATACAGCTCACACCTAGGCCTGCCTGGCTTTGTCCACTCGACAGATTGGAGCCAAAGCTAGAAAATGGGGAAGGTTAGACAAAAGGGACACCCCCCACTCAGAGGCCGTCAACCTGGGTATAAGAATGGCACCCTAAGAAACTCTCATCAGAACACTCCTGGACCTGTGGAAAATTAATTAGAAGGAAGGCGGGACCTACTTATCTTGAACCCTGGATCCCAAGAAGTGACTCAAAGGGTCAGTTGGTTGACCAGGCAGACCCCTGAAGGACACAGACAGAGTGTGTCACCCTTGGGGGGGGGGGGGTTGTGGTTCCCCTGGATGTCCTGGCTTTCCAGGAACTTGTTCAGCCACAGTGTACAGACCCTAGGCTGAGAGGCCAGTCTCAGAATATCACCACTGAGATGGCAGGAGAGTGGAAGTAGATTGCCTATCGCCTGGGGCTGTTGCCTCCCGCTCTAAGAAACCTAAGAGGTCAAGGAAACCTCGGGAGAAAGTGGGGGACTCCTTGCCAGCCCGAAATCTGGTAGTGAGGCATGCCCAAAGCCCTAGGTTGGAGCATCCATCTGACGGTGGATGTCTAGGGGCTGACTCGACACTGACATCTGTCAATTGCCTCTGTTGGTTGTTTTCCCTTTGGGTAGAGTTTTCCCTGGGTTGGAAACAGAAGTCTGATCCAAGGGGCGAAATGGGCCACATCACCTTGCTGGCCATGGTGGTACTGTCTGCCTACTGGGAAGCATCTGTGAGTAAAGCATGGTCAGGAACCTCAAGAATGGGGTCCACAGATGAGGAAAGGGTTCCTCATGGGTCAGCCCAGTGGATCCGGAGGGTGTTGACAGAGGGTACTAACTAGGTTCAGAGGGGCATAGAAATGACAAGTGCCACAGCAGAAGAGGCCAATTGTCCACGTTCTATCGCCTGAGCAGGGAAGCCCATCAAGGTATTGATTACTTTATTCTAGCTTTCAGCTGGAGGGGTTCATTTTGGTCACTCCTGGAGATGTGGAGGGTTCAGAAGAAGGACTGCCACGATGTCTATAGAAGGAACACTGGACCTGCTTGCTTCATTTGAACACAGGATCCCCAGAGATGCCTCCAGGGGGCAGTTGGCTGACCTGTTTGATCTACATGAATACAGCAAGCTCCCAAAGGCCATCCCTGCAACTGCCCAGCAGACCACCATCAACTGTACCTGGCTGAGCCCTGCTGCTGGCCTTTGCTGGAGTGAGTTCTGAGCCCTAAGAGCTGCCCCACCAGGTCCTGGACCCTTGGCGGGTAACAGAGTGTACTACTCCTACTCAAGACTGCAACTGCGGGCAAAAATCCAGATGTTTGGGCACTTCACAACCGCAAGCAGGCTCCTCCTGTCAGCAACAATCACTAGTCTCTCGCCAATGCGAAGTTCAGGCGGCGATCTGCTCTTCACACCAAACAGTGATCATCTGAGTTTCCTGCCAATGTGAAGCTCCAGCAGCGACCTGCTCTTCGCTCAGACAGTGATCTCCTCGTGGTCCCCACCAACACGAAGGTACAGCTGAGGTTCCTTGTGTGGCCTTGAGCTCAGAGAAGGTAAACTTTTCACTGGGATGAACCTGATCCCTGTACCTGATCCGCGCTCCATTGAAGTCGGCCTGATCGTGTGACTTTTACCCAGTCCAACATAACAAGATACCTACAAAGAACATTTTTGCTTTTTGGTGCTATTTTCACCTAAAATTTTTAAATGCATAACTCTGATTCTACTTATTGGATTCATGTATTTTTGATGTCATTTTAAATATTAAACTTTACTCTATTCTGAATTGGTTTGGGATTTTTCTTGTGTTGTAATTTCACTTGATTACTGTTTGAGTGCTGAACAAATACTTTACACATTGCCTCTAAATTAAGTCTGACTGCTTTTGTGTCAGTCTACCAGGGGATTACGCACAGGTTTATTTAGTGACCTTTGTGGTTTTCCTTCACAAGGATTGTGTTTGTTACTTGAGTGGGGCTCTCATCTCTCTCAACTAATAACCCAGTAACCTGCAAGGTCCTTCTGTATGTAATTTAAATTTTCATTCAACTCTGGGGGATGTTCAAAGCAAAGTTCCAGATGGGTAGGTGCTTATTTACCAATGACATCTGGATTGACGTGGAAAGAGAGATTGGACGTTAAAAGGATTGGGTTAAGCAACATCAGGATTTAGCATGGTTTATTATCTTTCACTGGTTCGCTTGCACTGTTAAGGAGATTTCTCAGGAATTCAAGGTATGTAGAAAGAATATTTGCATTTGTGAGGTTGATTTTTACTTACTCCAGGGATTTTGGCTTTGTAAATCTTATGAAGTGTAGTGACACCATTGTGCCTTGGCGTATCTCATTGATATAATGAGCTGTATGGAGGCCAATTATGAATACAGAAAACAGAGCCCAATACACCCGCTCAATTTTCTGTTGTGATAAGTAATAACCCTAGTTAGACTTTTCAATGGAAGCTTTGAGTTTCTCTGTACATTATAAAAACATAAGGAAGCCTTTATATACGATTTATAAACATACACATTTAGAAGTGTACCATGAATCCAAGACATGAGCACAGCCTGGTACTCTATCTCTATACCTTTTTGCAAAAAAAGAAAAGAGGCCCAATTGCTTTTTAGAGCTTATCTTGGTCTAGGTTCCTCAAACATCTTCCTCCTGTACTCCTAATTATCACAATTTTTCTGTTCTTTCATACTGTCCTTATTAATGATGTAAACATTCTCATTGAATTCTCAAACAGCTTGCGGAGGAAATATCTATGTGAGTGATGCAAACCCTACCGGTGTTTTGACCTCACCCAACTACCCCAACAACTATCCCCCCAATGCTGACTGTGTTTGGATCATCACTGTGCCGAACGGCGAAGCTGTACAGCTGGAGTTCACAGAGCAGTTTTACATCGAACCTTCAGTCAAGTATGTACAGTGTTTGTTAACTTCATGTCAGCCATGTGCTGTTTTTAATATTATCTTTTATTTCAGAGTGTAGTGCCTCCTTTCAAAGCAAGCATTGGTAAAGCCAATTGTTCTCAATTTCACCTTGAATCCTGACTAAAACTTTAAAGAAAAGTCTGCTTCAGTAAAAAAAGATGTTGTTTGTCTACCACTCTTCTATAAGATAAAGAACTTAATGCATGATGATCCAGTGTAGTTTTAAGATGTAAAATAGTCTGTCATAATTTCCAATGCATGCACTCAATTGGAAGAGAAATAATACACCAAACAGCCAGCAGCATGAGGTAAGAGAGAATACTCCTTTCTGTCCGTTCAAAATCGATTCTACATATATTTTAAAGAAATGGTAACAATAGATCTTGCAGATAAGCAACTTGAAGGAGCAAGACACAAATGATTTCCTCCTATTGTCGGGAGTTCGATGAAATAACCATATATTGTAAGGAATAAAATACCCTCTGCCGTGCATTCGATGGATATTGCAAGTCACCTTGGAGTTTGAAGACCTTATAAAGGATCTCAGCTGTTGTCCTCATTCCTTCATATGGCCATGGAACTCCTCAATCCCTTGCAATATCATTATAATGAATGGAAGGGGGTACTTTACCCCATGTATTAAGATACATTTATTTATTTATTGATATAATTTATAGAGCGCATGAATCACCCCAACCGGGGTATCTCCGCGCTGTAAAAGCCCTTGACAACCAGAACGGGGAAGATCAGAACAGTGAGGTTTTTAACAGTTTTCTGAAGGATAGGTAGTTGGTGCAGAGACGTAGGTGGATGGGCAGCTGGTTCCAAAATAATGGGGCCAAATAGGAGAAGGATTTCCCCCCCAACCTAGCCTGTTTTATGCAAGGTATGAGAAGGAGATCTTTGGACCGTGAGCGGAGGGTCCTGGAGGGAGTGTATCTGACCAGCTTGTCTGTCATATATCTTGGCCCCATGTTGTTGAGGGCTTTATAGACCATACAGCAAATCTTGAATTTAATCCTTTTGCGAATGGGTAGCCAATGCAGCTTATGGAGTAGGGGAAGTGAAGCTGTTCTGGGGGGGGCGTTGGTCACTAATCGGGCTGCCGTGTTCTGGACTACTTGCAGTCTGTTTAAGGAAGATTCCTTGGCTGAGATCAACAGAGCATTGCAGTAGTCCAGACGGCTTAAGACCAATGCTTGTATCAGGGTTTTTCGTGTGGATAACGGGAGTAGGGGGAAGACTCTGCGAAGAAGGCTTAATATATGGAAGCAGGCCCTAGTGGTTGAGGTAGCATGCTCCTCTAAGCTTAACTTCTGGCCAATTTGGACCCCTAGGTTCTTTACCACTTGTTTAGGGGACGGGGCCGGGCCCAGTTCTCCTGGCCACCAGTTGGGCGACCACTTGTTACTGCTTCTTTGAATAACATAATTTCTGTTTTCTCAGCATTCAACTGAAGGAAGTTGTTACTCATCCAATCAGTGATGGTTTTCATGCCCTCCGAGAAGGTAGTCTGAATGCTGGTGTTATTCTTGTCGAAAGAGAGAAGCAATTGTGTGTCGTCGGCATAGGAAATTGGTATGAACCCTGAGTTTCTCAGTAGGTTCGCAAGCGGTGTAACATAAATGTTAAATAGGGTAGGGCTCAAACATGAGCCCTGGGGTACTCCCTTAGAAACATTGGTGGTCTGTGATCTGAAAGGGCCGAGGTTGATGGTTTGAGTTCTCTCAGCCAGAAAGTTAGTCAACCATTTTAGTGCGTTCCCCTGGATGCCTATATCTCTGAGTCTCCCCAGCAAGATCTGGTGGGAGATGGTATCGAATGCTGCAGACAGGTCGAGCAGTATAAGAAGCACTAACTGACCATTGTCTGATAGCATTCCGATGTTGTCTGTGACTGTCACCAATGCCGACTCCGTACTGTGTCTAGATAGGAATCCTGATTGTGAGGGGTCGAGGCAGTTGGAGGATTCTATGAATCCGGACAGGTGTTTGTTAATGTGCTTCTCTAGTAGTTTGCTTTGCAGGGGGAGTAATGAAATGGGACGGTAGTTAGCGACATCATCTGGGGGAAGTTTGGCATTTTTCCTGATGGGCAAGATCTGAGCTGCTTTCCATTCCTTGGGGAGCCTGCCTTCCTTTAAGGAGCTATTTAAGATGGAACAAATGGGCAGCGAGCTGATTGGCGAGCGAGCCGGTGGTCTTGGCTGGGATCAGGTCTAAAGGGGAACCAGATTTAGTCATTTTTAGTAAAGATTCAGTTTCCTCAGGGGAGAGCATAGGAAATTCCTCTAGTTTATACGTGCTAGGCGTGGTAAGGGGGTGTTCGGATATGCGGCTTGATCGGGAGCCATTAGCCACAGTGATCTTGTTGTAGATATTATCTATTTTTAATGTGAGATATCCTGCAATGTTGTCACATAGAGTCTGAGATGGCGCCTCGTCCGTGTTACACGCTTTAGGGTTGGTGAATGATTTGAGGACCTGAAATAAAGCTTTGGGGGAGTTATCTGCCTGATCAAGTAGATTTGCAATATGCATTTTTCGGGCGATTTTCAGGCTGCTGTGGTATGTGGTCAGAGCAGATTTGAATCTTTTTTTGTCGTGGGGATCGTGTGTGCGTCGCCAATGTCGTTCTAGTTTCTTGCACTGGCTTTTTTCAGTCCGGAGATTCGGGGTGTACCAAGGTGTCTGTGGGCGTTTAGAGACCACAGGGGATATTTTTAGGGGTACCAGCGTGTCTATTGTGGTCTTCATGCTTGCCTGAAAGGCTGTAAGATGTTTTTCTACAGTGTCGGAGTCGGAATACTGTGGTGGAACAAAGGTGTCTTGGAAGAGAGTGGGCGTCAGTTTGTGCCACTATCTGTAACTCCTAATGGTTTGTGTTTTAGGGGCTTTGTGCTCTGTAGGTCCCACAATACAGAATTCGATTTTTAAGTTGCCTGACCATATGAGAGGGCAAGTTGTTCCGCAAACAATGTTGGGCGAGTTTGAAAGGATTAAATCTAGCGTGTGCCCTGCTACATGAGAAGGTTCATTGTTGATTTTGGTCAACTCAAGAGTGGATAACTCTGTCAGAAGAGAGGAGGCGTCAGGATCGCTAGGGTTTTCGCTATGTACATTCAGATCTCCGAGAAACAGAATTTTTTTAGATGAAATGACATAAGAGGAGATCAAGTCCATGAGTAGGGTGACGGAATCGAGGAGTGGTCCCGGGGGGCGATATACTAGGGCTCCTTTCCAGCTAAGTTGTGCATGTAGATCAATTGTAAACACAAGAATTTCAATTTTGTCATTGCTTAATTGATCTAAAACTCCCCCCGCCCTTTGTGGTCTATCCAGTTTTTGAATGTGATAGCCATCAGGTAACGCTAGTGCAATTGCTGGATTGGGAGATGGCTTAGTCCAAGTTTCCGTCAAGAAACCGATGTGGGGAAGAGAAGAGGAAAGCATGTCCCATATATTAATAGCGTGTTTGGGGAGCGATCTAACATTTGCTAAAAAACAGTCCCAACTTGCAGTTTTATCGGTGGTATGTGAAGGACATAGTTGTTTATTGGGGCAGTGTGAGTCGCTAGTTTTTGAGTCGGCTTTTATACCGTTGATCCTGGGTTGAGTGGGTAGCATACTCTGATATCCACAGGTTCTGCAAGCGAGAGGGCCTTCTACTTCTATTATAAAAGTATATTTCCGCCGCTACTCCAAGAACAGATATTTCCCAAGCATCTGAATAAAATTCAGCTGTTTACACTGTGGTTTTATGCATCAACTGTTTGGGCTAGGCTCCATTCTGTAAAAGCCTCAACCCATTGTGTAGAGGTGATAACAATGGAATGCAGCTACTGACAGAGACTGCTCAACAGAAGAAAGGCACACCTACGGACACCCATACACTCTGAATCATAGTGCTGGCAGTGGACAGTGTGTAACACAGTCAGCCCTACCAATGCTAAACCTCTGAATGAGAAAAGTAAACAAGATGTAATACATGGAATCCTGAAAAATTGCAGTGCAGTGTCTCTAGTCATTTGTGATAGCGAAAAGACATAGCTGCTCAACTGTAATATCTTATTACAGTTATATTGTGATTTCATAATGTCTGCTGTCAGCGCAGCCAAGCAAAAGGGAGGTCATAGAGCATATTTAAAGATGTATTTTAAATAATGAAAAGTAGACCTGGCTTTTCCTTCTTCTGGTCTGTTTTTTTAAAATGAACAATGATCTGCAGAAATCAGGTATTTATGGCAACATGTTTATTTTTTTCACACAATACGTAATTACAGGAAAGATAGACTCTCTCAGCATGTTTCTGTGCATTGATGTGTTTAATTTTGCACTACACATTACACTTCTATCCTTCCTGTCTGCAACCATTCTATTTCTTTCCTACAAAAATAGTAATACACTTAAGACTTAAGGAGCTTGTGTGACCATGTATTATAAGGTATAAAATACTCCCTGTCATACGTTGAAAGAATATTGCAAATCATCTCAGAGTACCATGACCTAATAAAGGAACTCATCCTTTCTAGCATTTTGTTTTCCCCTTCTAGCACTTCTCCTTTTTAGCTCCAGTTTTAACTTCTAAACTTTCTTTTTCAGAACATCGAACTGAGTAAACATGGCTAAGGTTACTGTGGCATATAGGAACCTCTCATTGTAATGTCTACACATGTTAGGCTGGGCATTCTCTACTATGACTGTTTAAGGGGGACATTTCTGCACAATAGAGGAGCACAACAAAATGCCATGTCCCTGTAAATGCAAATTAACTCGCATCATTTTTAAAAAGGAGTAATTATATTATTTGTAACGGAGCTGTAACTGTGGGTGTTTGTTGTGATGCAGCACACTCAGCATCACAGCACTTGAGGGACAAGAAACCACGGTTTAATTTTGAAGGTTAAAAATCATGATTACAGCACCCCGTATCTGAAATTAATTCCACCACCACATTATGGGCCTCTTTAAAAGTGTTGCTCATTCAAGGGCAAGTAATGCCACATCCAGTGTTACTAGCGTAAGGGTAATGGTAACAATGTGTTCCAGTATTTCAGGGGATCACAATTTGATCACTTTAACCCAGTATGCAGTGGAGAATAACATTTATGAATGATTGTTTCTGCACTTGTTCTGACATACAAACCCATATTTGCAGGTCTTTAATCAGGGACAAAATCCTCCAGGAATAACCAGGAAGAATTGTTCCTGGTAACACATGCTGAATTACCACATGCTTGTTGTGGCTATACTGCATCGTTGTGATTTCAGATGAGTCTGTAACTCCCTCTTCCCACTCAAGTGGGAATTCTGTCCTACTCGTAATGAGAATCTTTGTGACCTCAAAAACATATGTTGGGCTCTAATCACAAAAACGTTCTTATTTCTTTGCCTGCAAGGCTGCTCCATCATTTAGGTGCAGATTTCTGATTTTAAGGAAATCGCAAAGTTTTCCAAAGTATGTCTGGAGTTTCGCAGTAGACACCTGGGAAAAGTTAGTGAACTGGTATTTGCAACTATGTTGAGGCACTTTTGCATAGCTAACACAGTTTTACATATTGTGCAATTAAACAAGGGGAAACTCTATCGCATTTATGAACTGGGACTTTATTTTTAGGTCTCGCCAACGATAGTTCATCGAAAACCTATTGTGTACAATACATCTATAATGACCGTATATCTGACCACCAGTCTTTATGGAGTTTACGCCAGCGCCATGAGACCTCCGTGTGATATGTGCGCTTAATAAATCCCCTGACTTGACTTGACTACATCCATAGAGTAGGGTTTGGTTCAGCGCCTTGCTCACGATTGAATGGCTTTCTTGTCTATTTCAGCTCAGTGCTCCTGATTCAATATTTTTCCTCCCTATTCTTATTTTTGTCCTGCCTCTAGAACATTGCTGCTTTACCATTTTTTTGCTTTGTTGAGTTATAATATCATTCCACTGCTGGCAGCAGGGAACCGTTTTTCATTTGTGTTTTAGGACTCCAGTTTAGCTCATTGTTTTCCTCCATCTCCACTGTCACACTTTCACCCTTGCACTCTATGTTCCTGCTTCCCACCACAACTCCTGCTCGTCCATTGCTCCCTCGCCCTTCCCCCTTCAGCTTCCACCACCCACTTTACTTTATACTTTGCTTTTTTAATTATTTTGCACGCTGCCAGACCACTCAATTCTGTCTTCTGTGTGGCATCCCTATGCATACTTTATTTCATTATTAACCATCTGAAAATGGCAATTGGACATCTTGGAACAGTAAATTATTAAAATAAAATGTTTAACAAAAAAAACATTCCAGATCACTGCTGGTGCATAATCATGCAGTTGCATGCATGCAAACAGGTGGTTGGCCATGTTGGAATGACTTTTCTTTAAACGAAATGCCGAGCAGGCATGGGTAATCATATTGAGATTATTTTTCTCATAATGTAAAAGAAAAAGCATTCAAGATGGCCCTCTGTTCATACACATGCGTGCTGATGTACCGCTAGCTGTTTTCAAATGTGGTTTTCATTTTATTTATTCATTTTATTTTGCATGAAGTCAAACACAAGTATTGACAAATCCAATGGCTCTGCACATGTGCCCAGATTTATCAAAATCTGACGCTGCGCAATGCACCAAGAAGACCTGCTGTACTGCGTCAAATGGAGAGGGCAGGAATGCTCCATATCTATCAGGATATGGCCCATTCCTGCTCTCTCCTTGCACTGGCGCACTTGTGGCTTCCTAGTGCCAGTGCAGGCACACTTGCACCATGGTGAAAGGGTGCCTGTGTTGTAGTCGGGTTTGTTTTTGTGCAGGAGGATAAGCCTTCCTGCACAAAAACAATCCTTAGAGGCCTTTTACTCTTTTTAAGTGTTTTGCTCAATGCAGCACACTTACATACAAGAAACAACAAGGAGAAATAAAGATATTTTTCCTCGCTGCACCTCTATCGGGAAGGCGTACACTTTTGATGCATTCCTGGGTTTTCCAATCTTGGTAAGTCTAGGATTGCACCAAAATACATGGCTGGATGCGTGGGAACACCCACTCTCCATCCATGTAATGCCTTCCAGATGCAGATTAACACAAGGCAACAACTTGCGCTTTCTTGTGTTACTCCAGATTTACCAAGCAACTCAGGGTAACCCATTATGGTCTTGTGTGGCTTGGTAAATCTGACTTAAGAGTTCTATTGCCCTTCCATCACTATAAGGAAATTCCTCTGTTGGGGCGGGAAGTCTTCTGCATGTCTCTGGAGAGAGCGCTTTCCATGCCTTATACTAATCTCCAGGCAAGACACTTAACAGTTACTGTATGGTTTCTAGATCCCTACCTCAGTGAGCATAACAATCATACAAGTCCACCGAGGGTCTCCCTGTTTACATGGTTTGAGGCCCTAGAGCTGGGCTCTGAGGTTGAGGGGAGGCAACCATAGTGCACCCCTATTTCACAGAGAGGGGCTACTGCTCTCTCTCTGCACAGGCTGTGATAGATTGACAGTGGGGGCAGCAATAATTCTATAGTCAAAGATCCCTGTGTTCTAATAAGGGTGGATAACTAGCCATCCTTCTGATCAAGTGTGTGCAGACTCTCATGCCTGTGATTCTGTTGCCTTTGCCTACCTGACTTGTGTTTGAGAGCCCGTGGGTGTGCTCGGGAAGGATGGTGAGTTGATCCATTTTGTGTAATGTGAGCTGTTTTGCTGGACATTCCAGCTCCCTGTGCCCCTCCCAATTTCTTGGACAGGCCTGGTGGGCTGGGGTAGACACTCACTCACTCATATCTGTGTTTAGCTGCTCTAACCCTGCTAGGAGGGACCTTTTTTGTTGGGAGATAGTCAGGCACCCCTGGTCTGGAGTTAATTTAAATTCCTCTGTGGGGAACAGCCCGAGCTGGTATGAGGGAAGACACTAGGTCATCCTTTGCATGCTTTGGTCACGCAATGAGCATACCATAAATGTGCCTTGAGATTGGAGGGGCACCCAGGATTCAAAAGTAGCAGACCATCTGATTGGATCAATCTATCAATCAGAGGTGATAAAAGGCTGGCCACTTTAGCGGTCAGTTGTGGTTCAAGACTGATCTATGATTCCGAAGAGACAGCTCACACCGGGTCCGTCCAAGGAAGCCAGCCGCGACCTGCGGTGTGAGATAAGAAGCTTGCTCACCGTGTATGGAACTTGAGGAAGTTTTCTCTATCACTGATGGATTATGCTGCAAAGGAATGTGCCAGTTTGACAAGGAGCAAGGGCATCAGCAGCATTGGCCAGAGTACCAGCTGTTCCTGTGAGGCTTGTGGAGCTGGTGTCCTGAACAAGGAAACTGCAGACAGCTGCTCAAGATAAGGAAGCTTGCAACACATCAACGGAGGCAGAGAGAGATGGAGAAGCTTGATCCAGTCCTTGAAGGAGAGATCGCTTTGCCCAGACCTCTCCCTTGTTCTGTGGGAGCCTGTGTGGAATCTGTAATTGGTGAACTGTGTCCGGTGGTACAGGCCCCCCACCTTTCTTTTTGTGATCTCTGTAGTTGGTGAAGGGTGTCCGGTGGTACAGGCCCCCCAATTTCTTTTTGTGATATCTGGGCGTATCAGGGTGTACTGGCACTCTGACCAACCACTAGCCTCCTACAGCTAGCCAGTGTCTACTGGACTAATGTGACTCCAGTAAACTGTGTCAGGACATCAGTCACCTGTGATCAGATCCCTGCTGCCACAAGAGTTGCGTCCTTGCTTGGGAAGGGAGGGCACTTCTGTTTCTATGGGTGGTGTGTTATAGGGCTGATCAAGAACCTTTGACTCCACAGCATATGCTGAAACTATAGGCTGAAACTATATCTTTTCAATACAAGGATTGGTATCATGGCTCTGGTGAATGAGAGCAACTTTGTGCAACATTCTCTGTACGATGCAATGCTAATTGTGCGTCTACATATTAACTGTGTTTTCATAGTGCTTAGTGTCTAGGCTCTATAATAATGTTTGGGGTCAGAACTCTGGCCCAAAAGGTTGTAGCGACATCTGTTTTTCACTGTTCATCCTAGTTTTATGTGTAGTATAATTCTCTTGTGTGTATTAAAGTAGTTTTCTTTTATAAAAAGTAAAGCACCGACTGGACATTGATTTTATCAGCTGGGAGTACAGTGTGCACTGGATTCTGAATGCTAACCCCACCTCACCTCCTTTAGTAAGCCCTGGACTGCTCTGTCTTGCTACCCTGAGAGAATCAAGTGCTGGAGAGGAGTACTTGGTTGTCCAGTTTTGGGTCCATTTGTACTGAGGCCCCAGGACACCAGCGGGGAACACTCCAGTTTATTCAATTGGAGTGCAGTAACCCCTGAGTGCCCTGGTGTCCAGGAAGCCAGGTCTAACAGTCTTTTTTTGCATGATCACCCCCACAATTGTGGACTAATGCTGCTGGTTTTTGTACTCTGAGAGTGCACTGTGACCTGCTAACCAGACCTCAGTGCCAGTGTTCTAATACATTACAAAATGTATGTTGAATTGGCTACCCCCAATTGGTATAAGTTGGCTTACTTTTAAGTCCCTAGTGTATGGTACCCAGAGTACCCAGGCATGTAGGACAGAGTTTCCACGTAGGGTGGCAGCACAGGTTGTGCCACCATGTGTGTGACAAGGTGCAAAATGGCTCCCAGCCTGCCACTGCATCCTGGAAGAGCAGCTTTAAACTGCTAGGTCGACTTTGTCATTCAAAGCAATTTCAAAATTTTAAATAGTTTTTTTTCTGTGGAAGAGTTAGTACCCCCATTGGCTAACAGAGTTACCAGTTGACCATTCAGCCCGACTAATTTCTGATGGGACCACTATAAGGGGTACTTCAAGGTATCAAATTAATCATGGCATTAAATTCGACTTGATGCCCAAGTCAAATTTAATGTCACTTTTAGGGAAAAGCAGCTTTTAGAAAGTTGCCGGTCTGTAGCCCAGTATGTCCAGTGGGCACACATGATCACAGCCCATCAGACAGCCTTCTGACTTCCTGGGGAGTAGTGTAAACAACTCACAGGCTCAGAAACAATAGAAGACTGCTACAGGGAGAGGTGTTACCTCCCCCTTGTAGGAAGCCACTCAGGGCGTTGGCCCAAAAGGCGAGCTTCTAAGGCGAAGTCGTCTTTGGTGGGCAAATGGCAACCACACTCCTAAGAGTTGCCCCTTTGTTCAGGTAGACAGGCTGGCATCGGGAACAGAGATGGAGGACAAGTGCCACAACTGTTTTTTCTGTGGGCATGTACCCCCAGGTAGCCACTCCTCTAGGGTAGGCTACCAAGCGTTTAACATCCAAGAAAGAGTTCAGACATCTTGGAAGTGAGCAGAATAGTGCGCCCCAGGATTGCTAGATGCCACGCATAGCTGGAAGCCGTCACAGGCTGGGAGGGATCCTGGTAGTTCATTGGTTAGTGACCGCATCATCCCCCAGGGCACTTTCTGAACCTCACATCGCTGCAGAACTGGCAAAAGAACCATAGACGGACTGCCCTGCCAACCCCTGGACTGGGCAAAAAGAGGCTGCACTGTTTGCTGGACTGCACCTGCCATACCTTGGCTAGCGAGGTGAGGACTGGACTTGTGGCTCCTGGCTTGACGATAAGTCACTCCCAGGCCCCAGACCAAAGAAGTGACTCCAAGGGTCAGTTGGCTGACCCCCTGGAACCAGCACCGAGGCCATCAAAGCTGATGAGCCCAACTTGGCAAGTCACCTCAAGAGACCGATCCTCAACAGTCAAAAGTTGCACCCAATCCTGCCGGACCGGGGAGTGCCATTTGAGTGCATATTGTTCACACAAGAGGGACACCAGCCTCCTCCAAATGATACTGCTAGATGTGCTGTGACCCGAGACCAGTATCCCAGCAACAGCTGGACTTCTACTGCCTCAAAGAGGACTTTGAGGGACCCCAACCTCTGTGACCAAAGTCGCTTCAGCTGACCAGTGGACTGAGGAGATGCAAGGACACCTCAGTCAACCACACAGCACCCAGAGCCTCCTTGAGCATCCTCATCTCCTGCATCCTCAGAATCAGGACTACTCCATTGAAGTCTATGGCGGTCGAGATGTTAAGTTCAGAACTGGACTGAAGAATGCTTTGGTGGCCAGGTAACTGTCCAAGTATTCCTTAGTGGCACCCCTGACCATCTCCCTGCTGGATTTGGCCACCCCAGTCAGGCCGGAGAAGCCAAACACAACTCTTTCAAACTTTTCAAAAGTTTCCAAACTTTATGGTTTGCCAATGCTTGTTTGCAGTTCTTACTAAAAGAACTGAGATTTACTTTTTCTTTAAAAATCTATATCTCAGGAACCCTCCAGTAGATTTTGCTCATCTTGATCTCTAAAAATCCCTAAAAATATGATCTATTTTTATAAATTGGTATCGAATTTGTTTCATGTTGGGTGACTCTTATTCCGTTGTTTAGTGCATCTCAATGCTTTACAATAGTTCCTTTGTTTAAGCCTTGTTGTTCGAAGCCACATCTACCCAGGAATGAGCTAAGGGATTTGCAAACAAGCCTGCCTGGATCAAATACAGTTTTTTGTGAGTGTATTACACGGTGAGGTCGCACAACTATACAATATATTGCACCCTCACACCAAACCCTCACAGTCTCTTTGCATGACGCAAGGCTAATGCAATCTTATGATAAATCTGGGCACAGTTTCTTTAATGTGAGACCGAATGGGTTAGTCAATGCCTGTTTCACATTTCTTTTTCTCCCTGGAGAAATTATTTTCCCTGTGGAGAAACCATTCTCCCATGCTTCCTCTAAATTTGGTGGCCTTCCCCACCCCTTCTCACCTTGTAAATGGATGTTCACCTGCTTTTAACAGAGATAAATCTGCAACCTTTTTTACGATGGGAATCAGAGAAATATTTATGAATACCCACAATCCCTTGAGTTTATGGCAATACCCACAAAGTATCAAGTTTGTGGATGTCTCCTTTATAAAATGCCCACTTCCCACCTCCAAGTGGGATTTAGTCACACATGATATCATACTATCATGGAGTAATATCGTGCGTGAGTAAATAGATTCGCGTGGGCAAGTTCACATTTAAAGAATGCTTCACAAATCGAGCCATTTGAGCTTGAATTTACATGAGTAAATGGCTTAGTACATCAGGCCCCTTCTATCTAATTTTATACAAACACAAATAATGATTATATAATATATCTAAATATGCTGTTGTTATTGTTGTTATTATTGTTTTTAAACAGTATCCATACTTTGAGTTGCATGCCTTCCACAACTTTTGTGTTCAAAGTACATACTCTTCAATTAGCTAAGGGCATATTTAAATGAGTAAAACAATGAACCAAAGGAAATGAGTCATTGGCAACCTGGTGGCTTCAGAAGGCAAGCACTTGCAATTTGATTGATCTATGTTGGGGACTGCGGGGGCTGGTCGTCTTCACTGGGTCGATTTTAGAATCAAAGTAGCATAATATAATAAAATAAAATAGAATAAAATAATCTTATAACCCGCCTCCCATTCCAGTTGCAGCTCTGCTTACCTGCAGTTAAGAGATGGTGCTGATTCCAATGCACCAGAGATTGCCAAACTGTGTGGGAGCTCTCTACCAGGAATCCAGAAGTCTCTAGGCACAGTGATGTACCTCCAGTTCAGGTCAGACAGCAGTAGGACACGCCCTGGATTCTCAATCACTTATTCCATAGGTAAGTAGTTGTTCATTCAAATATAGCTCACCTGTGTTGGTAAAGTGTTGCACATGTTGAGACTGACTGGACCATAGTCATCAGAGTGTTTCTCTGTCTTCAGTTTTACATTTCTATAACTGTTAAGGCTAACCTATTAGTAATATGTTTTCAATAGTCACAATTTGTAAAAGATTGTGAGATATTCTTCAATGTTGGTATTCTCACATAGTATGAATAATGGTAATAGTGCAATAAATTGTTCCCTAGCAATGAAATGTTTCCGTGAGACCAATGTCATGTATGATGAAAATATAGACTCACAGTCATTTTTCTCAATTTTAGAAGTATCCCTTGATGATTCAAGTGAAACTGAGCAAGACGCTTGGAGCCTAGGGCCCAGCGAGTCAGGCATCTGATCCTATTAGAAAACAAAAAGAGGGCACATGACATCTCTCCATAGGCACAGACACACACATAAGAACTAGGTTGTGGACCTCACTGATCAATTTGTAACCTAAGTTACCATGTGAATTTTAGGTGGGAGTTTCCAAGGCAGTTAGACCTTCCAACTAAACATACACAGCACCTATATATTGTCATTCACACACATCCAAATACAGTGGCGTAGCAGGGGTCAGATAGTCTCTAATGCAAGAAAGGATAATGGGTCGCCCTAGCCTTTATTTGATCGTAAAAAGCAGTCACTAATTGAGGTGCAGTGGGCCGTCACACCTATGTGCCCTATTGCCATTGAACCTGCTGCATTAATAATAGCTCTCCCTGGCCCTGTCCAAATGCCCGTGTGTTATCAGTATAGGTTTGTGAATGCTATGGGCTGGGACAAAAATGCACAATATAGATCATTCACTGTTTCCAGGAGGAACTGAAGATAGGAGAGATGGGATTAACAACTCACCAAATGGTAAAATTCACTTGGGTATTTAAAACGACCTACAACATGCTAATAATTTCCAGAGATACGTATTGTTTGTGAATTGTTCTCATATGAATTCAAAGCAGAATTCCTGAAAACCTGACTGGATTTTAATATTCAGTAGGAAGCCAAGTCCTCGAAGAGACTTAAGCCTAAGTCCATCCCAGCAGTCCTCAATCACCCTTTCATCCTCTGAAGTTGATGTATTGAGTTATTTACTGTGCTATAGTATTGTAGTAGTAAACTCCGCACCAACATGTGTGATTAGTTTTACAGAACCCAGATCCAAGGCATAGCCTTAGCAATGCATGTAAAGTACTTACTGTACTGCACACAGCTGCTTTTTGCAGAGCTCGGGCATTACTGTTTTCAGTTTGATGTTTGGGTAGAGAAGGCCCAAACTACTTAAAATTATACATATTGGGGACAACTTACAAATTAACTTATGAAAAGTAGGAATACAGGAGTACTACTTCTCATACTCTTAATAACTGTAAATCCAGCTCCCCATGAATGAAAGAGCACAGAGGGCACAGTCCTTTCTGTTTGTACTAATTGTATATGAATACTCCCTAAATGATTCAATTTTAGATGTTTTGGGGTAAATTTATAAAGGCATTTAGGAATGCTACAGGAGTACTACTTATAATCATGGATTGACCTCATTGTTTAGATGCAATCACCATTTTTATTCAGAGGAGGGCCACCACTTCCAGTCCTTTGCTTTGTTAAGTAATCGTCCTTGATTTATTCGGATGCCAAAACCATTCTTTGCAATTAAGTCCAGTTTAAGAGCATCCTATGTGCGAGTGCAAAAATATATTGTGTATATCACGCAAATGTGTGCACTTCTAGAGAGGGTGGCTGGGGGGTAACAAAATGATAATTTGTTTGATGGACTAAAAATTATGTCCTTACTGCAAATTTGTATTGATCATGCTCTACCATTGAACAATGTGAGCAAGTGGAGGGATTGTAAGTATAATTGCTGACCGTGTCGTTCTTGTCAAACTAGGAAGATTCTAGAGAGGTTTACCCCTGTTCTTGTTTAACAAACATCTCACCAATTGCCATGAAGAATATTTGATCATATTGCTAATAATATTGGATTAATTGCATCTTTATATTCTTGCCTGTGCTCTTCTGAATTCTGCTATGATTCTCGTAGCTCACTAGTATTCTTTTGAAACACTTTAAAACGTGCAGTTTCAATATGTTTTAATGGATTTGTTTCTTCACTGATTTGCTATTTTATAGATTTTATTAGAAATGTGATTTTGCGTTTTTTATATTTTGCGTTTTTTTAATAAACAAATAAAAAAAGAAAAAGAAGATGTACTTGTGGTAATTGGGTGCATTTCTTTTTCAGCCACATGTGGAGGAACTTTGACTGGACAAAGTGGGATCATCCAGAGCCCTGGTTATCCCACCCTTAACTATCCAGACAACTCGCTGTGTGAATGGTTTCTCCATGGACCCACTGGGCATTTTCTCTCTATCAGCTTTGTCAATCTGAACTTGCAGGACTCCCCAGGTTGTGCAAGTGACTACGTGGAGATTCGTGAATACAATGCTTCCGGTATGCATTGCTTTTTTCCTTCGGTTACTACTATGTCAGCAAACAGGGGAACTGAATATGTGAGATGGGAGGGAGTGACAATGAGCAGTGAGGAATCATGGGTGGCAGAATTAGGGGTCATGAGGGAAGGGCTTAGCACTAAGACTCCTCCCACCCCTCAAACACCTAAAAAAAACCTGCAGTCCAACACTATTGACTTTGCACAAATCTGTTAACACTTCAGCACCTCCATTCTTCCTAATTCTCCGTGAACTATTTCCTCCAGAAATTCTAACCCTCTTGCAATATTAAACCATTTTCACCTCTGTACTTACCCTTTAGTTCGTATCGCCCTCCACCCTTTAACCCTTGCACACAAAAGCTCCTTCTTCCATATGTGTCAGCTGGAATCAGTTTCATTCTTGCATTCTGACTCCTCTGCATCTATTGACCCCTCTGCATCTACTCACCCCTCTTTACTGTCCTTGGTAGCTCTGTTAATTAGGGTCAGAATCTAACCCTTGTGCTGCTTCTTAACCACCCTTGGCCAGTAATAACCCCTTTCCCTGTATGTATAAATCCCACGCTGTACTAAGTATCCCCATATACCCTTTACCGTTTGCACTCATAAATATCACTGCATCACTTCAACCCATACCATGATACCCATTTTACATCCCATTATCCAACGTAATCCCATGATCCAAGTTAAGCTGCCAAACCTCCTGAACCTATATTTATTCTTCCTGTTATTTCTGAACACACTGTACACTCTAATGGCTATAGTCACTAACCACTTGCACACCATACCCTCAACAATTTCTGCATCCGAACTCCCTGGCCCTGTTAAACCATATCCACCACAAGCCTCCAGCCCCATCCAGTTCCTAACACTACAGTTCTCCTTGGACCCCTAAACGATACACCACTAATACATCCAATACTTCAGACTGTGCCCTTTCTGGAAGCCATGCTGCCTGATACCCTGACACCCATCACCATGTATTTATCCTGTTCTAAAATCCCACCATAAGAGAACTGAGGTCAGTTGTGCAGACAAATCCCCATTCTCTCACAAGCAAACGTCATGAAAGGTCAAGAGACCCTACCCACTGTGGCGGTTCCCATTGTATGAAAGTCCATAACTTCTAGTAGCAAAAGCCATTAGTGCCAAAAGTCCATGTATATAGCAGAAACTGATAAAAACAATGCATCAATTATTTGGCCGCTTGGCACTTTAGATAGATGCTTGGCTAGAATGAGGTCTGCAATTGTGGGTTTTACCTGATTATGGGCTCTTCAGAGTTGGGTGGATGGGGAATATAATGGGACTGTTAGAAATGGGGTCTCTAGTTGTCAGAGGTATGCACTTTGTCCAAGTAGGGACCAACACTCTGGTCAGGGTAAGTCAGATAAGCACCCTAAATTAACTTGTGCTCACACTTTGGTAGCTTGGCACACAGCAGTCATGCTTAACTTAAGAAGCAATGTCTAAAGTATTTGTGCCACACTTAATGCAGTAAACCAATGAAAACACCACATAAAAATAATCCACACCAGGTTAGAAAATAGAACTTACTTTACTGAACAAAACAAAACCAAAACGACAAAAATTCATTAAGTAGTTATGAATTTTTAAAGAATATCTTTAAATATGGTGCTGAGTCATGAAGCATCAACCGGGGCTATCTGGTCGCACTGGACCGGGTGAAATCTAAAAAGTCAAGCCGACCACGAAAGAGCATGGGTCGCATACAGAAGCCATGTATGCTCCCCTGAAAACAGTACCTTTATGGAGGATGCGTTGACGGCAAGAGCAAGATGCTTCGGTTCCGAGTCATGCAATCTGGCAGATGTGCCGTCGTTGGGCCTCGCAGACTCGGAGAAATTCAGGTCCATTCTTTCTCACCACCAAGCAAGGGACAGCAGGCCAGGAACAGCAGAGCAGGAGTCCAGCAAATCCAGCAGAGTGTCAGTTCTTTCAGCAGCACAGCAGTCCTTCTTCCTGGCAGAGTGTCCTCAGGTCCAGAGTGTACTGAGTTGGTGGTGTCCGGTGTCCAGTACTTACACCCAGTTGTGTCTTTGAAGTGGGGGAGACTTCAAAGAGAGGCCTTTGATGTCCACAAGGTCCCTGCCCTGGCTCACTACACAGGGTTATGCAGCTCTTTTTGTGGGGACAGGCACAACCCTATTCAGGTGCAAGTGTCAGCTCCTCCCTCCCATATAGCTCAGGGAGTCCCATCAGCCTGGTGATGGGCCATCAGGATGTGAATGACACACCTCAGCTCCCTTTGTGTGTGACTGTCTAGAGGGAATGCACAAAGCCCAGCTGTCACTCTCCCCAGACGTGTATTCAGAGACAGACAGAGGCACAGAATGGTTAAAGTAAGAAAGAAAATGACAACTTTCTAAAAGTGGCATTTTCAGACTTACAATTTAAAATCTGACTTCACCATAAATTGTGATTTTAAATTGTGAGTCCAGAGACACCAAATTCGAAATTTCAATCTTGTCTCAATTGGAAATTACACTTATAAAACGGAATATAAGTTAATACCAATGCTAACCTATGGGCAAGGTAGGCTTTTCAGTAGTGAAAAACTTAAAATTACATGTCCAACTTTTTAAATACACTGCACCTTGCCCTTAGGGCTGTTTAGGGCCTACCTTAGTGGTGACTTATATGTATTAAAAAGAAAGGTTTGGACCTGGCAAGTGGCAACTTGCAAGGTCGAAATTGCAGTTTCAACTGCACAAACAGGCTTTGCAATGGCAGGCCTGGGACCAGGGCCGGACTGGCCGTAGCGGGCACCAGTTGTTTTCCCGGTGGGCCGGAAGCGTGGGGACTGTTTCTTTGCCCGTGGGGGCCCGTTTTGTTACTGGGGGCCCGTTTTGCAGCAGTGCTAAAAATATCAGCCCCCTGCAGCAAAAGCCGCTGCGGTGCAGCAGTGCTTGACACTAGCACCCCTCCCAGCCAGTGCTTCTCAGTAGCACCCCCACTTCCCGGGCAGAGTTGCTAGGGCTGGTTTCGTTTCCAGTCCGGCCATGCCTGCGGCATATTCTAAATGGCTACTGAAGTGGGTGGCACCATCAGTGCTGTATTTCCACTAGTAGCATTGAATTTACATGCCCTGGGCACATGTATTGCACCTTACTAGGGATTTATAAGTAAATTAAATATGCCAATTGTGGATATGCCAATGTTACCTTGCTTTAGAGCAGAGGTCTTCAATCTGTGGGGCGTGACCCCCAGGGGGGGCATGGAGTCCTGGGAAGGGGGTCGCGAATTTCCAGGCCTCACTTCTGTCTGGAATCTAAAAGATGTAAAAAGGATAAAGACGATGTCTGGGACACTTCAATCGAAGTTAATTGAGTCTCCTGTGCTGTGAAAGGAAAAGGCAGCAGACAGATAAAACAATCCTTCGTCCGAGGGTGCCTGCTTGCCTGAATCAAATGCAAATGTTGCAGTTAATCTGCAAATATAAAGGGTGATGGGAGCGGTTCTGGCTTTAATTGCTGGAATCACTCCAAGCATTGTGATGGCAAAGATTTTTTTTTTGAGGTAGTACGAAGAGTTAACAACTGGGCTGTGAAGTACAATCTTTTAATGGTAATTGCATTTACACAGCGCTTAGCACCCCATAGGAGGTGTTGAAGGGGCAGTTATACAAAAAATAAAAAATGCATTACTTATGTTCTGGTATTAATAAAATCTACATTTTGGAAGCTCCATTTTATCCTAAAACTATTTGCACAGTTTGTAGCAGTCTATCTTATACTGTGTGTGATGCAAGTATAAAATAATGCCTTACACATTCACAGTGCTTTCTGTCACAGGCTGTGACCTTGTAGCACTAAAAATACACAAGTCACTATTCTCCACTGCCCCAACCAAATTTAATTCTGTGTCTCTCTGGTTACACACATACCTCTGCAGTGCATTAACTAATAGAGGTTTCCTAATATACTACAGTGCATTTCTCACTAACAACTTTTTAAAATTTATTTTTCATTTAAGCTGCCCATTATTTTATATGTAGCTACCTGATGGTGAAAGACCTAAAAAACTTACAAAATATTTTGGGCTTATTTATGAGAGGCTTGCACCGCCTGAGCATCACTTTCTTTGAAACTCCGGCGGCGCAAGCGTCTCAATCATATCTATAAGGCAATGCAAAGTCACCCTGCATGGCTTTGCATGGCCTTATAGATATGGAGTAAGATAAAGCAGCGCAAGTCGCTTCCTTGCCTTAGTCTGTCAAGTAGGAGTTCCATGGGCATTCGGTGGGTGTTCCCATGCAACACCCATGGATTTTGACGCTGCCACAGATTTACAAAACCATTTAAACCTGGGGCAGCGCCAAAACCCTATGCCTCCCCACAGCAGGCGTAACGAGGAGAAATGTTTTAATTTCTCCTCGTTTTTTCCTCTTTCCATGTGTGCTGCATTCTGCTGCTCACATAGAAAGAGGAAAACCCCTCTTGGGATTGTTTTTGTGCAGGAAGGGGAACCTTCCTGCACAAAAACAATCCTGCCTTCATTAGCGCTAGGCAGCAATTTTTGCGCCAACGTAGTGGGAAAGGACAGGAATGCACCATATTTCATAAATAAGGTGCATTCCTGCCCTTTCATATTGGCGCTGCCCTACGCCAATTCTTCATAAATGAGGCCCTTTGTTTTTAGCTGCACCTTTGACCACACGCCCACGCTCATTGACCTTTGGTTTGATAAACACTGTTTAATATTATTTCCCCACTGTAAAAATGATTTGATGTGGGAATTGTGGGTGTTTATGGTTGTCGATAGTTGTCAATGATGAGGAGTATCAAGTTCTAGAAAGTTTTATCAGGAGGGGGTCCTTACGCCTAAAAAACTTTGACAGGGGGGTCTTGGTATCCAAAAGTTTGAAGACCTCTGCTTTAGAGAATGAGCACCTGCACTTTAGCACTGGTTAGCAGTGGTAAGGTGCCCAGTATCCTAAAGCCAGCAAAAATGAAGTCAACAAAGCAGGAGGTCAAAGGGCAAAAAGTCGGGAAACCATGCCAAGGGTGCCATGTCTAACAGGGACCATCAGGGATATCCATGTAGTGTTGCTCTGCAATGCTCTGGAGTGGATCAAGGGGCCTTCCAGCCTAATCTAAACAATCTTAAATATGTTATGGGCGTTCCCTGAAGGGTGATCAGCAAGAGGGTTTGGGTGTTGAGGTCCACCACCTAAACGCTTGTGTTGGTTTTGGATTCTAGTTCGCCTCTGCCTGGTCAACAGACCTTATTCTGTCTCATACTCTCTACATGGGCAATTATCACAGCGCCCAGAGTGTAATGTTTGTGTGCTGCAGTGTAACATTTGTGATTGTCCTGTTCTTCTCATGAGGCTTAGTTACTGAAGTTCTGTACTCTGTTGAGCTGCATATGACTTGCCCTTCTCGCGCATTGTTCTGTTCTTCACTTGTTTCAATGTCTTCGTTTCTGATCTGGATCTAAAAAACTGATCTTGCTCTGACTACTTACTTTTGGCTCCTTGCACTTGTAGTTTATAATCCCTTCCCTCACCCTGTTCTGTTCCCTCTGTCTAGTGATCTTCTGGCCATGTGTTCCTGTGTCAGGATATTCCAGTCTTTCTGTGACTCCAAAACCATATCTCTCTGCCCAATTGTTTCTTGGTCTCTTAAGGCTTCCTGATGCCTCCTCTCCACATCCCTATCCCTCGAGATTCTTTGGCTTTGAGAATTACTACTGTATGGCTATTAATCTGAGGTTTTCCCAAGCAAGGAACAAAATTCACCTATTAAAAGCACCTTTTGGAACAAGGCATGAGAGAAAGCTGGCAGTGATTTTGATGCTCATAACAGCCGTTTTCAACAGATGGTCATTCCTTGTCCCTTCATGACCTGTAGAGGGAGTATACCCATGCAAATGAATAGCTACATTCCTTTCAGTTATGTAGAAGGAAGCTGTTCCACCATTGTCTAAACTTTTGCATCCCATTTTGCATCACTTGTGGGTCTCTTACAGTTCTGATCTGATCTTTCTCCTCTTTCGTTTAATATTAATATAATTCCCTAGCTAGGTGTGTATCTCAGGAAAAATGTAGATTTCTTACATTTTATCGATTTACCCAGTTAGTCGTGAAATTGGGGAAACATAGGCAAAGTATTCTCTTAGGCTGCCTAGTTAAAGCAGCAGAGATTTCTGGCCCTTAACACAGCTCGGTTTGAAAAAATGGTTCTAAGAACCTTGAGATCTCCAGCCTTCCGCTTCATTGGCCTTTGTCCCCTGGTTCTAACATGGAAGTGTAGGTGTAAGCCAACAGCATGGGATTTTGCATGGGTCACACCTGTGTCTCACTCAACAATCATTTGAAATATTCAGGACTTTCAAGTTTCAGCTTTATTTTGCCAAGATTGTCTTTCTCAAGACTTCACTATGCCATTCCTATATCTTGGCTTCCCAGTCCATATGATGAAATGCTCATACTTAGTTCAGAACCAATAAGTCAGGGTGATAAACAACCATGAATCCAAGAGATTAGAAGTCCCTAGAAGCGTGTCACCTTCATCAGTTCCCAGTAAGGTGAGAGTGATTGTTAATTTCTCTACAATAGCACATAGGGCAATCTTGGACAAAGGTCCCTTGCATTTTTAATAGAGCATTACTGAAATACCTGGATGTCAGATCATTATGGTTTTGGTTATTCAGCTTATTTTGGGAACTACAACTCACTGGGTACCTGCATCTCTAAGCTGGCTTTAAGGTGAATAATTTTTATGAGAGAATTGATGCTTAATGAGTATGGTGTGTTATTACACAAGGTGGAGTATAATATCAGTGCTTGGTGCAATAAAAGGGTCCTATTCTGGTAAAGTGCGATTTGCTGAGTGCACCTAACCCATGAGCATGTGTTGAGACAGAAAAGCACCTCGCACTGCGACAGACATGTATCCCTGCCCTCAGTGATCCAGCTGTAAAGATGTCTGGATCCCTGAGGCTCATTTTATATTGTCATGGGTGAACACGGATCATGCATGTGCAACATGACGTAGGACTGTCTGTTGGATTGTGGTCTTGTTGGATCGGGAAGGGCACTCAAATTGCTACCCTTAAAGTGGTGAAAGGCTAATGCCTTTTCCAGGAGTTAGGCAGAATGAGCACGGTGGTGGCAGAAAGCATGTAGTGATCAGCGAAAGTAAACAGGCCTTTTTACCTGTGTCACTGGTGTGAGGCCTACAGGCTCACTCATGTAAAGTGCGCTTTTGTGTGCTTAGATCACTCTTTGCCTACTTCAAGTTAGTATGTAACGCTGTGCAGTGTGTGAGTGTTATATGCATGTGCTGAGTGTATGTGTGCCTATGAATGGTACAAGACATGGAGATTCTGGGTTCGATTTTGGGAGACCCAGAACTGACTGGTGGACCATAGGGAGGTAGAGGAATCCCCCCACACAGATTTGTGGATTGTTGCATTTCTGTGAGCTGGGTGGGACACTCACTGGAAGAAGAAGAGTCTGGCTCTTCAGTACCCTTCAAAGTGTGCTCTTTGATTGAGAGTGAGGTCACTGGAATGGGGCCTGGGCACATATCAGAAAGGAGATGGGGATTATTAGAGAATCATAAGAGGTAGTGTTGGGGGCCCTGGGGTAACGTTTTGATGCACATATCACTGTGGCTGACATCCAGGCGTGATCCTCTAGTCATTCCCATGGTCTCAGTTGTGGGGCTATCAGATTTGGAGTTTTTCCTACTGTTCCTACTGCTTTCTGGAGGACGGGAAGGACAGTGGATAGGACACTTCAAAAGGAAGTAGACCCCCAACACAAACTTCAAAGACTCAAAACCTAAATCACATTTGGTGTCTGAAAATGGACTATAAGAAGAGGAGCTGGAGGCCCCCAAAATTGTCAACTGCAAAGCAGCAAGTCGAGCTGTGCGAGGAGGAGATGATTTGCAAGACTTCTGACTGTGACCAGGTCAGGAGCTAAGGCCTGCTAGTCTCTTAGCTGAGTGAGGGGACATCACCCAGGGATATCCAATACCACCTACCCCTTGAGCCTGGAGCACCAGTGTCACCCTGTTTGCTAAGACAGGTGTGCCCTGTAAGGATGAGGAATGTTGAGGAGGGAGCAAGGCTAAGTGGGATATTCTGGCAAGTAGATCCCTATAATGAGGTGTGAGGAGATGGCTGCTGCACCGATCGAGTTGTCTCCCATGTGTAGGTTTATGCAGCGACCCCATATGCCAAATGGGGCTGCCGTGAAGTTAGCCATGGTCAGCATCACTGCTGTGCCGATGGGGCCATAGCCTGTGTGCAGAGGGAAGTTGGCAACCCCGTATGCCAGGAGGGGCCTCTGTGAAGATTACTGCACGGCCAATCGGGCTATAGTCCGTGTGCGGAATGAAGTCAGTCACCCTGTATGCCAGATGGGGCCCCAGTGAATGTTACTGTTGTGCTGAACAGCCTGCAGCTGTGTGTGGAGGAGAGTCAGCGACCCTATTATTGCCATGCCGATGGAGCTGTAGTCCATCTGCGGAGGAAATTTGGCAAACCCCTATGCCGGGTGGGGCCACCGTGAGGATAACTGCTGTGTCAATCGGGCTGTCACCCTTGAGTGGAGTAAGGTCGGTGACTCCGTATGCCAGGTGGGATCACCAGAGAGGACAAGGACCATCGTCTGGTTTAAGCATCATTGTGAAGAGAGGCCGCCATGGTGACCCATGTGGGCCTGACCCCGACAGAATTGGAGCAACCGACCACCCCACCTGTGGGATGGATCAGAGGAACTTACCGCCTCACTGGATGAAGTGCTGTGGATGCCCAGCCACTGCCCCTGCAGAGCCCCGAGTGCTACCCACCAACAGCAGATACTGCCACTTTACGCATAGACTCTTGTTGCACCTCCCTTGCAGGAGCAGGTAAGACTGATTGCAGGGCCAGAAGGCCCCGGGAAACACACTTCGGGTGCTGGAACACTTTTGACTTTTATCGGAGTAGATTGGGGCTCCTGAGACTCCGACTACTAGTGGGGCCTAACCTGAATGTTACCTATAGTGCATGGGTAATAACCACTACTGCTAGTGAGAGTGAAGTTGGTCTCAGGGACCTGGCTATTAAACACTAGAGTCCTGATCTCATGGGGCTGCATGTATTGTTTTTGTATGCTCTATTACACATTATGTTCATATATAAAAACTCATTTTGCCATAAAAGAAAGTATTTGACTTGACAATCATTTACTGCTGCTATTGAATGTACTTGAGTTTTGAGCGTACTTGTGTGTACCTCCCCCAGAGAAGCCTTGGACTGCTCCACCCACCCTAACACTGAGAGCCAACTGCTCTTGGGGTACTTGGCCCAGTTGCTCAGGATCCATAGAAGGTCAGGCCCCCGGACATCAGGAATAAATGACCTCAACCCCCATGGTTGAAGCCAGTAGCTCCTGCTTGCACTGGCAGCATGGAATGTCAGAAATTGGAATTTGATGAGACAGTATGGACTATGAGTATGTGTGGTGCATGGTGAGAGCGCATGGGGTATAGTTCAGAAAGTGGAGAGGAGAGATAACAGTATGGACCTGATGATGGATGGTGCAGTGCAATCCCAGTGTAGCATGAGAAGGTTGATTATGAGGTGTGACTTGAGTTGGTGTATATGGGTGTTTCAAAGAGAGTAGCTAGAAAAATAAAATACCCCTCACTTTGAACCATGATCAAATTGCAAGACCGAGCAGGTGAGCCAAGCTATCCTGGCAATCATTCCGGAGATTTCTCTCACCTAGGGAATTCTGAAACTCTTACATTTCTTTCCTTCTTTCGATCCTTCTTTCAGTCTTTTATCCTTCCTGTTTTAATCTGGGACGTGCATAGACCAGGCAGGCGAACATAACATGGCCCACAGATTCCGTGAGTGCCTTGCAGCAGGGGTAAGTACTTGGTGTTTGTACTTTACCATGCCATTTACCAGGAAGGTCATTCAAGGGGAAAGTACCAAACCTAAACTGTATATACAGCTTTCTATTGTGAGGAATTTGAATTAGATCAAGATAAGGCTCCAGGGAGCTAAGCTGTTTGTGGAGCATGAATTCTGTTGTTAGTTTCCCCCAATCGGTCCTGCAGCAGTCTACTTGTGTAACCCAATCCCAATAGTGCCTCTTTACTGTTTTTTATTGGAGCAGGGATAGCTTGGAGCTTTCCCAGGCTTCCCGAAGCCCTATATCCAAAAGAAGCTTCCTTATATTGCTTAACCACCCAATCTTATTGCAGTTATCTATGCGGATTACTTCTGCCATGGCTTCAGCATATTGTGCCAGTTCGGGGTCCTCCTGATTCTGCCCCAGAATAACAGAGGGCAGAGCTTGGCTATGTCGGTGATGGATCGTCGTCCCATATCTAACATTAGGGGATGAAGTGGAGTGCTCTGGGGCAACATCACTAGATTTCTTAAACATTTGTGCTCTGATCTAGTGAGCTCCTCTATTTTGTCGAAGCCCCACAATTCTTACCCATACAAGGCAGAACTAAAAGCTTTTGCGCCATAGACTTTCAATACGGCGGCAACCGGTCTACTGAAGGAGGAGCGGTGTTCTTTCCTCAAGGCCCCAGTTATTTGCTTGTGTTTAAGTACCGTCTTTGTCAAGTAGGGTTTCCAGCACATTTTCTCAGATAATTTAACATCTAAATAGTTAAATGTGTTTACTCTTTCCAATGATGCCCCTCCCAGAGTAGGCCTACCCCTATATGATTTGTGGGAGTGTAGGGTCATAAATTTAGATTTCTATGTATTTATCTCGAGGTCCCGGATGTCACAGAAGTTTTCAAATTGGTTTCGGAGTAATTGTAACCCCCTCTGGGCTTTGACACCAACAGGGTGTCATCTGCGAATAGTAGAGTCACTATCTTTTACCCGCCTAAGGATGGAGCATCGGCGGGCTCTCAAAATAAAAATCGTACAACGTCGTTCATGTATAGGGAGAAGGGCGTGGGTGCCAGAACACATCCTTGACTAACTCCCCTGCTAACTGGATTTCATTCTGTGAGTTGCCCCTGCAGACCCCACCTCACCCAAGCAAAGTTATCTTCATGAAGTCGTATGACCAAGTTGAGCAGTTCGGTTGGGACTCCCATGGCTTTAAGAACTTGCCACAGCTTCTGTCTGGGCACTAGGTCAAAAGCTGTCTTTAGGTCAATGAAAGCTATATACAGGCTGCCCTGGCCAATGACCAAAGTTTTTCAATATAAGAGGAGGCGGCGAAAAACCTGGTCTATTGCCCCTGTATTTTCTCTGAAGCCTGCTTGATATGATGATAATATGGTGTTTTCATCAGCCCATGCTTGGATTTTTTGTAGGAGAGCTCGGCTAAATACTTTTTGTAGTGCGTCTATTAGGCTAATAGGCCTATAGTTGCAGGGTTGTTCCCCATCCCCTTTTTTATATAAGGGGACCATCTCGGCCCCCGCCAGGACCCTGGGACCGGAGCACCTCTAGCTATGGTGTTTAAGAGTAATAAGATGTAACAGGACCAGTTAGGGATGTCAGATAGAAAGAGGTCCCCTGGTATACCATCGGGCCCTGGGACTTTTGCCCGGACTATACTGCCAATTCCGCCTTCGATATAACTTAAGGAAAAAAGGTTGCTTCTCAAGGTCTGAGTTAGACTAGGGGCTTCCCCCGCAGAAGGCAATACATCATAATCTGAGTAGAGCTTTTTGAAATGGTCATACCAAGCTGGGGCTGAGATGTAATTTGGTGGGGGAGGGGTCCCAGGTTCATCTCCCCATACGATTAAGGACCAGAACGTTTTTGAATCTCTGGCAGCACAGGCTCCTTTAATTGTCTGCCAATGACATTCATCCCACTCTCTTTTTGCTTTATGAAAGGCTACCTTGTAGCTATTCCTTGTAGTTCTAACTTGCCCACTATCTTTGGATTTTATTGGCTTGGCTAGTTTGGATCGCAAGGTTCTACACTCTTTGTTAAACCATGATTCTGGGACCCCTTTTGTGTTTCTAGACTTTGTATGGTGCCCAGCTACAGTGAAGTAAGAGCCCAATTGCTCAAAGAGGTGAGAGTGGACATTAATTACTTCGGCTAACCCTCCTGGTATCTCGAGCAGGGGCTGCAGTTTTGATATACCTGTCAACAAATCCTGGTGCATACCTAAAAGTTTATCTTCTCGTTAAATTATCTTTCGCCATTTTAGGCGGCGATTATCATTAGATGGATAGACTTCCTTCATTAGCTGTTGAACTGAGGCCTGTGTACTTGGGCTGCACCACAGTGGAATCATACTTAAGCAGAGCGGATTGTGATCGCTGTTGGCAGGTTCTCCCACAGCCATGTCAATGACACTCCTCCAAAGCCTCAGGTCTAACATGATATAGTCAATACGGGTTGGGCTATTTACCCTGTTGAAGGTATTTGCTACCCATTCTATCGGATTTTGTCCTACCATTTGCTGCCCTTTGCCTAAACTCTAAGCTTAAAGCATTTATTTGCAGCACCACCTGAGACCAGTTCTTATGGGGGATTGACCACTTTAAATCTTTCTCATTTGATTCCGTCACATCGATTTTGTCTAGGGGTTTGAATGTGACATTAAAATCACCTGCTATTATCAATCAATCAATCAATCAATCATGTCACTTATAAAGCGCACTACATACCCGCGAGGGTCTCAAGGCGCTGGGGGAAGAGGGGGGTGGTGCTGCTACTGATCGAAGAGCCAGGTCTTGAGGAGTCTTCTGAAGGCCAGTAGGTCTTGGGTCTGTCGGAGGTTGGTGGGGAGGGTGTTCCAGGTCTTGGCGGCGAGGTGGGAGAAGGATCTGCCGCCGGCGGTCGTTTTCCGGATGCGGGGGACTGTGGCGAGGGCGAGGCTGGTCGAGCGGAGCTGGCGGGTGGGGGTGTAGAAGCTGAGTCGTCTGTTGAGGTAGGCTGGTCCGGAGTTGTGGAGTGCTTTGTGTGCGTGGGTGAGGAGCTTGAAGGTTATCCTCTTGTTGACAGGGAGCCAGTGCAGGTCTCTCAGGTGGGGTGTGATGTGGCTGCGTCGGGGGATGTCGAGGATAAGACGTGCAGAGGCGTTCTGGATACGTTGCAGCCGTCTCAGGAGCTTAGCCGCCGTTCCTGCGTAGAGGGCGTTTCCGTAGTCCAGCCTGCTGGTGACGAGGGCCTGGGTGACTGTTTTTCTTGTTTCGGTGGGGATCCACTTGAAGATCCTGCGGAGCATTCGGAGGATGTTGAAGCAGGATGAGGAAACGGCGTTGACCTGCTTAGTCATGGAGAGGGTGGGGTCGAGGATGACCCCTAGGTTGCGTACGTGGTCGGTGGGTGGCGGGGCTGTTCCCAGTGATGTTGGCCACCAGGAGTCGTCCCAGGCTGAAGGGTTGGAACCAAGGATGAGGACCTCCGTCTTGTCCGAGTTCAGCTTCAGGCGGCTGGTCCTCATCCATTCGGCGACGGCCTTCATTCCTTCGTGGAGGTGGGCTTTGGCGGTGTGAGGGTCTTTGGTGAGGGAGAGGATCAGCTGGGTGTCGTCGGCGTAGGAGATGATGTTGAGGTTGTGCTGTCGGGCGACGTGGGCGAGGGGTGCCATGTAGATGTTGAACAGCGTTGGGCTGAGGGAGGAGCCTTGGGGTATGCCGCAGATGATCTTGGTGGCCTTGGATCGGAAGGGGGCGAGGCGGACGCTTTGTGTTCTGCCGGAAAGGAAGGATGTGGTCCAGTCCAGGGCCTTCTCTTGGATCCCGGCGTCGTGAAGGCGTGTTCGTAGTGCGTGGTGGCAGACCGTGTCGAAGGCGGCTGATAGGTCCAGGAGGATGAGGGCTGCTGTTTCTCCGTTGTCTAGCAGGGTCCTGATGTCATCGGTGGCGGCGATGAGGGCGGTTTTGGTGCTGTGGTTGCTGCGGAAGCCGGACTGGGAAGGGTCCAGGATGTTGTTCTCCTCGAGGTAGCGGGTCAGTTGTTTGTTGACGATTTTCTCGGTGACCTTCGCGGGGAACGGGAGCAGAGAGATGGGTCGGAAGTTCTTGAGGTCCTTGGGGTCTGCCTTGGGTTTCTTGAGTAAGGCGGTGATCTCGGCGTGCTTCCAGCTTTCCGGGAAGGTTGCTGTCTCGAAGGAGATGTTGATTATTTTCCGGAGATGGGGCGCGATGGCTGTACTGGCTTTGTTGAAGATGTGGTGAGGGCACGGGTCTAGCGGTGAACCGGAGTGGATGGTGTTCATGATCTCGCTGGTGTCCTCGTCGTTGATGTTGGTCCAGGAGAGCAGGCGGTTGGTGGTTGTGGGGGCAGTGGTCTCGGTGGTTGCCGGGGCGGTCGTGGTGTTGAAGCTGTCGTGGATGTCGGCGATTTTGCGGTGGAAGGAGGTGGCCAGTGAGTCGCACAGGTCTTGCGACGGCTGGATGTCGATGGTGTTGGAGCTGGGGTTGGAGAGTTCCTTCACGATGTTGAAGAGCTCTTTGCTGTTGTGTGCGTTGTTGTCTAGGCGGTCTTTGAGTGAGGCCCTTTTGGCGGATCTGATGAGGTGATGGTGATTGCGGGTGGCGCTCTTGTGGGCGGCGTAGCTGTCCGCTGTCCGTTCGTGGAGCCAGATCTTCTCCAGTTTTCGGCATGTTCGTTTGGAGGCCTGGAGGTCTTCGGTGAACCAGGTGGCTTTCTTGCTGGTGTGGCTGTTGGGCGGATTCTTGAGCGGGGCGAGGGTGTTGGCGCAGTCGTCGATCCACTGTCTGAGGTTGCGGGCGGCGGTGTCGGGGTCGGAGGGTTCGGCGGGTGGGCTCAGTGCGAGGGTTGTGGTTAGCTGGTCTTCCGTGACTCTGCTCCAGCAGCGGCGAGGCATTTGTTCGGTGCGGTGGTGCGTGGTGGGCTTCCTGTAGGTGAAGTGGATGCAGTGGTGGTCAGTCCAGTGGGGTTCGGAGGTGTGGTTGAAGGAGACGTGTGGGCTTGTGGAAAAGATGGAGTCTAGCGTGTGGCCGGCGGCGTGGGTGGGTGTAGTCACGAGCTGTCTGAGTCCGAGGGTGGCGAGGTTGTCGATCAGGGTGGTGGAGTTGGTGTCCTTGTTGTTCTCGAGGTGGAAGTTCAGGTCCCCGAGGAGGATGTAGTCCGTGGAGGCGATGGCGTGTGTGCTGACGAAGTCAGCGATGGAATCGCTGAACTGTGGTCGGGGTCCGGGGGTCTGTAGATGAGGGTTCCTCTAAGGGTGGTGTTGTGATCGGTGTGGATCTGGAAGTGCATGTGTTCGGCGGTGCTGAGGGTGTCGTCGGTGTTGGTTGAGACTCTGAGGGTGTTCCTGTGGACGATGGCGATGCCTCCTCCGACTCCGTTGGTGCGGTCCCTGCGGGTGATCTTGTATCCGTCCGGGATAGCAATGGCGATGTCGGGGGCTGAAGCGGGATTCAGCCAGGTCTCCATCAGGAATGCGACGTCTGGGGAGGTTGAGTCGAGAAGGTCCCAGAGTTCGATGGCGTGTTTGCGGGCGGAGCGGGTGTTGAGGAGGATGCATCTGAGGTAGTTGGGTTCTTTCCTGTGCGGTGGTTTGGCGGGGCGGGTGCTGGCGAAGCTGCAGTTCCGGCAGGTGAAGGGCCCTTGGGTGCGCTTCGGGGTGGCCTGGTAGCAGGCGTGATCTTTTCCGGGGTTGAGTGCGTGGAGGGTGCTGGCGTCGTATCGGCGTCTGTTGATGTGGCGGGCGCGGGGGATGCCCGGACCAGGGGTCTGGCGCTGGGCGCGGCCACGGCGCGGACGGGCGCAGACGGGCTTGCCTTAGGCGCGCCAGCGCGCGGCCGCACAGCGGCCGCCATAAATGGGGAGGTGGGAGGGAGGAGCAGGGAATGGGGCAGCGAATGGGCAGTGAGGGGCGGGGCCGCAGGGCGCAGCGGCGGGAAACAGGCACAGAAAGGAAACAACGATCACAATCAGGGGCAGCAAGGGGGCACAGAAAGGAAAAAACGATCACAATCAGGGGCAGCAAGGGGGCACAGAAAGGAAAAAACGATCACAATCAGGGGCAGCAAGGGGGCACAGAAAGGAAAAAACGATCACAATCAGGGGCAGCAAGGGGGCACAGAAAGGAAAAAACGATCACAATCAGGGGCAGCAAGGGGGCACAGAAAGGAAAAACGATCACAATTAGGGGCAGCAAGGGGCACCGAAAGGAAAAACGATCACAATCAGGGGCAGCAAGGGGGCACAGAAAGGAAAAAAAGGATCACAAGGGCAGCAAGGGGGCACAGAAAGGAAAAAACGATCACAATCAGGGGCAGCAAGGGGGCACAGGAAGGAAAAAACGATCACAATCAGGGGCAGCAAGGGGGCACAGAAAGGAAAAAACGAGCACAATCAGGGGCAGCAAGGGGGCACAGGAAGGAAAAAACGAGCACAATCAGGGGCAGCAAGGGGGCACAGAAAGGAAAAAACAAGCACAATCAGGGGCAGCAGCAGGGCACACAGACGGAGCTGTGTGGTGGGGGAGCGACCTACCAGTCAAGGTCAGGGGTCGCTCCCTTCACCATGCAGCGGCCGCCATAAATGGGGAGCTGGGAGGGAGGAGCAGGGAATGGGGCAGCGAATGGGCAGTGAGGGGGCAGGGCCGCAGGGGCGCAGCGGCGGGAAACAGGCACAGAAAGGAAAAAACGATCACAATCAGGGGCAGCAAGGGGGCACAGAAAGGAAAAAACGAGCACAATCAGGGGCAGCAAGGGGGCACAGAAAGGAAAAAAACGATCACAATCAGGGGCAGCAAGGGGGCACAGAAAGGAAAACACGATCACAATCAGGGGCAGCAAGGGGGCACAGAAAGGAAAAAAACGATCACAATCAGGGGCAGCAAGGGGGCACAGAAAGGAAAAAACGATCACAATCAGGGGCAGCAAGGGGGCACAGAAAGGAAAAAACGATCACAATCAGGGGCAGCAAGGGGGCACAGAAAAGAAAAAACGATCACAATCGGGCAGCAAGGGGGCACAGGAAGGAAAAAACGAGCACAATCAGGGGCAGCAAGGGGGCACAGAAAGGAAAAACAGAGCACAATCAGGGGCAGCAGCAGGGCACACAGACGGAGCTGTGTGGTGGGGGAGCGACCTACCAGTCAGCTAATTTCTAGTCGTTCTCTCATCCAACAACTCCTCCAGTTTTTGGAATGTGGCTGATGATCTGCCCCCACTTGTTCCTCTGGCGTATATATTATATATTTCGATAGGTTTACCTGAAGGGTCCTTAAAACAAATCCCCAAGATATCCGGACTATCCGAGCGAAGGAGTATGATCTTACAGTCCAGGGCTATCTTAGCCCATATTATCATTCCCCCCGCCGGGCATCCTAATCCCTTTGTGACTGCTGAGCGGCAATAGCTGACATGCCCCGCCTTATGTACAGGAACTGTGCTCAAAGTTTCCTGAAAAATACATATGTCAAAGCCCTCTATGAAGTTGTTCCAGTGGGGGAGCGACAGTTTGCTACTTAGCCCTGCTACATTCCAGGAATCTATCATAAGTGGGGGAGTAGGTTCTGGGTTAGCATGCACTACATTGCTTGGACTTTCAGAGTGACTGAGAACGGGGACTACTGCCACATTCTTGCCCGCTAAGCTAGCACCTAATTGAGCCCCTCGGGTCATTGTATATGCTCTACTACTTCTGGCTCGGCAGTCCCTGCTCGCCCTCCTGTTACAACAAAGTACCTGCGTGTCATCCAGAATAGGGCAAGATGTAAGCTTCGATGATTCGATGGGGGAGTGCCTGTCAGACTGACAGTCCAACCTTGAGAGTCAGTCAATGGCCTCCAAAGTTGCGTGAGGAGTTTACATTAGAGTGGGTTGGGGGCATATATCGTTTGAATTGTATGTTAGACGAGTCGGGTGGACCACTTCTGAGGTCAAGGGCTAACAAGTTTTCGGTTAAACCTTCCACCTTAAGCAGTAGTTCTATGCAGTCGGTGGACAAATCATGGGTCATGCATCTTCTTGTCCTTACGATGTCATCTCGTATTAAGGAGCGACACCCACTCACGTGGCAAATCCAGTGTACTGCTTTGTTTTTCAATGATTCTTCTCCCTCATATACTTTCTAGGCTCCTAGTTTGGGGACATTTACAATATAAATTTTCCGGGTAAATAGCGTCATGAGTAGCTCTTGAAATAGTGCCTGATTCCTTCCTGGTTTTGCCAAAACGTCGTCCCGCTGCATATTGTTGCTAATCTCGCTGGGTAGCCCCCTACCTAACCTAAAATTTGGGAAATAATTTTCTTTGGGAAGGATCTTAGCTTGCCCCCACCGGTTGTGGCCCTGAGTTGTAAATGAAGAGTTGGTTCTGGTTTGGGCAGGGGAGCCCTTCTGCTCTTGAGGGGTGACAAAATAATTGGTGGCTCATTTATAGGTTGACTGGTCGTACTTAATAAAGCCTCACTGCGAGAGCAGGGTCTATGACTGCTCTCCAATAGTTGTTTCATTAGCCCTGTGAGGTCGCCTATCATGGACCTCAAGGCTCCCACTTCAGCTCTGAGGTAGCTGATGAGCTGATGGGCACTCTGGTCGTGATGATGGGGGTCTGATGCTGATACACTTGGTGCCTCTAATATTGGTGGCTTGATGGCATCCTGGGAGGCATTACTCACATCAAGAAGGGGGGGGGCGAATCTATTGCTACAAGAGACCGCTAGGTCAAACTGACTCTGTGGGCATTGGTCGGATGGTGGTGAAAGAGCTCCCTCAGTTTGGCTTTTGACTTCATGGGCACATGGAAAAGAATTCTTACCCCTAACTCTTTTGAACATTTTTGGAATGACTGGCGGGTTACTGGGGCTTGCACTTTTAGTAGATGTTGGGTTACCTAAGGCACATGGGGGGGTTGCAACTTGCGTGTCTAAAATGCCTTCACATTCAACTAACAAACTGTTGATGCGGTCAAGCACACAGTTGCTTCCAGCATGTTTTGCCATTTTCCTAGCTATTTTCCCTTTCACTGCTGTCCCACCACCCGCACCATCTGCCGCCTTTCTTTTCCCCATCCCGTGGTAGGTGACAAATAAGTATGTACGCGATCTCTGGTAGAAGCGATAAGACAGTATAGCTGGTGAGACTAACTCCGTCTATTGAGTCTCAAAGTTATCAGCTCCTCAATAAAGTTGAACAGTACCTTAATGTCCTAGATAGAAGATCTTAGGGAGGTGGCCCAGCCCAGCCTCTTCCGGGCTCTGACGGGTGCTGCAGGAATGTGCAGGCGCCTTTACGGTGTTTCAGGTGGGCAGCCCCTCCCCCTTCTCTCTGCGGTGTGCAGGGCATGCTGGGGGACCATGACCCACCCCAGCCAGGCAACAACAGGTAGGTAAGGTAGTGAAAGGAGGCCTCCAGCGGCCAGGAAGAGTGTCCCACGCTGCAGGAATGTGCAGGCGCCTTTACGGCAATTCAGGAGGGCAGCCCCTGCCCCCTTCTCTCCACGGCATGCTGGGAGACTGTGTCCCACCCCAGCCAGGCAACAGTAGGTAGGTAAGGTGTTGAAAGGAGGCTTCCAGTGGCCAGAAAGTGTGTCCTGCACCTTTGGAATGTGTAGGCGCCGTTACGGTGATTCAAGAGGGCAGCCCCTGCCCCCATCTCTGCGGCGTGCAGTGCGTGATGGGGGACCATGTCCCACCCCAGCCAGGCAACAGCAGGTAGGTAAGGCGGGTAAGGAGGCAAAAGGAGGTCTCCATTTACCAGGAAGAGTATCCCCTGTAATCTCAGGCTGTGGTGTGTGTAGCTATATTCCCCCAATGCAGCCACTAACAGATGCTCGGTTCTTACTGGCCCATGAGGTCAATCTAGGAGCAGGCCCCGGTAAGAGGAGGAAGGGAGGAAAACCTCCCTCTCAAGAAGCCTCACAGGCACGCTGCCAGGCAGTTCGGCTCACCTTGCGAGTGTTAATATCACCTCCTGAGGCCGCAGCCGATCACAGCCCCAAGGAGGTTGGTGACACTAAAAAGGCGGGGGATGGAAAGAGCGCGAGGTAGAGGCAGTGAGCAAGAGGGGGAAACAGCGTCCAATGTTTTCTGAACTCCTCCCTGTCAGTGCTCACTGTTGGCTGGATTCGGCACCTCCCGTCATCAGGAGCCGGGTGCCTGCATCTTGCGCTGCCCGTCCCAGTCAATCACGGGCCAGGGTGCAGAGCGAGGGCCGTCCAGCGATGTCAGTTCCACAGTGCAGCACAGTGGTCTGGAGAGCTCCTCAGGCTATTCGGCTAGTTTCAAGGTCGTCAGAATTGGGGTCTCCTATGCCCTTCTGTTTGAACCAGAGTGAAAGCAGTCATAAACAAATGTTTCAAAGAACTGCTCAGTGGCACCCACCCTTGCTTTAGCTGCTAAATTGGAGCGCTTGATAGCCCCCCTGGTGTCTTTATATCTCTCTCCCGGAGACAAATCTGAACATGCATAATGGTGGCAGGTTGTGTTGTCATTTTGGCAAGATGGTGTAATGCTCACACCGACATCATGGTGGTAATTGTTTAATTATTATATGCACTGCTGGTGCAATGGTGCTCAGCTGCACATTGTATGGAATACTATGGGTAATTCTTGATATTTTTGTAACCAAAACACCATTGCTATCTGAGGCCTCAGCCTATAAGATTGTTTTACCTGTATGCTTCTGTACATGCATTCACTTGCCCATTCATCCATTCACAGGTTCACTCTATCAGCAAGTCATTTATCCATGCACTCACTCATATATCCATTCATCCACATACCCACCCATCCATTCACTCTCTCTCCTATGAATTTTCCATTGCCTCATTCAGTCACTCATGCATCCATTTATGAATTTGCTCATAAATAGAACCATTAGCTCATCCTTTCAGTCAATCTCTTATGCATCCACACAACTACTTAAACTCTCACACACAATTTCCCCAAAGTACCCAGGCCTATTGAGTTTGTCTATGATTTGTTTGCATGTGATTTCATATTGCGTTTTATTGTGTGTTGTATTACTGTCTAATGATAAAATTCTTATTGTAGTGATCACCAGGCTAGGGCGTTAGAGATAAATACAGGAGAGTGCATCGAAGCAAGGCAGTGTTAATGCAACTGCAAAAGTACAGAAAATGTGGTATTGTATCTATATGTCTAAATCTACACAATTTGCTAAGCTAGGTTTCAGAACAAGTCATCAAGAGTTTATGGTTTCGTGCATTTGAACTGCTTACACCAAACAACAAATGGCACGTGTGCTTATTCAAAATTCTAGTTTAGTTCATGCTGCCAATGTGTTTTGCCTGAAAAGAGTGGTATTTTAAAAACACTATGTGCTCATGCTTTTTGTGAACCTAAAATATGTTTTTTATTTAATAGGTAATATCTTGGGTAAATATTGCAGCAACACCACATCCGATCCTGTTGACACTTCTGACAGTTTTGCTTATGTCAAGTTTGTCAGCGACGGATCTGTGAGCGCTTCCGGGTTCAGGTTGCGCTTTGAAGCAAGCACTGAAGGTAACACTGTCTACTCATAAAAGGCAGTTTAGATGAATGACGTTATGTTATGTTTTGTTATGTTATGTTGTGTTATATGTTTTGTTATGTGTATTTGTACTCACCTGCAAGGGTATCCTGATGCTGAGCAGGTGTGTGTGCCTAGCTCTGCTTATGGTAGGTTAGTTAATTGAAAAGCTTCTTGCTGAATTAAAAAAGAGAGGAGGAGGCTCTGATGTGGAGTTGGAGGTCATTCCACACTTTAGGAGCGATGTAAGATAACACGTGTCCTCCTGATCTTGTTCCGTGTATGCCTCGGATGTGTGCCAGTAGGAGTCCTGTGAAGCAGAGGTCTTTGAGTGGTTGGTGGAAGGAGATATGACTGTTCTGATAGGTGAGGACTAAGTTGTGTAGTGTCTTTTAAGTTTAAAATGCTTTATTGAAATTGAAATACAGGGTATACAGAATAACATATCTACAGCAGCAGAGGTCAACATAAGCGTGTACATAGCAATTAGAATAGCGAATAGCGAATGAGACGATAACAAAGTGATAAAAATTTAAACTAAAGACGAATAATACTATCAAACCTAATACCTAGACAATTGCAATTTTAAGGTTTTACAAAAGAGAGTAGAGAGGTAAAGAACCGAAGGAAGAAAAGGAGGAAAGGAGAAGACGGGGGAAAGGGAGAAGGAAGAAAGTCGGATGCTGCAGCTATAAGAACATACCAGTAATACCACAAAACCTGACTAAAGAATAGAGGAAGTCAAACATGTGACCTGGACAGAAAAGTAGTAAGTGGTAACCAAAGGATATCCTTTTTAATCAATAGGGATGTGGAAGTAGCAAATGCACGATCCAATCTGTGATGATGGCATAGCAGGTTCCACCAGGCTTGATATGAAATTTTTGAAGTGTCTTTCCAATTTGTAGTAATGATCTGAAAAGTAATGGCTATAAACAAATCAATAAACTTACGAGTGCTTCCCTGAGCCTCCCAAATAGGGGACGAGCCACCCAAAAACACATGAACAACCTCAAAAGGAACATTAGTAGCTAAAATCTCATTCAACTTCCTCCATATAAGAGACCAAAAGGTTTTAACCATGGGGCAGAGAAAAAACATATGAAAAAAATCGCTATTCGTGTGGGGACCGGACCAACATTTTGGAGTTTCCAATAATTTGAACTTATGCAGGTCTGTGGGGGTGAGGAAAAGTCTATTGTAAAAATAGTAGAGGGTTTGTGTAGTACTTGCGGAGCGAGAGGAGGTGTGAATCTTAGTCCAAATAGAATTCCAAGTAGGAATCGAAAATTCATGTGCAAGATTCTTCTCCCATAGTAGTTCAATATTGGATTTGGTTGTAGGCACAGAAGAGTGGGACAGAATCTTTTATATTTGCGAAGCCTTAAATTGAGTGGAAAAGTCAAGGGGGAAGGAGGGAGAATTTGTGATTGAGGAAGTGTGTTGGAAATGGAGATGAGCTAAGGTTGATAAGAGGGCCGAGTAATGGGAGGCGTAGGAGAGGGAAATGTTGTATTTATGTTGAACTTCCATAAAGTTCATGAATGATCCATTATGCATGAGGTGTTCAAATAAAAAAATACCTTTATCAATCCATTCTTTCCAAAACAGGGCTCTATTTTTGATCTTTAAGTGTTTGTTGTACCAGATAGGGGTAAGTGGAAAAGAATCAAGATGAGGAGGATGAGATCTAAAGAGGGAATTCACGACCGATCTAGAGTGAGAGAGGATAGGTGATATAAAACGTCTGGGAGGTTGAGACAAAGAGGTGGTCATAAGAAAGGAGAATGGGGCGTACTGAGATTGTTCCAATGAGCTCCACGCTGTGAGAGGTGTGAGTGAGGAATCCGAGAGAGAAGTCCAAACCTGTTTAAGGGTGAATGCCGAGTGATAGCGTTTGATGTTGGGAAAATTTACCCCTCCTAGATCCTTGGATTGCTGGAGCCGTGCAAGAGAGATCCTAGGTTTACGCTTATTCCAAAGAAGTTTGGTGAGGGTATGATTTATAGAATTAAAAAAGGAGATGGGGAGAGTAACTGGGAGCATAGAAAGATAGAAATTAATAATTGGAAGTAACATCATTTTAATCGTAGCCAGTCGGCCCCACCAAGTCAAAAAAAGTGGCGACCAGCTATCAGTAAGAACAGTGAGTTTTTTAAGAATGTCAGCAAGATTAATTTTAATAGTATCTTTAATATTATAAGTGTAGAGGACCCCTAGACATTTGATATGCCCAGGATTCCATTTAAAACCAGTGTTATGAAAGAAATGGGAAAAGCAGTGTTTGTTTAAAGGCATAACTTCGGATTTGTCAAGATTGAGTTTGTACCCAGAGACTAGAGAATATTCCTTTAAGAGAGAAAAGAAAGTTGGTAAAGAGGAAGTGGGGTTGGAGAGATATAATAAAATATCGTCTGCATAGGCAGTAAACTTTATTTCTGTGTTTTTAAACTGGAAACCTGTGTAGTGAGGGGAACGTCGCAGTTTCTCTAAAAATGGTTCTAGGGCCAAAATGAATAAGAGGGGTGACAAGGGACAACCCTGTCTAGTTCCTCTTAAAAGAGGAAAATATTTGGTTTGGCGGCCATTGACCCAAATGGAAGTGGCAGGCGAAGAGTAGAGCAGATGAATGTAACGGAGAATAGTGGGGCTAAAACCGTGCCATTTGAGTGCACCAAAGATAAATTCCCAATTTACCCTATTGAATGCTTTTTCCGCGTCCAACGCAACCACAGCAATCGGTGAAGCCGCCCTGGAAGCCAAGTGAATGATATTGAGGAGTGTGCGAGAGTTGTCAGTAATGGACCGGCCCTTAACAAAGCCTGATTGATATGTGTTTACTAAATCTGGAATGACCGAATTAATGCGGAGGGCTAGTAGTTTGGCAAAATTCTTACAATCAGTATTGATTAAGGAAATGGGGCGGTAATTTTTACATAGTGACGAATCTTTGTCCTTTTTAGGGATTAAGCATAAGATGGCTTGAGTAAAGGAACCATGAGCAGAACCAGAAGTCAGAAAATGATTTATGAGGGACAGCAAGTGGGGGACCAGGAATTGTTTAAACTGAAGAAAAAACCGCACAGTAAAACCGGCCGGACCAGGAGTTTTGTCCTTAGGAAGGTGAAGAAGAGCATTAATGAGATCTTGCTCTGAGATGGGATCATCTAAAGACCTGAGGTCCATTCGATTATCGGAGGAGATAGGAATGGACTGAAAAAAAGAGTCAATTTGATCCGTAGAAGGGGTCGATTCAGGGGTATAGAGGGAGGAGTAGAAATCAGTGAAACAATCAAGGATTTTAATGTCTGTAATGTGTCTGATTCCATTATTATCAGTAATAGCAGCAATCTTGGATTTTTGTTTTTTAATTTTGAGGTAGGTGGCTAAGGATTTGCCAGCTTTATTGCGCCCACCATAAATATTTGTGTTAAATGTAATTATTACATGCGGAATCCCAAGACTGTTTGTTATATTGCATTTTGGTTTTGACAAGAGTGGATAGGGTGGTGGCAGAGTTCGTGGTAAAATATTCATGCTCAAGGGTCTTAATTTGTTTAAGGAGTGAGCTGGCGGCCGAGAGTGTCTTCTTCTTTTTCCGGGAAACAAAAACTATGATAAACCCTCTAGCCGTAGCCTTAAAAGCATCCCAAATGAGGTGGAAGTGTGACACAGACGAAAGATTATCTTCAAAAAAGGCCTGCATGAATTGTGAAAACTGTTGAACAAAGAGGGTATCTAACAGAAGAGCATTGTTGAAGCGCCACCGGCATGAGGTAGAAGTGAGTAAAGGGAGGTCCATATCCAAAATAACAAGGGCGTGGTCTGAGATGAGGATAGAACCAATCTCAATATGGGTCATACATTGGAGAGAGCATTGGGTGAGGAAAAGATAGTCAATTCGAGAATGGGATTTATGAGCAGAGGAAAAAAAGAAAATTCTAAAGCATCAGGGTGTGCGATTCTCCAAGCATCCAATAGTCCTCTAGAGGTAATAGCTCTGTGAAAGGATTTTTACATTTTGTTGGGAATAAACTTGGATTGGGACTTACGATCCAAAAAGGATCCATCAACTGATTGCAATCACCCCCAGAATCAAATCCCTAGAATCATGAGAAGAAAGAAAAGTAGAGAAATCATTCCAAAATGAGAGATCAATACCATTAGGACCATACACACTACAAAAGCAAGTGGAGTGTTATTAATTTTAACATTCAAAAAGAGCCACCTACCAATGCTGTCTTTGTCCTCATGCTGCAAGCAAACAGATAGTGATTTGTGAAACAGGATTAGCACACCATTTTTGTTATTAACAGCAGGGGAGCAAAACACTTCTCCCACCCATTGTTTACGTAAAGAAGACAAGTCCTGTTCAGTAAGATGCGTTTCCTGCAATAAGGCTACTTGGCATTTCAGTTTAGCTAGGTGAGACAAGACACGCTGTTTTTTAATAGGATTACGGAGGCCTTTAACATTCCAAGAGATTATGCGTAGACCAGACATTGAGAAAACATTTTCCAAGGAAAGTAAAACTGGATAAAAAAAAGACGAAAGGGAGATATGAAAATAGATAACAGAGGCAGGATAATAGTAAACAGTACAGACGTCGTGTAAGAAAGGAAATAAAAGGAGAGGAAATCAAGCAAGCCACGACTGAGTGAAGATTGGAACTGAGAGGGAGATCTGGAAAGACGAGAGTAAGACTGAAGGAATCGAGTAAATACACCAAAAAAGAAAAGGGGTAATACAAAGCCATTAAAATGGAAAGAACAAGGTGAGGAAAGGGAGCTACAGCAAAGCGTGAAGAGAAAGGTAAGTGAGGAAGGGAGAGGGGTAAGGCAACAAAAGTGTTAGGAGAACATGGTCTCCTGGAAACAATATGCAAAGAAGAGATGACAAGGAGCCGAGAGACTACAGTCACAATGACTAAAAAAGAGAAGAACATTAAGGTAGGTGGGGGGGCATGGAAAACAGAGACCACCCCGAGAGGGGCACTGAGAACATGAATAGCATAACCAGAAAGGGGATCCAAATCAAAAGACCAAAAAGAAGAAAAGAAGACCTGTTACTATAAGCGAAAGCATACTTAAGAAGGGGGAACTTACCGAACAGAAAGGGAGAACACCACAAATGGATTCGTACAGAACAAAACAGACGAACAGTGTGAGCACAGAACAGCACCACCCAACCAAACGCACGAAGGGTAGTCTGTGGAGAGAAAAATATAAAATATATGAAAACATTGTGAATTGTACTCAATTCCACATACTCAACCCTGCAAATATGAATAGATGCTTCAAGAATGGTGCGAATAACAATAAAGAAACATACACAAAACAGGCACTGTTAAGTATACAATGAAATATATGAAACCTGGCAAATGAACGATAGAAAAATGAACAATAAAAATTACAGTCAAGTTTTGCTCAATTCCATGGCATCCTCCCTGTGAGCATGAATACATTTCTTCAAAGCAGCCGGGTCTTCGAAAGAATAAGATCTATCTTTGTAAGTCACCTTGAAGAAACAAGGATGGATAAGGCCGTAGCGGGCATTCATGGAGCGCAGTGAAGGTCTAAGGTCGAGAAACTCCTTGTGACGATTCGCTGTGAGTTTGGAAACATCCTGGCTAAAGAAAATTTTACGACCAGACCAGAGCATCTGCTTGTGTTGTCGTGCTGCATTAAGAATCGCCATGAGGTCAGAGTACAAGAGGAAATATGCAATAATTCCTCGTGGCTTGCTAGAAGAGGCAGACTGGTGTGGGCCAATCATGTGGGCCCGCTGAATATTAAGTTCAGTGGATTTCGGTCAGACCAACAATCTGAGGGATATTAATCTTCAAGAAGGAGATCATGTCTGAATCTTCAGAGCCCTCCGGGATACCATAAACGCGAAGGTTGTTGCGCCTATTCCGGTTTTCTAAATCTTGAGTGGTTTTCTTCAGTTGTTCCACCTCACGGGAAAGAGTAGCCACCTTGGCAACAACTTCCTGCACATCACTAATCCTTTGCTCAACGTCCGAGAGCCTTGAGTCCAGGCCAGACCATTTTTCCTCAATTCGTTGAAGAGTCGCCGTGGTTTCTGTCAGAAAAGGACGGATATTGCGAAGTTCGTCCATAATGTCTTCCAGGGTCAGCGGGAGAGGTGACTTCGTCGGAGAAGAAGGGTCTTTCTTGGGACGTTTATTAGTATTTCCAGAGTCCTTCCGACTGGACACAGAAGAACCAGAGGCTCCCGAGGACTTGTTAGGGTGTGAAGAATCCATGTTCGAGGAGTAGTGAACCGCCGAGAGCAGCATGAACAGTTCAGACTTGTTATAAGGTCAGCAGCCGCCACTGCCGCAGACCTAATGTCCAACACCGAACGGAATAGGCTATTAAAAGTCTGAACAAATCCGTTGTGGAAGTAGGCAAACAAACACCAGGTATCCAAGGTAGAGAATATATAAGAGGAACGAAATCCCTCTTCCAAAATTTTAACTCAATGCGCAACTCTCCCTCCGACGCAATGAAACAGGCTTAATGCGGGTTCCGCTGACTGAAAAGGAAGATTGATGTACCAACAAAACTCAGTGCCACAAAGATTCATAAGGGACGGCCTTCCTGCATCACCACCACCGTGCACCTCTCATATCTGCTATAGAACCCGCCACAGCCAGCTATTTAGCATGCCCAAATATTAATTCCGGCCACATCACCTCTCAGCTGCTCACCGCTCCGTTTCCAAACCTCGGATCCAAGTAGCACATACAGCTCAACATTGCCTCATTGTCGTCATACTTGGCAATCCAGTTTGAAAGTACATGTGCAGGAGATGATATAACAATAGCCTTCTGTGCATCCTATGATCCAAATTTTGTGAGGTGTGAGCAGGCTATGAAGAAAACATCGTAGCAGCCGGCACACAAAATGGCGGTCGCGACCAGCAGGGGCACTGAGGCAAGCACTCTCCAGAGAAAAAAATGTGCATCTGGTGGAATTCCGCCGGCTGGAATAAGATCCGTAATTATCAAGCGGAACTCGGCGCCGCAGAGAATCTAAGGGGGCGGCCATCTTGCGTCGCCACCGCTGCACGCCCTCCGTTGTGTAGTGTCTTGATTATGTGTGTGAGGAGTTTGAAATAAACGCATTTGTGTATCAGGAGCCATGAGAGCTCCCTGAGGTGTGGTGTGATGTGATTTGTGTGTGGGAGGTTGAGGATGTGTCTGGTTGCTGAGTTCTGGATGGTTTGTAGTCTTCTGGTGAGTTGCTTGGTGATCTCTGCCTAAAGGGTGTTACTGCAGTCCAACTTGCTAGTGACTAGGGTATGAGTGACTTTTTTTTATTGTTGCTTGGGAACTATTTGAATCTCTTACTCATAATCTTCAGGGTGTGGAAGGTGGATGCAGTGACAACATTGACTTGTGCGGTCATGTCCAGTTTGTTGTTGATGATTCTGAGGTTCCTTGCATGAGTGCTGGGTATCGTTCTGAGTTCAGCCAGCCACTAGTTGGAGTCCTATGGTGAGGTGTTCCTTCTGAAGAGCACTGATTCTGTCTTCTTGGTGTTGAGCTTGAGACAGTTGGCTTTTATCTAGTTAGCGACTTCAGTCATGCAGTTGGTGAACTTTTTTCTTGCCTTGGAGGTCCTCTCAGAGAAGATTAGTGTGAGTTAATTGTCATTGGCATTGATGAGGATGTTGATGTTGTGTGCACAGATGATGTTGGCTGGAGGGATCATGTATATGTTGAAGAATGTGGGGCTGAGCGATGAAGCTTGAGGCACTCCGCAAATGAGTTTGTAGGTCTCCAAGCAGTAAGGTGACAAGCTGTCAGCTTGTGTTCTATCCATTAAGAAGGAGCATGTCCATCAAAGAGCGGGTCCTTGGATGCCAATCTCATATAAGCGCTAGATGAGGACGGGGAGTGAGATTACGTCAAATGCTGCAGAGAGTTCCAGGAGAATGAAGGCTGTCATCTCTCCTCTGTCAAGGATCATGCAGATGTCGTCTATGGCAGCAATGAGGGCTGTTTCTGTACTGTGGTTAGGCCTGAATCCAGACTACATGGCCTCAAGGCTGCTGAAGTGGTCAATGAGGTGTCAGTTGATTAGTTTCTCTAAGGCCTGTGCTCAGTATGGTAGGAGGGAGATGGGTCTGTAGTTGGAAAGCATAGTGTGGTTTTTTTGAGCAGGGGAGTGACAGTGAAACACTTCAAGGTGTCCGGGAATGTGGCTGAGACGATGGAGGCATTGAGGATGGGTGTTAGTGCTTCGCTGATCAGTAGGAGTCCTTTGGTGAAGGGGTGATGGGGAAAAGAGTAAGATGGGGCCCTGAGTGGAGAGAAACAGCCTTTGCAATGCTGCCTTTACTACACAATGTCTTTAGCATGAGAACTTAACAACACATGCAGCTGCCATGTAGGTAGGTATTTGTGCCTTTACCACACATGGTAGGTATTGATATGGTAAGGATATATAAATATATATATTCTATATTTATATATTTAGGGTTTAGGGGTGGGTTAAGGTGAAGGGTGGTAAGGGTAGTTTTAAGGTTTCAGGGTGGGTAGTGTTATAAGCAGGTTATGAGTAAATTAAAAAGGAGAGGGGTTTGGGGGGTTCCTCCCAAAAAAGAAAAAAAGAAAAATTAATATTAAATTAAAAAAAGATAGATAGATAGATAGATAGATAGATCAACAGATAGATAGATAGAGGTTTCACTAATCTTATTATACTTACTATTGCCTGGTAAAGGCATGCATGGCAAAGACATCTGCATGGTAAAGGTATGTGTGTTAAAGGCTGCGCAGAAAAGGCATGTGTGATAAAGGCAACCAACCTGAGTGGATGGTCGTCATGGTAGCAACCTTTTTGAAGGTGGTTACGGTGGGCCACAAGCAAAGGGTTCTTTCTTCGGCTGTGATGGAAAGCTGAGTTGCGTAGGTGACGAGGTCCTGATGAGGGTTGGTTGCCATACACAGATGTACTTTTTTTACAGAAGAATTCCAAGAGCTTGTTGCAGATGTCTTGCAAGTGATTTCTGTTGCTTGAAGCAGCAGGAGGCACAGTGAAATCTTTGATGATAGTGAATATTTTCTTGCTGCTGTTAGTGCCGGCGTTAATGCGATGTGCAAGAGTTGTGTGCTTGGTGTTCTGTATCAGCTGGTGGTAGTGTCATAGGGCACATTCCAAGATGGTTTTATCTATGGTGTCTTGACTCGTTCTCCATTTGCGCTCCAGTTGCTTGCAGTGGCATTTCGTCAGCCTGAGTTCCTCTGTGTACCAGATTTCCTGTAGTCAGGCTCTTGCCATCGGCTTGCAATTGAGGGTAGCCAAGGTGCATGCGCATGCGATGATCCAGCTGATGGCTTTTGATTAATAGTATTGAAAGGTATTTTGATTAAAATAGTCTTGCTATGGTTGTTAACTAATATAGTCTAATGAATATTAAATTGTGATTACGAACAAATTGCATTTCATGTTACATAATATACAAATTGTGTTGGCCTTGTGATTTGATTATCCATGTTTGATAGGTCCGTTCAATAGCACAGGGGTATTTCTCATTGTGTCTGCTTGCTCTATGTGAACTGTAAAAGAGGTCAATGTTATTTGCCCTTCCTTAAATTCCCATCCGCATGCATTTACCTATTGCTCCTATAAAGGAACCCTCAGGGCATCTGATGACGTGGCCAACAAATAAGTTCTCATTTCAAACTCGGGATTATAGGATCTGATTTTAACAATAATGCCAACCTACTATTGCAAATTTATTTGGACAGACTCCAAATTACCTGAAGTTCCAGGTGATTCGGAATTTGTGCACCTGTCAAGATTTTCTGAAGTTCAAGATCCAAGTTTAATAGGCCAGGGAAGCAAGAATTTACATTTGTAATTAGGCCCAGAGTGCTGGAGTGTGGGAGGGGCTGAGAGGGCTGAGGCCTCTGCATGGCAGTGTGTGAGAACATGGATTGTAAATGTGGGTGAATGGTAGTCCACCGCAGGTAAATAATGTCACTAGTTTTGTTAGGTTCAGTAAAGATGTCAGTAATTTATTAGCTTAAGAAAATGTGTGAAGCATTTAGAAGTAACAAAACAGTTAAAAAGTCAAAAACAAAACACAATAAAAAGTCCCACTCAAATTTTAAAAAATAGAGACTATTCTAATGACCAACACCTGATGAGGGGAAGGAAGATATGAATTTTTAACGTTTTAAATAAAAATAGTGCCAAAAAACACAAATCGCCAACCGCAGGTATTGGGCCACCCTAAACCGGGTCAGCGACAAAAGTTAAGGCCAACCTCAATGGATTGCCAGACAGATACAGTGGGCAAGCCAGTAAGTTGAGGCTGACCAGCAATTCGATGTTGATTGTGTGACTCCGGTCCCCAGCAGTTCTCCATGCAAAACGTTGGCAAAAAGCTTCTAAGTCCCACTTTCCTGCATCTGGAGACAAGGGGAGTGTACTTTAACACCAGCCAAGGGCCCAGGACCTAGGGTGCACTCCTTTGTGGTTAGGACTCACTCCAACAAAAGCTAACAATATGGTCCAGGTCCAGTTGAAATGGGTCAGCTTGGCTCTTTCAGGAAAGTGGGCTTCTTCCAGGTTTTGTGTCACTTTTGCTTAGCAGGAAGTCAGAGCCAGCCAACTGACCCCTGAAGTCCACCTTGTGGGTCTGGCTACAAGTGTGAACAGGTCCAGGCCTTAGGGTCCTGCTCACATCTTAACAGCAAGTGCAGTCCTTCTTCTGTCCTGCACAACAATTTTCTGAAGAGGGTGCCCAGTGGTGCCACATTTATGGTTGGTGTGTGTGTGTGGGGGGGGGGTTTAACTCCTGGCCCCTCCCTACCCAATAGGGAAAAAGTGCCCATGAGTAACCCTGCGCATTTTTGCAGTCGTTCCTGTGTGCCCTACTGCAAACAGTTCTACAGTGCCTCTCTCTACCTAAATCAAACATGGCAGAACCTTTCTTCCCTGTACAGAGCCCATGTGCCCACCCTAGAGATGTGGCCAGGGAAGTAAGCAACCCCTCCTCTTCAGTCATCAAAACCGGTACTGAGGGAAGCTCCTTTTCCACTGGGATTGGTGCCTGGCTGGTTATAAGAACAGATTGGGCAGGCCCAGATGTTAATTACATTTGCCTCTAGGCCTCTTTGAATTAATTAAGTTCCTTGGCGCTGGCCAGATGGTCATCCTGTCTGAGGAACAGGACATCTGCCCACACCCAAGCCTTTATGTCAGCTCTGGGAGCAAGTTCACACCTCATCAAAGAGCTATTGAACTCCTGGGTGACAGTTAGAAGTTCATGCAAATGACTTCTAAAGGCTTTAGGCAGGCAAAAGGTGACTTTTTAAAAGTACGTTTTATAAAATATTTAGTGAAAATCCTATTTTACCAATGAATTGGGTTTGTAATAAATAGTTTAAAAAGTCCAAGAATGAACTTTTTAGCTGGTTCCTAGGGTGAAATAACTTTATTAACTTTAATAATGTATCCACATGGTTTCCCATGGAACAGGTACCAAGCTACAGTGAAAATATCTTTTGGAGACTTGTCACTGTTAGGACATGTTTCACATTAAGCTTTTATATGTCCTACTTCCAAGTACCATGCACCCTGCTTTATTGGGCATTAGGGGTTAATTAGGGGTGACATATTAATATTTAAAAGGTAGGTTTAGGCCTTTAAGAGGGTTTGTTTTGACAGGGCGAATTTGCAGTTTAAACCTGTCCTGCCAGGCTTGCAATCATGTTTTGCACTGTCACTCTAGTAGTGGTACCATGTGTGCAGAAGTCCACTGGTGACATTTAACTTACAGGCCTAAGGTACACTTTGTACCATATACTAGGGACTAAGTTAAATATGCCAATTAGGAGTATTGCAATTCAACATGTTTTTCGGGGTCAAAGCACCTACACTGGGCACTGGACAGCAGTGTCTGGACGTGTGTTGTCGTGTCACCCTAATATGGCACAGCAGGAAGTGTCGGATAATTTGAAAATTACACAGATATTTTCCCTCATAAGCCATACAATGATGCAGAACAAATAGTCATTGATTACCAGTTGTACTGTACTTTTGAGATGCAACTCTGCACCTTTAAACACTAGTTCTGTGTAGAAACCTGCCAGGAAATCTGGTAGTACCATGAAAATATAAGTTAAGCTGCACAGAATGGCAAAAGAACCATGCAGACCTGGGTCTTTTTTGGTCAAATTATGTATGGAATTCCCAATTCCATGGGATTTAATGCTCCCATCTACCACCTGCTCGGAGCAATTGCCAAATTGCAGTGAGAATGGGACAGTGCAGGGGCAGAGAGGGGGGTGTCAGTGGGCAGAGTCAGGTATAGGCTGGCAGGGAAGAGCGTGCCTTGCTCCGAAGTGCCTTAAGGAAAGGTTGGACAGGGGCCTATAGCCGTGACCAGGCTGTCCCTGAAGTCCAATTAGCATATGAATTTAGGCACACATATTTTTCTGATGGTATAACCAGATCCGGTGTAGACCTGTTGCCGAACACCAGCCATTTTCAATCAGGCAGAGCGGTATGACCCACAAAGCTCCCTTCCACCCGACTCATAATCGGACGCTTAGTGGTCGATTCTGAACAATCTAGAAAACATAAACATCAGTAATATTTTATGTTTAAAGAAGGTTGCCAAACTTCTCACAAAGTCGAAATAATATGAATAGGTCGAAATTCTCCCAGGAATTTGTGAGACAGACAGCTCTAGTACAGTCTTAAAAACAAATAAAACCTGATAGAATATATATAAATTTTAAATTAGCCATACAACATACCTTGACTTATCAATACAGTTCCCTAGGAATAGATGGAGAACAACATGCATAGTTATCAAGGGTGAAATTTTAAAGACATGGTAAAAATCTTTGTTGTGCCGACAGAAAACAATGGTGGCTGATCAGTACATATGAATACCAACCACCCACACCTATGAACTAATGCAAAGTTTCAGTCTCAAAAATTATCTCAAAGGAAACAGTGTAAGCAAAAGCAGAAAATATTGTGACTGAGTAAAAGTAGATGACCATTGTGAAAACTGGACATAAAGGTCTTTGGGCCAGAATAACTACATGTATATCCCAAGAAACAACATGAGCTGTCATGGACACTTTTATAAATCATTTAGAGTTTTATGAATTATTTGGAAAGTTTTTTTTAACAGGAAAGGAGGGAAATGGTGAAAAGCAAACATCTGGGAGAAAGTTCCTGGGAAGGAGCGGTAATGTGTACCTTCAGAGATGAGCAACATCTACAAACTGATTTGCGAGGAATTCTTACTAGCTGATTGGCTTGGGGATGCTATGAGTTTATTTCTTCGTTCTCATGCATGCATAATGTTTATTCTGGACCTGCTTCGAATGTGGGGGGTAGAAAATTGACATGAATAGCGTGGTACAGAAGGTTATATGTCCTGAGCATTCAGAGGTAAGTGTCAAATGTGTTGTCATGGTGTAGTGATATTTCCTATTGTTTGGCCCTTTGCAGAGTGTGGTGGTAATTTAAATGGAGAAACAGGGACCATCAGCTCTCCAAACTACCCTAACCTTTACCCCCACAACCGTGTATGTGAATGGAGGATTACCGTTCCGGCGGGGCGGAGAGTCACACTGACGATTAGTGATATGAGAATCCAGGATGAACAGAGCTGTAGCCATGATTATGTGGAGGTAAGTGACAAATTAGTGCTTAATTTTTAAAGAAAGGAATAAGTGCAGGTGCCCGAAGGTTTTCTTATGGTGCTGCCCAATGTCAGTGTTGCAAAATACCAAGGCAGCTAATGTGTGATTCCCAGGTTGTTTCGCCCCAACATTAGACCTTATTGCTCCTTTATTAAAAAAAAAAAAGGAACCTTAAAATCTGTATTCAGATCTCTTCTGCTATATGAAGGCCCTGCTGCAAACCCGTGGGGTACGTATTTAACAATTTCTGTCATGGGCTTGGAGGCACTGACATTTTGGGAAAACAGCCTCCCACGCGCTGCTCTGAAATCAGCCTTAAAAAACACAAGTCTGCTCCTTAGCAGGTCCGCTGACATTTTAGATTTGGCAATAAGAGCTCGCATTATCCCATGGATTCATATATAATTATGTCTGCTCAGCGATATTTATTGGAGCCATTGCGTAAAACAGCCGGAAAACCCATCACTCACCTGCGGTGCTTATTACTTCCAATAAAAGAACTTAGGCTGGCCAGCCTGGCATAACCAACAATTCCAGAACTGTAGGCGCAGGCTGTGTGACAATGAGCAAGAATCACTTGCACACATTACTTGTTGCTGTCCAGGCATGGACAGGGAGAGGTATGTTTAACTACAGCTGATCTTTCTTACAAAACTACACCACACTTTGTAAGGAAGCACTGAATCATTGCCTTAACTCTCAGAATATATCGGGCACTCGACCTGATAAATTCTTTATTAAAGTTGCAAGGAAACTTAACTCCCTGTGTCCATAATTCGCATAAGTACAATATCTTTGACATCTCTGTATTTACTACTCCCATCTGGTCTGGGATAGGGTTACGCCCGACATCGCCATCGCCATCCCGGACGGCTACAAGATCATCCGGAGGGACCGCGTCAACCAGACAGGAGGAGGCATCGCCATCATCCACAGGAACTCCATCCGCATCACGACCAACACCGTCGACACCCTCACACCCACCGAACACCTGCACTTCCAGATCCACGTCAACCCCAAGACCACCCTCAGAGGCACCCTCATCTACAGACCTCCGGGACCACGCACTCAATTCAGCGAGGACATCGCCGACTTCATCAGCCCACACGCCCTCCCCTCCGCCGACTACATCCTCCTAGGGGACCTCAACTTCCACCTGGAGAACAACAAAGACCGCAACACCGCCACCCTGCTGGACAATCTCGCCAACCTCGGACTCAAGCAACTGGTGACCACCCCCACCCACTACGCCGGACACACACTCGACCCGGTCTTCTCTTCCAGCAAGGACATCGCCTTCAGCCACGCCACAGGACTCCACTGGACGGACCACAGTTGCGTCCACTTCAGCTTCAGAAGGACCACACTCCACCATCACAAGCAACAGGCTCCCGCAGAAGCTGGAACAAGATCACTGCAGATCAGCTCGCCACTTCCCTGAGCAAGAACCCTCCCACCAGCACAACGAACCCCAGCCAAGCGGCCACCAACCTCACGAAATGGATCAGCGACTGCGCAGACGACCTCGCCCTCTGAAGACCCAGCCGAGCAGACCCGGCAGCAAGAAAGCCCCATGGTTTAACGACGAACTCAAGAGCTCCAAGAAGAACTGCAGAGCACTCGAGAAAACCTGGCGCAGAGACCCAACACCGGACAACATGACTGCCCTCAAGCTCGCCACCCGCAAACACCACCAACTGATCCACACCACCAAGAAAACCGCATTCAAGGAACGACTGGACAACAACGCACACAACAGCAAGGAACTCTTCAACATCGTCAAAGAGCTCTCCAACCCCAACGCCGGAAACAACGACATCACCCCTTCGCAAGACCTCTGCAACTCCCTCGCCTCCTACTTCCACAACAAGATCGCGGACATACACAACAGCTTCAGCACTCAGCCGACGCACGCCGCGACCGAACCACCGCCCCCACCACCACCCTCCGCGCCTGGGCCCCGATCAGCACCGAAGACACTATCCGCACGATGAACTCCATCCACTCCCGGATCTCCGACAGACCCCTGCCCTCACCACGTCTTCAACAAGGCCGACGCTGTCATCGCACCCCACCTGCGGGACATCATCAACACCTCCTTCGACATCGCCACCTTCCCGGAGAGCTGGAAGCACGCCGAACTCAGTGCTCTACTCAAGAAACCATCAGCCGACCCCACCGACCTCAAGAACTACCGCCCCATCTCGCTACTCCCGTTTCCGGCAAAAGTCATCGAGAAGACCGTCAACAAGCAACTGGCCGCCTTCCTCGAGACGAACGGGTCCCTCGACCCCTCGCAGTCCGGCTTCCGGGCCAACCACAGCACCGAGACCGCCCTGATCGCAGCTACCGATGACATCCGAGCCCTACTCGACAACGGAGAAACAGCGGCCCTCATCCTCCTGGACCTCTCCGCAGCCTTCGACACTGTCTGCCACCGTACCCTAATACAGCGCCTCAACAACGTCGGAATCCAGGAGAAGGCACTGGAGTGGATCATCTCCTTCCTCGCCGGAAGGACACAGAGAGTCCGCCTCCCCCGTTCAGATCAGAGGCCACCGAAGTCATCTGCGGCGTTCCTCAAGGCTCTCGCTCAGCCCAACACTCTTCAACGTATACATGAGCCCCCTCGCAGCCATCGCACGCCAGCACAACCTCAACATCATCTCCTACGCCGACGACACCCAGCTGATCCTCTCCCTCACCAACGACCCCACCACCGCCAGAGCCAACCTGCACGAAGGGATGACAGACGTAGCCAAATGGATGTCGAACAGCCGCCTGAAACTGAACTCGGACAAGACGGAAGTCCTCATCCTGGGATCCTCACCCTCCGCCTGGGACGACTCCTGGTGGCCCCCCGCCCTGGGCAGCGCACCCAAACCAACAGACCACGCACGCAACCTGGGCTTCATCCTGGACTCCTCCCTCTCCATGACCAGGCAAGTCAACGCTGTCTCCTCGTCGTGCTTCAACATCCTGCGCATGCTTCGTAAGATCTTCCGGTGGATCCCCACCGAGACCAGGAAGACGGTCACCCAGGCCCTCGTCACCAGCCGTCTGGACTACGGCATCTCCTCTATGCCGGAACCACCGCCAAACTCCAGAGGAGACTCCAGCGGATCCAGAACACCTCAGCACGACTCATCCTGGACATCCCCCGCCGAAGCCACATCTCCGGACACCTGAGAGACCTGCACTGGCTCCCAGTCAACAAGAGAATCACCTTCCGGCTCCTCACCCACGCACACAAAGCCCTACACAACCATGGCCCAGGATACCTCAACAGCCGCCTCAACTTCTACGCTCCCAAACGCCAGCTTCGATCGACCAGCCACGCCCTCGCCGTCGTCCCCCGCATCCGAAGAGCCACCACAGGAGGAAGGTCCTTCTCCTACCTGGCCGCCAAGACCTGGAACTCCTTCCGACCCACCTCCGCCTGACCCAAGACCACCTCGCCTTCAGGAAACAGCTCAAGACCTGGCTGTTCGAGCAGTAGCGGACCCCCTCCCCCCAGCGCCTTGAGACCCCCCGGGTGAGTAGTGCGCTATACAAATGCTTGATTGATTGATTGATTGATTGATTGACCCCAGCGCCATCTTTGCGAGCGACTGTTGAGCAATTATTGAGACTGTCTGCAATCTTAAACTACATTTTATGTACTGGATTTTCAATGTTATTACCGTTTTATTCACAGCTGATTGAATGTAATTTTATCATGATTGCATTTCTATGTGTATTTTATGTAAGATTTTAATTAATCTAACATAATAAATTTGCTTAATGTTAGACCCAGCGGTTTCGGGCTGGTTAAGACGCATCGAAGCCAGTCAGAATCCTGTTCCGAATAGGATGAGTATGATATACTTGTGCTCACCCTCTGGTAGCTTGGCACTGAGCAGTCAGGCTTATCCTCAGGGCTCGAGTGTAAAGAATTGGCACAACACCCTCCTTGCTGTGTACGCTCCAGAAAGACTCCACACCATATGTATAAAAACACTTGTCTTTGTATTATACACACACACTGAAATCAAAACGAGATACACATTTTATATACACTCTACAGTTATACGCAATTGTCAAACTTCTCTATTGAAATCAAAACAAAACACACATTGTAGATACACTTTACAGTTATATGCAATTGTCAGACTTTCCCATTAGCAGAAAGGTCAAACAGTCACAGTTCTTTGACTATGCCTCCTGACCCAGCCCCACAGTCTTCAACGACACCAGCAAACGATACACGCTGCCCCGGCTGGCACCCCATTGACTAGGCAGTCAGAACTACCTAACACGGAAAGAAACAGTTACTTAGTTTCGTCCATCTGGATTAGGCCTCCATGCACCCGATGGCACCTGCACAACAGCCCACGATGACCACCAATGAGAAGGTCCAGCGATGACCAGAACTTTGCACTACAGCAAAGACCATCCGCGACACTTGACCTGTTCTTCATGCCGAAAGTCTCCTCTTCACAGAGTCCTCCAGCACAAACAGAACCCTTTGCGCCAGACTTAAGAAGGTAACTTTTCAATGAGACTAACCTGGGCCCGGTACCTAGTCCTCACTCCATTTCAGTCAGTCTAAACTTTTGACTTTGCTCCGCTCTACTGCGACCAGATGACCGTGGGTGGTGCTTAGTGCTTTCAGGTGCTACTTTTGCCTAAAATTTTAAAATTGATTATCTCTGGTTCTACTGATTGGATTTTTGTTGTTCTGGTCTAATTTTATTTATTAAAATTTACTTTATTTGTCTAAATTGGTTTAGGATTTTTCTTGTATTGTGTTTTCACTTTATTATTGTTAGTGTGCTTTATAAATAGTTTACACATTACCTCTAAGTTAAGCCTGACTGCTTTTGTGCCAAGCTACCAGAGGGTTAATCACAGATGAATTTAGTTACTTTTGTGGTTCACCTTGAAAAGGATTGTGTTTTCTGCTTGAGAAGAGTTCCATGCCTCTCAACCAATAACACAATTTCTTACACTTATTTATTTTGTTTTAGGTTTGACACCTTAGGTAGTACACAACACTGCCTTTTATAGTCAGTTTCTCTGGACACAAAAATATTCTTTAGTGCGCTGGCAATACCAGCACAGTTAAAGAACTGAGGGCTACATGTACGACCACTTTCAGAGTTTATACTAACATTTATTTCATCAGATTGTTTCTCAGCAACCTTAATTTACATTTGCAGCACCTGTAAGTGCTTGTCACGGTTTAACTACAGTTCATATGTAAGAGCACAACAGCATAGGTCGGTTTCAAATAATCACAGTACTTCTTAGTCAAATTAGAGGAAAGGAAGAAAATAAAGGATTTTGGACCTGCTCCTAGGGAATAAATATAAATAAAAATGTATACATTTATACATTTATAAAAACTTACACTAGAAAAAAGTTGTTACAGCACACCCATTAATATGTATGACAATCCAAATACAGTGTTGGACAAATACTGAACACAGTCTGAATTCCAATACATTCCTAGACATATATTAATGAGGACAACCTAATGAGACAACGAGTATGCAGAACATGTGAGTAGTCCAAAGATGTCATCAGGCAATAATTCTTTCACTTTTTATTAATTTCTCAAAGATTCCCAGCACACGATTTTGCCGATACGTGTTTCGTCTATACTTAGACTTTTTCAAGGCTGGAAAAAGTAAATATCATACAATCAATGCGCTATATAGATACAAAAGTTTAAAAAAACTAATACAAAAGGATAAAATCCCACACAACATTCGGTTTGCCAGACCAATTCTAGTATGGTAGAGGAAGATAAAACCTTACACTACATCTAAAGTAATCATAAATCACGATCAGAATATATTATTTTTAAATAATTTAGACGAAAGATGGAAAGAAGAGATCCAGAAAAAAGCCAGTGTCCAAATCATCAAGAAGAAGAAGATACGAGGAAAACCACAATGTCCCAATCATGCAATAAATAAAGAAAAGAGTAAGACGGAACCAAGCGATATCTCAAAAGGTGCTCCGAATATAACTAAAGCTGTGATGTGTAAAAAAGCACCATAAGCCCAAGTGAAATGATCCTACATCTCCTGGGAACTGTAAAATAAACCCACCAATATGGGAATAATGATGTGGTGTGGTCCAGTGTGGATGATTCCATGGTCAACGTCCGTTTGCGCACTCCAAAGCCAAAAATGTCATGTATTGTACCAGGCAGTCTAGCCAAACAAATTAGAGAATTGAAATAAACATATTGTATGGACCCACATGTAATACAAATAATTCAATAAATGAACCACAAGGAAGAGAACATGTTGTTATAGCGTGGCATATGACGGGGAAAATATATTCATATGCCAGACATGTCCGATAAGTAATATAGAAAACCACATTGTGGAAATTTCGATATATATGTGTCCATAACACCTGTGAAAAGGTATTGGAGAAAATGAACGAGGGAGTCCAAATGGATCAATGGTGACTCACTTAACTTACTATCACAGGAAAAAACAGTGGATGTGACCGATCGGCCCGCTGAAATCATGAACTTACATGATGATCATCTCGAAATGAAAGTTCGCATGACAAATGGGGAGGATAAAAGCACGATGTATAGAAACATATTATTCATCTTATCAGTGCTTAAGAACTAAAGTGCATGTAATATAAAAATATATGGATCCATGCGGCTCCTATGCCTATAATAGGGGTGGAGCAGTCAATGAGTGCCCCCAATATGTATAGAACCTGTGCTAATATGCAGATGGAAAAGTCGAAAAATGCCCCTAATATCTACAGAGACACTCACCCAAAATTGACAACTGTGATATAACACACGAAACACTGATAAGTCTCGAGTTCCAAGTTGTAGTCAGTGGGCCGCTATATTCACGACCTAAAACCATGAAAAAAAACGAATATTTGAAATGCTACCCCAAATGCCAGGACAAAATAGTCCTAAATAAAAGAAAACCACTCACCCTTGTGTAATATCATGTATAACTCAGAGAAATCCAATTTCGTTACGTGGACCATACGTAGCGTCCATTTAAGTACACCACATCCTCGTGGTCAATGACAAATGCGGGGGGCAAAACCCTGATAAGTTTCCGACCTAATAATAAAATCCAGCACCCACAATGAGTATAAGCACAACACATAAAACCCCACATCATCGTATCTCAAAGAGGCCCCTATGCGGACTCACCCTATAGACGACTGTATCCACACACCAGAAACGCGTGTGACCGCTCGCAGTGTAAGCGAAAAGATGCCGATGGCCATCTTGGATTTAAGCGATGTTTGTCGAAAGTCACATGACCTGGGAGCACTTGACATCTACGTCACCTATGACTAGTATTTTAAGTAATGCTAAGCGAATAATAAAAAGTGAAAGAATTATTGCCTGATGACATCTTTGGACTACTCACATGTTCTGCATACTCGTTGTCTCATTGGATTGTCCTCATTAACATATGTCTAGGAATGTATTGGAATTCAGACTGTGTTCAGTATTTGTCCAACACTGTATTTGGATTGCCATACATATTAATGGGTGTGCTTTAACAGCTTTTTTCTAGTGTATTTATATGCATGTTAGTTTCTAACGTGCTAAATAGCACCTCCAGGTAGTAGGTGTATTAAGCTACTCTAGCACCCCGTTCTAACTATAGCAACAACATTATTCACGCTTATTGTTGTCAGTTACTAATACGTTGCTCATATTGATGTGCGGTTCTTTCCCTTATACGGACCACTACTACCTATCAGTCTTTTCACATTTATAAAAACTTGATCCTCAGTTAAGTTTGTGCATATTTCTTCTTAACCGTCATTAAAGTTCTTCTTTATAATATCCAAGTTTTGCCAGTGTCATTTCTTTTCTCAACTGCATGACTTCCCAATACATCTGATCAATATCTTGCTGCTTCAGAAGTCCTTGTTGGATATACCGAATGTATGTAAAGAAGTTGCATTCAGATGTGATCATATCTGCAACATGGAGAAATGTAATAATAATTGCTTGAGTCTCCTAGCTTAATTCTGTGCTTTCAGAACTTTGTTTGACCGCTTTGAGCACATTTCTTTGGTCCTCCGCATTCCACTGCTGAAGCTTTCAAAAATCGAGTAGGTTGCAAGCCAACTGGTTCAATGTGAAACGTGTTGTTTTCCACCGCTTCAAGAACAGCTGAGGCCAACTCACTTTTAGAGAAGGCCAGGCATGGGCATATGTCTTCTTAATATATTCTGCCAAGAATGGAGCACTGCCGTTCCATAGTGGGCTCTTCTTCCCAAGATTTGAATTCATTGTACAGAGATAAATCAGCCTCTTTACTGTCCTTCACAATTGGCTGCATGACACTGAGCTCCTGTTGAGACCCAACCATAGTGCTGCTGGTGCCTTTTATTCCTCAAATGGCCTTTTTTAGAGGGCAACTTTACACCTGGTTGAATCTCTTTTGTAGGTGAAGTTGGGGATGTAGACAATACTAGAGTTTTCAATGTAGCAACTTCAGCTTGAAGTACATCAATCTTTCCTTGTACTTCCTTCAACTGTTTTTCTGCTGTCGCTTGTTTAACATTTGCTTCTCGTACCATTTTGTGAGCTTCCTCAAACAAACTAGCTGTAAGCTCTTTCAGCTCCTGTCCAAGTTGGTCCCGGACCTTCGAAAGTCATTTACATTCTTCATCTTTTAACTTTAGCTCCTGCTGAGCTTTAGCAAGTTCTTCTTTGGGGCGTTCATATCCCTTCTCTCTCACTTCCAGTACAGAAGGGCTCCTTCGGTGAGACAGGCTGCCTGTACTAAGTCCAAGGACATCATCGGGTGCATCCAAAGTATAGATAACTGTAGCTCCTTGCAAGAACTCTCGCTCTGCACGGTGGGTGTCCTTTCTGCTCTTGCATTTGGGTGAGCATGTCTGGTTTCCAGAGCCAGTTCCAGAAGATTCCACACAGTTGACCTGTCTTGGATATGAATACACCGGTTGTGTGGGGAGTTCGGATACATTCAGTGAGTTTGGCTGAACTGATGAGCAGTTGATACAGCTGTGGGGTCGGTACACAACATTAGTCAAGGTAGTTTCTTCTTTGGTCCCTGGCTGACACAAGCCAAGAAGGTCTGGTGTAGTAGGCGAAGCTAGGTTCACTTCATGAAGGCCTTCCAGGGGGGTCGCTGGCCATAGCAGAAGCCTCATCATATGGAATCACGGACCATCCATGAATTCAGCTTCATGACCGTCGTCCGTAGCTGATATTTCAACGGGTGTCAATTGTCCCTAGTGTTAGTGCTTCCGGTAGGCCATGTACAACCACTTTTTAGTAGTCACGAATGGAGATTCAGGACATTTGCGACCACTAAAAAGGGTTGTAGCATGTATCAACCTTCTTTTGTGAGTCGGTAACCTATTACCGACTCGTAAAATTGGGTTTGCGAGTCACTATTAGTACGGGGCGTATCAAGGGCGTCCCTTCCTAATAGAGAGTCGCAAAGGCATGTACGATTGTTTTGCGATCGGAATGCGGACACAAAACAATCACAGTTTACCGCCTACTACAAGTAGGTGGTAACCCACTCGCAAATGGGAAGGGGTCCCCAGTGGACCCCTTACCCTTTGTGATTGGCAGTGAAAACTGTTTTTACGAGCAGGAAGTGATCCCATGGCCACTGCCTACTCTCAAAAAAAGAAACTGAAATGTTTAATTTTTGTTTTTGAAAAGCATCACATTTTCCTTTAAGGAAAATGGGCTGCATTTTAAAAAAACGTTGCTTTATTTAAAAAGCAAACACAGACATGGGAGTGTGCTGTCCCCAGCAGGCCACCATTCCTATGTTATTGCCCATTCCCAATGGGTCCCAAATTGTGACCAGCCTCATGAATATTGATGAGGCAGGTCATTTGCGACCCCATTGGGAAGTACAAAATGTGTCTGAGACACATTAGTACATTTCCTTTTGTGACTCGCAAATTGCGGGTCGCTAAAATTCGCAAATTGCGAGTCACAAAAGGAAATGGTCGTACATGTGGCCGAGTGCCACCCTCTGAGGGCATTCAACTGAAGGCAAATTAACCCACAAGTAGTATAATATTGTCTACAAAGTCAAAGATCAAAACTACATAACAGGATAGGTAGGCACAGACTTAAAGCATGGGGCGTCCATATCCTTCCTGCAGAGAACCAATTACCAGATGTGATGAGGTAATTGGTACAAATGATGATCTGGTAAAACTATTACTTGTAATCAGTTATGATGCATGCCTGACATGGTGGAGGGGAAGAAACGGATAGCCTTTAAGGGCTGATTCACATAAAGTGAACACAGTTTTGGCTGACTGGTGTCTTAAGTGGTTGAAGAATTGGAGCAGTGCGATTTTACCACCAAGGAAAGTGGTGAATGGAATAGAATTGAATGGAACTTTCAATGCCTGTGCTGCTCTTCGCTGGCTATATAGGAGCGTGTGTTGACATATCTAAAGTAGCAACTAAACATAACACAATAATATTCACAAAGAAACATAACACAACAATTAAAACATAACACCACACATCACAATAAACAGTTAAAACCGTCAATACAGGATGCAACCTAAAAAGCCTGAAATTCAACAACATAAAATCACATTACAATAGTCTAGCACAAAAAGACAGAAGTACAAAAAACAATAGAACAACATCACCAACACCAGAAAGCTGCTTTCAGAATCCGGTGATAAAGGGGTGTTTAGAGCAAGCACGACCATAATAGCCCCTGTGAGAACAGTTTGTGATCTGGCAACTGGAGACTTATAAATACCCACAAGACTACACAGAGACGGTTTAAGTGTAGGTCAGGAACACATGACCCGGGAGAGGGCTTAGTTATATAATTAAGGGTTACAGATTTGACAGTACACACCCGCCCCATGCCTTTTGGCAAAAGAACACAAAGACGTATTTAGTTCTCCAAGAAGACAAACTGATAAGTTAAAACTTTTCTTTCATTTTTGCTATCGTTGTTTTTAGAAAGTAAGCTTAGACAGGATAGGGAACAAAATCAAATATTTGGCACGCAAGTAAGTAAAAGAGCTGCTCCGCACCTTGTAGGATGCGTTGCATAGATCCAAGTCAGTGAGAACATTGCCAATAACGGTGGTTTGGTTTGCGAGCTCGTGAAGGCTGCCAGGTCTGAAACAAATAAATAAATAAGAGGGTCATCGAGAACAAAAACACACCCTGGGAAGAGTACACTTCAATAAAGTATGCTGTAATTCTGAAAAATTCAAACGATGCGAGAGTGGATGATTCGGCATGGAACACGTTTTGATACTACAAACTCACCACAATAATAAAAATGTACTTAAAAGAAATAAAACCAGACATAATATATGTAAATAAGCAATACATACAAAACAAACAGAAAAAAATGAGTACGAAGGGATGCTGATAATATGGGAATAAAAACTGATTTAATAATATGACTATCTCCAAATTTAACAAACATTGGCAAAGCCAAAAGGTCAGACATTGGCTGCCAGCCTTTCAGTTTTGTATTGCTTGTTTGTTTTTTCATGGGTTTTGTAAAATTGTATAGTTGGATGAGATGCCAGGCCCTCGCCCACATAAAAAAACAAGCATTTGCAATGCAATAGGTCTCGCATTTACGAGAGTTTGAACTAATGGCAATGCAATAGCCTAAACTCTCTCAAATGCGAGACCTATTGCATTGCAAATTACTAGTGCCCATGCGGCGCTTTCACATTCATGGAGGCCGGGCCCCTTTCTTTAGACAGGCCGCGTCTATAGAAAGGGGTGTGGCCGACATTAAAGTGAAACCGCGGCATGGGGTGCTTTGACAATAAAAAGCATCTGTTTGTTAAGTTGACAAACAGATTTTTATTTGTAAAAGCTCCCATGCCGCGCTTTCACTTTAATAGCGGCCGCGCACCTTTCTTTAGCTGCAGCTTGTCTAAAGAATGGGGCGCGGCCTCCATGAACGTGAAAGCGTCGTATGGGCGCTAGTAAACAAATAAATAAATAAGTAATCGTGGCCACTATATGTAAAGCAGACCGCGCTGCTTAAATAAATAAAAAAAGAAACGCGGTCACTATAAAGCGGACCACCATTAGTAAATAAAATAAAAGTGGGCGGCGTGCTGGGACGTAGTGGGTGGTATAGGGGCAAACCAATTAAACAAAATAGTGCTCACAACCAAGATAAAGCAGACCTTGTAACAAGACAAGTAAAAGGTCCAGCCGTTATGGGAGGTAAAAAATGCAGACAAGGCGGTACCAAGGAGTGACTAACAAGCCTAATAACGACTCGGAAGCCAGCATTTTCAAAGGACAATGACACAAGCCAAATAAAAATATGGGCGGAGAGTGGGCGGGGCTTCAAAGCCATACTCCAATACTGCATGCCTCATAGAATTGGTTAAAAACATTGGCAAAAAAGCAAAACACTTTTTTAGTCTCAAAAAAACACTCATTGCCATAGTAGTTCCTGGCGCTGAAGGGAACTACTGTGTTTGTGTATATGTTCCTTGTGCAAAAGTGCATAATGCTGTCATCACAGTGAATTTAGCCAATGGTTAAAATGGGCTGACCCACTGCCACATGCTCTGTGCAGTAAAGGGCAGAAAAAAATATATTAACACAATAACAAACCAATGGATGGAGAGGATTGGCTAAAAGACCCTTTAAGTAAGTATGTATACTTTTAGTAAAATCAAAAGGTCTTGGCTAACACCAGACCTACAAATAAACACAAAGTAAGAGGTCACACAGTAGAAAAGATGAGGTGAAATATTTGGATAATAGAGTATGCAAACTACAATTTCCAGGCTCAGGTCAAATCTGTGAGTTTCCGTGATATTCTTTGGTAGGGTGAATGGCATAGATCTCTTCAAAGACCTGTTGGCTATATCTCACAAATTTGTGCCAAAGTCCATGTGGCTATTCATACTGGAAGCAGTGTGCAATTGCCACCAGCTATGTAACTACGATGAATCGCTAACATATTTTCCATGTAAGAAACGGACCCATCAAATAATATTTGCTTAGTATTCTCCTCTAACCCTTCTTTCTGCTTCTTGACACTCACCCTTATAATTACTACAAGGTGTCCATCCACAAATGTCTGATAGAATACTGAAATGTCTTCCCTTGCTAAGCCTCGAGACAGAATAATATTAAGAGTCTTTATTGTGTTACATACAACTGCAGTCACACTGATGGTAAATACTGGTAGAACACTAACATCATTATAGCACGCTCCCCAATAATTGTTATCAAATATAATAAATATTACTTCTTTAACCTACTGACCCATGGTCTGCAGCACTCTAGTCTGCTATCACAGCAGCAATATATCTGTCTGAAATAATCAGTTTCACTGTAGGACGTCAAAAAACGTGTGCATTTGTTTATCACTGATTCATTTATCAAGATGCACAAGGTATGGTGATGTTTCACCCACACAGCAACATTTCTTTTAGCATGTTCGACCAAACCTTTCATAACATTCGGGAACTGACAAAATATATCAGATGATTTGGTGCACTAGTCTCTCCTAAATCCAAATAAAAAGCATCCTTACATTCAATTCTTTGACCTATAACATATATTTTTTTTAAACTGGATTTTTGCTGCCACATAAATGAAATAGCTTTTGAATGCAATTTTTAAATGGCATGCAGGCAGGATGTAGGCAAGTAAGGCACAAATTACATGACGGTATTTGGTGAATATTGCTATTTCGATCATATTCATCCTGCTTGTAAGTTTGATTACAAGGCATTTCATCGTGGTCCTGATAATAATTTGTGCTTGGTGATTGTATGAAACAACTTCAAGTGCATGTAGAATTCTTAGTATGCTTGACTGGGGAAATCAAATAGATTGGCAGACTTGTGGAGCCTGAAGTTTGATGCACATTGGAAAAATAGTGGATTCACATGATATTTTTCAGTGAGCCTTTCATCCCTTGTTTGGCCATATGGTCAGCACTCAACTGCAAAACTCACATATCAACATCACCAGGGAATAAGGAGAAGGCGACCAGAATGCTGTCATCTTCCCCGTATGTCCCTATTGATGGAGCAATGGCGAATGTTGGTGGGTAAGGGAACTGGCCCTCCCCATGTTTCCTGCACCCCACCATCAGCTGGCACACAGTATAAGGATAACAATGTCACTACCCATAACATACTCACCTCACCATTTACCATTCCATAGAAACCATTTCATAGAATATCTTTCTGTTCGAAATTGGCTTTTGCATGCTTATTTTTTAAGGTGTAAATGCAATGGTTGCAGATCTTACTTTCAGAAACAGAGTTGTCTGAGGTATTTATTTCAGTGCTTCAAAGGGGACATTATTTCAGATTTATATCTTTTACATTGTCAATCATTTACTTCAGATGCTTTTAATTTGATGACCTCTCACCACACCTAAACACCATGCATCCCTGATCCCTCATAACCCCTCAGCACCATCAATCCCTGCCCCGTAAAACCCCTCACCACACCTAAACTACAACCATCTCTGAACCCCAATCCTTTTCTACCCATAACATCCACCCATGCCAGAAACCTAACAACTCCTCACCACACCTACACAACACCTATCCCTGACCCCTAAGCTACACCCATCCCTGAATCCTAAAAGCCCTTTCTATTCCTACACTCCATCCATCCGTGAATCATCAAATCCCTCACTACCCCTAAACATCGCTCATTCCTGAATCCTGCAACATCACCCATCATTGACCCCTTAACACCCTTCACCACACCTAAACTCCACCCATCCCTGAACCCTAAAAAACTCTCACCACCCTTAAGCACCCATCCCATCACCTATCCAAGACCCCTATAAACAACCTCTCACCACCCCTAAATTCTACCCATCCCTGAACCTTAAAAACCCCTTTATACAACTAAACTCCACTCATCTCTGAATCTTAAAAGCTCTCACCACCCTAAACTAAACCCAATCATGAACCCTAAAAACTCTTCACCACCCCTACATATAACTGATCCTTAAAAACACTCACCAGCCCTAAACTCCCCCATCAATGGACCCTAAAACTCTTCAACACCCCTCTACTCATCCCTGAACCCCAGAAACACATCAAGTCCTAAACTCCATCCATCCACAAACCCTAAAACACCTCACCACCGCTAAACTCCCCCCATTTGTGATATCTAATAAAACGATCACCACCACTAAACTCCAGCCATTCCTGACACCTAAAAACCCCTCATCACCTCTAAACATTGCCCATCCCTGTACCCAAAAAACCCTCACTAGTCCTAAACTCCAGGCACGTTTAATGTTATTTTGGATTTTTCCTTAAAATTATCTTTCTCTTAAAATGTTTCTTTAAATGTTCAGTGTATTTTAATTTCCTTAAAATCGTCTGTCCTTAAAATTGGTTTTCCATGGTTTGGTTTCCTCCAATTTGTTTTCTCAGTTTTTGTTTTTCTATTAATTTGCATACATTACGTAATTAAGCTTCGGTAAAGAGATACCTTTGTTAATCAGGCTTATCAATGGTAAGGAGACCTTTTTATTGTTTTCATTATCTGTTGATGGAACCCAAATCTGGACATTCTTAATAGTGCTGTGGACAGGATGAAATAAAGTCCACATAAGCAATAGAAATAATCACTTTATAAATGTAGGTAGCAAATTTTTGGTCATTGTTTATGCCATCACAATTCAGTATAGAGATACGTATATGTGATGCACAAGAGAGTTTGCTCTTGATGTTTCTCAGAAAGGTTGAGGTATTGGCTCCATGCAGGATTCCTATTATCATGCCAGGTATTGTTTCATTTTGAGTTGGTAATAGTACTTTGTGGAAGATGGCTGCCAAGTGACGTCTGCAGTGGCCAACTTTCACTCACCTCCCCCTCACTTCATAGGGATTCCCAAGCTACCCACTACAGAAGAACCCTGAGTGAGGTAGTGGATCAGGATTGTTAGCATTAAATACTGATAGATGGGAGGCAATTGTTATGCAACAAGATTAATCTCCAACCTCCCATGGGAAGTTGAGGCACCATAGTTTTCCATGAAGCTTGGATAGAAGAGGCTCACCACAGCTGCTCATGTTACATGGCCAATATCAGTCATGGAAACCTTGTTTTAAATTACTTCCTACATAACGAATTCCTATAACTGCCTCTATTGCATTTATTGCCCTTACTTTTCTAGGCCTTTTCAATGCAGACAAAAAACTGCAGTAGAACAAAACATGGCCTACCTCATCTACACTGCTACCAACTCTATGCATGGCTATTGTTATGTCTCTCTAGCTTCTAGAAACCTTCGTGAGAGGACCAATTGCTCCGAGTCATAAGGCTAAGATATTCCCTTGAGATAAGACAATTGCACTGCACTCCATTCAAAGATTCCTCACTTTATTCCTGCCTTTCTAGGACACTCCACACTCAGTCCTCACCTCAACATCCCACTCAGCTCCAGCTTTACTTCCTCTTCCACTTTGTGAACACTTCAGTGTGCCTCTTTCAATGCAGCACCCAGTTTGGCAATGGAAAACCCAGCTCATGTATTCAAGCAGAGCCGGAGTTTGGATAAACCACATCGATTTGGTAGCACATGAGCAGGATCAACGAGCTGCTTTCTCCAAAAATGAGCAAGGAAACTGATTCAGGAAAGATTGTTCAGTTGTGCACCACACCTAGAAACGTAATGAAAATTAAAATTCCCAGATGGTGCATTAGAAGGATATTGTCAGTGTGCTATATTGCGTTCAGCTTCTCTTATAATAGTGTCAGGAGAACAGGAAGCTCATTACAAAATTGTAAGTGTGCCCGCTTCTTTTATTTCATGTGAATTTATTTTTACAGCGGGCCACACATCCAGCTGTATGCCCTGAGCCCTGGCAGGGAACACCAAGTATGAGACCAATGAAAATCCTGAGCCTGGCCAGCATCAACGTGCCACACAACAGGGGAGTTCACTGTGATCTATAGCACTTCACTGCAGTACTCCTTACTAGATCCCTGCTAGCAGTATAAAAAAAGATCTAGGTGCAAGCACCCCAACACCTCAATAGAGGAAGCCACGTCACAAACGGCCTCCCCAAAAACAGTGAAACATTTTGTAGAACAGGTTTTGACATGTCAAGACTAGTTGCAGTTCAAACATAATGACAGAACAATCATGATTTGGATGTTTTCAAACTCTCCAAAAAAATCAGTAACAAAAATAGACAGGAGGAATCAGAAAATGCAATTCTGCAAGAGCAAACATTTTATCACCGCAACTAACTAAGCACACTAATATATCTCTCTCTAGCCAGAAATAGTTGTCCTTTTGGCACACTCTGGTATGTTTTTATACTTCTCAGAATGGTGGAAGGTGTCAGTGAGTAGAAGTTGGAAATGGCCCTTTCGGCAGGGTCACCCCCAAACTTTTTGCCTTCCTCCTACCCTTTTTTTTGCTGAATTTGTTTTTGTTGGCTCTAGGACTCTGGGCACTTTACCACTGCTAACCAGTGCTAAAGTGCATATGCCCTGAACTCTAAACATGTTGACATTGGTTTATCCACAATTGGCATATTTCATTTACTTAAAAGTCCCTAGTAATGTGCCCAGGACCTGAAAATTAAATACTAATAGTGGGTTTGCAGCACTGATTTTGCCATCCACTTCAATAGCCATTTAAAGAAGGCTCAGGCCTGCCACTGCAGAGCCTGTGTGTGTAGTCTGAACTGCCATTTCGACCTTGCAAGTTAACCTACTTGGCAGGCCCAAACCTTCCCTTTTATTACATATAAGTAACCCCTAAGGTAGGCTCTAGGCAGCCCTATGGGCTGGGTGCAGTGTATTTAAAAGGTAGAACATGTACTTTTGAGTTTTACATGTCCTGGTAGTGAAAAATTGATACATTCATTTTTCACTAGTGCAAGACCTATCTCTCCCATAGATAAACATTGGGATTGCTTTAAAACATCTTTTAAGGTTAGTTTCCAATTGGGAAAAGAAGAGATTTGGAGTTTGGTGTCTCTGGACTCACAATTTAAGATCACAACTTATGGTAAAGTCAGATTTTAAATTGTAAGTCTGAAAATGCCACTTTTAGAAAGTTCACCGTGTGAGAGGGGGTAGGCCCTTAGGTAGGCAGCTAGATTGGACCTATAAAATAAAAAAATAAAAATTGTATCTAGCTGTCACTTTGACAGCTAGATAAAAAAAAAAAAAAGTTTTAGAAAGTTGGAATTGTTTACTTTAACCATTCTGTGCCTCTGCCTGTCTCTGAATACACATCTGGGTTGAGTGACATATGGACTTTGTGCATTCCCTCTAGACAGTCACATAAAGGGAGCTGGGGTGTGACATTTGTATCCTTATGGCCCATCACCAAGCTGATGGGTCTTCCTGAGGTAGATTGGGAGGGAGGGGCTGACGTTTGCACCTGAGTAGGGCTGAGTCTGTCCCCACACAAAGGTCTGCATACTCCTCTATGAGTCTGGAGCCAGGGAAGGAAGGTTAGGGACCTTGTGAGGTTGAAAGGCCTCTTTGAAGTTTGTCTACTTCAAAGCCTAAAATGGGTAAAATGGGTATAAGTACTGGGCCTCCGATACCATGTATTCAGTTCACTTTGGGTCCTGAGGAGACTCTGTGAAGAAGAGGAGCTGCGCAGGAGGAGGAACTGCTGCTCTGCTAACTGCTATGATGTGTAGGCCTGCTGTCTGCTGATTACTGTGCTGTAGGTGGGACTGCCACTCTGCTACTTGCTCTGCCGTGTTGGCCTGATGCCTGCTGCCTTTAACCTGACAGTGAGAAGGACTGGACCTACTCTGAACAACCTCTAAAAAACACTGAAGTAACTCCAAGGGCTTGTTGGCTTGCCCCCTGTTCAGGAATTCTCAGGGCCATCAAAGATTTTGTTTCTGCAACGACTGCTGGACTCTAGCTCCTTGAGACATCCCCCTGTCTGACGTGCCAAATCCAGCCGTGGACCTCTAAACCGGGCCCTGTAGTTTAGCCCTACCCAGATCTGCGCTTTGTGGCTGCGAGCTAAGTGAAATACCCGCATTTACTTCTGCCACCACCGCAGTGCACTGGGAGGCTATTCTAGCGTGGCTTGTTGGCAGCACATTGCCTTGGCAACACAAGGACTTGCCTACAACATTGCGCCTCATCTCCTCCCCCTACGGGGTTCGATGACTCATTGCCTTGGCAATACAAGGACTCACCTACAATGCCGCATCTAGCCCCCTCCCCCTATGGGGTTCACCAACGACACTGAGACTCGCCTCTACAGGCCAAAGATGCTGCATCGCATCCACTCCTCCCAGGTTTGACGACGATGTGGGATTGCTGACGGCAAACCTTCTTGACAGCGCGGATTGAGGCCGACGCCTCATTCCCTTGACGTCACCGCCTCCTGAGGAAAGGAACTGTGCTCACAGTAGGGCCTGTGGGTGTGCTTGTAACTGATCTGCGCTCCCTCGTGAGTGGCTTTTCATTCCAAAGTTACTTTGGTGTGAGGGACCCAGCATACTCCTTGGTACTCGCTTGTGCCTTTGGAGCCATGTTCTATGCAGAAGCTTTGTAGAAACATCTCTATCGATCCACTGCTTGGATCTGTGACATTTAACCTGAGAAATGCAATTGTTTTAAGTACCATGTTGACCTTTATAATTCTAAAAGAGCATAACTTGAGAAACACTTATTGGATTTTTGTCGCTTTGGTCTTGTATTAACCAGTAAAGAGTATACTATTTTTGTAATTCATTGTGGAGCCTTTTTGTGGTGTTTTTACTGTGTTATTGTACTTAAGTATGCACAGACACTTAACACATTTGCCTCTTAAGTTAAGCCTGACTGCTCTGTGCCAAGCTATCAAAGGGGGAGCACAAGTTAATTTAGGTTGTGTATCTGACTTACCCTGACTAAGATTGTGGTCCGTACTTGGACAGGGTGCAAACCTTTGCCAACTAGAGACTCAATTTCTAAGAGTAGCTAAGATGCTGAATCAAGCACCAGCTTGGGTGAATGCGAGGCGTGGTGGAGTGGGGGTTTAGCACACGGTTGCTGTGGATTGGGTTTGGGGCACCCAGATGGTGGGAGACGCGAGGTATAGGTTTAGGGTTTGGAAGGAGTGTGAAAATGGAAGTGGAATAATGCATTTTGTGTATATACTAGCAGAGGAGTTTCGGTTACAGTTCACTGCTCAGAGGCAAGCATGCAGCTCAGCAGTTTAAGTGTACATGAAGGCTGCTGGTCTATTAGCTAGGTCAATGACTATTGAATCAATAACAGCTTGAAAAATGTCATCCTGGAGCGTAAATTGCCTCCTCCATCCCAGTATGAAGAAATGGAATAGAATTTGTCTTCTGAAGATGTCTCTTGCCTGTATGGATCTGCAGATTGTGAAACAATAATGCTTGTTGTGGATTGTAGGATATTTTTTAATGTTTGAAGGCCGTCCCATTCAAACAGGTTAGTCTCTAATGAATGAGTGCTCAAAGTATGCTTGGGTGATTCATGAATACTTTTTAAGTCTGTGTTAGACTTGGCATCTTTTGGCGTGTTTCCCCTGACTTTTTGCTTTCTGACCTCCCGGTTTTGACTCTGTTTTTGCTGGTGTAATGATTCTGCGCACTTTCCTCACTGCTGTCCAGTGGGAAAGTGCAAGTGCTCCCTGTATAAAATGCGTTATGGATTGGTGTTTCCATGATTGGCCTATTTGGTTTATGTGTCAGTCCCTTGTAAAGTGCACTGCGAGTGCCAGGGCCTATAGACCAAATGCTGTTGGTGGGCTGCAGCACTGGATTGTGCCACCCACGCAAACAGCCCGTAAAGTGTAACTCGGGCCTGCCATCACAGAGCCTGTGCGCAGCCTGGGGCTGCCATGTCGACTTGGCAAGTGCACACACTTGCAAGTCCCTAAACCTTCCCTTTGCTACATGTTAGTCACCCCTAAGGTAGGCCCAAGGTACCCCTGTGGGCAGGGTGCGTTGTATGCGAAAGGTAGGACATGCCCGGGTGTGTGTGGCATGTCCTGATAGTGAATTACAGCCTAGTTCGTTTTTCACTATTGCAAGGCTACCTGTTCCCCCTAGGCCAGAACGGGCCGTTTTGATTATTACAGTTTATAATCCTAACTGACCCCGGGAACGTGGTAGAAATTCGAGTTTAGTATGCCTGGACTCAGAATGATAAAATGCATCTTTTAGTGAAGTTGGTTTTAACATTCTGTGTTTGAAAATACCACTTTTAGAAAGTGGGTATTTTCTTGTCTAACCATCCAAGCCTGCCTCTGCGAGGTTGTGTATTCCTTGTCTGGAATGTGAGTGACAGGGGCTGGGGGATGCCAGGGTGAGTCAGCACAGGGCTGAATAGTAAGATCTACATGTAGATGGGTGGGAGGGGTCGCACCTGGGCCCTGAATAGGACAGTGCCTTCCCTCCACAATGCTGGCTCCACCTCCTGTGGTGCGTCTGATGTCCCTGGCCTGCTCACTGAAAGAAGGGACGGAGACTTGTCAACAAAGTGCTCCAGAACTGGTTTGGACTAGGCAAAGGCCTCTCTGCCTTCAGAGAACAAAGGAATTTTGGATATAAATATTGGGGCCCTGACCCCATGAATTTAGATCTCGCTGGAATCAAGGAACCTGCCAAGACGAAGAGCTGGAAGAGCTGCCAGGAGGAGTACTGCCCCTTTGCTGTGTTGTTGCTTTGTTGGGTTGGCCTGCAGCTGCTGCTTCTGCCTTGGGCAGTGAAAGGACTGAACTTTCAACAAACTTGTGCTGAGTATCTCCAAGGGCCTGAAACCGAGCTGGCCTCCTGTTAAGAAGTCTCAGGGACTACAAAGACTTCACAAGCCTCTGGGTACCGCTTCTGGAACGCTGTTTCAGTTGCCACAGAGGAAGGGAACCGCAACCGACTCCGTCAACCGAATCCATCCCTGGCCGGTGACCTGTTTGCACCGCAGACCGCATCGCCCGCTTCGCATCGCAACCCTGGTCTCACCGTGGGCGACGTCCGACGCCGCCAACATCGAGCCGCTGCTTGCACCGTGACCTGTGGGCACCGCAGTTCGCATCGCATCGCTTCACTGAACCAACCGGACCCGACCGACGAGGTCGCCTGCAACTGGCTCAAGAGTCGAGACCGCACCGCATTTGGGGCACCGCTCGCACGCCTGCGACGCACCGCCCCGACTCGCACCGCTGTCCGACGCCAGCTCCCGCACTCCGGCTAGGTCGCCTGCATCGCAACCTGTCAGCACCGCATCGAGCATCGTCTCACCCTGCATCGCACGCCTTGGACTCACCGACTCCGTCTGCACGACGCTCATCGAGCCGCTGCCTGCACCGCATCGAGGGACACCGCACCTTGTATCGCTCCGTCTTGCACCGCAACCGCGACGAACGCCGACCGGCTCGTACACTCCGTACCAGCCACAACGAGAAAGGTACTGTAACCGAGTCTGTTCATGACTCTGCTGGCCCGTATCGACGCGGTCGGCTGGAACTGTTAGACTCTGTGGTTTTCAGCATCGCGGTAGGCTCGGACGGAGCTACCGACTCGTACGAACTTTGCTTTTGTGCTATTCCTGCAAAGAAGAAGTTACCGTACCAAGCATTCATTTTTAAAGTATAGTATTGTGGATTTTTGTCGTAATTGGTCTTGTCTTGAGTATATAAAATATTGGTTATTTTTCTAAACTGGTGTGGTGTCCGTTTGTAGTGCTTACACTGTATTACTGTTGGTTATGTGCAAATGCTTTACACACTGCCTCTGAATTAAGCCTGACTGCTCGTGCCAAGCTACCACGAGGGTGAGCAGGGGTTACTTCACGAGTGTAACAACCTTACCCTGACTAGGAAGAAGGGTCCCTACTTGGACAAAGGTGCAAGCCCTTGCCAACTAGAGATCCCATTTCTAACATTGGTTGTCAGCGGTGAGGATAGGACTTGTGTTTGCACTTGACTTACAGTGATTGGTGTGCACTACTACCATATCGCAGACCATTACGTACCACATACTGGTTCTTTTTCTTTTGACCTATTTTTGATCTTGCCAGTTTTCAACTCACTACTTTTGTCATGCCTGAATCAATTGCATCATCCGTTGCATCTCTGGAAGTTATCTTTGAGGAGGATAGGTTGGAATCCTACGCCGTAAAGGAGCTACGAGCGATTTGTAAAAACCTGAAAGTCCAAATTAAAGGCCTCACAAGGAAGGAGGAGCTACAGAAGGCGCTGAGGGCCTGGGTAGCAGCCAGACATGCCAATGGGCAGCCTGGTAATCTCAGTGAGGAGGTGGAGGAGCCTATTTCCAGGGTGGATGTGCTTTTGGGTAGGGGGGAACCCGCCAGGTCAGGCAGCAGCAGTCTGTCCCCAGAGGAGCTGGAGGACAGGCGGGAGGCAAGGCAGTTTGAGCTGCAGAAGCTCAGGCTGGAGAGTGAGCGGGAGGAGAAGAGATTGGCCATAGAGGAGAGGAAGATGCTCTTAGAGCATGAGAGAGAACTGAAGGAGCTAGAACTTAGGAGTAAGTCAGGCTCAGATGGTGGCAGCAATTCGTCCAGAAAGGCAGACAGGATTGTGCACATTCCCAAGAACGTAGGCAAGGAGTTCAAGAAGGGGGATGACATACAAAGGTGGTTTCAGGGTTATGAGGCAGCCATACACATGAATGGGGTCCCTGAGGAGAATTGGGGAGCAGGATTGTGGCCACTTTTCCCGGAAGAAGCAAGGGATGCTCTGATAGCTTTGGGTAAGGGGTATCACCTCACCTATGCTGACATGAAGGATGCCCTTCTCACGAAGTATGGTCTTACTCCTGAAAAGTACCGGGTTCAGGTCCAGTAAGAAGTCTGATGCCAACACTTGGTTGGAATGTGTGGATGTGTTCTCCAGGTCTCTGGATGGTTGGGTGAAGGGCAGTAGTGTAACAGATTTTCAGGGGCTCTACAACTTGATTGCATGGGAGCACTTGTCTAGTCTATGTTTTGCAGATCTGCGCCAGCACCTAGTGGATAGTAAGCTAACTGACCCCAGGAAGCTTGCTATGGAAGCGGACCGCTGGGTGAGTACCAGGGTCCACAAGAAAGCGTTTGGGGGAGACTCAGCCAAAGGTGGGCAGGGTCCCCAGCAGAAAGGTGGGGGGACAAGGGTAAAGCACAGGAGTTCTCTAAAGGGCCCCAAACTAGTACCCAGGGTAAAGGTTCCCAGCCCCCGGTGATAAAAAGAAAGGGGTCTCCACAGGGAAGCCTGTTGAGACCGGCCCCCGCAAGTGTTATGCATGTGACCAGGTAGGTCACTTTAAGGGGGACCCCAAGTGCCCGAAGGGGACACAGCCGCCCACCGGTGGACAGTCCAAAGTGTTGGCTAATGTAGCGCTTGGGGAGGAGGGGTGCCCACAGGAGGGTGGGGATCCCGCAGAAATGACCCTTGTCTCACTAGGGGACAGTGAGATGGTCCCAGGAAACCAGGTGCCCCCTAACACAAAGAAATATAGCACCTGGGTGACCATTAATGGGAACAGGGTAGAGGCTCTCAGAGATACTGGAGCCAGTGTGACCTCAGTCCGGTGTCACCTGGTGTCTGAGAAGCAAGTAGTCCCAGGAGCATTCCACCAAGTAGTTGCTGTAGACAACTCAGAGAGCCAATGTATGGTGGCGCAGGTTCCCTTTGAATGGGGGGGTCTCAGGTCCCTTGAGGGTGGTTGTGAGCCCTACCATGCCTGTAGATTGTCTGCTAGGAAACGACCTGGAGCAGTCCTCATGGAAGGAGGTTGAGCTCAGGTCTCACTTGGAGATGCTTGGGTTGCCAGAGTGGGCATGCGTGTCTACTCGGTCAATGGCAGCCAGAAAGGGTGATCAAGAGGACTTGGAGCCTGAAACAGTGGCCCAAGTCCCTGCCAAGAGAAAGGGCAGGGGCGCGGGAAACCGGCCCCCAAAGTTCCCACGGACCGGGAGGAGGCGGACCTCGAGGGCGACGCCCCGGTGCCTACAGGGGAGCAGGTAGCCGAACTGGGAGACATCTCTGAGCTGACCCATTGGCAGCAAGAAGGGGGTCTTACCAGGGAGGAGTTCTGCAGGGAGCAGAACGAGTGCCCTACTCTGGAGGGTCTGCGGCGGCAGGCTGCAGACCAGGCAGCTGGTAATCAGTCCGGGTCACATCTGATCTACTGGGAGAGTGGTCTCCTATACAGTGAGCCTAAGGTTGCTGAGCCTGGGTCAGCCCGTGTGCTGGTGGTACCCCAGCGCTTCAGGACCTTCCTACTGGGTCTGGCTCATGACGTGCCTTTGGCAGGACATTTGGGGCAGGACAAGACCTTTGACAGGCTTGTCACCCACTTCTTTTGGCCCCAAATGCGAAGGCAGTCAGATGCACACTGTAGGTCTTGCCAAACTTGCCAGGCAAGTGGTAAGAGTGGGAGGAAGGTCAAAGCTCCTCTCCAACCATTTCCTGTTGTTGGAACACCCTTTGAAAGGGTAGGGATGGATATTGTGGGGCCACTGGATCCCAAGACAGCCATGGGCAACAGGTACATCCTGGTCTTGGTGGACCATGCCACCCGGTACCCGGAGGCAATCCCTCTCAGGACAACGACGGCGCCAGTGGTGGGCCGGGCGTTAATGGGGATCTTTTCCCGTGTGGGATTCCCCAGAGAGGTGGTTTCTGATAGGGGGACCAATTTCATATCGAAGTATATGACATCCCTGTGGAAGGAGTGTGGTGTAACCTACAAGTTCACCACTCCTTACCACCCACAAGGAAACGGTCTGGTGGAGAGATTCAACCAGACCTTGAAAGGCATGATCAAGGGTCTAACAGAACCCATGAGGCATAAGTGGGACGTCCTCTTGCCATGCCTACTCTTTGCATACAGGGAGGTGCCTCAGAAGTCTCTTGGGTACAGCCCCTTTGAGCTCCTGTATGGCCACCCTGTCAGAGGACCTCTGAGTTTGGTAAAGGAAGGCTGGGAGGCAGCTCCCAGGAAAACTCCCCAGGATGTATTTAGCTACATGCTGGCCTTTAGAAACCAAACTGCCCGCTTCAGGAAACTCGCTCAGGCGAACCTAGAAGCAAGCCAGGAAGAAATGAAGAGATGGTATGACCAGAATGCCACTCTGGTCGAATTTCAACCTGGGCAAAAAGTGTGGGTCATGGCCCCAGTGGCACCTTGTGCCTTGCAGGACAAGTGGACTGGGCCATATGAGGTAAAGGAGCGCAAAAGTGACGTCACCTACCTGGTGGATTTGCAGGCTCCAAGGAACCCTTTGAGGGTCCTTCACGTGAACCGCCTCAAGCCCCACTTCGAGAGGTCCGAAGTGAGTATGCTCTTGGCGACAGATGATGGGGTGGAAGAGGAGAGTGAGCCTCTCCCTGACCTCCTGTCTACCAAGGAGCAGGATGGGTCAGTAGAGGGTGTGATCCTCTCCCCTACTCTGACTCAGGAGCAGCAGGGGGACTGTCGCCAGTTGTTGGGACAGTTCGCCCCACTGTTCTCTCTGACCCCCGGTGTTACTCACTGGTGTACCCATGACGTGGACACTGGTGACAGCCCTCCTGTGAAGCACAAGATTTACAGGTTGACTGACCGGGTCAGAGCCAGCATCAAGGAGGAGGTCTCTAAGATGTTGGCGTTAGGGGTGATTGAGCCCTCCCACAGTCCTTGGGCCAGCCCAGTGGTCTTGGTCCCAAAGGCTGCGGCGCCCGGTGCCACTCCAGAACTCCGGTTTTGTGTGGACTACCGTGGGCTCAATGCCGTCACCAGGACTGACGCGCACCCCATCCCTAGAGCTGATGAGCTCATTGATCGGTTGGGAGCTGCCCGGTTCCTCAGCACGTTTGATTTGACGTCTGGGTTCTGGCAGATTGCCTTAACCGATGGGGCCAAGGAGAGATCAGCATTCTCAACCCCAGAAGGTCATTACCAATTCCGGGTGATGCCCTTTGGGTTGAAGAATGCCCCTGCCACCTTTCAGAGGTTGGTCAATCAGGTGTTGGCTGGACTGGAGGATTTCAGTGCCGCCTACCTGGATGACATTGCTGTGTTCAGTTCCAGCTGGGAAGAACATTTACAGCACCTTGAGAAAGTGTTGAGGGCTCTGCAAGGTGCAGGCCTCACGATCAAGGCCAGCAAGTGCCAGATCGGGCAGGGTTCTGTGGTGTACTTGGGACACCAGGTAGGAGCGGCCAGGTGGCGCCCCTACAACCCAAGATTGACACCATTCTGGCTTGGGAACCCCCAAGACCCAGACAGAGGTGAGAGCCTTCTTAGGTCTCACCGGTTATTATAGGAGATTTGTTAAGGGCTATGGCACCATCGTTGCCCCCTTAACAGAGCTGACCTCTAAGAGGCAGCCCAGGAAATTGATCTGGACTGAGTCCTGCCAGAAAGCTTTTGATGCCCTGAAGGTAGCCATGTGCACGGCGCCCGTGCTCAAGGCACCTGACTTCTCCAAAGAATTTGTCGTGAAGACTGACGCTTCAGAGCATGGTGTGGGAGCGGTGCTCTCACAACTGAACGAAGAGGGCCTGGATCAGCCTGTAGTCTTCCTTAGCAGGAGACTACTTCCCAGGGAGCAGAGGTGGAGTGCCATAGAAAGGGAAGCTTTGCTGTGGTCTGGGCACTGAAGAAGTTGAGACCATACCTGTTTGGGACTCACTTCCGGGTTCAGACAGACCACAGGCCCCTCAGATGGTTGATGCAAATGAGGGGTGAAAATCCAAAACTGCTGAGGTGGTCCATCTCCCTACAGGGAATGGACTTTACGGTGGAACACCGTCCTGGTACAGAACACGCCAACGCAGATGGTCTGTCCAGGTTCTTCCGCCTTAGTGAAGAGAACTCCAATGGGGTTGGGTAGTTCTCCCTACTTTCAGCTGGAGGGGACATGTGTTAGACTTGGCATCTTTTGGCGTGTTTCCCCTGACTTTTTGCTTTCTGACCTCCCGGTTTTTACTCTGTTTTTGCTGGTGTAATGATTCTGCGCACTTTCCTCACTGCTGTCCAGTGGGAAAGTGCAAGTGCTCCTGTATAAAATGCGTTATGGATTGGTGTTTCCATGATTGGCCTATTTGGTTTATGTGTCAGTCCCTTGTAAAGTGCACTGCGAGTGCCAGGGCCTATAGACCAAATGCTGTTGGTGGGCTGCAGCACTGGATTGTGCCACCCACGCAAACAGCCCGTAAAGTGTAACTCGGGCCTGCCATCGCAGAGCCTGTGCGCAGCCTGGGGCTGCCATGTCGACTTGGCAAGTGCACACACTTGCAAGTCCCTAAACCTTCCCTTTGCTACATGTTAGTCACCCCTAAGGTAGGCCCAAGGTACCCCTGTGGGCAGGGTGCGTTGTATGCGAAAGGTAGGACATGCCCGGGTGTGTGTGGCATGTCCTGATAGTGAATTACAGCCTAGTTCGTTTTTCACTATTGCAAGGCTACCTGTTCCCCTAGGCCAGAACGGGCCGTTTTGATTATTACAGTTTATAATCCTAACTGACCCCGGGAACGTGGTAGAAATTCGAGTTTAGTATGCCTGGACTCAGAATGATAAAATGCATCTTTTAGTGAAGTTGGTTTTAACATTCTGTGTTTGAAAATACCACTTTTAGAAAGTGGGTATTTTCTTGTCTAACCATCCAAGCCTGCCTCTGCGAGGTTGTGTATTCCTTGTCTGGAATGTGAGTGACAGGGGCTGGGGGATGCCAGGAGACAGGGTGAGTCAGCACAGGGCTGAATAGCAAGATCTACATGTAGATGGGTGGGAGGGGTCGCACCTGGGCCCTGAATAGGACAGTGCCTTCCCTCCACAATGCTGGCTCCACCTCCTGTGGTGCGTCTGATGTCCCTGGCCTGCTCACTGAAAGAAGGGACGGAGACTTGTCAACAAAGTGCTCCAGAACTGGTTTGGACTAGGCAAAGGCCTCTCTGCCTTCAGAGAACAAAGGAATTTTGGATATAAATATTGGGGCCCTGACCCCATGAATTTAGATCTCGCTGGAATCAAGGAACCTGCCAAGACGAAGAGCTGGAAGAGCTGCCAGGAGGAGTACTGCCCCTTTGCTGTGTTGTTGCTTTGTTGGGTTGGCCTGTAGCTGCTGCTTCTGCCATGGGCAGTGAAAGGACTGAACTTTCTACAAACTTGTGCTGAGTATCTCCAAGGGCCTGAAACCGAGCTGGCCTCCTGTTAAGAAGTCTCAGGGACTACAAAGACTTCACAAGCCTCTGGGTACCGCTTCTGGAACGCTGTTTCAGTTGCCACAGAGGAAGGGAACCGCAACCGACTCCGTCAACCAAATCCATCCCTGGCCGGTGACCTGTTTGCACCGCAGACCGCATCGCCCCGCTTCGCATCGCAACCCTGGTCTCACCGTGGGCGACGTCCGACGCCGCCAACATCGAGCCGCTGCTTGCACCGTGACCTGTGGGCACCGCAGTTCGCATCGCATCGCTTCACTGAACCAACCGGACCCGACCGACGCGGTCGCTGCAACTGGCTCAAGAGTCGAGACCGCACCGCATTTGGGGCACCGCTCGCACGTCTGCGACGCACCGCCCCGACTTGCACCGCTGTCCGACGCCAGCTCCCGCACTCCGGCTAGGTCGCCTGCATCGCAACCTGTCAGCACTGCATCGAGCATCGTCTCACCCTGCATCGCACGCCTTGGACTCACCGACTCCGTCTGCACGACGCTCATCGAGCCGCTGCCTGCACCGCATCGAGGGACACCGCACCTAGCATCGCTCCGTCTTGCACCGCAACCGCGACGAACGCCGACCGGCTCGTACACTCCGTACCAGCCACAACGAGAAAGGTACTGTAACCAAGTCTGTTCATGACTCTGCTGGCCCGTATCGACGCGGTCGGCTGGAACTGTTAGACTCTGTGGTTTTCAGCATCGCGGTAGGCTCGGACGGAGCTACCGACTCGTACGAACTTTGCTTTTGTGCTATTCCTGCAAAGAAGAAGTTACCGTACCAAGCATTCATTTTTAAAGTATAGTATTGTGGATTTTTGTCGTAATTGGTCTTGTCTTGAGTATATAAAATATTGGTTATTTTTCTAAACTGGTGTGGTGTCCGTTTGTAGTGCTTACACTGTATTACTGTTGGTTATGTGCAAATGCTTTACACACTGCCTCTGAATTAAGCCTGACTGCTCGTGCCAGGCTACCACGAGGGTGAGCAGGGGTTACTTCACGAGTGTAACACCCTTACCCTGACTAGGAAGAAGGGTCCCTACTTGGACAAAGGTGCAAGCCCTTGCCAACTAGAGATCCCATTTCTAACAGTCTGTGATGTTTGGGAACTCCGTGTGAAAAACCAAAGAGGTGGCTCAGAGATCCAAGGGAACAGAGCACTCTATATCTATGAGATAAACCTAATTTCCCTTGGAAAAAACGTCACACAAAAGAATCTCATTCATTCAATGGTTGCACTCAAACACAAACATAGCCCACACCAGAAATGAAACTTGTCCAAGGCTTTTCTCTAACAATCAACCCAAAGTCAAATGTAGTGTTATCTCAATTTAATTACATGTAATTGATAAAAACAAATTTCACAGTTAAAACATACACAATTAAAAAATACACATGAACTTTCAATTGATACATACGAAATATTTACATTTCTAAAAACACCACGTTGCCTAAAGCAAAAATACTCCATAAGGCACTCTATTAGTGCAAGGAAAGGTAAAAATAAAGATAAAAATAAAAATAAAACCCAAACAGGCACAATGATTTACACTGCTACTAAAAATGATCCAACACTAAATTCTCAAACAGAAAACTGGTGAGAGTCAATTTCTTATCCAAGTAGATCTGGTTTGTTGGATTCTCTAAAAACTAAGCGCCGACGCGTTGCGGTGGCATTACAACTGCTATATACAACCACCTTCTTCAGGACTCAACATAAATGTGGGTTTATTCTCATGTGAAGTTGATTACTGTCTGCATAACTTGCATGCTCTATTTATCATGACTCCGCTTCGTCTTTAACCGGAAAGGTAGTTTTTTCAATATTCTTTCAGTGTCTGTTTTTCGTATACCTAATTTTATTAACCTTTATTTCCAATATCAGGATAAAAGCAGTCCTTTATATAGGGAGCTCAGGACTCTTACGCATCTATCCTCCACTTAATCTTGTGTCTGTATCCTCTATTATTACGCCGTCATATATGATCAGCTCGTGGTTAATTCTTTTTATTATCGGGACTTCGGTACCTCTCTATGTCCTCGTTTTCCGGATACGGAATAGATGCGTAAGAGTCCTGAGCTCCCTATATAAAGGACTGCTTTTATCCTGATATTGGAAATAAAGGTTAATAAAATTAGGTATACGAAAAACAGACACTGAAAAGAATATTGAAAAAACTACCATTCCGGTTAAAGACGAGAAGCGGAGTCATGATAAATAGAGCATGCAAGTTATGCAGACAGTAATCAACTTCACATGAGAATAAACCCACATTTATGTTGAGTCCTGAAGAAGGTGGTTGTATATAGCAGTTGTAATGCCACCGAAACGCGTCGACGCTAGTTTTTAGAGAATCCAACAAACCAGATCTACTTGGATAAGAAATTGACTCTCACCAGTTTTTCTGTTTGAGAATTTAGTGTTGGATCATTTTTAGTAGCAGTGTAAATCATTGTGCCTGTTTGGGTTTTATTTTTATTTTTATCTTTATTTTTACCTTTCCTTGCACTAATAGAGTGCCTTATGGGAGTATTTTTTGCTTTAGGCAACGTGGTGTTTTTAGAAATGTAAATATTTCGTATGTATCAATTGAAAGTTCATGTGTATTTTTTAATTGTGTATGTTTTAACTGTGAAATTTGTTTTTTATCAATTACATGTAATTAAATTGAGATAACACTACATTTGACTTTGGGTTGATTGTTAGAGAAAAGCCTTGGACAAGTTTCATTTCTGGTGTGGGCTATGTTTGTGTTTGAGTGCAACCATTGAATGAATGAGATTCTTTTGTGTGACGTTTTTTCCAAGGGAAATTAGGTTTATCTCATAGATGTTTGGGAACTCCGACAACTGGGGAAATGCTAGTTTAGTTGCTTCTCCATCAAAAGTATACATATTGCTGGATTGACTTATTTATTGTGTTGTAATCATTGTTACCATCTGTCAATGTACAAGATATTTAATTTCAGTGTTGAATCATGCTTCATCTGCATGTACTTTAGAAATAACTTGGTTGATCTGTCCACAGTCTACGAGGACAAGTAAGGTCTTATAACACTTACACTGTGGGTACATCCATAAATGACCCATTTTTTGGGATACCCCAGCCTAAGGTAATGATAAGGGGTTTGTGCACCAGGTATTGCATATGTAAAGGCAAGAAGAAAATGAAAATATGCTCAGTGAACTTCTAAAAATTGGTGAACCCTGCTAGGCCCACCAACACCTGACACCCACTTGTTGCCATTATTTCTGAGAAAATTAAACTCAAGAAAATCAGGGGCATATGTACAAGGAGTTAACGCCGCCTTAGCGGCACTTTTCCCACGTTTTTGCGGCAAGAGTTTTATCGCCTTATGTACAAGCTGCCGCTAACCTCTGTTAGCGGCAGTTTTCCAGAGAAAACGTCCATTCTAAAGATTGCCACTTCTGTTAGCGATAATGACATGCAAGGGAGGCGTTCCCGTGCAAAAACGGGCGCTAACCCCACTTCGCGATATTTACAAGGGAATTCCTGAACTTTGGAGGACCAAAAAAACTGCCGCTAACTGGATTTAGAGGCAGTTTATTAAGACCAGAAAATAGCTGGTCTTAAAAATGGAGATAACACTTTGGGCCTCTTTTCGGCAGGTTTTGGTGCTGGACAGCACAGCAAGCAATGTTGCTATGCTGCCCTGCAACAAAACTACAAGGCAGGAATGCGCACCATCAATAAGATAGTGCGCATTCCTAGGCCTCAGTCATGAAAAGTGTTGCAGCGCTGCGACAAGACAGCGTTGCAACACTTTTCACTACCCCCTTCTTGCAACACCATGGATGCGCTGTATTAACTGGACAGCGCTCCATGACGCAAGTAATGACAGATACGTCTGGAATCCTGACGTATCTGTCTGCGCTAAAGTCATGCATTCCTGCAGTCGTGTCACAACCATGACGCAACTCCAGCAATGCATGGGCCAGCCTATCCCTGTGGCACTGCGTTACCCTTACGCCTGCCATCAGGAAGGCATAAAGTACTGACGCAGTGCCGTTCTTGAGGGGTGCCAGGGTGTCGGCGCAGTTGGAGATCCATCGGTGGTGGTTGCGCGCTGTGGTGTCAACGTTGGTAAGCGTTGGCGGAGTGGTGGTGCTGAGGGAGTTGACCCAGCTGCGAGGGGGGCGATGATGGCGGTGGTGTACGGTGGGCATGGTGAAGAAGTGATGTAGACAATGATGGTCGATCCAGGAGAGTCCGGTGGTGTGGCTGTAGTTGAAGTTCCCGCTGGCGGAGGAGATGTGCTCGACCGTGTGTCCTGCTATGTGGCTGGCTGCAGTGACTAGCTGCCTGAGTCTGATGTTGGGGAGCTTCCCCAGGAGGGGCTGGTGTTCTGGTCACTGGGGTTGTCCAGGTGGAACTTGAGTTCACCGAGTAGGATGTCGTCGGTGGATGGGAGAGCCTGGGGTGCAATGAGGTCTACAATGGTATCAGAGAATGGGGGTGCATGGCCCGGGGGCTCTGCAGATGAGGGTGCCGCAGAGGATGGGCTTGGGGTTGGTCCGGATCTGGAAGTTGAGGTGTTCCATGGTCACCGTTGGGTCATTAGAGTGCGTGGTCAGTCGGAGTGTGCTTTTGTAGGTGATGGCATAGCCTCCTGGACGGTCGGGGTGGTCCTTGCGGGTGATTTAGTAGCCAGCAGTGATGGCGATGGCGAAGTCCGGTCCGCAACAGAGGTTGGTCCTGGCAGGCGATGTGGCGTCCAGGGTTGATGGCGAGGAGGGTGCTGGTGTCGTAGCGGTGGAGTGTCCGAGAGGAAGAGTGCTTGGTGCTGAGCGTGTTCCAGGGGCAGACGGACACAGACGGGCTTGCCTATGGCTTGCCTTTGGCACGGGAGACATCCATTACAACGCAGGCATTACTTCGTAATGCCTTTACAACGCAACCCCAACAACGCAGGTGCCTTTACATCGCATTCCATTACAACACATTGTGAGGTCAGTAATGGGATATTTTTAAGTTTTAGGGTGGGTATGGGTTTTGGGTGTCGGAGATGAAATTTGGGGTGTATTATGGGGTAAAATTTGAAATTTGGGGTGTGCTTTGGGGTCAATTATGACAAATGGGGTGTGCTTTTGGGTCAAATATGATTTTTAGGGTGGGTTTTTGGGGCTCAAAGATGAATTTTAGGGTTCAGGGTTTGCTTTGGGGGTGCAAGGGTTAGTTTTAGGGTTGCACTCACTGAAGTGGAAATAGTAATATTTACATCTCCGCTATCCAACACCTTCCCTACTGTTGCAATAAGCCTAGTATTAGTATGCATTGTAATGGAATGCGATGTAATGGTATGCGTCGTAACTTCATATATACCTTTGGCACACCAGTGGTACGCCCGCTGCGCATGGCCGCACGGCGGCCACCATTTAGAGGTGCTGCAGGGGGGGACTGGACAGCTGGGAGGTGGGAAATGCCGGAAAGGGCACTGGATGGGGCGTAGACGCGGGGGTGTGTGTGTGTGAGCGGGTGTTGTAAATATTTAAATGAGATAAACCTTAACTCGAGGCCGGGTCCCGTGTCTTCGTTGCTCCTGCTCTCCTGAGTCTGCTTCCAGGAACAGGAAGTATGCAGCCAGGCTCCCTCCCCTAAGCCAATTACAACGCTGCAATGCGGCGTTGGGATTGGCCATTGGCACCGGGACAAGGCGTTCAGCCATAGGCTGGAGGGGTGGGCATGTTCTCCATGCAGGCTGTAATGCAGCCTGCATTGCAAACAGGACAGTGCGCATGACTGCTTTGGGCGGCCTGAGTGGTCCGACCAAACAGTCATTGCGCACTTGAGTGGGCTTGCCACTCCGCCCCTGCCCTGCTCCATGTGTGAAGCTGCCCTACCCACCCTCCCGCCTGCAAAGGAAAGATAGCACAATTACATCAGGAAGTTATCATCATGTGATGATTTTTCCTCTTCTTGCACTGCTTGAAAGCAGTAGGGCGACGCTCTTCCGCTATAGCGGATGAGCCGCCACTGGGGGTGCGTCATCTACAGGTGCTAGGCCTGGGCGACTCGACCCCCAGGCCTCCTCCGCTACGCGTCCCACCTTCTCCTTACCTGGACATTGACACCGTGGCGCAATCCGCAGCACTCTCTCCAAATCTGTGACTCAGCCAGCAGGAGCCTCAGCCAGGTGGGATTTCACAAGCCTGGGTACAGCAGTCGCCGACAAGTCCGCTGGTGAACCTTCCGATGCAGTTGATGCAGCAGGGCCCCCTTAGGCGTGAAGTTGCAGCGCTCCTACCACACAAGTTCGGCGCAGCTCAGGGGCCTCACCCTCCACAGCGTCCGGCCAGCGCAACATCATCTGGCCTGTGATGCAGAGAGGCGCCGCCCACCATTGGTAATCCCCTCCGTGCACCCCGGTGTAGTGATGGATCGTAATATGCGATGCAGACCTCCCTACGTTGGTGTGCAGGAGCGCCTCTACCATTCACAGCTCCAAGGGGCTCAAGGCGGTCTTCTCACACAGGTCAGCAACTTGTCTCCATGCGAGCTGCCCACCAGGTACGGGCGATCGCCGTGCCTCAATGTCTACCGCCAGGGCTCATCGACTCCACAGCTCCTCCGCATCCCACTCCAGGCTCCAGACGCAGGTCCAGCGAGGCATCCAGGCTCCAGGCGCAGGTCCAGCGAGGCATCTAGGCTTGAGACGCAGGTCCTGCGAGGCATCCAGGCTCTCATCCTGGTCATCCTGGATGTTGGGTGGCTTGAGGGGGTTGTTGATGTGTGCTGCACTTGGCCCTGGCTGCTCCATTCTGCATTTCATTGTTTTTTTTGCCTATTTTCTATTGGAGGTCGACTGATAGGCTATTTTTTCCAATAGAGGCAAAAAAACTCACGTTGGGCTGACTAACGTGCGTTTTTTTGCCACTAATGGGCCTTTCATTGGTTTTCGCCTGCTAATGCCGGAATTCCTATCGCCATCATGCTAATGTTAGCGGCAGTTTTCGACGCCGATCCCTGAAGCTATCGCCATGTAGCGACGGCTTGTAACTACGTCGCTAACATGGCGATAGTTTTCAGCGGTACACGGCGGTAAGAAAACTGCCGCTAACTAACGTTAGCGATAGTTTTCGCCAGTCCTTGTACATATGGCCCTCATTCTCTTAACTGGAGCTGCCAGAAAAGATCGGGCACAAACAGGAAGCTGTACTGGCCAAGTCACCATGCAGGACACTTTGTAATCCAAAAGTTCAAACTAATATATTCAGAAGAATCAATGACAAGGATGGGGTGTTGTGTTAAGGGACAACTTAATTTGTTTTGTTTCTATTATAATGCACAGCACAGTTACCATAGAGACTACATCTACATGGTATAACAGGTGTAAAACAATATGAAATGATCATACAATAAGTTTAAACAATATGCAAAATTCATATGACTATTTGAAATCAACAAGTAAAACAATGCACAATAGGAATTAGTTAATGGCCAGGGGAGAATCTATAATTTTACGGGTTCTGGATTAAGTAGCTATCTGAAACAGTTACTCTTTAGGCGCATTTTAAAGATAAGGACGAACGACTTAATCATCAGATATTTTGTAGTTTTGCCCAAATAATTTTCAGAGACTTGTCTCCCAAAAGAGCTTTAGAATGTTTTACCAAATATATTTTCAGATCTAAGTTTGAACACAGTGTTATACGATATGACTTAACAATAATAATATTGAAGATATTGGATGGGATGGGTTTCTAATAATCTTCAGCATCTGTATCAGTACTCTTTATTAAATTAGGTAGTCCATATTTAGCTATTCTTCCTTTTTGCACCAAGAAGCCAATTGTTAATGACTTCTGAGTCTTACTGTGATTTTTGTGCTCTGTTTTGTGCAAATTGCACCTTATTGTTCAGACTAAATGTGCTAAATGGCCATTGTAGAAAGTAAATAATACCTGCAAGTGCCAGGACAATTTTATACTCAGTAATAAGCAGGTCTTTGACAACTACCACAGATGGTAATGAAAAGGTGAATGTCTCTGTCCACCTGTGGGTCAAAGAATAAATTTCTTTCAAAGATGTCCCCTAGGTTTCACCCTGTCTGCACAGGTATAGGGTCAGTTGGGCTTCGGTCTTGCCTATAAAACCGGTCAGTTTTCCCACATAGATAAGCAAATCTCTTCCAAACAGTTCAGTCCTCTTTCCAAACCACAGTGCAAATCTTATACGATCTGAGTATTATCGGTGTTCAATAGAAATGGCCACCTAAGAGCAGAGTTAAGGGAAACACGTAAGTGTTTATAAACAAGGAGACGAGGCTGAACTTTGACAAACTCCTCAGGTCACGATGAATTAAGATGAAGAAAAATAATATTTGGTTTAGTGACCCATGCCTGAGGGGTAGGACTGTCTCCACATGCAAACCAATCAGTATTGCCTTCAGCGTGCTGTGGTCAGGGGTCAAAAGTGGCCAACAAATGATACAAGGACAAGGGCAGCAGATCGGCCTTGCCCCTGAGAACCAGCAGTCTCCCACATATCCAAACCAAAAGTGCATTTGATTTTATGGAAGTGAAGACCTCATTAAAGATCTAAGAGTAACTGATTGTAGCGTCGCGGTCTAGCCTTCCGACGTCACGTGACTCGCCGCAAGGCATTGTGGGAGTGACGTGACGCGGTCGGCCATTCGAGATCGCGGCGCGGAGATGAACGGACGGCTCTCCCCTAGAAAGTGAATAAAGCATCTTCCACGAACCCTCCTGTCCTTGTCCTCATTAGAGGGGGGTGTAAGTTCGTACACCACAGTGGCGACGAGGCGGCAGACCTGCAAAGCACATCCAGGCCACCGTCACGGTAGGGGAGAGTCGGCGATTGCACAGCTGCGGGCGTGGCCTGCTCGCCGCATCCAGCCAGGCACAGTAGCAGTGGGGGGGCAACCAGTTCACATCGTGTGAGTCCCTCGGCGCGCAGATCGGCGCGCGCCTCACACCCCCACCCTGTCCTCGACCATCGAGTTCTCTACCTGCTCCAAGGGGGCTGTGTAGCCCATAAGAACCCCTCGCACTAGGTGCTCCACGACTGCACCACAAGCCTGGCAATCCTGCCACGAGCCTGCCACGGCGAGAAGCACACAGCCCACAGAACCGCGTTGTACCACCACGCGGCAGCAGCATACAGGAGCACAGCGCTGCAGGCGAGATAGCACAAGGGGCACCCTGCTCCCAACCGGGCATGCCCATTACAAGGCCACAAGCGCCCTCTAGCGCCTCCGCACCACACCAAGGCGCACCGCCTTCCACGCCGCCCGCATCATGTGCGCGCAAACCTTCTCACTAACCAACCCAGTACCCTTCCTACATAAACCAGGAGAACCAGCCATGAAATGGGCCGACTGGAAAGGGTATTTCCTGAACTACTTATCGGCGCTGGAAGATGAAGGCGAGGAGGCGTTCTCTAGTAAACGCCGAAAGAAAATACTCCTACATAATCTGGGCCCGGAAGGCCTGCGCGTCTACGAAAATATGGTAAAGAAGACCAGGGCATCTACAGACGACGGCGTTTTCCAACATGCCCTGGAAGACCTGGACAACCATTACCAGCCGGTAATCTGCACAGCCATCGACCGGAACAATTTTTTCCAGCGCAAACAGACCGAGTCGGAATCAGTGGAGGACTACGTGACGGCCCTCAAAAAGCTAACCATCAACTGCAAGTTCGGGACACTACACGATGACCGTATTAGAGACAAAATCATAATGCACACTACCCACTCAAGCGTCCAGGAGAAGCTGTAGGTTAGTGGTGAAGTGTCCCTCCCGGAGATCATCGCAATAGTCAAAAGAGCCGAGCTATCCAAATGGTGCGCACTCGCCGCCAAGAAGGAACCTGTCCAACCGCCCATAGTGTGCAAAGTGACTGACCGGAGGGTCCCGACCGCAAAACCTACGACAACTACTGGCTCGGCCTCCAACATGCAATCTGCGTCTAGACATAAGGGGCCCAGCCGCTCGCCCATGGACAAGCAACGAACCTGCTACAGATGCGGCAGCCAATCCCACATGGCTAATGATAGGAAGTGTCCAGCATTCCACGTCAAATGCTCCTTCTGCGGTGTCACAGGTCATTTCGGCAAAGTCTGCAGACGGAAGCCCAGAAGCGCCGCAGTCAAATATGTCCAAGATGACTCCGACGACCAAGATGGAGCAGACCAATACGACCAAGATTGCATACCCTGCATCAAGGACCAAATCCTGGACATCGGCGGCGTCGCCAAGAAGAAGCCATCCTGCATGTTATTAATTGGAGGTGTCCAGATCGCCATGGTGGCGGATTCCGGTTCGCCATACACCATCATCCAAAAACAGCTATGGGACAAACACTTTGCCCACATGGTGGGGAACCACCTTCGTCCCACTGACGTCCACCCAGTCACATACACAGGGGAACGAATCCCCATTGTGGGGTTCCAGAAGCTCCTGTTCGAGTTCAAAGGCAGGCAAACGACAGCGAAGTTGTATGTCGCGCAGAGAGGCCCCTCAGTCCTGGGGTGGGTGGACCAGGGAGCGCTGGGCATCCAACTCAACCCAGGCGGTGACACACAAGTGCTTCTGATGGACGACCCATCCACGCCAACCTCGTTAAAAGCGGAGTTTCCATCAGTCTTCAGCGACCACATCGGGAAGATGTCAAAGTTCACCCACAAAATCATGCTTAAAGAAGGAGCGGTGCCAGTCTCCCACAAAGTCAGGAACATCCCGTTCAACTGCAGAGAGGCAGTACAGCTAGAACTCAAACAGTTGGAAGACAACGACATCATTGAACCAATAGAATGCGCCTAATGGCTCGCGCCCTTGGTGGTGGCGCACAAACAGAGCGGGAAGATACGCCTTTGCATCGATCTCCGAGAACTTAATAAAAACATCATCGTTGACAAGTTCCCGCTCCCCAAAATAAACGAACTACTAGCCCAGACCAAGGGGGTCAAATGGTTCTCCACCATCGACCTCAAAGCCGCGTACCACCAAGTGTCGCTTCATCCATCGTGCCAGAAACTCACCTCTTTCATCACGCCCTTCGGCTGCTACAGGTTCAGACGGCTGCCCTTTGGTCTCGCATCCGCAGCGGCTGTCTTCCAAAAACTCATGCACACATTCTTCAAGGACATCCATGGGGTCCTCTACTTCCAGGACGACATCCTCGTCATGGGGAAGACCAAGGCCGAACACAATGACATCCTGCACACCGTACTGCACACGCTTGCGGCCAACGGTCTCACGGCGGAACTTGAGAAATGCAAATTCAGCTTTCGCAAGGTGACCTATCTGGGACACGAGATCAGTGACACAGGCATCTCCCCAAAAACGGCTAATGTGGAAGCCATCATGTCCACTCCCTTCCCCAAAAGCAAAGATGATGTCCGCTCATTCCTGGTCCTGGCGGAGTTTTATAGCAAATTCGTCAGGAACTTCGCGACCAAAACGCACAGCTTACGCCAACTGCTTAAAGAAAAGAACGTCTTTGCCTGGTCCGATGAATCAGAAGCGGAATTCTCTGCCATCAAAAGGGACATTTGCGGGGCGATTCCCTTACACAGCTTTGACAGCACCGCCCCCAGCATCCTGACTACGGACACCAGCGACAAATGTTTGGGAGCGGTCCTCTCCCAGAAGGCAACGGATGGCACGGAGACTACCGTAGGGTTTGCCTCGCGCTCCTCACCCCCAGTGAAGAGAAGTACAGCGTGATCGAAAAGGAAATGCTGGCAGCCATCTGGGCGATGGAAAAATTTCGACAATACCAATGGAGATCAAGATTCACACTCCGCACCGACCACAAACACCTCATCAAGGTTCTCACATCTAGCGGCAACGTGACAGCCACCCCACGCATCGCAAAGATGACACTACGCCTCTTGGACTTCGTGTACGACGTGGAGTACATCCCCGGCCCACAAAACAGGGTCGCGGACTACCTCAGCAGGGCAGCTGCCATGGAAGGAACAGTCAGACTCAGACACGAACACACCATCAGCGCCCAGGACTGGGCAGACGCCTACGTGCAGGACACCGAACTCTCACAGGTCAAACAGTACGTCACACACGGCTGGCCAGAGAAGAAGCACACGAAGGACAACTTCAGGAAATACTGGGAGGTCCGAGACGAACTCTCTATTTGTGACGACTCAATCTTCTTACTACGAGGCGACAGAGTGGTGCCCCGAAGGAGCTGTTCGATCGCTTACTCCACATCAACCACGAAGGCCACCTGGGCATTGTAAAAGCAAAAAGTAGAATGAAACTACTATACTGGTGGCCGGCCATGGACAACCATGTAGAGAGATTCGTGAGAGCATGCGAGCATCATGCCAGAGCCAACAAAACACTCACCGCCATGAGACCCCCCATGGGGGTGTTCAACATGCCCAACAACCCTTGGGAGGACTTATCCATTGACATTGTAGGCCCCATCCTGGATTCCTGGGGCAACCCCAAACACCTCATTGTCTTGGTGGATCGATACTCAAAGTGGCCAGAGGTCGAAATCTGCGAATCTGTGGACTCCGACGCCGTCATCGCCTTCCTCACCAACATCTTCCTGAGGGAAGGCATTCCAAAAACCATCACAAGTGACAACGGACCCCAGTTTACATCAGCCAAATGGACAGCCTTCACCGACCGCAACGGCATCCAGACCAAACACACACCCGTCTACTACCCGGCAGGCAACTGCCAAGTGGAACGCTTTAACCGGGTGATCATGGGCTCAGTCCAAGCAGCCATCAGTGCCGGGAAGAACTGGGAGACCGAAGTAAAAAGCACAGTGTGGGCGTATCGCATCACGCCCACCCTTACAGGCTACAGCCCATTTAAAATCCTGAGAGGCAGGGAACCCTTTACCAAAGACAATTCAGCCTGGATGACCATGAGACTCCAAAGCAAATGGTCTCCAGCCATCGTACGGAGCAATATTGAGAAAGACCAACGCATCTACAAAGCGCATTACGACAAGAGGCATAATGTGCGGGAAGCCACGCTGACAGAGGGCGACTGGGTCCGAGTCAAAAAAGGTCACCCAGGACAAAAAGGAGACAGCAAATTCAGCGAGCCCCTGCGAGCAGTGGAGCCATACACACGTTCGGCTTTGTTGAGCGATGGCAAGGCGTGGTCACAATCCAGAATGGCCAAGTGCAACAAAATCCTTCAGTGGGGCATGGACAGTAGCAACAGTGATCTTGAAGAAAGTGACAGCGCCACTGGGATAGAAGCACTGACCACAGAACCAGCGAGAGAGGACATGGAAGTTACCAACAGGAGCGAGGCCAGCACCTCAGCCAATGCGGAAGGACAGACAGCCAAGCGACAAACACCGCGTCCGCCTAACCAAGACAAAGACAGTGCGGGTACCTCGCAAGAAACTTCCGACACACAAGATAGAGACCCGGAGGAGAGCACAAGGGTGGCTGGATCCAATGGAGGAAGAGAGCAAGGGATCCGAGCACCCGTCACGCATACCCGCAAGGGTCATACAGTGAAGCTTCCGAAAAGATTCAGTGAATTCCAATTGTGAAATCTCTCTCTCTCTCTCTCTCTCTCTCTCTCTCCTCTGTCCACTGTCACCCAGTTATAGTTCTCTTTGCTAATGTTGTTAAGGGGGAAGATGTGTAGCGTCGCGGTCTAGCCTTCCGACGTCACGTGACTCGCTGCAAGGCATTGTGGGAGTGACGTGACGCGGTCGGCCATTCGAGATCGCGGCGCGGAGACGAACGGACGGCTCTCCCCTAGAAAGTGAATAAAGCATCTTCCACGAACCCTCCTGTCTTTGTCCTCATTAGAGGAGGGTGTAACTTCGTACACCACACTGATTAAGTTGTACGATAGCCTGAAATAGCGCTGTAACAATATTGCATATGAAAGACACGATGGGAATTGGGTGGAAATTTATCGGAATGAGACAACCATAGTCATTTTATTAAAGGTAAAGTAATAGTGTAAACAGTTTAGAAAACAACCTCTCTGTAAGGAGGCACTAATTGTCACAACTACATTCTAAGCAATTGAGCTGATAACATTTTTTAAATTATTTTTAAGACTGACTGATATGGGCCTGAGGGTCTAAAAGACACTAGTCTTTGAATGACATCAGAGGACGGCATCAGCAAAAAGATAGAAAATTGTATTTATATATTACAAGCATTGTATTTGCAGTTTAATTTTTAGGTAGTACAGTGCATTATGTAAGGGACAGGCTGTTATTTTCGGTGCCTCCTTCAAATTACCAAGTTTTATAACTCAACTACAATAGACTCTTACAGATTTATTGTCGTGTGTCTGAAAGAAGACATCCATAACACTTGTAACTGTCCCGGCAATTACTTAATCATTTATGTTATGTTTTTTTAAACTCAGTATTGTGCATCAAAGAGCTGCCCTTCTTGGCGACCTGTCAAACTAACACCCCAGGGGCTGTATTAAACAAAATTCTCTGGAGGCACAATGAGCAAGTGCATGCACTTTCTGCTTCCCGTGGGCATTGTGGCACATGCAGCGCTGGTGCGATATGAAGGAGGCATCCCTCATTTGCATGTGGGTGTGGCCCCATCCAAATTAGTTGACACTTTGCCTCTGTGCTTGCACCATATTACAGAAGCAGGTAAAGAAGCAAAGGATCAGTTAGGAAGCACACTGTATGCCACAAAGAGGTGGCACAAATAGAGGTGGCACACAGTCGCGGCAAAGTGGTGGGGCGGGAGGGACAAAACAAAATCATTTTTTTTTTTAAACGTACCTGTATCCCACCGCATCGCCACATCGCCGCTCTTCTGGCTCCACTGCAGGCACAGGCTCCCAGACGCCCCTGCGGCCTATCCTGATGCTGCTCTCAAAGCATGAAAGCATCGTCAGAATTGGCCTGAGCTCCCTCGATTTGCACTCCTAGGGAGACTGGGAGCTGATGCCTGCTGTCTCCAACACAGCAACGCAGCTCGGGTTGGAGATAGCTTCAGTGCGGATGATGGTTTGGCTGGTCTAAGACGGCTGGCCAAACCGTCATGCACACTGATAACAGTGCCCACTACTCCCCCCTCAGTGCCTGTCATCTCCTGGCCCCGCCCCAAGACTCCAAGGTAGGAGAAAAATAAAATGATAACAAACGTGGTTTATTATCGTTTTTATTTTTCGAGTTTTGCAGCTGCTCCTCCTGGTAGAAGGGGCGACGTTACTCCGCAATAGTGGAGGAGCCGCTGCTGGTGGCACATAGTCTGTGCTTCCTGAGGCTGCCCCTCTAAAAGGGTAGGACCTGCCCAGCCAAGCATCTGCAGCCCCTTCGCTAATACCAAAATGTCACAGAGGCACAAAATGTGGACACACAAGCCTGTTGCACCCATGGGGCATTTCTGTGATGCTGCCCCTGGTAGCTAAAGCACAAACAGCAGACAATCCCCAGAGAAGTATGTGTTAAGGTCAAGCAGTACCAACATTTTTAAAGTAGAGAGCACAACACAATTGAATTCCCAAGATTATGAAAACAGGACAAGGACCACTGGAGCTATGAATTTTTAAAATATAAAGGTAAAAGTGCCTTGCAAAAGTAAAGCATCATTGAAAACAGCATTTCATAGTTGACTGGGCCTTAGGTGCAATATCAGAACTACCACGATGACATGGAAGTTGGACACACCAAGCGGTCGTACCAATCAAAGATTTTACCTTCAAAGTTAGCCTCTGAAATGTAAGTCTAAATCTTCCACCGGAGCAAGGTCCAAGACTGTGTCTGGTGAGGGCCCCTTGAAGTCAGATACCTAGTCATCTATCTCCTGTTGGCATTGTTGGTTTAGGCACCAAAAGTCCACATGGGAAATCGCAGGATTTCATGGCTGCAATAGGTGCTTTGCTGGTCAGAAAACTTTGCTACCTCACACGTGTCCAAGCTTTTACCTTTGGACTTTTTAGGAATCCGAATCCTCCAGTGAGGCATGAATGGAAGATGTAGCTTGGCTCACCTAGGGTGACACCTTCCTGTGGACACCCTCAGCACCTTATCCCGGTACTATGGAAGTGGTAAAAATTAATAAATGCTACATTTCTCCAACTGGAAAAGGTCATTCCAGTCAATCATGCAGCCCTTAGCTCCTCAAGGCAGGTGTCTAGACACCAGATACCTCTGGTCAGCTGGGCCGACTTGCAGTCAGGAGTCCTTTTGCTTTTTGTGTCCTGAAGCAGGCACATAGGAGGCCAACCACTTGACCGATGGAGAACAGCTCCAGTCCCAGGGTGCCTGCATGAGTCCTTGAATTGTTATATCCTGGACCACTTGTAACAGAAAAATAACGGACACCAATTTGGTTTATCTTGAGCAGACTATCCTCTTCTACCCAGTTTTAAAGGTTTTTTAAATACTTTTTGAAAATATTTTGGATTCATAGTCAAGGATAGCTATCTTCTAATTAGCTACATTTTGAGTGCCCCTTCCTTTTTGATAGGACAAAGCAGGGAATCTCTTCAGTACTTGTGTATTGTCATGTCATTACAACTTTTCCTCAATAGAAATAATGAACAGGGCACAAATATCGCTATCCTGCTTAAGATGAACCAAATGATAGAATTTGTCTCCTCCCCTCCAGACACAGGAGTCATTAAGATAGCTGCTAAGATAGTAAATCAAGAGGGAAGCTCTACAAAATGGCATTAGCAACCTAATGAAGAACAGGTTTTCTCAGTCCCAATAGAAGTTCAAAGACAAAGATTATTTTCAGTAGTATTTCTCATCTCAGAGGTTTTAGTGTGCTTTCAGCTGGTTATTTGCTTAAAGATGGTCAATAAGTTTGAGACATCAATATAGTTTAGGATGGATGTCTTTGCAGATGTCACTGCAGAGAATCATGATTTTGACTGTGCACTGTGATTCCATGAACGTAATGGGTAACTGTAAGAGTCCAGCACTAATGGTTACTCCAGATTGCAGTACAGCTTAGTGAACCATCTACATCTTCAAGGTTTGAGGGTTTATTGTCTGTACCATGAAGACTGGCTTCTGCATGTGCTATTGAATGAATTGGCATATTCAAAGATTAAGATGGTGTAAGATTGTCTACAACAACATGAGTGTATTATAAATTTGATGAAGTCTTTCTTCCAGAGAAGAGGGAAGTGAGGTTAAAAGCACAACTAAAGAATGTATTGGGACTACCACAAGTTCCATCACACTGGTGGTTCAGCGGCCAGGGCCACAAGACAGATTGTTTTTTCCTGGTGCTTGGGGACAGCTGCACCTGCAGGCATGGCTGTCACATTTCCATGCTTTTTAGACTCACAGTTTACTCATTTAAGATAATTTATTTCAGTCAAAGAAGCACTTTGGAACACGCTGCACTTTTGGCTCCATCCATCCAATGCCCTCCACACAAGTGCCTCTCACCCAACCTCCTACTGCTGTGATTATAGTAGATGGTAGAATCCTGGGTTGTAGTGTTCCTCAAGTACCTTAGAAGGAAAGATTTAGTGGTCAAGAAAAGGACTACTGACAGCTGCTGGGGGCGTGCAGGCACTCAAATATTTTCTATCAAAGAACTACCACAAGAGTGTATTGGTTTGCACAACTAGCATGGTCCCAATGATTTAGATATATCAGCAGGGAGGATCAGAGTTAGAAACTCCGAATCCATTTGGGAGCGTATGCTGGCAGATAGACTCAGTTGCATCTGCCCATCCTCACAGGACCTGTTACAGCATCCCCAAATTCTTTGCCCCATGTGCCACATATTTGGTGCTCTGATTTTGGAGTTATTCACATCGAAGTACAATTCTCAAATACAACAGTTCTGCTCCAGATTGTACGACAAATTACGAAGTGATGGTTCACATTAAAAATGCACTAAGGAAAATGAGGCAATTCTAAACATGCGGTTTTGTTTAATGAGTGATGGTGCAAATCTGAACATGCAGTAAGGGTTAATGAGTGTTGCTATAAATCTGAACATGGATAATGGTAGTTATTCTTGACATGTTGTGGATATTTTTTGCACAGTGGTGCTCACCTTTAGCATAATGCATGCAACAACATAACAGTGGTAATTCGTTAAATGTTGTGGCCATTCTTAGCACAATAGTTCCCAGTACTGTTGTAAAGCTGGCATTACCAAAATAGCGGTAATTCTTGCCTTTTGTTATAACATTGTCACTACTGTTGTTTGAGGCCTCCGATAGTAAGATTGGTGTAATCTTTCTGCATTCATCCATGAATTCACTCTCTCATTAATCCATCATGTGTCTAATAATTAATTCAGATATCCTTCATGCACTGACATTAAAAATGTTATCCATGGGGGCATGCCGTAGCCAAGCATGGAGACAGACTTGTGCAAAGACAGTTCCGCTCCAGCATGGCCTTAATGCCCTTATACAGCGTCCCACCCTGGTCACAGCCACACTTGGAGATTTCCTCAGCTGATGCCCTTATACTGCGTCCCACCCTGGTCACAGCCACACTTGGAGATTTCCTCAGCTGTGCTACAACCTCCGGGATGACCAGTGAATGCAGAAACAGATCTTGGCTGTGTGAGGGGGACAGTGCAAGTTCAGACAGAGATTCCCAGTGAGACCATCTTGGGTGTTGGAGTGGCCGGGCAACTTCCTGAAGCGGCGAGAGGCCTTCGGTCTCAGTGAGCCAACAGCATGGGCCAGTCTCAGACACTGAGACCTGCAAGGCTGATATACAATCCAGAGGGACATGTGGCCCCGGGAGCGGCCTACAGGGTACACTAAACCCAATCCATTTGTAGCCGCCAGCAATTGTGCACAATCCCGACCTCGGGGGGAGAAGGTAAGAGTATGCACATAGGAAAATGACAAACTGGCCTGGTGAAGCTGGGCAAGGAGGAAGTACGTGTCCCCCTCCCCCTATTTACAAAGGAGGACCTTCTAAATCTGGCTGGTTCCCCCCTGCCCGGGCCAATCTCTTGACTCCCCTCACCTCCAGTTTTGGTGCCCTCCAAGCAAGAAACAACCAAGATCAGTGGGGACACTAGATTTTCCGAAGGGGTGTGAAAAAGTGTAGACCACAGACTTTTCCAAGCCAATAACCCAAACCTCCACAGAGAACTATATACATAGCTCCCCTTGAGAACATTACAGCTGGCCAGCTCCATGATCAAGGGAAAACAGCACAAGGAGAGCTCAGTGGCTGATATGTGGAGCCGCACCAGAGAAGGAGCTCAGAAACAGGATGGTTCCCCTGTGCACCCCCCTCTGCGACGACAGTTACGAAAGAGTATATAGAGTGCTTTCTCACAGAAATTTGAGTGGACATTGCACTCCTGCATATGGACTTTAAATCCTGCATTCATGAGCTGAAAAAGAAAATAGAGGAGGTGGGGCAACGAGTTGACGATTTGGAACACACAGTGGACGCGAAGACTGAAGATCAAGAGATGCTTTGACAGCGAGTCGAAGTGCTGGAATAACACACACGCAACCTACAGTTAAAGCAATAAGACATGGAGAACCGCAGCAGGTGCAATAACGTACGTATCACGGGGATCCCGGTGGGGGTGGAGGGCTCTTACATAATGACTTTTATAAAGATCTCTTACAGGCAATACAGGGGTAACCCGGACCTCCTGGTACCACACCTCAACAGAGCCCACAGAGTCCCTACAGGCACCACCAGAAAAGACCAGGCCCAGATATCCTCTTCGAGGAGAAAGATGATACCTTATGGAGAGCTAGGTGGAAGGCGAACCTGCTGTTCAGAGGTCACACTGTGCGCCTGTATCAAGACTTGTCAGCTTGGGCTTTACTGGGGCTACCATCGAAAAATGAGGAAGACCTACATCTAGAGAAACGTCAACAGAAAGGATTGCGCCTTCGTCTGAAATGACAGACAGTACAGAAAAATTTTGAACACTGACGACATAAAGATGCAAACACAGAAGAGGCAAAGGTGGACATTAACTCTCATCTCCTCAAATTGAAACAGGGACCTTCCCAGTTACCCTCAAGCAGCCATTGGGCAAGTTCACCATAGGGCTGCTAGGGTTGAGGACCTAAGATCCACCAGGGAAGGGGCAACAACAGTGGCTGGATGACTACACTGATCAGTAAGACTTGATACTGAAGCTACTGCTACTATTGTCTCTATAGCCCGGTATACTCTCTCCAATGGGGGCACCCACTCGGAGAGAACTAATGGACAAAGAGGCCACAAAATCAATGGTCACACCTCAGGTAGGTATCCTCCATCCTTCTCCCTACCCTGATGGACCTCCCCAAGCAAGAGTGGTCCTGTTGACTCACTGTTATTTTAATGTTTTGTTGTTGCACTGTTCATACCTCACACTTCCCGTATCCCCATGGGTCCTTCTACACATGGGTGCCCTACCCAGATCCATAAATGTACACTCGCAAGAGCAGCAATCATTTTTACCACATAATGGGCCCCCTCCTCCCACAGGGCCCACAACACACACCTTGAAACTCCTCTCCCTTAATGTCCAGGGACTGAGCTGACCTGTTATGTGGTGCCAAGTCTGGTGGTATTTCCTACTCCAAGATGTAGACATACTCTTCTTGGAAGAAGCACATTTTCCCAAAAAGACCACAAATGGATGGCCCACCCAGCATACCCCTGCCAATACTAGGCCTCTCCTTAATCCAAAACAGTGGGAGTAGTTATACTCTGCAAAGCACACCTAAACAGACCTCCTGTGTTGGTAACTAAGGCAGCAGAAGGCCACTACATCAAACTGGTACTACCTTGGGGCACAACATGTTAATTATATACACCCCTAACACAGCCCAGGACCCTTATCTCCACACCCTCTTATCCTGACAGCTTCAGTCTGCCACAGGACAAATCACAGCAGGGGGGATTTCAACCTAGCATGGGATCCCAAGCAAGACAGGCAATTGAACGTGTACTAGAATACGAGGGGGAAAACAAACGGAAAGTGGTAAGTTTTCTAGGTTTATCGGCGCCTCTCAGGAGAAATCCACTTGGCAATTAACCTAAACCGCTCTATCAGAGTGGTGGTGCTGCAGGGTGAGGAGAACCACAAACCTCCCCAAATTTCAAGCCTAAGCTCACAAATGCATTAACACTCCCCAGCACACATCCGAAATCCGTGAAAACGATAGACAGTGCATGAACAGTAAGCACAATTTGTACAAAAGATTTCAGATTCTCTCTGTCTTCTTTTCTCCTTTATTCAGTAGGTCTTCATACACAACAACAGCCGACACGTGTTTCGTCGCGTACATGGGAATTAGTCCCGCGACTTCTTCAAGGCTAAGTCTTCTTAGTATGAATTTTATTTATGTGGTGATAATTCCAACCCACACAGGGTATCTGTATTCTGCAGCGTCCTAAGTGCCGTTTCTATATATCCAGCAATCATATAATAATCCGGTGTATACGAGCGCATATCTGTATTATTTCCTTCCGGACGCCGTCAGAGCCATCGACAACATGGCTCTGACGGCGTCCGGAAGGAAATAGTACAGATATGCGCTCGTATACACCGGATTATTATATGATTGCTGGATATATAGAAACGGCACTTAGACGCTGCAGAATACAGATACCCTGTGTGGGTTGGAATTATCACCACATAAATAAAATTCATACTAAGAAGACTTAGCCTTGAAGAAGTCGTGGACTAATTCCCATGTACGCGACGAAACACGTGTCGGCTGTTGTTGTGTATGAAGACCTACTGAATAAAGGAGAAAAGAAGACAGAGAGAATCTGAAATCTTTTGTACAAATTGTGCTTACTGTAGAGTACGAGGGGAATGTTGGCAGTCCTTGAGAAAGAGATCGCTGAATTGGGTCTGATAGATGCCTGGTGACACCAGCAGCCTGGTGAGTAGGATTACTCCTTCTACTCCCACGTTCATGCCACCTAGTCTCGCATTGACTACCTTTTTCTCTCCATTTCTAACATCTCTATATCTGACCGTGTCTACTTGATCCTGACTCGGAGGAACAGTTCAGCCTCCAGGACAGGGTCATGATGATGGCGCCTCAACCCTCAACTTCTGAGGGACCCGGTCAACATAATAATAATAATAATAATACTGTCATTTGTTGAGCGCGAACAGCTACCTCCTAGGAGGTGTCCCGGCGCTACATACAAACACCTTCTAGAACTTCTAAACGCAAACTAGCTGTTCTTAGGGGCCAATTGCGAGCACATAGGACGTATAGAGCAAAAACAACACTTCTGGCCCTCGGAAAAAGTTCAACGACAGGGGAGACAAACTAGGCTCCCTCCTAGCCCATAAAATCAGACTACACAGGGCTAAATCATGTCTCCCCAGGTCCGTATCCCAGACAGTACCTATACAAAGGGTTATGCGGGTAAGAGGGAAATCTTCTGAAATCAGAAATTATATGATTGCGGACCGGAATGACAGGAGGACATACTAGAGTACTTGAACACCTGTGACTGGCCTCCAATCGACGATTACATTGCGAAGACCTAAAGGCCCCTATTTCGGAGGAGGAGGTGAGGCAGGCGCTCCAACTCCTGCCAAATGGAAAATCACTGGGCCTGGATGGCCTATCCCCGATTTTCTACAAAACATTCCTCGCAGACCTACGACCTCACCTGGCCCTTTTGTTTAACTCCTTCACTGGCAACTGCTATGCATCCAAAGTAAACCTTTGTGGGAGATGAAATTTCAACATTCCCTTTGCTTGGGTAAGTACTTTTTAATTCTTACAATTTTTCATCAATTGCATTGGTCTAGTGCAATTACAAATTTTAAATTTGACACCACACGTTTCTATAAATTGTCTTATCAATGACTTCCAGGAGCCTAGATCACAACTAGAGACCTGATTCACAAAAGGCCTTTGCACTCGGGGCGGAGGCCCCACAGTTGTGGGGGAGTCTCCGCACTTGGGGCGGAATCTCCACAATGAGAATTCTTATTATAGTGATTCTGCCCCGATTGTGGAGACTCCCCCACAACTGCGAGGCCTCCGCAGTGAGTGCAGAGTCCCTTTGTGAATCAGGCCCTAGGATTTCTATTGAAATTTGACCCTCCCATTCCCACTATGTTGACTAAACAACCGAGCAACGCCATTATAAGAGGTTTGAATGTCCTACGCAACAAATTCAGGGATGGGTACTTATGGTTTTCTTTTACTATACAGGTTTACAATGGACTGAGATCGAACTCTCCCCGCCTAGAAAAATTGTGTGGTGACGTGAGCCCAGGAATGGAAGTGAAGTCATCTGGAAACACGATGCGAGTAATTTTTGCAACGGATGGGTCTGTTTCAAATGGAGGCTTCAGAGCTACTTACACGTCAATGGAAGATGCAGGTACTAAATGAGCTAGAATATAAAAGAATCACATTTCTCCTTTGAAGTGCAAGGCATTGCAAAAGAACGCCTTCTCATACATTAACGGAATGGTAGCGGCCACCAAAACGTTATAAAATATAGCCAGTGGTGTAATCCAAAATGATGGGGCCACCCTGCAGAATGTAATGAGGGGCACCTGAGTCTCCCATATCTCATAAATACTCATTAACCTTGGGCTGAATGGGGCCCCCTTGAAGAGTTGGGGTGCCCCCTGGAGGTTTGGGAGCACCCCTGCGCTTCAGGGACTGCAAGGGCCTGGGTTATGCCCCTGAATATAGCCCAGATTAACAGAATCCTAATCATGATGTTTTCTTTTCATTAGAGCCCAGTGACCTACGTGTTATCTGTAAAAGCAAAGTATTTCAACTCCATGCATTACCATCATCTGTGCAAAAACATCATGGAAAACCGGGAGCTGTCTTCCTGGTCTCCATGAGTTTGTTGGGAGGCAAGGCATGGTTCTATTTTTAGTCTGCAGATGTTGAGTTGACACTGAGAGAATTGAAAGGTTAAATGAAGGTCGGTTTTAATAGATTTCAAGCCTACAGAGTCACCTCTGATCCCTGGAGCAGCTTCTGTTTGGTTATTCTGTTGCTTTAACGCCAGACTTGAATAGCTGCAGTAAATTATGCCATGCTGCTCTGCATAGCTCAGCTTTTGAATAACTCTGTGAATTACACCCTGGTAAGAAATTGGCAAAAAGATATGCGTGGGAATTCTTATCAAGAAAAGATAACAACGGATGGAATGAGCTCATCGCACAGTGAATTCGCCCAACCTCGTGTCTGTCGTTATGATAAGCGCACATCAGAACTATTTTCTGAAAATCCCAAAAATTATGCATACTTGAGAATCTAGTTTTGAAACTGAAGTTTTTATTTTATCGTGATACCAGCAGTAAAGATGTACATTCAGAAAACAAATATGTTGTTCATTACTAAAACCATGTTGTCTTTTTTTTGACGGAAAGAAATACCTTCACAGTATGTTAAACTTTCTTTTCTTCTCGGCTGTTCTTATTTACTATGTCAAAAGTTAAAGGCAGATCTCAAAATGGAGGACAAGGGCAGGGGAGAAACGCATGCAAAAAATATGCAAATAAAATCACGCCTTTGATAGGGAAATCCGTCGCTTATGGAAAAAAAATAGCATATTGCCTTTTCGTGAACTGTGCATCCTACATTAAAATTCCTGTAGCTTCTTAACGTAGGCTCCCGGAGCTCACCCAATAACCTGATCACTGACAGCAACCCAAGAAGGTGTGCTGGATGGCAAAAATAATATAAAGATGTACTCGAGTTTTGAAGTTTCGTTTTTTTTTTCCCTTTTCTTCTCTGCCCCCCTCGATCCTTTTTGTCCCCCTAACGGCTGCCTGTGGTTGGGGAACGTAGGTCATGTGTTTGAGAGACTCTATGAGACCAAAACCATTTTAAGGCAAATCATTCTTAGCAGTAGTGTGGAGCACGTAAATATTCTGAAACGCCGCTTAGCGGTTGACTAAGGCCCTCGTTCTGATAGGCCCGTAATTCAAGATGGGGCCTGGTTACCCTGTCATCGGCCCCATCGGAGATTATGAGGAGTGTGGAGTTACCCTGGAACTCTCATGTTTTCACTGGAGATTTTGGATGCTGGTGTGAGGAAATATTGTGGGAACCTAAACCGAAATTACAGATTCTGTCCATAATTCCTCAAAGGATTCTCTGAGTTCAAGTGGGGCGTCCTAATGGTAATGGTCGTTAGTGTTTTGCAGTTTGTTACAGTGTTTGTGTTTTTCGATATACAGATTTGACAAAGAAGGGAACTGTGTATTGGCCAGATACTCTACGTAAACCCTGGGAGTGCAAATATGTGGAGTGCATACAATGCCCGACATTGTTATTTTTTAAGGGGCGAGAGCGGAGTGTGGTGTCCTTGTGCTTGAGGCTTCCTACTAAAAATTATGCATCCAAGCTTATGCCCACCCATCTTTGGCAAAAGCATTCATCCTTGCAGACCAAATATTGACCGCATAGTGGCCTGCTGCTACAGATGACGAAAACTCTGCATATGCCTTAGAAAATGTGCTTTGTGGATAACATGACACTACAATGTTTGCTTTTTACTTCTTTGGGTAGGTGTCTGTGTTTTTGTGGAAGTGGTACCTAAGCCCTGCATGGGCAGAAGGAGTGACAACATCATTGCACTCCCAGTAGGAACTGGACAGAGGAATCCTTCTAAACTCTGATGCATGTACTACTTCAAACAAATATAATGAAGCTAGAGATTAGGGAAAGTGTACTCAAATATATCAAGAATTATAATTGTGAACCAGCCTTCTGTTTCTGGGTTCCAGTCTCCTCTCGTGCTCAAAAGATCTAAGGGTGCTGAGAGTGCTAGAGTAGGCCCTCCAAAGAGGGCATACGGCCCAGTGTGCATTTTGTATTTCAAAAACCATGAATTTAGCTCCCCTTCTCTCTCAAATTGTTTGCAAGACCATTGAATTCCATTGTGGCCCTTCATATTCCAATGATAAGATAAGACTTCAGTATGTTCAATATTTTTCTAAAGTACCACCAGATATGAAGAAGGGATTGAAGAGATTGAAAAGAGCATTTGTGATAGGTACACACATATTGTCATACTTAAGAAATATTTTTTGTTTCTGTAGTTTGTGGAAACAATCTTATGAGTCCCACTGGTGGAAATTTCTCCTCGCCTGGTTTTAACCAAGTCAACAATTACACAAGCAACCTTAACTGTGAATGGACCATTCAAAATCCTAACACGGACAATTCATCCATCTACATCTCGTTTTCATATCTGCGCCTGGAGCCACACCAAAACTGTCAAAACGACTTTCTAGAGCTCCGACTCGGTAGGTGCAGAAACAATTTGTATGAAAAATTTATTATGTAAATGGAGGCAATGATTATGTCACTGTTTAATGCGATATTTTACTTGGTGTAATTATAAGTTGAAAATGTTGAGTTTTTTTATGTATCAGCCATCTCAACAGGATAGTACCTACCTCTAATTATCAATGTGTACCTCATTGGGGTTGAAAACCAGTGTCATCTTCTGGAATGTGCAAAAACACTCTACCCAGCTGCCGTTCAATGGCGTTCCCTCTGCAGCGTGGTCCTCCACGCCTAACTCCTTACTGCTACAGTCTCTAAGGCCATACACTAACTTTGGTCATCTGCTAATCATCTGACTAGGCCATTCACGTTTCATTTGTGTTGGTGCTGTGTGGTAACATGGAGGTCCCTCTCTCAGAAATATATGAGGCTAAGCCAACATGAATCCTTTTACTTCAGTAGTTACATCAGTCATTAGTCTATGTAAGTGCCACTTTTTTTCACTCACTTTATCCATTCAAGACACATGAATAGGTATTAGCGCCGGGACACCTCTGTTTGAGGTAGCTGTCGCGCTCTACAAGTGTCTGTATTATTATTATATCACCTGAAGCCCAAACATGGGCACTAAGTAAAATGGTTGAAATACAGATAGGTCATGAGCACTTTTTGAATATGACAGCACTCCCTAGGCAAGAGTCTTTCACTGAACAGAAAGATTGATTCCAGCTTGTGCCCTGCATTACCATGCATTGTGAGGGGGTTCAAAAAGGAATATTAGATTGACTTACCCATCATTCCAGTATAGGCTTTTCTTCCATTACTTCTGTACTAAGAGGAGTACCACTAAACTAAGGTGCATTGGATGCTATGTCAAATTTTGCACTCCACTACTGCCATGAATATGGTGCTCAGGCTGAAAATAGGCTTGGACATTTAACTTTGGAAAATACCAAATATTTTTTGGGGTGTATGTTTCTTCTATGTTCAAAAGTTCCATCATCCAGTTTTACGGGGACTCTCTTAGCAGTGTTTTAATAGAGATTAATCTGCTGAAGAAAGGTACACCTGAGAAGGTGAAGTAGCATACCTGACTTGTGCAATATCTGTAATGGGTGCCCCATTTCTTCAGCTGTGTTTTGTGTGAAACTTCCCCATTGACTCTGTTGACAATAAGCCTTTGTGAAACCGAGGCTGCATTCATGGGCATTGATGGGTATTCTCTGCATCATCACTTTGAGGGTGTTTGTTGCATACCTGCATTTTTTGGAGCACCAAAGTGCTAATTCTAGGGTTTTTCAATGTCTCTGAAGCTCCAGGCGCGAGGCTAGGACATTTCCATTATGACTAATGTGCAAAAGAAATTTTCCACCAGGAGCAACATTCCAGTTAGTTAGGGTGACTTCTTCACGCTGCATATTAAACTTTCTGACATAGCTTGTACCATTGAGATCTCATCATGTACCCTGTCCTTTTTCTATGCCTGAAAAATTCATTTTGTATTTGCATAATGCACATTTTTTGTATTTAATCAGCTTTCAGTGATACTTTCTGTACAAATGATTGAGGAATTAATTACCCATATGTTTTATATATTTCTGTCCAGATGATGCAGACGGGGAATTGATAACACGACTGTGTGGCCGCTCCATGCCTTCAAATCCCCTTGTAATGGCAACTCCCCAGGTTTGGGTTCATTTTGTTACAAATTCCCAAGTGGAGGACCTTGGTTTTGATGCAGGTTACATGTTTACAGGTAAATAGTGCTCAAATAAAGAAACATTTTGCACGTTGACATTCTGTGAAAACAAGTTTTTCTCTTACAAACTGACAATATTATTAGGTTCTACTAGGCCACAATAATCTTAGAAAGCCCAGTATGGCTGGTGGTTAGCTGCTTAAAAATGGTGGTAGGACTGTTTAAAAATATCATCCAGACTGGCTCGGTTAAACATTGTGTCAGTATTTAAATGCATGATTCCTTTTCAAGTGGAAAACCAATGGCTAAAAGCAAAGTCAGTGCACTAAAAAAAGTCTCTGTGGGAGGAAAACATACGCGTCGGATTGGGAAGAACCATCTACGGCAATGTGAGCAAATATTGAGACCAGTGTGCCATAAACATACTCATTGAGAGGGAAATAAGAAATGTCCTCAAATTCTTTGCGGAGTCTTACTGATAATAATTTGATAATCAAATGAGAGTTAAATAAAGACCTAAGTAAATTGAACAAATGGTACATTTTCTTCCGGGGTGTGTTGGGTGACTGGGTTATTGGTCTCTGCTATACACGAGCTAATCATAAATAACTCCAATTGGCCCTAAACCCTATTGTGTTCTGGCATGCGTTATTGAATAATTAATTAGTATAATATGCAATTATTCGTTTTGCAAGATTTATTGAAATACTCCATCCAAGCATCAATATTCTTGCTAAAGTCCTGAAATACATATAATACTGTGACATGGCGCTTTACTTCTGCAGAACATCTTTAACCTGCTTGCATGGATGTTTTCCTCTCAGAAAACAAAATGGGTAATTTGGGAATTCAGCTAGGAGTTCCATAAAGTGTGGTACACTATTGCCCATTGCACCAGACTAGCAGGGTAGTGTTTGCAGTACCCAGTGTATTTCTCAGCAGCTGCAGATACTTCCAGTCACTGTCTCGCCCCGCAGTGGTGAGAGGTGTTCACTTGCACAGAGATTTGCCCCATGTAAATGTGTGCAGTCTCCTTCCACTGCCCTGTTCAAATTCCATAGCAGAATTAAAAACTCTTTAGTGCAAAATACCACATTATCCAAAATGATGACACCATTTTGCCAACCTAATTTTGAGCACTGTGTATTGGGCAACACCCATTTTCTACAACATCCACTGGTGTGTATAATGGCACCCCACCATCTTGGTTTAGGTGCCAACCACCCATTCAGGGCAGAGGCACCACACAGCCAGGTAATGTTGGTGCTGCCCGGCTGATCAATAGAACACTAGACAGCAACAAGGCGGATGGGTATTACAGCAACAACGCAGATGGCTGTTATACATGGGATAAAGGACCCCCCCGCCCCCGCCGTACATTATAAGGATATTGCAAGTCCCTGAGGAGTTACATGACAATAGAGAGGAACAAGGCAGAGGTCCTCTTTAAGGTTATGGAGTTCAGCGATGACTTCATCAGCATCACCGTTCCAACAAACCATGTAAATCCTCGGTGCATAGCTCTTTCATATGAAAGAGAGAGCACGTTTGCAAACATGAAGAATAAAAACAGAATCTCTAGTGCAAAATTAAACACATCAAAAAAGCTTTTAGATATTTTTTGCAAAACGATATTAGCAGTTTAATACAAGTTAGTTAAAAAAAAAAAGTGCAGTAGAAATATGCAGAAATATTCTTATTTTTCTATAACAACCCTGCAAAAAAAAAAACATGTTGCTATAAATATCTCCTTTCTTCTTGTAAATGTATAGCTAGAAAAACAGAACAGAAGAAAGAAAAGCAACATTTTGTTTTTTGTTCTTTAAAGCTACTTTAATTATGCTCCCGACCTGCCTTTCCCCTCGGCTGCTGACTCTGGCAGCAGGCATCGTGACATCAGAACTCAACTGTAATAACTTATTACAGTTGAGTTCTGATGTTATTTCTTTCTAATCTGTGAATGGGTGCGTCACAAGTCACCGATTATAAAAATATTCGAGAAAGGTTTTTGCACAGGTATTGCAGAATCCCATATATTATAATGGGTTACTTGGCCCCATTTATCTACCTGATAGAGCAAACAGGTTGATGAATTCATTTCTAGGTCTCACTTGAGACAGCATAGGAGGTGTTGGTTGTAAGACATTTAGCTAAATAAAAGGAAGCTTGGAGCTGGCCTGTTGCTCAATATTCATTGGCTTCCTTATCAGTCTTATTTGCTGGCTCCTGATTGGCCAGCACATGCTGGTTTCCCTTTCCCTTTATTTGTTTCTCCCTTCTGTGGAGCATGGGCCAAGTACTGTTTGCCTTTGTTTGATTAGTGTCCTTCCGCTGCTCTTGCTGGGATTGAGATTTTTTTCTTCTCCCATTGTCGTTGTTGTTGCTTGTTCCCCATCCCCCACCTGCATTGTTTGCCAGTTGTGACTTGCTCCACTCTAATGTCATTGCTTGCCCATAGTTGTTGCTTCCCCTTCCCGCTCCCCTCCTCCTGTATCATTGCTTGTCCATTGGTTTTGCTTACCCCTACCCCCAACGAATCGTTGCTTACCTGTCGTTGCTTGCTCCATCCTTGTTTCTTCCCCCTACCATGCTCCCTCCTCCCATCCATTGTTGTATGTTCCATCCCGCCCACACCTCCCTCATCCAAAATAATTATTTAAAAAAACATATATATATATATATATATATATACATATATATATATATATATATATATATATATATATATATATATTGACAAAGTCAAATAGCTCTTGCATGATCAGGAGCGATTTCGCTATATCAATGTGTTTTAGCCATGTTGTACAGCATGTTGAAGTAAAAAAAACGCTATGAACCAGTCAGCGTTTACCATGTTCTTTCGCTTTTCTTTTCAGTTTCTGCCACTCGGCTGCACCACATGGCTAATAAAAACATTGACAAAGCCAATGGATCTCCCATAGGAGAGACTTATTGGCTTTGCCAGCTCTTGTTGTAATTTAGTCTTCACTCTGAATTGATGGACTGGTGGCATGTAAAGTGGCACAGCTATTTCTTCTCATCGGGGTGTGTGCTGCACAGTAATAGGTCACATTGTTTATTTCCATTATTCCTTTAATTAAGAGAAACAGAGACGACCTACATTCATGGAATGTCTTTAGAATAGAAGCACTTTGTTCGATTGTACCTACTACTAACATCATTATTTACCTATATTAGCATGCTATGGTACATTGCGTTTTTCATTTTGTAAATATGACTAACCCAAGATAAAATATCAAAATATCTAGCAAGTGTCATAACAATGTACTGCAGGTTCTGGATGTAGGCATGCCATGTATTTAAACATTTTTTTATTGGAAATATGACCAGACCTAGTGCAAGTATTCGTTATTATTCAGCGTTTAATTCATAACATTTGCATCTGAATTGATCTCTAATTAGGAGGAGTTCGACAAAAATATAATTATTCAATTCAGTTATTTAAAAAAAAAAAAATGCAAAATAAATGTTCAGCGAGTCAGCAACATTGGAAACATGTAATTTCAAAAGTATATGCTTTGTCATATCAACATTTGATCATTTCATTTCAGATTGTGGTGGTGCACAGACAGGTGATGGTGGAATCATTACAAGTCCCAATTACCCCGCACCATACAGCGGTCTCAGCCACTGTTCTTGGTTGATCGAAGCACAGGAAGGCCATACAATCACTGTGAGTAGTACAGGTTCAATGAAATTGCGGACATACCTTAAAAACACAAAATGTCTGTCGTCTTAATCTAATAGATATGAACATTCTCCCCACACCGGGGAAATGAACAGACACAAAAGCAGAATGAATCAGCAGTGGGGTTAACGTTTTGTAGCTCTGGGCTGGGAAATAAAGCGAATTACAGGTCAAAGAAGTACCAGTTATCTATGTTGTTATGCATGCATAAATAAATAAATGCACTTCATCTACCTCATGGGTACCCGCAAAGGTTTGCCCAGGGATCCAAAAAGTATGGTCTGTGGTGGACCGAGGGCCACATTGATGGGGTTGCGGCATGGGGGTATAAAGTGGGTGTAGGGGAAGCGAAGTATGTATTTTGTGTGGGGAGTGAGTCATGGAGGTATTTTGAGAGTTTCATTCCATACTGCCCTCTAAATTAAGCCCCTACTCTCTATAAGAATCATACATGTGGCAATACTGTGTTATGCTGTATCTGAGTCACTGTCGCTCTACTACACCTAGGGGTAAGCCTTCCCTGCTTGTTATCAGTACCCTGTACAAGGAAGTAACTTGACTATTTAATTAGAATAAAATCGAATTGCACAATGTGAAACCAGAAAACCTGGAATCAATCCCGGCTTCTCTCTTGACCAAATCGTGTGATCCTAGGCAGTTGTTTTATTTCGCTTTGCCTCCATTTATTTCATTATGACATATAAAAGCACCTTGAAGCACATGAGTGCAGGATGTTCACTGTATAAAACCTTCTTAAGGGTTTGATTTCATTAACTATAATGTTGTTCAGGTGTATTAACAATTCAGGCCACCCAGAGGGGTCCACATAACAATTGACATGCCTCTTAGTTGACAATTGGCATTGTTGTTAGGGTGGGGGGAGGCATGAATGTTTCTACATTCATGTTTGAGAACTATCACTTTTAAAAATACTTCTCAATGCACTGATGGTATCTGATGTACCAAGCTAAAACGCATCTGCATAATAATGAAAAACACTTTTTTTTATTTTGAAGAGACTCTATCATATATTTACACATTTGGTGCACAAATAAAGTTAAATGTTGCAGGACACCATGTTTGTTTCTTTTCTTTTATGTCAGCGTGTAAATAAATGCTTGTCCGATTATTTAACATCTTACTGAATGTCTGTGCTCTGTCAATTAAACAGCAGTCCAGTGCTGCATGTAAAGCTCAGGAGGGCCGCTGACGCCCCCTGGGCCATACATTGAGTAACACTGACCCACCCCAATGCACTGTTCTGCTCAACTGGAAGGCTTGCATACATAACCTATGTTTGGCAACCTTCCTGGATACAATGCAGCTAAAATCTATATGTCCCATAGTTTGATCCACTGAGACAGGATGTGCATCTTTTAACCCTACTGATTGATGTTGTGGTGTTGGATATCATGAGTCAGAAACGACAACCCAAGACCTTTTGTACTGAGATAGTGGAAACTATGAAGTCACCATCCACCATTCCAAAAAGTCCAACGCCAGGGTGCAATTACAACAAATGAAACCCTGGTCTGCTGGAAGGGAGCTCGTTAGGCGTCTCAGCATAAAGACACATTCAAAGGTGTCACTGTCAGCTGGCTCCACCTGGCTCCTGCCTCCCACAGAAAGCACAGTGAGCAACGCGAGCGTCTGCTCTCTCCGTTGGGCCTGGCCTTGGTGGGGAAGGTGGGGGAAGTAGTTAAACTTCCAGGCAGGTAATAAGAGCGGCTGGATGATTAGCACCTATAAAAAGCTGGTATTTCTGAGCAAGACTCAGTCTCCGTTTATTTTAGATCTCACCTACCAGACAGCTTTTAGCTGGAATTCTGGTGATTTTGTTTGGGCTTTCCCCAGCCACAAGCATCTACATTGCTCCTTTGCCCCTCCCGGCTCACTCCCTGTTGCTTCCCTTCAACCACTCCTGCTACCCGCTCCTCTGTTGCACCTCCCACCCGCCACTTACTTTTTGGACAGCCTGGAAGCAAATCGCTTGCAGCTGCGTTACCTATTACATAGTGCTTTTACACTATTCAGATTACTTTTTTATTTACAGATCCATCTTGGATTGGTAACTAAAAAATAAAAACGACACTGCTTCGTTTCGTAGGGGTGTACATGCATCATGGACCTTGCGCACTCATACATCATCATTTAGCCGCCCGCTTACAAAATGACGCAGCCACCAGCAGCGGACATGTCATTGTGCCTTTCTTTTTTGTTTGGCCGATGCTGCTCAGCTTCAGTAGAGAGAATTGACAATGGCAATAGGTCAAAGAGCAGAGACCTATTCGCTTTGTCAATGCTTTCGTGTCAATGATCCTACTGGTGCCGCTGCCATGGGGCCAGGAGGCATGAGGGGCCCTATTGTACCTACTGCTTTATTTTTGTCAGTGCGGCTACATGGGACAGAGATGCGGTGCAGTGCTGCCGCAGTGGTAACTCATCGCCCTTTCCATGCTTCCCTCGCTCCCAAATTCTGTGCTGTAGCTCCAACGTAAACTATTGGTGGTCCCTCAATGCCACCTCACAGGGGAAACATCGTTTACCATGCATGCGATACATCGCATGTCATTACAATGCGGTCATTACAACGACTGTGTTGTTACATCACATACCATTACAATGCAAGTCGTTACAACAACTTGCTGTAGGAGCAGAAGGTGTTGGATTTAAAATCCAACACCTTCCCTACTGTTGCACAGACTGGAGTTGGAATAGTAAATTATACTATTCCAAAATCCAGCACCCCTCCTACAGCAAGTCGTTGTAACGACTTGCGTTGTAATAGTATGCGATGTAACAACGCGGTCATTGTAATAACCGCATTGTAATGGCATGCAATATATCGCATGTGTTGTAACGTGGCCTATTCCCTCACAGTGAGCAGGGGACATCCTGCAGGTCGCTGTGCTAGACGAGGAGACATCAGATCATGACTCAGGTACATCTGAAAAGCTGTATATGGGACCCAGGTCTGTAATATCAGGGGTGGGGACAGCGTACAGATTAGGATTCAAGTTTCACTTCCAGAGCTTGATGGGAGGGGAGTCTCATGCTGGGATGTCTGAAAGCACTTCAGGTCTAGATTAAGGTATATTTGACAACACATTATGTGGATAAGTTTATTCAAACAGTAGTGTGCTTGTGCTGCCTGTCAGTTACATAGGCAGAGCTCAACGTATTGTCCAGTATGGGCTCAAGAGGGGACAATGTAGATCAGAACAGAGGTGTAATGGCAGGGCTGCCAGTGTGACTGACATTTTTACCCCAACAAAGATGGCAACCCTATCCATAACTCATGCCCTCGCACCACTACACACCAACATCTCAGGCAGTTGGAAGAGAGAATGCTGCTTGCAGAATCTACTCATAAAACATAAGGAAATAGCTTATATTTTTCCATATAATCTCCCTCAGTTCACTCCTGAATTAAATAACATCCTGCTTTCTTGACTTCAAAATGTATTTGTTATGTTTACACATTAGTTAGCAAATAAAAGCGGAGTCTCAGTCCTCTGCTATTGCATTATGAAACCTGGGCCTGTAGTACCATAAGGGTGCACTTTCCCTGTTTGCTGCACAGCTCACCTTAAAAATGGTGCTTCGGGGCAAAGGGGAAAGAGAGCTCTATTATGGTGAATGTGATGTGAACTCGTGCTGCCCTGGGGGCAGCGCATTCAATTGAAATACGGAGCTTCAAAGCCGCTCCGTGTTTCACTGTGCACATGGCAACCTGCCTGCACTTTAAAGAGTGGAGAGCAATCCCTTGCAGTCGGGTGCAGTGAGAGACTGCACTTGCCTGCAAGGGGATGTCTGGTGGGTCCATGGGACCCTCCTTGCTCCACTCCAGAGGGCTGCCTCTAGTTGGCGCACTGAAAGTGTGCCACCTTTTTGTGGTGCATTTCAGTGCACTTCCTAAAGGCATGTATGCCTCTGCGCCCGCATCCTCAATAAGGAACGGGTGCAGAGGCAAAGTGATTCCCCATTTACATGTAGCACACCCCCATGCAAATCAGAGAACACCTTCTCATGATAGCGCCGGTGTTATATTGTATTAGAGAAGGGGTCCCACAAGCATCTGTGGCCTCGTCTGTAATACCAAAGTGCCCCGGGTGCACACAAAGCAAGCGCACATGCCTGTAGCGCCCCAGGGCACTCTCTGTAATAAGGTCATTGATATTGTATTGAGCCATGTGCGCCTCTCAAATGTAATTAGAGATTGCATTTTACTGCACATAATAAATGTAACAGCACTTAATACTTCTAGATTCTCATCACAGGTGCTAATTCCACCCCTCAGGTGCATAGTCTTGACTCCTCCACAATATATCCTCTACCCATTCTGTCCTAGAGTGGCGAGAAATGTTCCGGTCATTCTTGTAGGTCATGGGATTGCCACTCATATCTATTGAAATGCACAACAACCCCCCCCACTCACACACACACCACTAGAGTATTCCCTGTTTCGTATGGCCATCCTGTGTCTTTGGTTTACAACCTGTTCTTTACTTTTTGACCCTAAATGGTGCTCAGCTTCATCCTTCCTCAATCAAGTGCAGGTGTCACAGGCATTAACTCTGTTGCTATTTACATATGTCAGTAAAAAGGAGGAAGAGAAAGAAGTAAGGTGCGACAGGAGACAGGAATAGAAAGAAGAATGGAGTCAAAGAGGATGTAAGATGAGGAAAGGGGGCTGAGAGGGAAGAGAAGTTAGGGGAAGAGAGTGAAGGGATTTTGTCAAGAAAAGGGAGAGAAATTAAGAGGGAGGATCGAAGAGAAGAAGAGAATATTAATTATGAGAGGAAATGAAGGAAGAAATTGAGTGGAGTAAGGAAAAGAAGGTGGGGTGAGAGAAAAGGGAGAGGAAAGAAAGAATATACAAAATAAGAACTGGGGAGAAGAAGAGAGTGGTAGTTAGAAGGGGAGCAGAAGAAAGGGGATTTAAGCAGTAAGTCATATAGATTTTACAGTTGGAGAAAGAAGGAAAGGTAATGAGAGAAAGGATGAGAGAGCAAAGGAAAGGATGAGTGAGGGTAAAATTATTTAGGGGCAAAGGGCAGTAGAACATGAAAAAAATGTGATAAAACGAACCACACGTCTCTATTTTTTAAGTGTTGGAGAAGATTCTGAAATCCTCCATTTGTGTTCTAGCTCACCTGCTCCTCTGAACATGGGGGTGGTATGCCGGTGCTGATTTTGGTTTCCAGTCTGGCCCTGAGTGTTATATTTCAGCACTCTTTATCCTCTGGTGGTTCCTGACAGTCTCCCTGTTTCATACCAACCTGGTTTCCCTTTAGAGTTTAGCCTATCTGTTTAGCGATAGGTAAGGACTGCACCTCCCTCTTAACTAGGTTTCTTTCTTGTTCTTCATTGCGCTGTAATCTTCATATTTCTGTCCTGTTGGATCATTAAAGGTGCCATTGGTGAATGTCATAATAACTCTAAAAAACTAGGCTGTCTATTGTTGGTGATTGTTAGGCATTCATGACTAGTACAGGGCTCTGCGCTGGATGACCCTTGCCCAAGTTGTGTTAGTGTTATGGATACAGTTCATATTCAGCCCCCATTCCTTACCTCACCATATGTATCCCCTGTTTGAGAGAGTGATTTTTGCAGACATTTCTGAAAAAATAACTAAGCGCGGTCTCCCGCGCTTCGTTTCTTTGAGCCCCCGGGTGGGCCAGGTCCCGGGGACCGCCACCTCCCCAGGCCTTTATTTATTATGCACGGAGAGGCACCCGGCCCCCCCACAGCCCCGGGGACCGCCACATCCCCGGGGCTTTCTCATTGAAATGTGTGGGGGGCTCCTTCCCCCCCACACAGCCCCAGGGACCGCCACCTCCCCGGGGCTTCTAATTGAATAGGGCGGGGGGCCTTGTGGGCCCCCCAAACCCAGGGACCGCCACCTCCCCGGGGCTTCAAAACATTACCAGAAGTGTGGGGGGGGCTCCTGCCCCTCCCCACAATGCCCCGGGATCACCACCTCCCCGGGGCACTAAGTATTGAAATACGAGGGTCCGTTGTGGACCCCCGGCCCCGGGGACCACCACCTCCCTGGGGCTATTTTTACATTGGGAGGGGGGCCGCGCGGCTCCCCTCCTGGAGCCCTCTATGGCCCTGGGGACCGCCACCCCCTAGGGCCGGCTCCAGCAATGTCCCGGGGTGCCAAGGGGAGCTGCATGTCAGCAGCTCCCCTTGTCCAAAAGCAATGCCGGCTCCCGCAGGATGCAGGGAGCCGGCTGGGACCGCGGGGGCATTGGGGCTCCCCCCGTGGTCCCCAACGTTGAGGGCCGGCCCCGGGGGATGGGGTCCCCGGGGCCAGAAGTGGCTCAGGGGAGTGGGGCCACGCGGCCCCCCTCCTGGAAAAATAAAAAAAATTAAAAATGAGGCCAGGCCCCGGGGGATGGGGTCCTCGGGGCCAGAAGTGGCCCAGGGAAGGGGGGCCACGCGGCCCCCCTCCCGTATATATATATTTTTTAAACGAGGACAGGCTCCAGGGGATGGGGTCCCCGGGCCAAATGAGGCCAAGGGAAGGGGGGCCACGCGGCCCCCTCCCGTATATATATATTTTTTCTTTTAAACGAGGCCAGGCCCCGGGGGATGGGTTCCCCAGGGCCAAAAGAGGGCAAGGGAAGGGGGCCCCCCTCCTGTATAAATGTAAAAAAAAAGAAATACAGAAGGCCATGCCCGGGGGATGGGGTCCCCGGGGCCAAAATCGGCCTCGGGAGGGGGGCCACGCGGCCCCCTTCCCGTTTTTAAAATTTTTTTTTTTTTTTAAATGGCTCAGGCCCTGAGGGATGGGGTCCCCAGGGCCCACCAAATATTAAGAGAAGGGGGGCTGCACAGATCCCCTTCTAACAATAATAAAAAAAGAAAAAGCCGGCATCTCGGCAGAGGCCCCGCCCCCCTCCCTGCACCACTGTGCAAACGCGCCTCCTGGCGCGTTCTGAGTTGGGGGATTAAGTCCCCTTAAATCCTAAGGCTCCTTAGGGGCCAACTAGACCACCAGGTACCTCCAGTAATCCCCACACAGTGGGATTGCTGAGAGGTGGTCCGAGGCCACGCCCCTTTTTACACCACTCTGCAAAGGCTCCTCTTGGCTCACTGCTGGTAGGGCAATGAGGTCCTCTTGTGTCCTGAGGACCTCAGGACTAAAGTGGACTTCATCCCGAGCAGCAGTGCACCAGGAGGCGCGTTTGCAGAGTGGTGTAAAAACGGGGCGTGGCCTTGGACCACTCTCAGCAATCCAGCTGTGTGGGGCTTACTAGAGATAACAGGAGGGCTAGTTTGCCCCCACGGACCCTCAGGAGGCAAGGGGACTTCATCTCCCAACCAAGAGCGCACTAGGAGGTGTGTTTGCAGAGTGGTGGAGAAAGGGGACGTGGCCTGTGTCCACCTCTCAGCAATCCCACTTTGTGGGGCTTACTGGAGGTAACAGGTAGGCTAGTTGGCCCCTAAGGACCACCACAAGCGAAGGGGACTTCATCCCCCAACCGAGAGCGTGCCAGGAGGCGCGTTTGCAGAGTGGTGGGCAAAGGGGGCGTGGCCTGCTATGAGAACTTAGCAATCCTGTTGTGTGGGACTTACTGGAGATAATATGAGGGGTAGTTCGCCCCCAAAGATGTCCTTGGGGGCCAACTACCCCTCCTGTTACCTCCAGTAAGTCCCACACAGTGGGATTGCTAAGAGGTCTTCGGAGGCCGCGCCCCCTTTCTCCACCACTCTGCAAACGCGCCTCCTGGCACACTACGGGTTGGGGGATGAAGTCCACTTTACCCCTGAGGGACTTTGGGGGCCAAGAAGCCCTCCTGGTACCTCCTGTAAGTCCTACGCAGCGGAATTCCTGAGCGCTGGTCGGAGGCCCAGCACCCTTTCTCCACCACTCTGCAAACGCGACTACTAGTTAAAGAAGCATTTGCAATGTAATAGGTTTCGCATTTGCGAGAGTTAGAGCTATAGGCATTGTAAATGTAAAAGTTTTTTACTAATGTTTTTTGGAGTGGAGTGGATGTACGTTGTGTGTAGTGGAATTATGTAGTATGTTGTGCAGTGAAATTATGTGGATAGAAAGTATGTGGTATTTAGTGTATAGGAATTATGTAGAGTGGGATTATGAGTTATGGAGAGTAATTATGTGGTATGGTAGTCTGTGTTGTGGAGTTGTAACCTCAGGTTTAGTCTTCCTCGTTTCCATAGAAGCTAAACTATGAACTCAATGAGACAAAAAAAAGAAGGAATCACTGAGGAGCACTTCTGGACCTAGTCAGAGGTATGAGCAGGGCCACTGGAATTATGCGACTGTTTGGCTGCACCGACTTTCGCACAATTATACATTTTCCGCATTAGCCACATAATCCATCATCTGCTGCCTAATCTGTAGATTTGAACAAAAAAAACCTTGTTTCTAGCTCAAATGGCTCAAACGTTACCAAAAGTGCAGCGACAAGTGTTACAGCGTGGTGGAAGGTCCTTTGTAAACCTAGAATGGTCACCTGTTACTTACTGCTAAATGTTGTTGTTAAATTGGTACTAATGATGTGTGCAAGCCACTCTTGCTTCTTTCTGCACCTCTCTTGCCTCTTTCTACATTTCTGTTGCTTCTTTCTGCACCTTTCTTTCTTTTTCTGTACTTCTCTTGCCTCTTTCTGCACATCTCCTCTACTTTCTGCACCTCTTTTGACTCTTTCTGCACCTCTTTTGCCTCTTTCTGTACCTCACTTGCTTCTTTGTGCACCCCTCTTGCCTCTTTCTACACCTCTCTTGCCTCTTTCTGCACCGCTCTTCCCTCTTTCTGCACCCCTCCTGCCTCTTTCTGCACCTCTGTTCCTTCTTTCTGCACTTCTTTTGTTTCTTTCTGCACCTCTCTTGTTTCTTTCTGCACTCCTCTTGCCTCTTCCTCCACCCCTCTTCCCCCTTTCTGCATGTCTGTTGCTTCTTTCTGCACTTCTCTTGCCTCTTTCTCCACCCCTCTTCCCTCTTTCTACATCTCTGTTGCTTCTTTCTGCACTTATCTTGCGTCTTTCTGACCTCTCTTGCTTCTTTCTGCACCCTTTGTGCCTCTTTCTGCACCCCTCTTCTCTTTCTGCACTCCTCTTGCCTCTTTCTGCACCTCTGTTCCTTCTTTCTGCACTTCTTTTGTTACTTTCTGCACCTCTCTTGCTTGTTTCTGCACCCCTCTTGCCTCTTTCTCCACCCCCTTCCCACACCTCTGTTGCTTCTTTCTGCACCTCTGTTACTTCTTTCTGCACCCCTCGTGCCTCTTTCACACCCCTCTTCCTGCACCCCTCTTGCCTCTTTCTGCACCTCTGTTCCTTCTTTCTGCACTTCTTTTGCTTCTTTCTGCACCTCTCACTTCTTTCTGCACCCCTTTTGCCTCTTTCTGCACCCCTCTTCCTGCACCCCTCTTGCCTCTTTCTGCACCTCTGTTCCTTCTTTCTGCACTTCTTTTGTTTCTTTCTGCAGCTTTCTTGCTTCTTTCTGCACCCCCTTGCCTCTTTCTCCACCGCTCTTCCCTCTTTCTTCACCCCTTTTGCCTCTTTCTGCACCTCTGTTCCTCTTTCTGCACTTCTTTTGTTTCTTTTTGCACATCTCTTGCTTCTTTCTGCACCGCTCGTGCCTTTTTCTGCACCCCTCTTACCTCTTTTTGTACCCCTCTTGCCTCTTTCTGCACCTCTGTTGCTTCTTTCTCCACCTCTCTTGCTTCTTTCTGCACCACTTGTGCTTCTTTCTGCAGCCATCTTCCTGCACCCCTTTTGCCTCTTTCTGTGCCGCTGTTCCTTGTTTCTGGTCTTCTTTTGTTTCTTTCTGCACCTCTCTTGCTTCTTTCTGCACCCCTCTTGCTACTTTTTCCACCCCTATTCCCCTTTTTGCATCTCTGTTTCTTCTTTCTGCACTTCTCTTGCCTCTTTCTCCATCTCTCATCCCTCTTTCTGCACCTCTGTTGCTTCTTTCTGCACTTCTATTGCTTCTTTCTGCACCTCTGTCCCTTTTTTCTGTCAGCCTTGTGCCTCTTTCTACACCCCTCTTCCCGCTCCCCTCTTGTCTCTTTCTGCACCTCTGTTGCTCCTTTCTGCACTTCTTTTGTTTCTTTCCGCACCTTTTCTTGCCTCTTTCTGCACCCCTCGTGCCTCCTTCTGCACCCATCTTCCCTCTTTCTGCACTCCTCTTGCCTCTTTCCGCACCTCTCTTCGTTCTTTCTGCACTTCTTTTCTTTCTTTCTTTCTGCTCCTCTCTTGCTTCTTTCTGAACCCCTCTTGCTTCTTTCTGCACCCCTCGTGCATCTTTCACACCCCTCTTCCTGCACCCCTCTTACCTCTTTCTGCACCTCTGTTCCTTTCTGCACTTCTTTTGTTTCTTTCTGCACCTCTCTTGTTTCTTTCTGTATCCCTCTTGCCTCTTTCTCTACCCCACTTCCCCCTTTCTGCATCTCTATTGCTTCTTTATGCACTTCTCTTGCTTCTTTCTGCACCTCTCTTGCTTCTTTCTGCACCCCTCGTGCCTCTTTCTGCACCCCTCTTCCTGCACTCCTCTTCCCTCTTTCTGCACCCCTCTTGCCTCTTTCGGCACCTCTGTTCCTTCTTTGTGCACTTTTGTTTCTTTCAGCAACTCTCGCTTCTTTCTGCACCCCTTTTGCCTCTTTCTGCACTCCTCTTGCCTCTTTCTGCACCTCTGTTCCTTCTTTCTGCACTTCTGTTGTTTCTTTCTGCAGCTCTCTTGCTTCTTTCTGCACCCCCTTGCCTCTTTCTCCACCCCTCTTTCTGCACTTCTCTTGCCTCTTTCTTCACCCCTATTCCCCCTTTCTGCATCTCTGTTGCTTCTTTCTGCACTTCTCTTGTCTCTTTCTCCACCCCTCTTACCTCTTTCTGCATCTCTATTGCTTGTTTCTGCACTTCTCTTGTGTTGTTCTCCACCCCTCTTGCCTCTTTCTGCACCTCTGTTGCTTCTTTCTGCACTTCTCTTGATTCTTTCTGCAACTCTGATGATTCTTTCTGCACTCCTCTTGCCTCTTTCTACACCCTTCTTCCCTCTTTCTGTACCTCTCTTGCCTCTTTCTGCACACCTGTTCCCTTTTTCTATACCCCTCTTGCCTGTTTCTGCAACTGTCTTGCCTCTTTCTGCAGCTCTCTTTTCTCCTTCTACACCTCTGTTGCTTCTTTCTGCACTTCTTTTGCCTCTTTCTGCACCCCTCTTGCCTCCTTCTGCACCTCTGTTGGTTCTTTCTGTACTTCTCTTGTTCTTTCTGCACCTCTCTTGCAAATTTATGTATCCCACGTGCCTCTGTGTGCACCTCTCTTGACTCTTTCTGCACCCTTCTTGCCTCTTCCTGCACCTCATTTGCTTTTCTCTGCACTTCTCTTGCCTCTTTCTGCACCCCTCTTGCCTCTTTCTGCACCTCTGTTGGTTCTTTCTGTACCTCTCTTGCCTCTGTCTGCACCCCTGTTCCCTCTTTCTGCACCTCTCTTGCTTCTTTCTGCACTTTTCTTGCCTTTTTCTGCACCTCTGTTGCTTCTTTATGCACTTCTCTTGCCTCCTTCTGCACCCCTCTTGCCTCTTTCTGCACCTCTGTTGTTTCTTTCTGCACTTCTCTTGCTTCTTTCTACACCTCTCTTGCTTCTTTTTGCACCCCTCTTGCCTCTTTCAGCAACCTTCTTCCCTCTTTGTGCCTCTTTCTGCAACTCTCTTGCCTCTTTCTTCAGTTCTCTTGCCTCCTTCTGCAACTCTGTTGCTACTTTCTGCACTGCTCTTGCTTCTTTCTGCACCTCTATTGCAAATTTTGGCACCCCTCTTGCCTCCTTCTGCACCCCTCTTGCCTCCTTCAGCACCTCTGTTGCTTCGTTCTGCACTTCTCTTGCCTCTTTCTCCACCCTCCTTCCGTCTTTCTGCACCTCTGTTACTTCTTTCTGCACTTCTCTTGCTTCTTTCTGCACCCCTCGTGCCTCTTTCTGCACCCCTTGTGCCTCCTTCTGCACCCCTCTTCCCTCTTTCTGCACCTCTCATGCCTCTTTCTGCACTTCTCTTGCCTCTTTCTGAACCACTGTTGTTTTTTTCTGCACTTCTCTTGCCTCTTTCTGCACCTCTGTTGCTTCTTTCTGCACCCCTCTTCTCTCTTTCTGTACCTCTCTTGCCTTTTTCTGCACTTCTCTTGCCTCTTTCTGCACCACTGTTGGTTTTTTCTGCACCCCTCTTGCCTCTTTCTGTACCCCCTTCCCTCTTTCTGCACATCTCTTCCCTCTTTCTTTACTTCTCTTCCTTCTTTCTGCACTTCTCTTCTCTCTTTCTGCACCCCTCTTGCCTCTTTCTGCACCCCTCTTGCCGCTGTCTGCACCTCACTTGCCTATTTCTGCACGTCTCCTGCCTCTTTCTGTACCTGTCTTGCCTCTTTCTGCACTTCTCTTCCTTTTTTCTGCACCCTTCTTGTTTCTTTCTGAAACTCTCTTGTCTGTTTTATCACTTCTCTTGCTTCTTTCTGCACCTCTGTTGCTTCTTTCAGCACTTCTCTTGCCTCTTTCTGAACTCTTTTGCCTCTTTCTGCAACTCTCTCGTCTCTTTCATCACTTCTCTTGCTTCTTTTTGCACTTCTGTTGCTTCTTTCTGCACCCCTCTTGCCTCTTTCTGCACTCCTATTGCTTCTTTCTGCACCCCTCTTGCCTCTTTCTGCACCTCTGTTGGTTCTTTCTGTACCTCTCTTGCCTCTGTCTGCGCCCCTGTACCCTCTTTCTGCACCTCTTTTGCCTGTTTCTGTAACTCTCTTGCCTCTTTCTGCACTCTTCTTGCTTTTTTCTGCACCTCTGTTCCTTCTTTCTGCACTTCTGTTGTTTCTTTCTGCAGCTCTCTTGCTTCTTTTGCACCTCTTGCCTCTTTCTCCACCCCTCTTTCTGCACTTCTCTTGCCTCTTTCTTCACCCCTATTCCCCCTTTCTGCATCTCTGTTGCTTCTTTCTGCACTTCTCTTGTCTCTTTCTCCACCCCTCTTACCTCTTTCTGCATCTCTATTGCTTGTTTCTGCACTTCTCTTGTGTTGTTCTCCACCCCTCTTGCCTCTTTCTGCACCTCTGTTGCTTCTTTCTGCACTTCTCTTGATTCTTTCTGCAACTCTGATGATTCTTTCTGCACTCCTCTTGCCTCTTTCTACACCCTTCTTCCCTCTTTCTGTACCTCTCTTGCCTCTTTCTGCACACCTGTTCCCTTTTTCTACACCCCTCTTGCCTGTTTCTGCAACTGTCTTGCCTCTTTCTGCAGCTCTCTTTTCTCCTTCTGCACCTCTGTTGCTTCTTTCTGCACTTCTTTTGCCTCTTTCTGTACCCCTCTTGCCTCCTTCTGCACCTCTGTTGGTTCTTTCTGTACTTCTCTTGTTCTTTCTGCACCCCTCTTGCAAATTTATGTACCCCACGTGCCTCTGTGTGCACCTCTCTTGACTCTTTCTGCACCCTTCTTGCCTCTTCCTGCACCTCATTTGCTTTTCTCTGCACTTCTCTTGCCTCTTTCTGCACCCCTCTTGCCTATTTCTGCACCTCTGTTGGTTCTTTCTGCACTGCTCTTGCTTCTGTCTGCTACTCTCTTGCACATTTCTGCATCCCTCTTGCCTCTTTCTGCACCTCTGTTGGTTCTTTCTGTACCTCTCTTGCCTCTGTCTGCACCCCTGTTCCCTCTTTCTGCACCTCTCTTGCTTCTTTCTGCACTTTTCTTGCATTTTTCTGCACCTCTGTTGCTTCTTTCTGCACTTCTCTTGCCTCCTTCTGCACCCCTCTTGCCTCTTTCTACACCTCTCTTGCTTCTTTCTGCACCCCTCTTGCCTCTTTCAGCAACCTTCTTCCCTCTTTGTGCCTCTTTCTGCAACTCTCTTGCCTCTTTCTTCAGTTCTCTTGCCTCCTTCTGCAACTCTGTTGCTACTTTCTGCACTGCTCTTGCTTCTTTCTGCACCTCTCTTGCAAATTTTGGTACCCTCTTGCCTCCTTCGGCACCCTTCTTGCCTCCTTCAGCACCTCTGTTGCTTCTTTCTGCACTTCTCTTGCCTCTTTCTCCACCCTCCTTCCGTCTTTCTGCACCTCTGTTACTTCTTTCTGCACTTCTCTTGCTTCTTTCTGCACCCCTCGTGCCTCTTTCTGCACCCCTTGTGCCTCTTTCTGCACTTCTCTTGCCTCTTTCTGAACCACTGTTGTTTTTTTCTGCACTTCTCTTGCCTCTTTCTGCACCTCTGTTGCTTCTTTCTGCACCCCTCTTCTCTCTTTCTGTACCTCTCTAGCCTTTTTCTGCACTTCTCTTGCCTCTTTCTGCACCACTGTTGTTTTTTTCTGCACCCCTCTTGCCTCATTCTGTACCCCCTTCCCTCTTTCTGCACATCTCTTCCCTCTTTCTTTACTTCTCTTCCTTCTTTCTGCACTTCTCTTCTCTCTTTCTGCACCCCTCTTGCCTCTTTCTGCACCCCTCTTGCCACTGTCTGCACCTCACTTGCCTATTTCTGCACGTCTCCTGCCTCTTTCTGTACCTGTCCTGCCTCTTTCTGCACTTCTCTTCCTTTTTTCTGCACCCTTCTTGTTTCTTTCTGAAACTCTCTTGTCTGTTTTATCACTTCTCTTGCTTCTTTCTGCACCTCTGTTGCTTCTTTCAGCACTTCTCTTGCCTCTTTCTGAACTCTTTTGCCTCTTTCTGCAACTCTCTCGTCTCTTTCATCACTTCTCTTGCTTCTTTTTGCACTTCTGTTGCTTCTTTCTACACCTCTCTTGCTTCTTTCTGCACGCCTTTTGCCTCTTTATACACCCTTCTTCCCTCTTTGTGCACCTCTCTTGCCTGTTTCTGCAACTCTCTTGCCTCTTTCTTCAGTTCTTTTGCCTCCTTCTGCACCTCTGTTGCTCCTTTCTGAACTTCTCTTGACTCTTTCTGCACCCCTCTTGTTTGTTTCTGCACCTCTGTTGGTTCTTTCTGCACTACTGCTGCTTCTTTCTGTACCTCTCTTGAAACTTTTGGCACCCCTCTTGCCTCTTTTGGCACCCCTCTTGTCTCCTTCAGCACCTCTGTTGTTTCTTTCTGCACTGCTCTTGCTTCTTTCTGCACCCCTCTTGCCTCTTTCTGTACCCCTCTTCCTGTACCTCTCTTGCCTCTTTCTGCACCTCTGTTGCTTCATTCTGCACTTCTCTTGCCTCTTTCTGTACCCCTCTTGCCTCTTTCTGCACCTCTGTTGCTTTTTTCTGCACTTCTGTTGCTCCTTTCTGCACTTCTGTTGCTTCTTTCTGAATTTCTCTTGCCTCTTTCTGCACCCCTCATATCTGTTTCTGCACCTCTGTTGGTTCTTTCTGCACTTCTCTTGCTTCTTTCTGCACCCCTCTTGCCTCTTTCTGTACCCCTCTTGCCTCTTTCTGCACCCGTCTTCCCTCTTTGTGCACCTCTCTTGCCTCTTTCTGCAACTCTCTTGCCTCTTTCTTCAGTTCTCTTGCCTCCTTCTGCACCTCTGTTGCTTCTTTCTTCAGTTCTCTTGCCTCCTTCTGCACCTCTGTTGCTTCTTTCTGAACTTCTCTTGCCTCTTTCTGCACCCCTCTTGCCTCTTTCTGCACCCCTCTTGTCTGTTTCTGCACCTCTGTTGGTTCTTTCTGCACCTCTCTTGAAAATGTTGGCACCCCTCTTGCCTCTTTTGGCACCCCTCTTGCCTCCTTCAGCACCTCTGTTGGTTCTTTCTGCACTGCTCTTGCTTCTTTCTGCACCCCTCTTGCCTCTTTCTGTACCCCTCTTCCTGTACCTCTCTTGCCTCTTTCTGCACCTCTGTTGCTTCATTCTGCACTTCTCTTGCCTCTTTCTGTACCCCTCTTGCCTCTTTCTGCACCTCTGTTGCTTTTTTCTGCACTTCTGTTGCTCCTTTCTGCACTTCTGTTGGTTCTTTCTGCACTGCTCTTGCTTCTTTCTGCACCTCTCTTGAAAATGTTGGCACCCCTCTTGCCTCTTTTGGCACCCCTCTTGCCTCCTTCAGCACCTCTGTTGGTTCTTTCTGCACTGCTCTTGCTTCTTTCTACACCCCTCTTGCCTCTTTCTGTACCCCTCTTTCTGTACCTCTCTTGCCTCTTTCTGCACCTCTGTTGTTTCTTTCTGCACTTGACTTGCTTCTTTCTGTACCCCTCTTGCCTCTTTCTGCACATCTGTTGCTTTTTTCTGCACTTCTGTTGCTTCATTCTGAACTTCTCTTGCCTCTTTATGCACCCCTCTTGTCTGTTTCTGCACCTCTGATGGTTCTTTCTGCACTGCTCTTGCTTCTTTCTGCACCTCTCTTGAAAATGTTAGCACTCCTCTTGCCTCTTTTGGCACCCCTCTTGCCTCTTTTGGCACCCCTCTTGCCTCCTTCAGCACCTCTTTTGGTTCTTTCTGTACTGCTCTGCTTCTTTCTGCACCCCTCTTGCCTCTTTCTGTACCCCTCTTCCCTCTTTCTGTACCTCTCTTGCCTCTTTCTGCACCTCTGTTGCTTCTTTCTGTACTTCTCCTACCTCTTTCTGTACCCCTCTTGCCTCTTTCTGCACTTCTGTTGCTTCTTTCTGCACTTATCTTGCCTCTTTCTGCACCCCTCTTGCCTCTTTCTGCACCTCTGTTGGTTCTTTCTGCACTTCTCTTGCTTCTTTCTGCACCTCACTTGCAAATTTCTGCACCCCACATGCCTCTGTGTGCACCTCTCTTACATCTTTCTGCTCCTCTCTTGCCTCTTTCTGTACCCCTCTTGCCTTTTTCTGCACCTCATTTGCTTTTTTCTGCACTTCTCTTGCCTCTTTCTGCACCTCTGTTGGTTCTTTCTGCACTGCTCTTGCTTCTGTCTGCTACTCTCTTGCACATTTCTGCATTCCTCTTGCCTATTTCTGCACCTCTGTTGGTTCTTTCTATGCCTCTCTTGTCTCTGTCTGCACCACTGCTCCCTCTTTCTGCACCTCTATTGCCTGTTTATGTAACTCTCTTGCCTCTTTCTGCACTTCTCTTGCCTTTTTCTGCACCTCTGTTGCTTCCTTCTTCACTTCTCTTGCCTCTTTCTGCACCCTTCTTTCCTCTTTCTGCACCTCTGTTGCTTCTTTCTGCACGTCTCTTGCTTCCTTCTACACCTCTCTTGCTTCTTTCTGCACCCCATTGCCTCTTTGTGCACCCTTCTTCCCTCTTTGTGCACCTCTCTTGCCTCTTTCTGCAACTTTCTTGCCTCTTTCTTCAGTTCTCTTGCCTCCTTCTGCACCTCTGTTGCTTCTTCCTGAACTTCTCTTGCCTCTTTCTGCACCCCTCTTGTCTGTTTCTGCACCTCTGTTGGTTCTTTCTGCACTGCTCTTGCTTCTTCCTGCACCTCTCTTGCCTCTTTTGGCACCCCTCTTGCCTCCTTCAGCACCTCTGTTGGTTCTTTCTGCACTGCTCTTGCTTCTTTCTTTATCCCTCTTGCCTCTTTCTGTACCCCTCTTCCTGTACCTCTCTTGCCTCTTTCTGCACCTCTCTTGCTTCTTTCCGTACTTCTCTTTCTTCTTTCTGCACCTCTCTTGCCTCTTTCTGCACCTCTGTTGCTTTTTTCTGCACTTCTGTTGCTCCTTTCTGCACTTCTGTTGCTTCTTTCTGAATTTCTCTTGCCTCTTTCTGCACCCCTCATATCTGTTTCTGCACCTCTGTTGGTTCTTTCTGCACTTCTCTTGCTTCTTTCTGCACCCCTCTTGCCTCTTTCTGTACCCCTCTTGCCTCTTTCTGCACCCGTCTTCCCTCTTTGTGCACCTCTCTTGCCTCTTTCTGCAACTCTCTTGCTTCTTTCTTCAGTTCTCTTGCCTCCTTCTGCACCTCTGTTGCTTCTTTCTTCAGTTCTCTTGCCTCCTTCTGCACCTCTGTTGCTTCCTTCTGGACTTCTCTTGCCTCCTTCTGCACCCCTCTTGCCTCTTTCTGCACCTCTGTTGCTTCTTTCTGCACTTCTCTTGCTTCTTTCTACACCTCTGTTGCTTCTTTCTGAACTTCTCTTGCCTCTTTCTGTAACCCTCTTGTCTGTTTCTGCACCTCTGTTGGTTCTTTCTGCACTGCTCTTGCTTCTTTCTGCACCCCTCTTGCCTCTTTCGGGACCCCTCTTGCCTCCTTCAGCACCTCTGTTGGTTCCTTCTGCATTGCTCTTGCTTCTTTCCGCACCCCTCTTGCCTCTTTCTGCACCGCTCTTTCCTCTTTCTGTACCTCTCTTGCCTCTTTCTGCACCTCTGTTGCTTCTTTCTGCACTTCTCATGCCTCTTTCTGTACCCCTCTTGCTTCTTTCTGCACTTCTGTTGCTTCTTTCTGCATCCTTCTTCCCTCTTTCTGCACCTCTATTGCCTCTTTCTGTACCCCTGTTCGATTTTTCTGCATCTCTCTTGCCTGTTTCTGCAACGCTCTTGCCTCTTTCTGCAGTTCTCTTGTCTCCTTCTGCACCTCTGTTGCTTCTTTCTGCACCTCTCTTGCCTCTTTCTGCACCCCTCTAGCCTCTTTCTGCACCCCTCTAGCCTCTTTCTGCACCCCTCTTGCCACCTTCTGCGCCTCTGTTGGTTCTTTCTGCACGGCTCTTGCTTCTTTCTGCACCTCTTGTGCCTGTTTCTGCACTTCTCTTGCCTCCTTCTGTACCTCTGTTGCTTCTGTCTGCACTTCTCTTGCCTCTTGCTGTACCCCTCTTGCCTCTTTCTGCACCTCTGTTGCTTCTTTCTGCACTTCTATTGCTTCTTTCTGTACCTCTCTTGCTTCTTGCTGCACACCTCTTGCTTCTTTGTGCACCTGTCTTGCTTCTTTCTGCCCTCATCTTGCCTCTTTCTGTACCTCTCTTGCCTCTTTCTGCACTTCTCTTGCCTTCTTTTGCACCTCTGTTGCTTCTTTCTGCACTTCTCGCCTTTTTCTGCACCCCTCTTGCCCCTTTCTGCACCTCTATTGCTTCTTTCTGCACTTCGCTTCCTTCTTTCTGCACCTCTCTTGCTTCTTTCTGCACCCCTCTTGCCTCTTTCTGCACCCCTCTTCCCTCTTTCTGCACCTCTCTTGCCTCTTTTGTCACCTCTGTTGCTTTTTTGTGCTCTTCTATTGCCTCTTTCTGCACCCCTCTTGCCTCTTTCTGCACCTCTGTTGCTTCTTTCTGCACTTCTGTTGCTTCTTTCTGCACTCCTCTTGCCTCTTTTGTCACCTCTGTTGCTTCTTTGTGCACTTCTCTTGCCTCTTTCTGCACCCCTCTTGCCTCTTTCTGCACCTCTGCTGCCTCTTTCTGCACTTCTGTTGCTTCTTTCTGCACTCCTCTTGCCTCTTTCTGCACCCTTCTTCCCTCTTTCTGCACCTCGCTTGCCTCTTTCTGCACCCCTGTATCCTTTTTCTGCACCTCTCGTGCCTGATTCTACAACACTCTTGCCTCTTTCTGCAGTTCTCTTGTCTCCTTCTGCACCTATGTTGCTTCTTTCTGTACTTCTCTTACCTCTTTCTGCACCCCTCTTGCCTCCTTCTGCACCTCTGTTGGTTCTTTCTGCACTTCTCTTGCTTCTTTCTGCACCTCACTTGCAAATTTCTGCACCCCACGTGCCTCTGTGTGCACCTCTCTTGCCTCTTTCTGCACCCCTCTTGCCTTTTTCTGCACCTCATTTGCTTTTTTCTGCACTTCTCTTGCCTCTTTCTGCACCTCTGTTGGTTCTTTCTGCACTGCTCTTGCTTCTGTCTGCTACTCTCTTGCACATTTCTGCACCCCTCTTGCCTCTTTCTGCACCTCTGTTGGTTCTTTCTGCACCTCTCTTGCCTCTGTCTGCACCACTGTTCCCTCTTTCTGCACCTCTATGGCCTGTTTATGTAACTCTCTTGCCTCTTTCTGCACTTTTCTTGCCTTTTTCTGCACCTCTGTTGCTTCCTTCTGCACTTATCTTGCCTCTTTCTGTACCCTTCTTGCCTCTTTCTGCACCTCTGTTGCTTCTTTCTGCACTTCTCTTGCTTCTTTCTACACCTCTCTTGCTTCTTTCTGCACCCCTCTTGCCTCTTTCTACACCCTTCTTCCCTCTTTGTGTACCTCTCTTGCCTGTTTCTGCAACTCTCTTGCCTCTTTCTTCAGTTCTCTTGCCTCCTTCTGCACCCCTCTTGCCTCTTTCTGCACCCCTCTTGCCTCCTTCTGCACCTCTGTTGGTTCTTTCTGCACTTCTCTTGCCTCTTGCTGCACCCCCTTTGCCTCTTTCTGCACCTCTGTTGCTTCTTTCTGCACTTCTATTGCTTCTTTCTGCACCTCTCTTGCTTCTTGCTGCACACCTCTTGCTTCTTTCTGTACCTGTCTTGCTTCTTTCTGCCCTCCTCTTGCCTCTTTCTGCACATCTCTTGCCTCTTTCTGCACTTCTCTTGCCTCCTTTTGCACCTCTGTTGCTTCTTTCTGCACTTCTCTTGCCTCTTTCTGCACCCCTCTTGCCTCTTTCTGCACCTCTGTTGCTTCTTTCTGCACTTCTCTTGCTTCTTTCTGCACCTCTCTTGCTTCTTTCTGAACCCCTCTTGCCTCTTTCTGCACCCTCTTGCCTCTTTCTGCACCTCTCTTGCATCTTTCTGTCACCTCTGTTGCTTCTTTCTGCACTCTTCTATTGCCTCTTTCTGCACCCCTCTTGCCTCTTTCTGCACCTCTGTTGCTTCTTTCTGCACTTCTCTTGCCTCTTTCTGCACCCCTCTTGCCTCTTTCTGCACCTCTGTTGCTTCTTTCTGCACTTCTCTTGCTTCTTTCTGCACCTCTCTTGCTTCTTTCTGCACCCCTCTTGCCTCTTTCTGCACCCCTCTTCCCTCTTTCTGCACCTCTCTTGCCTCTTTCTGCACCTCTGTTGCTTCTTTTTGCACTTCTCTTGCCTCTTTCTGCACCCCTCTTGCCTCTTTCTGCACCTCTGTTGCTTCTTTCTGCACTTCTGTTGCTTCTTTCTGCACTCCTCTTGCCTCTTTTGTCACCTCTGTTGCTTCTTTCTGCACTTCTCTTGCCTCTTTCTGCACCCCTCTTGCCTCTTTCTGCACCTCTGTTGCCTCTTTCTGCACTTCTGTTGCTTCTTTCTGCACTCCTCTTGCCTCTTTCTGCACCCTTCTTCCCTCTTTCTGCACCTCGCTTGCCTCTTTCTGCACCCTCTTGCCTCTTTTCTGCACCTCTCTTGCCTGATTCTGCAACACTCCTGCCTCTTTCTGCAGTTCTCTTGTCTCCTTCTGCACCTCTGTTGCTTCTTTCTGTACTTCTCTTGCCTCTTTCTGTACCCCTGTTGCCTCCTTCTGCACATCTGTGGTTCTTTCTGTACTTCACTTGCTTCTTTCTGCACCTCTCTTGCAAATTTCTGCACCCCATGTGCCTCTGTGTGCACCTCTCTTGCCTCTTTCTTCACACCTCTTACCTCTTTCTGCACCTCTGTTGCTTCTTTCTGCACTGCTCTTGCTTCTGTCTGCTACTCTCTTGCCTATTTCTGCACCCCTCTTGCCTCTTTCTGCACCTCTGTTGGCTTCTTTCTGCACCTCTCTTGCCTCTGTCTGCACCACTGTTCCCTCTTTCTGCACCTCTATTGCCTGTTTATGTAACTCTCTTGCCTCTTTCTGCACTTTTCTTGCCTTTTTCTGCACCTCTGTTGCTTCCTTCTGCACTTCTCTTGCCTCTTTCTGCACCCTTCTTGCCTCTTTCTGCACCTCTGTTGCTTCTTTCTGCACTTCTCTTGCTTCTTTCTACACCTCTCTTGCTTCTTTCTGCACCCCTATTGCCTCTTTCTGCACCCTTAGTCCCTCTTTGTGCACCTCTCTTGCCTCTTTCTGCAACTCTCTTGCCTCTTTTTCACTTCTCTTGCCTCCTTCTGCACCTCTCTTGCCTCTTTCTGCACCCCTCTTGCCTCCTTCTGCACCTCTGTTGGTTCTTTCTGCACTTCTCTTGCCTCTTTCTGCACCCCCTTTGCCTCTTTCTGCACCTCTGTTGCTTCTTTCTGCACTTCTCTTGCTTCTTTCTGCACCTCTCTTGCTTCTTGCTGCACACCTCTTGCCTCTTTCTGCACCTGTCTTGCTTCTTTCTGCCCTCCTCTTGCCTCTTTCTGCACCTCTCTTGCCTCTTTCTGCACCTCTCTTGCCTCCTTTTGCACCTCTGTTGCTTCTTTCTGCACTTCTCTTGCCTCTTTCTGCACCTCTCTTGCCTCTTTCTGCACCTCTATTGCTTCTTTCTGCACTTCTGCTTCCTTCTTTCTGCACCTCTCTTGCTTCTTTCTGCACCCCTCTTGCCTCTTTCTGCACCCTCTTGCCTCTTTCTGCACCTCTCTTGCATCTTTCTGTCACCTCTGTTGCTTCTTTCTGCTCTTCTCTTGCCTCTTTCTGCACCCCTCTTGCCTCTTTCTGCACCTCTGTTGCTTCTTTCTGCACTTCTCTTGCTTCTTTCTGCACTCTCTCTTGCCTCTTTCTGTCACCTCTGTTGCTTCTTTCTGCACTTCTCTTGCCTCTTTCTGCACCCCTCTTGCCTCTTTCTGCACCTCTGTTGCCTTCTTTCTGCACTTCTGTTGCTTCTTTCTGCACTCCTCTTGCCTCTTTCTGCACCCTTCTTCCCTCTTTCTGCACCTCTCTTGCCTCTTTCTGCACTCTCTTGCCTCTTTCTGCACCTCTCTTGCCTCTTTCTGCAACACTCTTGCCTCTTTCTGCAGTTCTCTTGTCTCCTTTCTGCACCTCTGTTGCTTCTTTCTGCACTTCTCTTGCCTCTTTCTGCACCCTCTTGCGTCTTTCTGCACCTCTCTTGCTTCTTTCTGCACCTCTCTTGCCTCTTTCTGCACCTCTCTTGCCTCTTTCTGCACCTCTATTTGCTTCTTTCTGCACTTCTCTTGCTTCTTTCTGCACCTCTGTTGCTTCTTTCTGCACTGCTCTTGCTTCTTTCTGCTACTCTCTTGCCACATTTCTGCACCCCTCTTGCTTCTTTCTGCACCTCTGTTGCTTCTTTCTGCACTTCTCTTGCCTCTGTCTGCACCCCTGTTCCCTCTTTCTGCACCTCTATTGACCTGTTTATGTACCTGTCTTGCCTCTTTCTGCACTTCTCTTGCCTCTTTCTGCACCTCTGTTGCTTCTTTCTGCACTTCTCTTGCCTCTTTCTGCACCCTTCTTGCCTCTTTCTGCACCTCTGTTGCTTCTCTCTGCACTTCTCTTGCTTTTTTCTGCAGCTCTCTTGCTTCTTTCTGCACCCCTCTTTCTGCACCCTTCTCCCCTCTTTCTGCACCTCTCTTGCCTCTTTCTGCACCTCTCTTGCCTCTTTCTGCAGTTCTCTTGCCTCCTTCTGCACCTCTGTTGCTTCTTTCTGCTCTTCTCTTGCCTCTTTCTGCACCCGTCTTGCCTCTTTCTGCACCTCTGTTGGTTCTTTCTGCACTACTGCTTGCTTCTTTCTGCACCTCTCTTGTAACTTTTGTGCACCCCTCTTGCCTCTTTCTGGCACCCCTCTTGCCTCCTTCAGCACCTCTGTTGTTTCTTTCTGCACTGCTCTTGCTTCTTGATGCACCCCTCTTGCCTCTTTCTGTACCCCTCTTTCTGTACCTCTCTTGCTTCTTTCTGCACTTCTGTTGCTTCTTTCTGCACTCCTCTTGCCTCTTTCTGCACCTCTGTTGCTTCTTTCTGCACTTCTCTTGCCTCTTTCTGCACCCCTCTTGCCTCTTTCTGCACCTCTGTTGCCTCTTTCTGCACTTCTGTTGCTTCTCTCTGCACATCTCTTCCTTCTTTCTGCACCCCTCTTGCATCTTTATGCACCTCTCTTCCCTCTTTCTGCACCTCTGTTGCCTCTTTCTGCACCTCTCTTGCCTGTTTCTGCAACTCTCTTGCCTCTTTCTGCAGTTCTCTTGTCTCCTTCTGCACCTCTGTTGCTTCTTTCTGCACTTCTCTTGCCTCTTTCTGCACCCCTCTTGCCTCCTTCTGCACCTCTGTTGCTTCTTTCTGCACTTCTCTTGCTTCTTTCTGCACCCCTCTTGCCTCTTTCTGCACCACCTCACTTGCTCTTTCTGCACCTCTCTTGCCTCTTTCTGCACCTCTCTTGCCTTTTTCTGCACCTCTGTTGCTTCTTTCTGCACTTCTCTTGCTTCTTTCTGCTACCTCTCTTGCATCTTTCTGCACCCCTCTTGCCTCTTTCTGCACCTCTGTTGCTTCTTTCTGCACCTCTCTTGCCTCTTTCTGCACCACTGTTCCCTCTTTCTGCACCTCTATGGCCTGTTTCTGTAACTCTCTTGCCTCTTTCTGCACTTTTCTTGCCTCTTTCTGCACCTCTGTTGCTTCCTTCTGCACTTCTCTTGCCTCTTTCTGCACCCTTCTTGCCTCTTTCTGCACCTCTGTTGCTTCTTTCTGCACTTCTCTTGCTTCCTTCTACACCTCTCTTGCTTCTTTCTGCACCCCATTGCCTCTTTCTGCACCCTTATTCCCTCTTTGTGCACCTCTCTTGCCTTTTTCTGCAACTCTCTTGCCTCTTTCTGCAGTTCTCTTGCCTCCTTCTGCACCTCTCTTGCCTCTTTCTGCACCTCTCTTGCCTCCTTCTGCACCTCTGTTGCTTCTTTCTGCACTTCTCTTGCCTCTTGCTGCACCCCTCTTGCCTCTTTCTGCACCTCTGTTGCTTCTTTCTGCACTTCTCTTGCTTCTTTCTGCACCTCTCTTGCTTCTTTCTGCACACTCTCTTGCTTCTTTCTGCACCTGTCTTGCTTCTTTCTGCACCTCCTCTTGCCTCTTTCTTTACCTCTCTTGCCTCTTTCTGCACTTCTCTTGCCTCTTTCTGCACCTCTGTTGCTTCTTTCTGCACTTCTCTTGCCTCTTTCTGCACCCCTCTTGCCTCTTTCTGCACCTCTATTGCTTCTTTCTGCACTTCTCTTGCTTCTTTCTGCACCTCTCTTGCTTCTTTCTGCACCCCTCTTGCCTCTTTCTGCACCCCTCTTCCCTCTTTCTGTACCTCTCTTGCCTCTTTTTGTACCTCTGTTGTGTCTTTCTTCACTTCTATTGCCTCTTTCTGCACCCCTCTTGCCTCTTTCTGCACCTCTGTTGCTTCTTTCTACACTTCTCTTGCTTCTTTCTGCACTCCTCTTGCCTCTTTCTGTCACCTCTGTTGCTTCTTTCTGCACTTCTATTGCCTCTTTCTGCACCTCTCTTGCCTCTTTCTGCACCTCTGTTCCTTCTTTCTGCACTTCTGTTGCTTCTTTCTGCACTCCTCTTGCCTCTTTCTGCACCCTTCTTCCCTCTTTCTGCACCTCTCTTACCTCTTTCTGCACCCCTGTACCCTTTTTCTGCACCTCTCTTGCCTCTTTCTGCAACTCTCTTGCCTCTTTCTGCAGTTCTCTTGTCTCCTTCTGCACCTCTGTTGCTTCTTTCTGCGCTTCTCTTGCCTCTTTCTGCACCTCTCTTGCCTCCTTCTGCACCTCTGTTGGTTCTTTCTGCTCCTCTCTTGCCTCTTTCTGCACCCCTCTTGCCTTTTTCTGCACCTCATTTGCTTCTTTCTGCACTTCTCTTGCTTCTTTCTGCACCTCTGTTGGTTCTTTCTGCACTGCTCTTGCTTCTTTCTGCTACTCTCTTGCACACTTTCTGCACCCCTCTTGCTTCTTTCTGCACCTCTGTTGGTTCTTTCTGCACCTCTCTTGCCTCTGTCTGCACCACTGTTCCCTCTTTCTGCACCTCTATTGACCTGTTTATGTAACTCTCTTGCCTCTTTCTGCACTCTTCTTGCCTTTTTCTGCACCTCTGTTGCTTCCTTCTGCACTTCTCTTGCCTCTTTCTGCACCCTTCTTGCCTCTTTCTGCACCTCTGTTGCTTCTTTCTGCACTTCTCTTGCTTCTTTCTACACCTCTCTTGCTTCTTTCTGCACGCCTTTGCCTCTTTATGCACCCTTCTTCCCTCTTTGTGCACCTCTCTTGCCTGTTTCTGCAACTCTCTTGCCTCTTTCTTCAGTTCTTTTGCCTCCTTCTGCACCTCTGTTGCTTCTTTCTGAACTTCTCTTGCCTCTTTCTGCACCCCTCTTGTTTGTTTCTGCACCTCTGTTGGTTCTTTCTGCACTACTGCTTGCTTCTTTCTGCACCTCTCTTGAAACTTTTGGCACCCCTCTTGCCTCTTTCTGGCACCTCTCTTGTCTCCTTCAGCACCTCTGTTGTTTCTTTCTGCACTGCTCTTGCTTCTTTATGCACCTCTCTTGCCTCTTTCTGTACCTCTGCTCTTTCTGTACCTCTCTTGCCTCTTTCTGCACCTCTGTTGCTTCTTTCTGCACTTCTCTTGCTTCTTTCTGTACCTCTCTTGCCTCTTTCTGCACATCTGTTGCTTTTTCTGCACTTCTGTTGCTTCTTTCTGAACTTCTCTTGCCTCTTTCTGCACCCCTCTTGTCTGTTTCTGCACCTCTGATGGTTCTTTCTGCACTGCTCTTGCTTCTTTCTGCACCTGTCTTGCTTCTTTCAGCACTTCTCTTGCCTCTTCCTGCACCTCTCTTTCCTCTTTCTGCACTTCTCTTGCCTCTTTTTGCACCTCTGTTGCTTCTTTCTGCACTTCTCTTGCCTTCTTTCTGCACCCCTCTTGCCTCTTTCTGCACCTCTATTGCTTCTTTCTGCACTTCTCTTGATTCTCTATGCACCTCTCTTGCTACTTTCTGCACCCCTGTTGTCTCTTTCTGCACCCCCTTCCCTCTTTCTGCACCTCTCTTGCATCTTTCTGCACCTCTGTTGCTTCTTTGTGCTCTTCTATTGCCTCTTTCTGCACCCCTCTTGCCTCTTTCTGCACCTCTGTTGCTTCTTTCTACACTTCTGTTGCTTCTTTCTGCGCTTCTCTTGCTTCTTTCTGCACCTATGTTGCTTCTTTCTGCACTTCTCTTGCCTCTTTCTGCACCCCTCTTGCCTCTTTCTGCACCTCTGTTGCTTCTTTCTGCACTTCTGTTGCTTCTTTCTGCACTTCTCTTGCCTCTTTCTTCACCCTTC